>CM002489.2:2400000-3600000 GCA_000573905.2 Oryza punctata | reverse complement strand
TCTTGCAAATATTCTCTGCAGTTTTATTCTGTAGAATCTGACCTTAAGATGGCAATGGTACAGGGGTCCGGTTATGTACTGCAAAACGTTCTCTAGAATTGACTAGTACAAGATCACAATGCTTAATCGATTTTGAGCGTTAGCGTTGCGACGTGCTTGTGGTGGCTAGCACGGCGAGCGTCGGCTGCGTCTGCTGCCTGGGGTGAACGAGGATGGGAATGGGGAATCGGATCGAGCGGACTTGTATGCTGGAATTTAGGAGATTGCCACCGCGCAATAAAACAAAAAGACCAATATGCCCTTTTTAGAATTATACTACAAATATAATTAAGTGGGTAGGTAATCAATCTAGACCGTTGGATCATTTATACTAGCACTATGTGGTAATCAATTTAGACCGTTGGATCATTTATACTAGCACTATGTACTGTCAGTAAATTGTACCGTAAAATTTCTTAAATATAAATGATTTTAGTCGGATGAAACACATCATAATACTATAAATCTGAACAGTAAACAAAAGCAATAATATTTCACTACGTACTCTTTTTCATGGCTCCATTGAAATGTGCTCATTCCGTCCTAGAAAAAAAATAAATTATGACTATAAATTTGGTTTAAGGTGTTGGATTTAAAATGCATAAACAAAATAACACAGAATTTAGGGTGATATGTGAGCGCAATATTAAGAAATATTAAAATATGGGAATTATTCAATTGTGTTGTGGGATGCTTCATAGGAAAACAATACAACAGTTCAAGAGAGTGACACAAAGAAAATTTTTCAAAAGCTCAGGTTATGCTAGATTTTCTTCAAAATTCCTATGGATTTGGCCATTCCATAGGGATTTCAAAGGGCCAGCCCCTTTCTTGCAAAGAGACATGCATATAATAAATCCTTCCAAAGGTATCTAAAACATTCTTTAAAAACGTTTGCCCCAAAGGAGCACTTGGGATTTTTCACAGAATTTAGCTCAAACTAATATTTTTTAACAATTTCGTAAAACTTACCCATTCCAAAAGAATTTTGCTTCCTACACATGCATGAATGGGAAGGATTATTATAGAAAATGATGCCTGCATCAAATCTTCATGCGACTTAGTGGCTGATGAACTTGGTTCAGCAAACCTTAGCTTGGTCCGGTCAACGTTGAAATTTGTGGACGGACTTGGTACCGAACGGTGAATATATACTAGTACAAGATTTGGTTTGGAAATGAATGTCGAGGCATGTGAAATGGCAGGAATTTTGAATGAAATGCTATCTAATTGACCTAAATGGATTCTTGTTGTTTGCTCTTTGTCTCGGCTCATGTGGCATCGACAGGGACCACACTCCCAAATGTTTGTGTTGGGTTAGATTCGATACGATACGATCGATCGCCTCGGAGTTGACAAACTCAATTAATCAACGGATTGAGATAATTGCCTACAAGATGGGATATATTATGAATAAGATTATTAATCCCGTGGGAGAATTCCACGATGATGGAAGCCTCATTATTCCACCTCACCCTTGCATGTCATTTTAGATTTTGTAATATACGATAAAACATTACAAATTAACAACAATTGTAATATATATACATACACACACTCATAATTATGTGTATATATTTACTTAAATGTCTTTATATATAATCATATGCGTATGCGATAACTCATATGTTTTTAGTTCTATTTATATGTCTTCAATAGATATATGCATGTATATATATACTTAATTATAAATATATACGTCTTTATATATGAAGACACTTATATTTGCAATTAAGTACATATAATCATGAATATATGTATGTACTTATAAATATATATGTATTTATCTAATATAAACATGTATATATTATATATGTGAATGAATATATATATATATATATATATATGCATAATATATATACAAACAACCAGCAACACAAGAAAATAAAAAAAATAAAAAAACATTTATTCCCGATTGGTAACACGTACTAAAGATGATAGCACCAGTCACGTGACGTTTTATTTGAACCAGGACTAGTCCCACTTTCGTGGTCTCGGTTGAAGTACCGAGGTTAAAGGGGTTGCTATCCGGGACAAATGTGACTAATGTGGTTATCCTCAATAGTGCGGTTAATCAAATGGAATAGGTAAACTGCCCTGTCGGGGTCAAATTGTTAAACTCCCTTTTTTTTTCTTTCTTAAGATGACTTGGTGACTCAACGGTCAACAACTATGTGCCGTTTTAGCACGTCAGATCACCCTGCTAAATTATTGGTAGAATTAAAACCTTAGGCAATTTCGCTTGTTCAGTATTTTAGTGAAGTTGAGTTATATCATCAATTGTGTAGTTTTGATAAATACTGCACCACCCAAATCATCCTAACATGTAGCAACTAGTAATACTGTTTAAGTTGTCAAATACGGAGTATTTGGTAGGGTAAGTTTCCGCATTAAACAAAGACGGACTAGTGTAATGGAAATATTTCAAGGTAACACTTTTACATTTCTACCTTCATGATATAAAAACTGAGGTTAAGAATTGATAAAAAAACCTAGATCAAAACCAAAATTTAGTTTAATTTGAAATTCAAAACTGTCTTTATGTCCTGAGTAGGTCAAGATATTACAGAGCCACCATTATTCAGATATACAACAGTAGGGGTCTGTTTGTTAAAACTCCAACTCCTAAATTTAGCTCCAGAAATTGAGTCTCGAGTGGAGTTATGGAGCTAGCTAACCCCAGCTCCACTTCTCTAGTTCATTCTGTGAGCAATCCACCTAGTTTCACTTTTATTTTAGGTGGAGTTGAAACTGTTAGGTGGAGAGGAGGAGCTGGAGTTGTGCCAAACAGACCTTAGTATTATAGTGTATATCATACTGTAATTTTGCATCAACTATACCATGAGCACCAAATAGAGGTCCCGTTCGTTTTTACTAAAAAATTGGATGAAAATTTTCATCTTCGTAACACACTTTTCAAACCGTTAAACAGTGTGTTTTGTGCGAAAGCTTTCTATATGAAGTTACTCTAAAGTATCAGATAAATCTATTTTTTAAGTTTATAATAATTAAAACTCAATTAATCATACGTTAATACCATTTCATTTTACGTAAAACACTTAATTTTCATCTATATAAGAAAAGAACAGCACCAGAGTACTACTTAGATAAGAGCATCTCCAAATGACTTGCTAAAATTCATTAGCCATATCTCCATTTGGTTCTCCAAAAGATTATTCTCTAGTATTTCCTGTGCATTCCAACAAACTGCTCTGGATTAGTGGGACTCGTCAGTCACTCAACCCCTTATCCCCATTTTCGTAGGCAAAGATGGCTAGCTAGGGAAAATTTAGATAGTGGATTAAGATAAATACTCCCTAGCTTCATCTTGAAAATGTAGCAACCTATCCAGATTAATGGTAATATATAGTCTGCATTTTTTTTCACATGGTTGCTTGTTTTTGGAAATGGCTAACCCGTGTCGTGTGATAGCTCGTCTCCTGGAGATGTTCCGAGAGAGTAATTAAAGTATGGCAACCATCTGCTCTCTTATTAATTTCAGTTGTTGGATTACCAGGATCCAGACGCTGAAAGGGATCGAATCAAATCAGCTGTAGTGACTGATGAGCTTAGCTAATCATGCGACTTTAGACTTGTTGATCGTGAGACATGGACCATCCATTTCGTTGTTATCAGGGCACTTAGCTTAGGAAAGCTGAGACAATCTTTTTGTTTACTGCAAAGAAGGGATGGAAAGGGTTAATAAAGCTGCACCCTGCCTGCCTGCCTCCTCAGCCTATGGCAGACATCCAGGTGATATGAGAGTAGCATTGCCCTGCCCATCTCTCTCTCTCTCTCTAGAGTGATGGACATTGGACACACACAGACACACTCTGCAGCAGAAACAACAGTGGCACATTGCAAAGTTGAAGCAAGCACAATGGCATCAGAACAAAACAGCACAATTCCACAGGGACAGCTCTCCTTTCTTCTCTTTTCTTTTTTTTTTTTCTCACCAGCAACTCAATTGAAGAGTTTGGCCTGGAGCGGGGAAATGTGTTGTGTGCATCACATGCATCTCTCTCTCTTTTTTGCATGGTCAAAGTGACAAACAATTCCTCGGAGAAAGACACATCAGATCACACACTCTCACTCTCACACATCATGCATGTACTCCAGTACTCATCATGTACTGGAACCATCACCAAACATCTTCACTTAATTACTAGTAGTAATTACTACTTACTAACTCTGTTCTAAAATAAAACTATTTCTAAAAAAACATTTATTATTTATTTAATTTTTTCGTCTACTTTTTTCCTAAACCAATTATAACATTTCTCTAATCAATCTCACCTACACTTTTTTAGGTCCCATCAATTATCTACAGTTGATTATAAGATGCAACAACTTATTAGTGATAAAGTAATTTATCGGTAAAACATTTACACATGTATCTTTAGCAACTTTAAAAACTAATGCTAACAATGAAACTACATTGAAAAAACATCAAAATAACTTCTACATGAAGTTTTAAAATCTAAATTTTAATAACGATTTATAAGCCACAGGTCAAACAATAATATTTTTATACATGTGTCCAACTTAAAAAAAGGTTTTAAGTTTTAGGTTAAAGGTAGCAGCATATAGTAAAAGTGGCATAATAATATGAGGAATGGTACTAATTAATTATATATGTGGTTATGAAAGTGTATGCAAGTAACCCCTGCTGTTACATCAAGTACAAAATTGGTAGCCACACACTATCATGTAGGGGAAGCCATGCAACCTGGGTCCCACCTACCTGTGACTCAGCTACCTAGGCCTGTAACAGGAGGAGAATTGCTTGCTCTTTTCCTCTCTTTCTCCCTCCCTCTGTCTCCCATCAAAACACTGCCTAAGTGCCTATTAGATTGGAAATGGCCCTAGCTAAGCTAATTAAGCTTAAGCTAAGCTAGATCACACAAACAAAGGCCCCTACCTCTCAAAGCACCTATCCAACCAACCAACACACAAATTAACACACTCATCTCTCTCTCTACATGGCTAATCATAGGACTATAATAACATGACACACTAAAAGCTAGAACTAGCTAGTAGAGCTAGGGCTAGCTAGCTAGTAGTAATTAATTAACAGCTAGCTGCTATTAATGACGTATATGTAGGGGGCAAAGTGGTGATTAGGCTTAGGACAGTGGTGATCTGTGGGGTGCACCTTTCCTCCTGCTCCCCAGCCCCAGAATCTGGGGGAAGAACCCTCCCCCCTTCTTCTTCTTCCTCTTTACCTCTCCCGTCTCGTCACCACCGCCACCGCCACTATCACTAGACCCGCCGCCACCGCCGTAGCATCCTTCTGGTGGTGTCGCGGCGACGATAGCAGTATCGTCATCGACGCCAACACGGAGATCCTCGAAGCGGGGGAAGGCCGAGGCGGTGGCGGTGTTGGGGTGGTGGTGGTGGGGGTGGAGGAGGATGATGTCGGAGAGGTCGCCGCCGCCGTGGACCATGACGTGGTCCACCTTGCAGGAGAGGCAGCAGAAGTGGAAGGGCTCCTGCAGGATGCGGTCGCAGGTGAGGCACACGTTGCCTGAGCCCTTGAACGGCCTCGACTGCGGCCGAGGCTTCAGGAATATCACCTTCGCGCTGTTGATCGTGTACGGCTGCACCCACATCACATTAATCACAATCATTAGCACATCGCTAATCACACACGATTACATACAATTGTGAGTGATTAATTAGCTAATAATCAATCACCTGTACGTAGGAGCAGTCGATGAGCTTCTCGAGGTCGCCGAGGCGGACGACGTCATTGTACACGTACCGCCGCACCTGTGGGGGTTGGAACACGAAACACCAACACCGTCCGATTAGGCCATCCGGTTGCTTTAGGATTCGTGCAGCTACTACTAACACTCGCTAGGCTATCCTCCAATAGGACGCTGCTGCAAGCTGGTAGTACGTACGAAAGCAGGGCCATGCTTTGACCCGGGAGGCGCGTAAAAATGACCGAAATGCCCCTGCCTAGTGCTGCCAATATACCCATAGCCCAAGGGCATAAATATCAAATCCAATGATGCACAATCAACCAGCCAATGGCTATTGGAGCAGTGAAAAGAAAATAGTATTAAAAAAATAGTATGAAAAAGAAAATTTTGGGAGGAAGGGGTCACTGGTTAGTTCACTGTGGTTTTAATGAACAGTATCAGCAAGTGAGAAGAGGGGGTGCATGGGTGGGGCCCACTGGACGTTTGCAGTTGCAGGGGTAACAACAGTGTTGAGCCTTTCTTTGGTAAAAAAAGACAAGGTCGCCAATTTACCACACCACACACATATGGTAAATTCTGGCAGTAACAATTCTAAGATGATGCCATATCCCCTTTTTTTCTCTTTTTTTTTTCTTTTTACCACCACACATTGCTTTGCAGAGGCAGTAGGGATCAGGGATTCTCTATGAGTGTGTGTGTGTGTTTCTATCTATTCATGGCAAGGCAGTTTGGATAACCTGACCTATTAAAGGAAATCTCCTAGAACCCCCATCAGATGATTCTTTTCCAGAATTTGTTTGCCACTGTTAGTACAATTATACCTAATCAGTTTGCCAAATTTTTGAAAATTGAAGTGACTTGTACTAGTAGTAACTTTGGAGGTAAATTGAAACAAGAGAAAGAAGAATTCAACATGTAAAAAGGCTATGGCACTATGCCCATTTCAAGTGTAAGGCCAAAGGTGGAGCAGTAAAAACTCACACAGCTTTTTCCTCCCCAACCTCTTCACATCGGAGTTTATTACTTCTCACCTCACCCCCAACAAATTTACTGACCGAGTTAGTTGAATGAAAGGCATGCAGGGAAAGGGTAAGTGGCAGGAAGAGGACAAAGCAGAATTGGAGGAACAAATTGAAGGCAAAAAATTGAAGGAACAAATCAAAGGAAGCAAATTTGCTCTTGCATATTTGCATGCAATGCAACAAGAGAATCCCAATCACAATTAATTTCTATACTACTACTACCTTTCACCCACACAATGAGTTACCTAGTTCAGTTTTAACCACAATCAAATACCACTGCATCTAGTGCCAAAGATCAGGAAGGAGTATTAGTAGAACCAAGAATTATCCACAGTTTATATGGAAATCGTTTCACAAATCAGGTGGTTGGTGTGGCTAATTACAGGATGCAATCAACATCACGAACAACACCCCTAATTCAAGGCCTGAAATGGTGGCAGAATTAACCCCCAAAAGCTCACAAGACGACAATGGTGAAGAATCAAGCAAAAGTACATCCAAGATTAGCAAATAATAACATATACAATCCCAAAAGAGAGGAGAAGCATCATCATCCCACTAGTATGCAAATCAATCAAAAGTGTTATAAGTCTTAATCAAAATCTAATCAATCCATGGGAGAGAAGAGAACAAGAAAGGTGAGGAAAGGAACAGCACTTGAAAAGACAGCACAGGACAAAACAAAAGCAAGATACACACCACCCCCCTCCTCTTGGCCTCTACTACCATCTCTCTCTTACTATTAGTATAGCTTATAGCTCATAATTAATCGATCAATTCACTCCACCTACCAAATCCAGAGTTCCAGACCAAGAGAAAGGCTAATTAATTCAGGCATGAACAGGTAAAAAAGAAAAACAGAAACACTCCTATTATTTTCCAAGAAAATCAGGGCCATGCATGCAAAGAACTGAACAAGACAAACAGCTGGGTGGATGATGGTTCGTGATTCATGCGTGATTAAGCAAGAAGATTAAGAGATGAGAGAGGAGAATTAAGGAGGGATTAGTGAAACCTGGAGGAGAGGGTGGTGGCGATGGGAGGGAGCGCAGTGAGGGCAGATGCTGGTGCAGCAGGAGAGGCAGAAGATGTTCTTCTCGTTCTTCTTCCGGCTCTCGTGCGCGGGGCAACCCACGAAGAAGCTCTCCTCCACGAGACCACCTACCCACCCAGGCCTCATCCCCATCGCCACAGATCTCTTCTTCTTGTTGTTGTTGTTCTTGATCTCTCTCTGCTTTCTCTCTCTAGATATGTATCTCGTTTCTTGGCAGCCAATTCTGTCTGTCTGCTTGTCTCCTCTCCTCTAACTCTCCTTTCTCTCTCCTCTTCTTGGTTCAGTAGAGGAGGAGGTGGCTTGTCTTGTAGCTGTGTCAAGAGAGAGAATTGAAATGGAGGAGAGAGAGGAGGAGGAGGAGGAGGAGAATGTGGTAACGAATCCATGGAGGAGGGTATTTATAGAGAACGGGGGATATGTGTGTTGTGTTGTGTTGTGGGATGGATGGTGATTGAGTTTTTGGGGTTGTGATGGGGTGGTACAATTGCTGGGGTTTGTTGGTTGGAGATGTTCTTGTTCCTACTCCATACGAACCTTGATGAGCTATATTTCTCGTAGGCATGTTGGCATGGGATTAGCATGCATGCCATCCTCCCTTGTGGGGATGATTGAGGGGGTACTTGGGTGTGTTGGTCAAGGGCCCTTTGGGCTTTGGGTGTGGATGTTGGGAGTAGGAGGGTGGTTTTCAAGATCGGTTTTACCTGTTGTAATTTGGGAGTAGAGGGTGGTTTTTGTGTTGGAGATTGTACAGAATCGAGCATCTAGCGGTGTGTGGATGTGATCGAAGTGTTATATTGTTATTATCGTTTGTATTATCCCTATTTTTTCGCTAGTTTATATTATTCAGAAACGATGTAGCTTGGTCGTCGGGTAAGTGCACATAATAAGAAATCCGGTGTCGGTTAACTTAATTCTTCAACCAACCATGGTATGCACACAATTGTTACAGTGAGACATAAAAACAAAGCAATTTGGGTAGTACAATTCAACAAATTCATGGTATCCATGTGTGGAAAGAAATTCAAATGTTTTTGTCCTTTCTAAAATGTTCATATTCACACTTACCACCTCATACTCGATTACTTTCTCCAGTTCCAGTCCACTTCCTCGGTATGAGAACTACTAGTACAACTATGCCATAGAAGGAGCAGCTAGCTAGGACAAGGAAATGCATAGCTGGCTCCCTACAAGTCCCAATCCTCCCATGGCTAACAAATTTCAGGAAGTTCAGAACACACTCCAACTTTCTTCTCCCCATCTCATTGCAATTCAACTCATCTGCTCAACCCATCTGCTCACTGCAAATCTGAATCCCTTGCTTCCAAGAGACCAAGATGACTGGTCGCTGACTACCCCTTGTTTCACTCATCATCATCACTGCAAGAGTAGGAGGACTATTGTTTTTTCTTAACTATGGTATTATCCTGTCCCATAATATAAGTATCGACGGATGATATCCGCGGACCGTATTATAAGGGTATTGGTGTACGTTGGTATAAGGATCTATACAACACGACATCAAGCACACGAAAAGATAAAGTTATACTAGTTCAGACCCCTCGTAAGGTAATAACCCTAATGCAGTTTATATGAGATTATATGGAATACCACAGAGTACAAAAGAGAACAACAGAACTTCGAGGTTACCGACGAGATCCTTATCGAGATTGGTACGACGAGATCGTATCAGCGAGATTAGCTTCATGTCCTCCGAATTGCATCTGTGGTGGCGGGTGTTTGCTATTGAGATTCGATATCCTGTACCCCTCCAGAGGGTCTATATTTATATCGTAGATCACCTTAATCTCTAAGTAGAACTCGGAGATATCGGACCCCGTACGGTGAGGAAAGTATCCTAATCTTCTCCGAGTAGGACTCTGTTACTTCCCGTTTTGTAGATACGATTTTCTTAATCTGATAAACTCTTTTCATATACACATAGATATACCGTATTCACATATTGCACAACTCTAAGGATAGAGGGTATGTCTTATCCGTAACCCTGATAATAAGAGATTCCCCCTACAAATTTATGTCAAATATTAAGGGATTTTAGAACCCGAGACAATATTTTTATTCTCCATCTACCATTTTTTTATACCGGTTTATTCTGCACCATTCATTTTTTACTAGTTTATTCCTTCACACACTAACTTTTGTACTATTTTATTCTTTTACATATCTCATTTTTATACCAACACATATACTTTTGTTACTTTCTTAACTTAAAAAAATATAATACCTTATATTATAATGCCAAGGGAGCAGTACTGCTACCATCCTCTGCTCTCTCTTTTTTCCCCTTGTTTTACATGGCCTTCCTTCCATCTACTCCTATCTCTCTCAACTGTTGACTGTAGCGGCGAGTCTACGTACTCCTACGCTGACAAGTTTTGGAGGCCGTTTGCTTGCGAGATTGAACTATTGACGGTAGTTTTGCGGTTTGCAGGATTGGTTGTGTTCCTGGCGATGAGCAGAAATCATATGTGCATATGTATGTTCTGAAAAACTATAGAGGTGTGAGGGGGTATTTTGGATATTCTATCACTACCCCTTTTTCTTTTTTATTCACACTACAATCATCCCTTAGTACTCTAGAAGTACAGCTATTTTTCGAGATAAAATTTACAAAACATTACATGTAACTATCTTTACTACTGTACTACTGTATAAGAGGAGTCGTTCTCCTCCTCCCTAGTATTGTATTTCCTCATGTTAAAAAAACATCCCACAATTTCCAAGAAAATCAATCCATCTGAACAAGCCAAATAGAGAAAAACCGATAAATTGTTTGTCCGTATTTCTCTAAATCACGTTGAAACGTAGAGGCATGACGATAATGGTATTTAAAAAGAGAGTATATCACAAATTTTGGTGTTTGTATATCAGAGTTTGTCATAGCTCCCACGAGAACCACGCCCCATCTTGTTCAAAGTCCAATTACGAAGCAATCGTGCAAGCGGAAACAACTCAAGTCGGTCATTTTCAGATTTTTATTAAGAATCGACGAGCCTCCAATTTCATTGAATAGAGGAGGAATAAATTGTAAAAAAACAGAAAGGAGAGAAAAAAATTGTACACGCTCAGGCCTTTGGACCGAGCTAACTAAAACGTAATCCAGTTGCCAAGGTATTTCCCTCCTACCAAAACCCAAGTTTTAGCTTCCTCCTTTATATTGGCAAGTAGATTCGTTGCTGGGAGCTCCACTCATTGGAAGGTTATGCGATTCTTTTCGTTCCATATCTCCCAGACCACCACCAGCATAAGGGTCCACAACACCTTCTTGAAGGGACCGGAGATTGCGGAGGGCCATGTAATTATCATCGATCATAATTGAAATGGAACAAATCTATCAAAATTCAAAACAGAATGGAGATTGTAGTACTGTGTGATTCAATTTAAATGAAGAAGCTGGTAGTTAAGGTGTGTGACTACAGGCCCCTTTTTTAAAAAATAGCTGAATGGCTAAATAACCAAATGATCTTGCGATGCAATGTGCTTCTATGCTCCTAAAAAAACTTGCACGAAAATCAAAGATCATCAGTGGCTGAGATTAAAAGCGGGATTAACACTTAATCATCATTAGCGAGTGGTATTTTTGTCCACAAATTTTGGAGCATGCTCAGCCCAGTCCAACCAACAACTCGGCGGGTGTCCCTGTGAGGTAGTCGAAGTAGCGGAGATAGTCGAAGTAGCGGGGCTCGATGATGGAGAGCACCGGGACTCCTCCCTGCAGGTGTGGTCACGTAGCGGTGGAAGGTGCCGCGGGTGGTGTTGGCGACGGTGCGGCCTCAAGGACAACGAGGTCGGTGTCGGGGGAGACGCAGCGGAGGGAGTCAGCTGGAGATGGGGTCGGGTTGCACTCTGCCACGGTGCAGGCGCCGCATCCACCCCAGCATGTGGTTCTCCAGCGCCAACACCACCACATTCTTGATGGGGCTCCTCTTGCTGCTACTCATCTTTGAATTGGAATTGGAATTGGGTGCCTATGCATGTGTGACGACGGTGACCAGCATTAGGTCCTGTTTGGGGGAGTTTAAGATTCTGAGAAGCAGCTATTTGGTAGCTAACTTTTGAGAATCTGGAAAAGCTGGGTTTTTCACTTTCTGGCTTCTAGTTCATTCTCTGAATTCTATAACTACAGATTCTAGAATCTAGGTGAGAAACTGGACTGTTTGGGGAAGATGGAGCTTCTGGGAGAAGCTGTGGCAGTTAGAAGCTCCCCCAAACAGGACCTTAGGAGGAGCAGCAGCAACAACAACAACAGAAGCTGGTGGCGGCGATCCATAGCGGCGGAATGGCCGTGGTGGAGATGCCATCGGTGAGGCAGCAACACAATAGCACAATGGTCAAAACAACAATATATGGAATAAAAGGAGCAAGAAGACAATCTTTTTGCTATAGTTTAACTTTCTGAGTCATGAAGCTCTAAATGCTTCTAACCGAATTTGCAAATCCAGATTAAAAAATTAACTGAGCACAACCAAAATGGTAGCGATCGATTTTTTTCGCAGCACGCGGCACGCCGGTTGGTTCATGTTCAAGAAATAAGCTGTAAATTGACACATATTTTACATGATTAGATCAAAATCTGAATGATTCAGAAGGCTATGGCACATCTTGTGAGTGTCCATGCAACCCTTGCAATTAGATGCGATGGCCATCCATTTGCCTGAGCAAATACATAACAAAATCCAGTTGGCAACAAGTGATCTACAATGTGGAAAGGCTTCATTCCAATTTTTTCTCAGGAAACGGAGAAAACAGAGAAGAATCCAACATTTGATAAATGAACCAGACAAATGGTGCTAGAAATATTATCACTTGATTATGAATTCTGGTTGCAACTTCTGTCTATTGACCAGCAAAATGCTCCATTACAAGGTTCAACACAAGTAGGCAAGTAACCAAAGCCTTTTTATATTTCAGATCAAATGGATCAGCTAAAAATCTGTCACACATGTATCGATATCCTTTTAAACATCACAGTAGTTAGTACCCATCATCTTAAATGACTGAATATATGCGTGTCATAAATTGCAAGAAAACAAATCCCCTAAATGTATCTAAGGTAAATTTCTAACGGCTCCACTAAAGTCCTGATGGATTTGATCTATACATGTGCACTCAGCAACAAGAGCAGAGAGAAGAAGTAGCACCGGCTTCTCGCGTGTATCTCTCAATTATGAGTCTGACCATAGGTTGGAGAGAAATGGCAAGCATGACGAAATACTCAGGACTCGATCAAGAACTTAACCAAAAAATGTGATGATATATAAATGGAAGGGGGTTAAGCAGTCCATCAAAAGTACTGCTGTAAGCAAAATATCGGAAGGATGAGATCAACTCTATTATTTAGCATAGCACAATCAGGCAACACCTACTCTCTCATCAAGGTGCAAAAGCATGGTAAATTTTTTTAGATAATGGAAATGGTTTACATCTCCGGTATCCGCCAACAGGCACACATCTAATGAATCAAGAAAAGAAAGATAAAAAAAGCTTGAGATTATGGGACAAACCCCACCTCCCTCCTAATAATATCCAAACGAAATATCAAATAGAAAACACATAGAATCTATAACGATATTGTAAAGGAATTACGCCATCCAAAGTGGGAAAAAAAACCCTGTCTACCGATTCTAAGAGTGTAGCTCCACTGTGCATAGTATCCTGCTCCTCCTGTGAAAACATCTATGACCAAAAATGGAGTCAACTGGAAGACGTGAACATAATCTGCATGGGGTTAGATAATTTCTTGTTATTGAAAACTATATCATTTCGAAGACACCAAATTGATCAACATAAAGTACTAGTTCCAATTAAAATCAATTTTAAATGGATCTAGGCACACCATTCAGCCAATTACCAAAAAATTGTTTAGCATTTCGGGAAGGGGATGTTGAAAGCAAAAAAGACACATCGGCAAGCACACTAGGCGACATGGCAATCAGAGAAAATATGTTGTATGGTCTCATTTTTATGAAAAAACAACAATGCTTTCCTCCCCCAATTTCTTTTAGCAAGATTATCTTTTGTTAGGATTACTTTTTTTTAGGAACCACATAAATACTTTAACTTTTAGTGGTATCTTTAACTTCCATAAAATCCTCTTGCAGATACTCACATTGGAGTTTATGATCGCATTATACACAGACTTAACTGAAAACTTGCCATTTTTTTGTAGCAACCATGTAAAGCGATCCTTTTCATTTGACAGGGTTATATTCGCTAGATGATGGACTAAATCATTCCACTCGGCTAGTTTGGTTCCAACAATTGCTTGTCTAAAAGAAATATTTAAAGGTGTTGTACTCATAACCTCCACGAAAGATGATTTTTTCTTCGAGCCACATTGTAGAGGGAATGGTATTGTTCTTTGAGAGGGTGTGGTCCTAACCACGTATCCTCCCAAAATCTTATCTCCATCCCATTGCCTTGTTTAAGAGACCCATATCGAAAAAGTGGTCTTTCGCTCTCATTAAACTAGCCCAAAATTGAGAAATCCTGGGTTTGTGTGATATTATGGAGAGGGGTTTACCCTTTAAATACTTGTTCCGTAGCAGACTTTGCCATAGGCCCTCGCTCTTGAGCAATTGAAATAACCATTTGCTTAACAAGCATTTATTCTTAATGTCAAGGTTTTGAACACCTAGTCCACCTTTGATCTTTTGGACACCTAGCAAAAGCATGGTAAATAGTATGCATCTCCAGCTCTCCACATTCACTAATCTTGCATTGCATCTAGATCAAACTAAACTATTTTTAATCAAATAATATGCTGACTTTCTTTACAGACAACAAAGGATGCAGTAGAAAACTGCAAATCTTACCTCAGGATCTGAAGATATCCAACTAAATATGTAAATTCAACAGTACATGAATATGCAATACAAAGATGTCCACGGATAGTGGTCTTGAATAACCAGTATTTGCCTAGTCATAACAACCTATCAGAAAAAGACTAACCCCCAATTCCATTAAGAAACCAACCAGTTAATCAGAAAATGCTGTTTATTATCTGAATAAATTGAAAGGATACTGATCGTTGAATAATTACTCCCTTGTGAAGCATTTGTTTGCAGGTTTTCAAATACACTAGAAAATAAGCGCGCTCATTGGCGCGCTATTTTCATAGCCCATGTATAATCTTAATGTTGAACTTTTACCGAATCATACCAGAGTCGTTGTGCCTTTAGTGTTATAAAATTTTATTATTAAAAATATTGTTGGTCAAAATTAGCACCTTGAAGTCAAAACTGTATTTTACGAAGGTAAGGAGTATTTTTAATGGTATATAATATTTACATGTGTTTTATGATGGTTTAAATATCAATTTCTCAATACCTATATTTTTTAAAACAAATAATTTTAATTCATTTGTTTGTGTCCTCGAATAATTATAACGAACTGATCAGTTTCATTTATCATTAGCTAGACATGTGTTCATAGTTTTCTTTTCTTTCACAACATAAATAAATTCGTCCTCTTCTTTGGGACATATAATGCGTGCACTTAATTATTACAATAGGAGCATGCAGTTATTTTCATGCTCATTCTTAAAAAGAAAATTTCATGCCCCCTAACATTGAAAAAATAACTATTATCATATTATAATTTTTATTCGATGTTCTTCAACAATTATACAGATAAGTTAAATTTTCAATGAGCAGCTCACATAAGCTAGCTATGATACGTTGTACGGAGTCTATGTTAATACATAGAAACAAACAATTAAATTACAACATGTGGTTTCAGTTACACAGACATGCATGTAATGGTTCTAGTGACCAGGTGGATTAATCCCCTTGGAGCTGCGGCCACTCGAAGTCTCTCGATGTTTCTTTTTTTCACCTCACACCTCATTTTTATTTTTACCTCATATATATGTCCAGTTTATCTTTATATTCAAAGCTGCCACGTGCTCCAATCCAAATCCGGCAAAACGGCCAGTTTGAGATTAGTTGATAAGGTTATTGAAATGTAATAAGTCATTATACTCCATGCTACAAAGCACATACATGACAGAGCAAAACTCTCTATCCATGTAACTAAAAATCAAAGAAACAAAATGAGGGGAGGGAGCCGGGCACAGCGTGGCGAGAGGAGGGAGCTAGACGTCAAGGCGAGGGGAGAGAGCCGGGCAACACTGAGGCGGTGCGGCAAGGGGAGGAAGCCAGGTGGCGCGGCGAGGGGAGGGAGTCGGCGTCGCTGAGGCGGTGCGGTGAGGGGTGGGAGCGGGGCAGTGTTCCAAGGGGAAGAAGAGGGTGGAGCAGCTGTGGCGAGGCAAGGGGGAGGAAGAGGGAGTAGAGGTGGCATGGCGAGGAGAGGAAGCGTCGTTGAGGAGCGGCGCTGGTTGAGGAATCGGTCGTGATGGTGGTATTGTTAGACTGGGCTGGGTATGGGGATGGGCTCCAAAATCCATGAACGAAAATACCTTCACTAATGATGATTAAGTGTTAATCCCGCTTTTAATCTCAGCCACGGATATGCTTTGATTTTAGTGCAGTTTTTTTAAGCACAGAAGTACATTCCTCTTGCGATGGACTAGAATTGACTACAGTGCGAGAAAAGGCAACATATATATACATATACATGCACGTTCTCCCGTCCCTCTCTTTGCTCAAATTTTCCTTCTCAACATCGAGTGTTACACATACACAACCTCAATTAGTCCATCTTCGTACAGCATAGATAGGTCTACCATCGTTGGCCTTATATGTATGGCGATCTTGGCCTTTGACAAAGGAAAAAAAACATAAGCATGCATGTTTGAAGGAGCTCGAGATTCAAAGTAGTACTCCGTAGGTAATAATAAGAATATGGAAAGGCTGAGTTGCCTACCTTCTGTCTACTAGTTTATTTTATTTATTCATAATAATTACAGTACATTTGTATCTTTTAATAGTTTCCATTCTCCGCATCATCTTGGGTACCATGTTATTTTTACACGTATGTACTGTTGATGAAAAAACACATACTGATCTAGAAGATCTGCTTAGCTCCAGTGTAGGTCCAAAATAATGATGAGATACGGGCGTGCCAGTCAATTTGATCCTGCAACTGACAAGATGTATAAACAACAGATAAAATAGCCGATCGGCTGACAAGCCGATAGAGTGATTCCAGCCGATACCAATACCAGCCGATATCCAGTATAGATCTTGATACTTGAGTACATAATGACATAAAGATAATCGGTTGATGATAATGTAATAAAACAATAATATAATCTAGTAGAAACCAATCGGTTAGTAATGATAGATTGAATAAGCACTGATCTGAAGGTTAAAGTATCATCGGCTGGAGGTCCGATGTCAATAAATCCAAATGATTAGATAAACAGTGAAGCCTTTGTTGTGGTCGGCTAAATCCAACTTGTAAGTAATCCTTATAAGCCGATACAACGTCCATATAACTCATCGGCTAAAACCCCGATGAAACCCTTATTAGCAATCAAGAAGCAGGCTAGAGATTATGGTTCTAAGCATGACTTAGTAGATAAAACTTAACTGGTGCAGCACTAAGTATGAAAAGAAGCATACTATCTAGACAATCAATCTCTTGATTGATTTTCAGGGTGGTGGATACATTATATAATCTAAGCCAACAGAGTAATCTAGCCGATATCGACAAAACCCTAGATAGAGATCGGCCGATGCAAGTAGAAAACATTATCAATCTAGATTATAAAACATATATGATAATTCATCGGCTAGCACTCCGATAAAACGTTAGCATGAACCTATCGGCTTAACAAGATTTATATTAACAACAACAATCTAGTAGGTCGAACCTAACCGATGCAATACGAGATTGTATATGATAATCTAATACTTAACGAGCCGATAAATCTGTCTAATGTGATGGATATAACAAATCTATTTAAAACAACATTGTGATTGTAGAGATATATCGGCTAAGATAGAAGATCAGACCTAACCGAGAGAGTCCCAACTAAACCGATGCGTCTCTAAACACAATGTAATTAAAATAGAATTGAGATATCAGGTAAATATATCAACCAAACCAGAGCGATCCAAGAGATCGAAGCAATGCAGCCTTGAACAACACCAATGTAGCCGATAGATTCAACAGGGCCCGACGAACGTAGGGCTTACCCCTTCACCGGAGATCGAAAGCCGATGCAGCCCCGCGTCAGGTGCTAAATTCCGTCGGTTGATAAGTAAAAACCTTAGAAAGAGGATGGCGATGCACCGAGAGTAGTTGTATTGATCGAGAGATAATTTACATGGACCCCGGGTGTACATATTTATACCCATGGGTAGATACTAGTCCATATCAGACACGACTCAAACTTTCCTAAGGATAAAAGAAAAAACATAAAGTCCTTATAGGATACTAAACATACTTTCCTAAAGATAAAAGAAAACTAACAAACTCTTTCTAATTAATAGATAAACTGCCATGCCGCATCCTCTTTGAACTCGGTCTCTTTTGGATAAGCTTTTTTTAATAGATTAATTTCCTTAAGAATCCGACTGTTGACGTTTGATAGTTTTCATCGGCCGATTTTAGGACTCTCAAGCCGGTACTGACTCTAGGCCAATGATAACTTCGAGGCTTACCAAATTTCGTCATTAACACGTACACACGGGTGCTTCCTGTGCCATAAACTTAAAATAAATTTATTTAAAATTTTAAAGTAGTTTTTTTGGATCATTTAACTGTTTGAAAACGTGCTAATAAAAATCGAGATAAAATCTACATTTTATTTAAAAAAGATCTACTATCTGTTTAGATTCGTAGCACTAGAATATATTTTATGTAATCAAAATTTATTATATTTTAAGAGGGAGAGAGCAATTGATACTCGTTAAGTAGTTCGAGCATTACTGTGTAGAAGGAGTGGCAATAATGAGTGGCAATTAGCTGCCACTAGCTCATCTGTCACGTCCATGGATCCATCGATCATGTCCATCCATGTCCATGTCACGCAGTTTGCCTAAAACTATCCAAACTTTCGGCATGAAAGAAAGCTGTTGCCAGCGGCCTTGCCCCCAGCTAGTATGGCTATATAGCTCTGACTGCCTGCATTCACTCATGCAGGTCAGGTATTCCTGTCTTTTGACCATGCTCACTTGCTCAGGCTGACTGACACCCACCAAGCAACGGTGATCAAATTGGGATCCTATCCAACTTAATTCCTCGTCTTGTTTGTGTTTGTAGTAAATGCATTTGGTTGTTTATAGTTTTTGTTGATGGATTCATGTTGTTCACAGTAGGTAGCTCTGAAATCTGAAGTGAATTGTAAGGGTATGTTTGACTCCATGGATAAAGCTGCATATTTAGAGAGGTTCAGAAATCCGATCAAGAAAATTTTTTAGTTATAGTTTATTTATCTTCACTGTACATTCTCTCAGTGTAAATTTTAGATATGCGTATTAGCTTAAATAAATAGAGTAAAAGCATGTGGCACCCTCTCTATTTCACTCTAACTCCGCACATGTTTGACTCTCCAACTTATTCAACTTTTCAACAGACACGTAAAACGAGTTAAGTCATTAATATACAAATAATTGAGTATTAACTATTATAAATTTTAAAAATATGTTTGTTTGATATTTTTACAAAATTCTTTATATAACTTTTTTTTTCAAAAAACGGATTTTTTAGCCGTATAAAATGCATGTTAACATGATACGAAAAAGTTATAGTTTGGAGTTAAAAAGAAAAAAACGAGACCTTAAGTAGTTGGCTGCGTGTGTCCATTTTAGATGCAGAGTCTGGTTTAATCGTGTTACTATAAGGAAAAAAAAAAGGTTTTTTCTTTGGATCTCTGAATCCGAGAGCACGCACACAAACAGCTAAGCTCACGCATTTCCAGTAATCTGGCACTCTTGCAGATGAAGCTTGGATGATCCGGCCATGCCCTGCAGCAGCTTAACGAAATTTTCCATGGTCGGAAGCTAGAAATAAGCTTCTTGGTCGCGGCGGCCGGCGCAGCGACTCACGCAGCGAGCGGAGGGACGCAAGAACGGGATGCGATCTCGCAGGCCGGATGTGGCAGTAAGGCTTTGCACTATTGGGCCTTAGTGGGCTGGCTCTAAAATGCAGCACGGGCTAGAAAAGGAAGAAGTTTATTATTAGTCTTCCTCAACTATAGCCCCCAGATTGATTTTGGGCTCCCCTTAAGCGGTTTGAATGACGGTTTTATCCCTATGACTGCCTACGTGGCATTTTAGTTTGGAAAAATAAATTAAAAGTGTGAAGGACCCCACATTCAGCGACACGCATGCCTCATCTCTTCCCGGCCTGGACTGCACAGATGTGGCCACGTGGGTGCAACCTTCTCTTTTGCTGCCTCCGATTTAGTAGCTCTTTTTTTTTTATTGCCCTCATATCAGGGAAGTTGATGCATGTGTCATGTGTGTATGGCTCTGGGTGTTTCTGTGTGTATTGCTCTGTGTTTGTAGGGGAACGGTAGGCGGTGGTGCACGAGATGGCCGACTGACAGGTAGGTCCTATTGAGTTTTTTTTATTTTTATAGTGCCACATAAGTGCAACATGGTATGAAGATCCAATCAAACCATCATGTGGGCTCTACATGTAAAATTAAAATGGAGCGATGTATTAATACATGATTAATTAATTATTAGTTATAAAAAACTTGAAAAATAAATTAATATGATTTTTTAAAAAACTTTTCTATATAATTTTTTTACAAAATACGTTTAATAGTTTGAAAAATGTGTGCACGGAGAAGATTAGGAAAGAACACTAAGTTAGATTTACGATAAGGGACCAAAAGAGGACTTTTTCTAGCTAGAAACTACTTAGGCCCATTACCGTGCGCACTATCCATGAAAGAATAAGTTCACTTTGGGTCCCTCTATTTGCCGCCCAGTTCGTTTTTCATCCCTGGTCGTAAAACCAGGTACGATAGCCCCTCAACTATCAAAACCGGTGCAAACGTGATCCCTCGGTGGTTTAGAAGGCGGTTTTGGCTGACGTGGCATCTACGTGGCTAGTTTGACTAGGTCTTCGTTTCACGTGGCATTGACGTGATGCTTACGTGGCAATTCGATCCCGGAAAAATAATAAATCCCGTGAGACCCAAATGTTAGTTTCACACACAAATTAATAAAAAAATGTGGGACCCACGTGGGCCCCACATATCATTCTCACTCCTACTCTTCTTCCTCCTCTCTCCCATCTCCCTTCTCCTCTCTCCAGGCGCGACGAGGTCACAGGGAGGTCCGGTGGCGGCGGCCAGTGACGCGGGAGAAGGAGAGGGCGTCGGCGGCGGGAGTGCTGGGGGTAGGGGGCTCCACTCATGGGGTACCGCCCGCCACCCACCTCGAGAAGCTGCTCCTCATCTTCGCCCGCGGCGTCGACGCGGACCCCGTGCGAGGGCTCGCGGAGGAGTTCAGGGCCGTGGAGATAGCCCAGGCCAAGGCGCTCAAACTGGAAATGGACGATGCCGCCGCTCCGCCTTGCTGGTTTCGTGTGCTGCCACTCCGCCCGCACGTCCACCCGCCCCCACTCCGCCTACCAACGCCTCGCTCCGACCAGCTGGCCTCGCGCACCGCCACTCCGCCCGTCGCCGGCTTCACGCCACCGCTCGGCCCACCTCCTCCCTCTCTCTCCCCGACCGCTGGCCGCCTCCAGCCGTCTCTGGCACGCCGCCCGGGTGCCTGCCTGCCACGTCGTCTCCTCCCTCGATGTTGCAGCATCGTTCCCCATCTCGTCTAGGCCCCATCTTCGCCGGGTACCCGTCGCATCACCGTCGCCCGCACCACCTCCTTCCTCCCCGCCCTACCCCCGCTCGCCGTCCTCCTCGCCTCATCTCTCTCTACGCCCGCTCCGGTCGCCTCTCGCCCCGCTCCGCCGGTCGGCCGATCCGCCACCTGCCCCGCTTCGCCCCTCGGCTCTACCCTGCTTTGCCTCCGCCCCTCTGCTCTGCCGTTGCTCCACCACGCCGTCGCCCGCTCCACCAGTTGTAGAGAGAGAAGAGGGAGAGAGAGGATAGAGAGATAGGGGATAGAGAGAAGAAGGTAGTGAGGATGACATGTGGGGCTACGTGGGCCCACTTTTTTTATTAGTTTGTGTGTGAGACTGACATGTGGGCCCCAAAGATTTTATTATTTTTCCGGATCTAATTGTCACGTAAGCGCCATGTCAATGATACATTGGATAAAGACATAGTCAAAAGGAGCCACGTAGGTGACACGTTAGTTAAAATAGGACACAATACTTCTGAGGGATCTCGTATAAACGGTTTTATAAGTTGGAGGACCTGTCGTACCTGGTTATTGATCCAGGGACGAAAATCGGATTAGGCGATATATAGAGGGACCCAAAAGTGAACTTATTCCATCCACGAATCCACCTGTCTGCAGATAGCAAATGGCGTTTTTGTTGTGTCCTGGACTTACCATCTGTCAATTACTCTAACTACTAGATTATCGCACACTTTTTATGTTTGTACTTAGTGCCACATTTTTCTTTTGAAAAAACAAAATGTGCCATACCAAATTATTGCCACTCTATTCGATAAGTGGAGGTTTGGATGAGCTTATCGCAAGTACACAAATCAAGATAAATAATTAGGATATGATTAATTAAGTAATAATTATTATAAATTTAGAAAATATATTTATTTAGTTTTTTAAAAAATAAATGTTGATATAGAATTTTTTCACAAGAGACACATCGTTTATCAATTTAAAAATGTGTTCACGGCAATTGAGGAAAATAGCTCATTAGAACGCAACCTTAAAATAGTATCTCGGTGCATGGTGTTTAGTTTGCTATCAAAATATTACAATAACATATGTATATGTGTTGCTGAGATATTGGTATTGCCGGCAGTGGCAGAACCAAAAATTTAATTCGTTGGAAGCGTATCGCGTCTATCGGTATTAATTCCCAACCGATATTTTAACAGCATGGTAGATTATGCTAACTGCCAGCGATTAGAGACTAGAGAGGCGCTCTTCATCTACGGCGAGCAGGAGAGAGGGAGAAACAATGATAATGATGATCCATTCTTAAGTTAGCAGGTGGAACATGCGATGAATCTGCAGTGTGTTGTGTAGTACACTCGTGACCGTTTCCAACAAAATTGCAGTACAGAGCGTACAACCTTGTACTACATGCTTTGCTTTCTTCCCAAATTCCCAAAAGGCATGTCCATGCAAACATCTACTACCTACCGCCATCTACCCATCTCGCTTTTGCAGCGTTACTACTGTTTTCTTCTTCTTCTTTCAGACAATACAAGATGGGTCAAATTAATTTCCGGCCTCTGTATTTATCAATGCACATATATGTATTAGTGCTACTCAAATTACTAGTACTTTCTTCTTAATAACAGATTTTATTTTTGTCATGATCAGCTCGGTTTGGGGGATAACACTGCATTTTGTATATATATGTTAAAATCAATAGAATTTATTTTGACATTTGCTTCACATTCCATTATTAAAGAAGTTATGGACGGACGACTGCAAATTACACAATCGCAACTTCATTAAAAAAAGAAAAATAATTAGAATATAACCTTTTAAATCGAGATTATTTCTATCAATCTACTTCCTATTAACTACACTAATTTACCCACGCAGTCAATAATGGAATACTTGAGCCAAAAAATTGTTAATTAATACTACTTCTAATTAATACTTGCTCTAGGTAGTACTCGACTATACTCATGTCTGGTTCGTTGATGGCCAAAATTTTCTGCCTTGCACGTCACGCCTCGTTGACAATTTTTCTCCATTTCTCTTTTCTTCCTCTCTGGCCCGGCTAGCATGACAGATTCTCGTTAATCCCTTGCAAATGACGCCATCATCATCGTACGGTTTTCATGTACTACAAAGCTGCTGATTAGACCAGATTAATTAATTTTCATATTATACGGCCCTGTACCGATCAATTCTCTCAGCATCTCAACTAAAAAAATGTTTTTTTTCTCTCCAGGGGGCAATAAAAGAATTGGACCCAACGTGAGGGACGGCTTTGCATAAGTGGCCGTGTTATCCACGTTGTCAAGCACCAGCCCAGCCGGGCCCCCCTGACAACGGAAGCGAATGAAAAGCACAACCTTTGATTTCCTGACCAAACAGATGGAGAATTTGACATTTCAGATAAGAAACATGGTACCAAATGAAGTGCAGATGTTTTGCTCACTTTTTTATTCCTTGGGTGCTCTTGAAGTATTTAGGGGATTTTAGTATGATAAAAAAGGTAGATTACCAATTGGGGGATAAATGGGAAAAAAGTAATATACACGTTAGAATACCACATTAATTTGTAACGTCATAGGAAACACTGTTACAATAATTAGAAAGAAGAGACATAACTGATAGGAATAAAATCAACCATAAGAGTTAGCCATCGAGTAAAAAAAAAACATATAAAATTTGCAACCCGAAGATTAAGGATATACTAGTAGATACAAGAAAAATCACAATAATACTCGATATTTCTTTACTTATGACCAAGTGTAAAAGAAAATTATACATTATAGATACCAATTGTGGCTACAAGTATCTCGTCTAAAGCTACCTTTGTTTGAACTTGTAAGGCTACGTTCGCAGCAACTAGTTCCCAGCTCAAACAGTAAACACGAAAAACGGAGTGATCCATTAGCGCGTGATAATTAAGTATTAGCTATTTTTTTTCAAAAATAGATTAATTTGATTTTTTTAAACAACTTTTGTATAGAAACTTTTTGCAAAAATACACACCGTTTAGCAGTTTGAAAAGCGTGCGCGTGAAAAATGAGAGATGTGAGTTGGAAAAAGGGGAGAAAGAACACAACCTAAGTTAGCTAATGAGTCAAAGAAGCCTAAACAAACGGTTGGTTCGGTTTTAAAAATTATGAGCACTTATACACCATTAGAAAAACCTTTCTGTTCCATCGTGCTTTTGAGACAGAACTTCCAGAGTTTAAAAATTTTGACAACAAAGAGATGGTAAGAACACAGTCCATGTTGTTTGTTACTCTATTAAAATTTGATAACACCAAAAATTTAGTAGTATTAAAGATGCCAATGAAACAAACAGCTTCTAAATTTGAGTATTTTTTTCCTTATGTGGAGGCGTCGGCTGATAAACCATAAGAAACTGAAAGTCACCTCAAAAGTCCAAAACCTCCGGTGGTTAAGAAGTCATTAGAGAAAGTAATCCTCTAATTTTGACCGTCTGCCAGATGCTACCTACCAACCAAACAAAGGATCTATTTGAGGAGCTTGATATTATGATAAACAGCGGGTAAGAAATTAGGTGGTGAGAATCTGGATAAGCTGGGGAATCCAGTTTCTAGTTTCTAGTTAATTTTTTAGGTTCTACAGTTATATATTCTTAAAATTTGGATAAAAACCTAATTTATTTAGGAAAACTTTTAGCAGCTGGAAATTCTAGAAGGAGGGGCAACTAACACTCCCCAACAGGTCTAAACACTCCTACAACTGCGACATTTGCAAAAAGAACCCCTCAAACTCCTATAATTTACCTGAAAACCCCCTCGTTTCTTGGATTATTATACAAATACGCCCACCATTCTCCCCCATATTCCTGGCCTTCCCATTCCCATTCCCATTCCCCTAATATTGCCACCTTTGTCTCTGACAGCCATGGCCCACCTCCAGCTCACGCCGCTCGCCGGCGGCGGCGGCGGCGGCGGCGCGGACGAGATGGAGGAGGTCGCGCTGCTCGGCCCCAACTCCTACGACGACGAGGAGGCGGCGGGGCCGGGGCCGGAGGAGGCGGGGATGCGGCGGGTGCAGGTGCGGGTCACGGGCATGACGTGCTCCGCCTGCACCGCCGCCGTCGAGGCCGCCGTCTCCGCCCGCCGCGGCGTGAGTGGCGTCGCCGTCTCGCTCCTCCAGAGCCGCGCCCGCGTCGTCTTCGACCCCGCGCTCGCCAAGGTGACTGACCCCCCCTCCTCCCCCGCCGCGATCCCTTCCCTCTCTCGCGTCGCGCGGCGCGCGCGGCTCTGATTTGGGATCGCGTCTCCCTCGCGTCGTGGTGGATGGATTTCTCGGACTGGGGGGGGGGGGATTTGGGTTGGTGATGAACCGCGGAATCGATTCCTCTCTAGGGCGGGAAATTCAGCTTCGTTTTCGTTCGTTGTCGGTTAGGGTGGTTTAGAATTGGAAGGTCGTTAATTCGCGATCTGGTTCGATTTTTTTGGTTGTGGAATTGGTGCAATAGCTGCTTGATATTACTCGTCTCTACTTTTATCAAGCTAGTGATTCAAATACGGTAGCCCGAAATGATAAGCTGAGCTTGTAGGATACGTAATATTATGGTGATTGTTTTTTTATAGCTGCTGCTGCTGTGCTGTGTTTGGGGGCAACTCTACTGAGGTTGATAACTATGGGCATTACGTCTATTTTTATGGGAAAATAGGTCGATCTGTGTAGTATCAACTGTGAAGGTGCAAAGGCGCAGCAGACTTTGCAATACTCACCATTATGTCCTATGTAAATTGTTCACTATGATTCAACTAGTTCATGATTAATCCTGTGAGATACAGTGTTGTAATTTGGTAACTTGCAATTGCAAACAGTCTCCCTACAATGTAGGTAGATGTTCGGTCCTTTAAAATAGTCCAACTGTTTTCTCTGTTACCTATCTGCGAACTTTTTTTTTCAACTAATTTGCTTTTACTTTGAGTATCGGACAGGTCCTGAAAGGGACTGTTTTGTTAAGATGTATGCATCAATTCAACTGATTCCATGTTGGAACATGTAGGAAGAAGACATCGTAGAAGCAATAGAAGATGCCGGATTCGAGGCAGAACTGCTCCCGGACTCTACTGTTTCTCAGCCCAAGCCGCAGAACACTTTATCTGGACAATTTAGGATAGGGGGGATGACTTGCGCTGCATGTGTGAATTCTGTTGAGGGTATCTTGAAGAAATTGCCTGGAGTTAAAAGAGCTGTTGTTGCATTAGCGACCTCATTAGGGGAAGTTGAATACGATCCTTCTGTCATCAGCAAAGATGAAATTGTTCAGGCTATTGAGGATGCTGGTTTTGAAGCTGCACTGTTACAAAGTAGTGAACAAGACAAGGTTTTGCTAGGCTTAACGGGATTGCATACTGAGATTGATGCAGATATATTGCATGATATCCTGAACAAAATGGAAGGCTTGCGTCAGTTCAACGTAAATTTGGTACTCTCGGAAGCTGAAATTGTATTTGATCCAGAAGTTGTTGGTTTGAGGTCAATTGTGGATATCATCGAGATGGAAAGCAGTGGCAGACTGAAAGCCCATGTACAGAATCCTTACATACGGGCTGCTTCAAATGATGCACAGGAGGCCTCCAAAATGCTTCATCTTCTTCGCTCTAGCTTATTCCTAAGCGTAAGTTTGTTTATCATGCTTTCCTACAGGTTTCTGATTCTCCTCATATTTCTAATGAGTACTCCAATATATATTTTCTGCTGATAGTTAGCCTTGTCATAACTGTAGCTGTAAATGTAAATAGCAGGCCCATCTGACATGTCAGCACTCTCTGATACAATTTCCATATGCCATATTCTCACTGATATGGAATTAACTTAACATGAGCTATGTCCTGATACTTGCATACTGACTCTCCTCTGGTTCCCTTGCTACAGATTCCAGTATTTTTTATGCGCATGGTATGCCCTCGCATACACTTCATTCGTTCACTCCTACTCATGCACTGCGGACCATTTCATATAGGAGACTTGTTGAAGTGGATACTGGTGAGCATAGTACAGTTCGGTGTTGGCAAACGATTCTATGTTGCAGCCTATAGGGCCCTGAGACATGGCTCTACAAATATGGATGTACTAGTTGTTCTTGGCACCACTGCATCATATGTCTACTCTGTATGTGCGCTTCTTTATGGGGCATTCACTGGATTTCATCCTCCGATATATTTTGAGACAAGTGCCATGATAATCACATTTGTGCTATTTGGGAAGTATCTTGAGGTGCTTGCTAAAGGCAGAACATCAGATGCTATTAAGAAACTTGTAGAGCTGGTCCCTGCTACAGCACTTTTGCTTCTGAAAGACAAAGGTACCAACTTCATATTATGGTAGTAGCAATTTCAGAAAGCCCATTTCCAAATTATCTTCAAATAACATTTCTTTTTTGGCTTGGTATTGTATCTTAACTGATTTCTTAGAATTGCAATCATGCACACATACTCTTAAGGCATTTTCATACTAGTAGTCTTGCATGTACCAACTCGTAACACTATCCTTGAATATAGAAGGAAAGTATGCTGCGGAGAAGGAGATTGATGCATCCTTAATCCAACCTGGAGATGTCTTGAAAGTGCACCCAGGTTCCAAGGTACCTTCTGATGGTACTGTTGTTTGGGGTACAAGTCATGTTGATGAGAGTATGGTAACTGGTGAATCTGCACCTATATCCAAGGAAGTATCCAGTATAGTAATTGGAGGCACAATGAACTTACATGGAATCCTCCATATACAAGCAACTAAAGTAGGATCTGGGACAGTCTTGAGCCAGATAATCTCTCTTGTTGAAACTGCCCAGATGTCTAAGGCTCCTATTCAGAAGTTTGCTGATTACGTGAGTACATCTTTCTATTCAAGGTTTCCGAGCAAAGAATTTTTTCTCTATTCAAATCTTAAATCCGTAAAACATTGTTTTGGGGCAACTTATGTAGTTAGGTTCATAAGTGCCTTATGGAGGAAATTACATTTTCCCTGCTGGATCTCAATACATCACTGCTCGCTTCCTTTGTTACCTGGCATGCATGATTGATACTTTATGAAGTCTTACAGAGTAACTTATTATTTATGCATTATTGTAATATATATTAAAGCACATGAAGTCAATTAAATTATCCAGCCACTTGTGGAATTTATGCATCATTTTTTATCATGAATTGGCCTTTTGCTTTTCAGTCTTTACTTATGCATCCCTTCTAGGCTACAACTACCAGTACTTGCTGTAAAATGCTGACAATATATGTGTTCTTTAGGTGGCTGGCATTTTTGTACCCATAGTTGTCACCTTATCCTTGGTTACATTCATTGCATGGTAAGTTTTGTACATCTGTTTAAGTCCAGAACTGTGGTTACTAGTGTTCACGTCTCTCACATATTCCTGTTGACTTCTCTAGGTTTCTCTGCGGATCGTTGGGAGCATACCCAAATTCATGGGTTGCTGAAACCAGCAATTGCTTTGTCTTCTCTCTCATGTTCTCCATCTCTGTTGTGGTGATTGCCTGTCCATGTGCTCTTGGTCTGGCAACACCAACTGCCGTCATGGTAGCAACTGGAGTTGGCGCTAATCACGGGGTACTTGTAAAGGGTGGAGATGCACTGGAGAGGGCTCAGAATGTGAAATATGTTATATTTGATAAAACCGGGACACTGACACAAGGAAAGGCTACCGTAACATCGACGAAGATATTCTCAGGAATTGATCTTGGAGACTTCCTTACTTTGGTAGCATCTGCAGAGGTAATTCAAAGATTTCCCTAGGATGATTACATCAATATGCATGCTGGTTTCAAATGAAGTGAAAGCATGGTAATCGTATCCTGTTCTTTTATTTTAACTTAGGCAAGCAGTGAACATCCACTAGCAAAAGCTATATTGGATTACGCATTTCATTTCCATTTCTTTGGCAAACTCCCATCATCAAAAGATGACATCAAGAAAAGAAAACAACAGATATTTTCCCAGTGGCTTCTGGAAGTAGCAGATTTTTCTGCCTTGCCTGGCAAAGGGGTTCAGTGTTTGATCAATGGGAAAAAAATCTTGGTGAGTCATGATACAGCTAGTCAGTTACCCTTGTCTGTCTCTTAAGTAATTGATGTTTGATTTATAAATTGCTATGCATGAGTAAATCTGATAATGCTTAACTGTTTGTGTAGGTGGGCAATCGTACTTTGATAACTGAAAATGGGATAAATATTCCTGAAGAAGCTGAAAGTTTCTTGGTAGACCTGGAACTGAATGCGAAGACAGGAGTTCTTGTAGCATATGACTGTGAACTCATTGGCTTAATTAGTATGACTGATCCCTTGAAAAGGGAGGCTGTTGTAGTTGTCGAAGGCCTAAAAAAGATGGGCATCCATCCAGTAATGGTTACAGGGGACAACTGGAGGACTGCACAAGCAGTTGCAGAGGAGGTCGGTTAGCATTCTCATGTTGTACTGCTAGGCTGCTAGGTAGCATCGCTATTTTATCTTTTGATGCAAACAAACTCCTAATAGGTTGAAGTTGTTGTCGGCAGGTTGGCATTGAGGATGTTAGAGCAGAGGTTATGCCTGCAGGAAAAGCTGATGTCATACGTTCTCTACAAAAGGATGGGAGCGTCGTTGCAATGGTTGGGGATGGCATCAATGACTCCCCAGCCCTAGCAGCAGCTGACGTTGGAATGGCCATTGGTGCAGGAACGGACATTGCAATCGAAGCAGCGGACTATGTGCTGGTGCGAAACAACCTTGAAGATGTCATCACAGCAATTGACCTCTCAAGGAAGACGTTCAGCAGAATCCGATGGAACTACTTCTTTGCCATGGCGTACAACATCATCGCTATCCCGATTGCTGCCGGAGCACTCTTCCCGTTCACTGGCCTCCAAATGCCACCTTGGCTGGCTGGTGCTTGCATGGCGTTCTCATCTGTTAGTGTAGTATGTTCCTCTCTGTGGTTGAGGAGATACAGAAAACCAAGACTCACAACCCTGTTACAAATAACTGTAGAGTGATTTTTTTGCCCCACTTCTCTCTCTATCTCTCTCTCTCTCTCTTTTGCATTATTCACTTAATAGAAATGAGAGGTGCCTACATGTGGATGTACATGAATACACGATACATTTTTTTTACCCCCTGATGCCTGTATATATGGTAAAGCTATACTTCTACTGAAGATTTGCACAGGATGCTGACTCGTGCGTATATATTTATGAACAATAAAGCTTAATTTCTCTTTTGTTATTCCAGGATTTTGTTGACAGATAGGACTTATGCCAGAACTTCCATGGCTTAATTTTATCCACTCAAGCCTTCCCTGTTGCCATCTCCAGCGGTGACGGATCAGTAAGGTTAGGAGCAAGGCCAAGGCTGCTGCAGCTGCAAACTTGGCCTCCATTGCTGAAACAAGATGAACTGGCTTGAATCAATTTTGGTGGTATGAATGCGGGGTTTTGGCTCGCATGGAAAGAGGTTTTGCATTTCTTGCCACCTTGCAGATTTGCATATCTTGTTTTTGGATGCTAGGGAGTTAGCAAGATATATGTGCATATCTTTGTTATGATATTTTAAAATGAATTAGATATCTTTGTTACTCTAATTTATATTTATGGGAGTCTTGTCATTTATGACTTTAGACACATTGCATCACCATGCATAAGAAATAGATATGCCATCTTGCTTGGATAGTGGTGATAAGTTAGCAAAGCTTACGGATATTTTTAGAATGAGTGTGCATATCTTTCCTTTTATTTTTGGCTGGAGTGACCCAATTGTTCCAGTTAGATCTTTATGAGCTCAAAGGTCCCGTTTGGTAGAGCTTCAGCTTCCTGATTCTCGGTTCTTGTGTGAATCATATTTAGTACCTTGGGATAACATAAGTGATGAGCTAGGAAAAGGTCCAAACCTGTCTTAAGTTGGTAACTGGTGATAGGCTGATGCTGAAGCTGAAGCTCTTGATGGCTAGGTTCCATTCTTTTTTGGATTAATGCCAATGGATTATGTGCATATCATTCGTGCCACGCTTTCAAAACTACGATTTCTTCACAAAAGCCTTCTACATCAGCATAGTTTATTCTAAGATATTTATTTGGTTTGTAATATGTAATATTTAATTTATCCTTATAATTAACATATGCATTTGAACGGGAATGTTCTTGGTGTATGATTAATGGAAAACTTGAGATATTACAAATTTGCCCCAAGATTTCTTGAAACTTCATTCAATCCATAGACATCGATTTTATGTTTTCACACCAGGACCTTGGGAATTCTGCCTTGTACAAGACCATACTACTGTTAATCATCTTTCTTTATTGTTTGCAATCCATTAATTTCAGCAAGTACATCTCACTAATTCTCCATTGCATGACATTCTACCATCAACTAGAAAAGGTTGAGTTGCAACATATATGGATCAACATCAATCATTAGCCATTCTATTTCCAGCAGGTCAGGCTCTTGTTGTCGTCGCAGGTGATGCTGGCATCGCTGACGGCGGATCATCAGGTGGACTGTCCCCTCCACACGATTTTGTGCAAATGCATTTATGTTTAATGGTTGTGCAGTAGCCGCCTGTGTAGCCCTCGTTGGTGCAGCAGGCGATGCAGTTGGTGGGGTGGCCGCACAACCCTCTGAAGGTTTGGCTAGGATCATGGCACATCTTGACAGCCGCCACACCATCTGCTCATCACAAAATCACAAATAAATCAATGTTTTAACTACAATTTGAAAAGATAATTAGCATTACTATATACGAGGTTGGGAATAATTCCAGGAATCAATGGTGACATGTATACTCAGCAGTATCATTGCCTGCTTAGTCGTCACTGATGATTCCATAGACAGTACGGAGTAGTTATTATGAACTGGCAGTGATTAAGCTTTTTTGAGCTGTGAGTGAACTTACCAAGGGTGAGGATGAGCAAGACTAACACGGTGGATGCAATCTTGGTCTCCATGAACTGAGTTGGATGTGTTGGGTTGGGTGAGGAAGGGAAAGGTGGATGGCTATATGTAGTGTGGAAGTCTGGCATGTTTGATAAATGTGTGTGCACCTAGGGGTGTTGCATTAGTCATTTAATTGCCACTCTGCATCCAAAATGGATATGCATATAGACCTTGATTTTGGATTATTGGAAGAGACAAATATTTAATGCACACATCTTAGACATTCTAGAAAATATTAATGTGGGTATATTTTATTTGATATGGCATGTCTTGTTTTTGGATATCATACTATCTATTTCATATAGTAAATATGATGGAGCTATTCACGTCTGTGCCAGTCATATATGCTTCCCCATGTTTTTGTATTTTTATTATTTGGCATGGTGATATTGTGTAGAATATAGCCGCCTAAATTTGTTGTCTTGCCTTGATGCTCTAGAACCTAAATTACTATGCTGTCTTGCCTTGATGCTCTAGAACTTGAACACAATTTGGAAAGGATTTTTGTAGACACTATTTGAACGACTATATGTTATTACGAAATTAAAAAATATATGTATTAGAAGAAAAAATATAATCAACGTAAAGGTCATAGGTAAGACCTTTAGCCCTATGCTCTCTCTTTTTTTTTATGTTTAACAGAGGAAGTTGGTGGTGGGATGGTACTAGATTGACTGTGTACCATTGTCTATGGATGGATAGAGAGGAGAGAGTAGGCGCAGAGGAAGTTGGTGGTGGGATGGTACTAGATTGACTGTGTACCATTGTCTATGGATGGATAGAGAGGAGAGAGTAGGCGCAAGTAGTTAAATAAATTTTGTGAAACATAGTGAATGCACACTTTGAAACATGTCACTATCACATAGGAAACATTAAGTTTTACCGATATGAAACATATATTTTTTCTTTTATCAAAATATAATCGTGTGATATCTTATTGTAAAGATTTAATTGCAACAAATTCAACGGTACGATCGGATCATAAAGCGGATAAGTAGTTTAGGAGAAAAGAATATTTAAAGTGATGAGAAAAAAAAGAAAAGTAGCAAAGAGCCCGATTTTTTTTCTTCAAATCGGGCTACCGAGCATGAGGATTCTCGGATGTTTGAAGCATAACTTTTTTTAATCACGCTATTTTTTTTCAAACATCTATAGTGCCTCGTTGATCAAGTTATCAACCCATGTTATGCTTCAAGCATCTATAGTAACTTTTTTTCTATATCCAACTATTTTTAATTTTGGGAAGGTATCAGCACAAAAATGTCTCACTGAGTACCATATTTAGCAACTTGTGACGTTACAAACTTATTATAGGATTAAAGGAACTTGACTCAAACCCAAGGCAGTAACTTATTATAGGATTAAAGGAACGTGACAAATGCTTGTAAGGTTTTTCTTTTCCAAAATTGCTTGAAAACTTTACTTAAACCCTAGGCAGTAATTTTCTGTTGATTTCACATGAGAATAAGGAATGTTCATGTCAGAGTCAATTTTCTTTTTGTGAGGAGGGTGTCATTTCGTCATATGTAAGAATGATATCTTCATATATATCTTGAAAAATTCAATGTTCTGATTCATATACATTAGCAAACACTTCTCATGCATATAGTTTTTGCGTTGCATTATCATTAGTAGAAAAGTTACCTAAAGGTTGTATTCAGATTTTGCGTGTGTGCAGGTCAGGGATGCGCGAGATAAAAGGCGCACATGCAAAATCTGAATGTAACCTTTTACATATATGTTTTAACTAATTTATATTTCCGGGAGTCTTACCATTTATGACTTTATACACATTGGACACAACATCACCATGCATACGAAATGGATATGTCAATCTTGCTTTTGGATAATGGTGATAAGTTAGCAAAGCTTATGGATACTCTGAAAATGAGTGTGCCTATCTTTTTCTTATATGTAGAAGTGACAAAATTCTTCCGCTTTTAGATCTTTTTTAAAATGGCCCTATTTAGTAGAGCTTTGGCTTTTTGATTCTCGGGTGAATCATAGTTAGTACCTTGGGCTAACATAAGGGATAGGTTAAGGAAAGTCAGGACATGCCTTAAGTTGGAAATTGGTGGTGGGCTAATGGCTGAAACTCAGGTTAACTATGATCTTGGTGTGCATGATTAATGGAAACTTGAGATTATAAATTTTTTCCAAAATTTCTTGAAACTTCACTTGATCCATGGCCATTGATTTTATGTTGACTTCACAATTAGGATGAGGATATATCTCAGGAATTACCATGCAAAAGACCATATCATGACACTTACATTACTGTGTGCATTCCATTATCATCAATAAAAAGTTTTTCCATGGTGAGAGGATAAAAAGGTGAGACTTGGAAGTTGGAACCTAGGAGAGTTCTCTCATCAACGGAAAAGTTCACTTTGATTATTCATTGTAGAATTAAAAGTAGTCAATTCATCTTGATATAGGCTCATGCAGATTGATTGTTTTAGGCTCTCTTCTTTTCAGCTTATTCAACAAATTATTGAAACAGATTATCTACTCCATACTTTGAAAACCACGTGTTCTCAACGTTTTCTTAAGTTTATTTCTCAAAATATTTAATTTATCATTATAATCAAGTAGATAATCCGTGGCAATAATTCGCTCAATAATTCAAAAAGATCTGGGCCATACAATTAATTTCATGTTCGATCATCAATTTGTTTTCACTTTCTGATCCATGTTTAAGTAAAATTTCCTTTGTTCATTTATGATGTTTGAGAGTCAATTTCAGCAAACACGTCTCACTAATCCTCCATTGCATGCCATTCTATCTTCAACCAAGAAAGTTGAGTTGCAACATGTGTATCAACATCAATTATTCTCTCCACTCCATTATTAGACTTCCACCCATTCATATTTCCACAAACAACTAACATACAATGTAACCATTGTTGCCGTCCTCTCCGGCGATCATCAGGCCCTCGCCGTCGTCATCGCCGGTGATGTCGGCATCGCCGGTGGCGGATCATCAGGTGGACTGTCCCCTCCACACTCTTTAGTGCACACGCATCTATATCTAAATGCTGTGCAGTAGCCACCGGTGTATCCCTCGTTGGTGCAGCAAGCGATGCAGTTGGAGGTATGGAAGCACATGCCTTTGAAGGTTTGGCTATGATCATGGCACATCTTGGCAGCCGCCTCACCACCTGCTCATCACAAATCATGAACAAATCAATCAATAGTTGATTAGGAATTACAAGGTAATTGGTACTAAATTATATATGATCTGATAATCGATGATGATGCTCAGTAGTATCATTGCCTGCTGATTTTACAGTTGCTAGTCATGCTAATTATGAACCGGCAGTGATAATGGCAAAGCATTATTGTGTAGCAGCTAGTGAACTCACCAAGGGTGAGGAGGAGCATGACTGACACAATGGCTACAGCCTTGGCCTCCATGAGCTGAATTGGATGAGGGGAAGAGGAAGGGTGGATGGATATTTGTAGTGTGGAAGTATGGCTTTGATAAATGTCTGTGCACCATAAGGGGTGTTGCTTAGTCATTTAATTGCTACCCTGCATCCAAAATGGATATGCATGCTTTAATGTTTTGAATACTTGGAAGTGGAAAATATTTAATGCATATCTCATGCACCCAAGGAAAATATAAATGTGGATATAATTTATTTGATATATGTTATATCTTGTTTTGGAAGATCATATCGCATTTATTTCTTATGGTAAATATGATGGAGCTATAATTTGGCAATGGAAGTCAAAATGTGTCTTGCCACGTTTTTGCATTTAATAATTTGATATGGTGATATTGTGTACAAGATATCCACCTAAAATAATATGATTTGCCTTGCCTTGATGGTCCAGAACTTAAGCCAAAGTTCGAAGGTACTAGTTGCTTGGCTAACGTTTTCCATGTTTACCAATCAAGCACCATCATTCGCAACTTACGATGGTACTTTTGTTTCAACTATGCGTGCGTTCCCCCCCCCCCCCCCCTCCCCACCTGTTGCTGAGTAATCGTGTCAAGTTTAGAAGTTTAACCCAAATAGATAGGTTTCATCGCAAGAAATAGTTCACAACTTACTATGGAACTTGTAACTTTTATGATTTAAGGTATTACTCAAAATCTTGCATATTGTCTGAAAACTTCACTCGAACCCCTAGGCGGAGGCAGAATTTTATCATGCATAAGGCTCAACCATGTAGTACAAAATATTTAAACAAATTTTAACTAAAATTTTTTGCATTTTCCTTGCAATTTTCTTGCCACGTGTGGGGCTCAAGCCCAAACTACTCATATGTGGCTCCGCCAGTCGAACCTAAATGCGTCATCTTTTTCTTTAATTCATTTCACATGAGAAGAAGGATTATTTACAGGAGTGACATTTTTTTAGAAGAGTGTCTTTTTGTCATACATAAGTAAAAGCCTAATAGGGTTTGTTCATATATATATCTTGAAACTTTCGTGAACCAATTCATATACATCACCAAACACTTCTCATGCATATAGCTTTTTTGGCATTGCATGAAAAATTCAGTTTAATTCTTCGTCATAGCACCGCCAAACCATGCAAGTTACTCGTAGTCACACATGGCTACTAACTAGTAGTAAGCAAGCTAGCAACAAGATAATGGATTGCACCAAGTATTCAATTACTCAATCCCATCAATCATTATTTGAATTCTATTATCTTAATTATATATCTTCAACTGATCGAAAATTATTTAAATTGATGATGAGTTGCAACATGAATCAGTTATAGCCACCACACCACACAACACACAGCCTCCATTAAGTCTTATATCATCGTTGTCAACCCATGGTGGCGGCATGCCGGCAACGATGGCAGTGGCGGCGGCGGCGGCGGCGGCGGCGATAGCAGCGGTGGTCTTTGATGCCGCCGTAGTAGCCGCCGGTGTAGTCCTCGGTGATGCAGCAGGAGATGCAGTTGTTGGTATTGAAGCACAACCACACAAGCCCTTGAAGGTTTGGTTTGGTTCGTGGCGTAATATAAATCAATTAATCAAAAATGCAGAATTCAAGTGTAATCAGCAGATTAAACATGATCAGCAACTGAGATTAGAAGTAGATGTAGTATTAGGTATTCAGGTTGGTAATTATGGATTTGTTAAGTAGCAATTAGACTGGTCTTCATGGCAGATGAACTTTACTGAACTTATTTTGCTGTTTGATGGAGTAGAGAACAGTGCGCAGATGACTAATTTATACAGTGCAGAGTTGAGCATGCTTAATTAATTTATTGTAGAATAAGAGTTCTTTGCATTAATTATCACCTTGAAAAAAAAATACTACCTCCATTTCAAAATGTATAACGCCGTTAACTTTTCATATAACATTTGATTATTCGTCTTATTAAAAAAATTATGTAAATATCATTTTTTTTATAACTTATTTTATCATCAAATAAAATATAATGTTAACTTATAGTTTTACATATTTGTATTAAATTTTTAAATAAGACGAATGATAAAAAAAAGTTAACGATATCGTACATAGGTAGTAATTGCACACACCATTTCTATCTCTTCGACCAAAACGGTTGAGTTGCAACATGCAAGCACACATTAACATCACCTATTCTTTCCAATCCGTTATTAGATCACTTCCATATCCATACTGCCACACACGACTAACACACAGTTAATGAAAACCACGTTGCCGTCCTCTCCGGCGATCGATCGATCAGGCCCTCGCCGCCGTGGCCGGCATCGCCGGCGGCGGATCATCCGGCGGACTTTCCCCTCCACACTCCTTCGTGCACACGCATCTACGTCTGAAGATTGTGCAGCGGCCACTAGTGTAGCCCTCGTTGGTGCAGCAGGTGTTGCAGTTGGTGCTGCGGAAGCACATTCCTCTGAAGGTTTGGCTATGATCATGGCACATCTTGGCACCCACCTCACCACCTACTCATCACAAATTACAAACAAAAAATCAACTGATGATGTATGCTTAATTAGAAATCACAAGGCAAATAGTACAACATATGAGGTTGCCGATGATTCTGAGAATTTGATAGCTGCCTGCTTAGTTACACCGATTTTATAGTTGGCCGCAGTCATGTTGGTTATGAATTGGCAGTGATAAAGGTGTTGTGCAGTAGATAGTGAACTCACCAAGAGTGAGGAGCAAGACTAACACAGTGGTTGCAACCTTTGCCTCCATGAGCTGAATTTGATGTTTTGGGTGAGGAGGAGGGGAAGGGTGGATGACTATTTGTAGTGTAGAATTATAGTAGCATGTTTGATAGTATTAAATGTGAGTGCATCCCAAGTGCTGTTGCATTAGTTATTTAATGGCCACCCTGCATCCAAAATGGATATGCATACTTTAATTTTGGATACTTGCAGAAGTGGCAAATATTTAATGCACACATCCCATGCACCCCTGAAAACATAAAAGTGGCGTAACAAAAAAAATTGAAAAATCTGACACATAAAAAAATTTGTTAGAATTTTATCTTTTTTTTTACAGATAAAATATAATGAATTTGAACATGAGATTTCTCATATACGTGTAATACTATTGAAAATATGTGTTTATTTTTTTTAGAATTTTTCGTGACATTTGCTAATTGATGTGTACGGAGTGTATACGGAAAGCTCGTGTGCATAAGATATGTTCCCATGTTTTATTTGATATGGCATATCTTGTTTTGGTAGATCATATACTACATTTATTTCTTTCTTATGGTCAATATGATGGAGCTATACTTTGCCCGTCGATGTCGAAACGTGCCTTGCCACATTTTTTGCATTTAATAATTTGACGTGGTAATATTGTGTATTTGTGTAGAAGATATCCACCTAAATTAATATGCTTTGCTTGCCTTGATGCTTTAGAACTTGAGCAAAATTTGGATGTGATTTTTTAGACATGTTTCAAACAGACGGGCTAGTTGCTTGGTTAAGGTTTTCCTATATCCAAGTCATGTTTTACAATTGAGCATCGATCATAATTAGCAACTTGTCACGTACATTCTTTTCAAGTATAATTTGGACGCACACACATACCATGGGGTGTGTCTTAGCACACGTCTAAATAAGATTATAGTTGAACGCACCTATCCGAGTGCATCCAGTAACTCCTGAGATTAAACCCTCCAAAATACGAGTAACTTGGCAAGTTTAGAATTTAAACCACCACAAGAAATAGCTCAGTTCGCCACTTGTGACGGTACTTTGTAACTTTAATAAAGGAACTTTCAAGCTTGCAGATTTTGTCTAAAAATGTTTGAAAACTTCACATGAACATAAAGGCATCGTTTTATTTTGTTGATGTCACATGAGAACAAGGATTATTTGTATCAGTGTTATTTTGTCATAGTAAGTAAAAAGACAAATAGGGTTTGTTTATATATATCTTGAAATTTTCCGAGCTTCAATTCATATGCATCAGCAAATACTTCTCATGCATATAGCTTTTTGCATTGCATGAAAAATTCAGTTTTGTTCTTCATCTTATCACCGTGGGATACCACGGTCATTATTTTATTATTTCGATCCAAATGGAGAGAGAAACATTTAGGGATATGAAACATTTGTTTGAAAACTCTAAGATTTGTTTAATCAAATGTTTTGAACCAGACCTAGGCAGCGTTCGCACGCGCGCGTTCGGAACCCGCACAGTGATTGCGGAAAACGGAGCGATCCATTAGCGCGTGATTAATTAAGTTTTAGCTAAATTTTTTTCAAAAATGGATTAATTTGATTTTTTTAAACAACTTTTGTATAGAAACTTTTTGCAAAATACACACCGTTTAGTAGTTTGAAAAGTATGCGCGCGAAAAACGAGGGAGAGTAGTTGGGAAAGGGGAGGAAAGAACGCAGCCCTAGTCGGGTTTCAAGCATTTTGCCATAGGCAAAATTACCTTTTCCACATGTTTTGTCCATTTGGATAAAAATAATAAAATAATGATCACGGCATCCCATAGATACTGTTCAACAGTTGTGACACTTTTTTTTATGTCTCGCGGCAAAAACCATAAACTATAGATGTCATATTGCAAATTTTGCTTTTAGTTTTTGCATTGAATTATCATCATTGAAAGCGTCCAGTTTAATTCTTCATCTTAGCAACATCACACCATGCATGTTACACATAGACACATCATACATAACTACTCGCAAGTATAAACATGATAATGGATTGCACCAAGTATTCAATCACTCAATCTCATTAACCATTGTTCGAATTCCATTATCTTAACTATCTTCGACTGATCGAAAACTAAATTGATGATGAGTTTGCAACATGAACATCAGAATAGCCACCACACCACACACAACACAGCCGCTCTTAAGTCCTCGTATCGTCGATCGTTGTCACCCCCGGCGCCCGTGGCGGCGGCCGCCGCCGTCCACTCTTCGGTGCCGGCAGCGATGGCAGCGGCGGCGGCGCGTCGTCACACTCCTTGGTGCACATGCACTTGCGGTCTATGACGCCGCCGCAGTAGCCGCCGGTGTAGTCCTCAGAGATGCAGCTGGAGATGCAGTTGCTGTTACTGAAGCACATTCCCTTGAAGGTTTGGCTGGGATCATGGCATATCTTGGCCTCACCACCTGATAATATAATCAAAATTCAGAAGACAAGTACTCAGCAGATTAAACATAATTAGCAAATTGTGTTTGTTTAGTACTAGTTGATTAGACTCACCAAAGGTTAGGAGGAGCAAGACCAGGGCTGTTGCTGCAACCTTGGTCTTCATGGCAGATGAGATGAACTGAACTGACTTTTGCTGGTGATGGAGTAGAGAAGGGTGCAGATGAGTAATTTATACAGCGCAGAGTTGAGCATGTTTAATTAATTTCTGTGTAGAATAAGGATTGTTTGCATTAATTGCCACCTTGAAAGAAACAGATATGGATAGCTTGTTTTTGGATGCTTCTTAATTCAGCACATATTAATGCCCACATCCAAAAAAAAAAAGCCCACATCTTGTTCCTAGGCATTATAAAAATAAATGTGCATATATTTTATTTGACATGTCATGTATATCTTGTTTTTTGGAGGTTGCATGATACTAGTATTTATTATTGGTTAATAACTTAATATCATGAAGAGGATGAGCTCAAAGTTTGCATTTTCCAGATTTTTTTAATAATGAAGTTTTCTCTCTGGATCAGGCACTCTAAAACAATAATAAATGCTCATACATTTTTGTTTTGATAACAGAGAAATCATATATTTTTGTTTTTCAGTCCTAGAATTGAATAATTATTGCAATATTTTCTGACTGACAAAGTTACCTGCAATGTGAGGCGCAGTCATCCTGAGAAAAAGCATATAATCCTCACTGATCAGCTTGAGCAATCTGATTCTTCAAGCTCAACCACCAAAAGTGTTTCTTCTGCCGGAGTTGCATACTGCTGATTTTCCAAGCTGCTTTATTCGCATCCATTACTTCTCAAAACTTGATTTACCAAAACTCAGTAATCAATAATCCACCAGTTTATTCCCATTCATGGTGGTGTTCATCATACACGCATATATGAACAGTGATTGCTCTGTTCTTTTAAATAATGGAGAAATGTTCTATATATCCCCTAGCACTCCTAAGGCACACAACCAATAAGTTTTTAAAAGTATTTGCTCTACTGGAAGTGACTCAACGCAAGATGGTCAGCATGCGTCATCCGAGCATTTGGGCATTTCACGCACACGCAATCCCCAAGTCCCCAAGTAAAGACCTCGCAGAATCCTATCAGGTAGCCATTGGCTGCACACTGATTAGCGCAGGCTTGAGGGCTTTCGCAGGTTGTGTCCGGGGCAGGAAACGTTGGGCAGGAGTCCAGGGCATTAGCTGCATCTGTTCAAACAAACAAACAAACAAAACTATTATGTGATCAAGGCAGAGAAGCATATGGAGAAATTTTATCCTAAATATGTATAATTAATAGCAAAGAGGAGCATATATCTGCAATTACCACAAGACACGATGAGGAGTGAATAAATTAAGATAGACGGAAATACGGAGGTAATGTTGCAAACCATGCCGAAACCTATATGCCGGTCACTATAAGGTTTAGAAAGAAGCCTATGGTAGGTTGACATGCCAATTTATAGGACAAGTAAGGTGAAACGTTTATCGGAAAATAAGGCGTGGAGGAGTTTATTGTAAAGTCTGAAAGAAGTTATGGTTTGGTATCAACCATGGGAGGATCAACCAGAAGGAAAAAAAAGAAAGGGAAACTATGAGTGTTTCTCTTTTAAAAATGGAAACAAAGCATGGACTGGATAGTTTATAATAGACTTGTTTAAAAATGGCATCGAAGAGAAAGGTTTGTGCTGAACCAAATTTAGAGGCGTGCATTCATCTTTGGTACTTTGCAATGAGTGTGCATTTTCGGCTACTATTTTTGGCTAGCATGAAGAAATTTGCTTGTGTAGAGTGTAAATATAGGAGGCCAAATAGCACCAATCACCAAGGACATTATTTTTTTTGTATGAACCAGAGAGGATATCAGCAAATGGATATCTTTTTACAGCAGATAAAAATAAAAACAAGAGACTAATTAACTTCATTGAAGCAGAGAGGTTCAACGAAAAGCAGTTACAATTTACAAGAGCGTGTTTGGTTTCATCATCTTTGGCTCTTTGCATTTAATATACTTATGTACTCTTATTTCTATGTATATATGTTTCTCAGTTTTGGGTGGCAACCAACCAAAAATGTCACAAACTCATTCTAGCATTGTAGCATATGCTTAGCAAAAATAAGTTTTACTTAGCAGCAACAAAAATTACAAGTTAGTACCTCACTTCGTCAGGGGTAAATAGATTGCTGATTTCATCTTCCCATCAATGGCTTCCTCGAATGCCACACAAAGCCATCGTCGCCGCGCGAACTGGGAGAGAGAAGAAGGGTGCGGCGCCGCGCGGAGGGAGGGTAGGGTTTGGACGAGGCCTCGGCGGCCGCCGGCGGCGGGGCGCCGAATCCGTGCGCGCTGGCGGAGGAGGAGGAGGAGTAGGGTGGCGTGGCGTGGCGGAGCGGCGGCGGATCTCGCCGGGACATCGTCGGCCGGCGAGGCGGCGGGGCGGCGATGAATCGAGGGGAAAGAAGAGACCGGAACAATCTTGATCCAACGGCTAGGGATCTTCCTCAGAGATCTAACGGGTGGAATTCTCGGCGACCAGGAACTTTTCGATAAGCCCCCTGGTTCAGGACCTTTTCACAATGACCCCCCTATCTTGGTTCGTCAGGAATTGTTTTCATAAAAGCCCCTAATATAAACCTGTATTCCTATAAAGCCCCTCTACGTAACATTCGAATGAACTCTGCTTGATTCTTAATTTCTTATTGATTACTATTAAACCAAAACTCGATTCAAATTCAAAGAAGAAGCCGCCGATCGAATCAATCCATCAGCTAATTAATCATCATCTTCCTCGTCGACGGCGACGGCGACGGCGCCGGCGACGGCGAGTAGCAGCCGCCGGTGCAGGTGCAGACGTGGTAGCCAGGGTTGGCGACGTTGATGAAGCAGTAGCCGTCGGTGTAGCCCTCGCCCCTGCAGGCGTCGACGCAGCCGCCGCCGTCGATCTCGCAGTTTCCTTTGAACGTGGTGCTCTCGCCGACGGAGCACGCGCCGGCGGCGCCGCCGGTGGTGAGGAGGAAGAAGATCATGACTGCAGCTGCAACCTTGCTGCTCTGAAACTCCATGGATGAACTGGCAACTGAAGATTTGTTTGTTTTTTTTGTTGGGAGGGGGGGGGGTAAGAAATTCAGGAATGGATTAAGGGCAAATTAATCTGATTTTTGGTTTTGGAATGGATGTGAATGAGATGGGGGTAGTGTTCATATATATATATATAGGGAAAGAGAAGGAATAATTTGCATCTGCAATGAATTAATGTGCATAGCTTGATTCCTACAGGATTTATGCGTAGATAGAGATATGCTTGCATTTATGTGGAAATCCATGCTATTGCATTTATGTTTGTTATAAAATAAATTGGAGTAAATGTGATGGTATCCATGTGTTGATTTATTGAATCTGTATCGAATTTCCCATCATATTTTTTTGGGGGAGATTTTCATTTTATTTGTTCACCATTCAAATGTTGCTAGTTTGGATGGACTCACTCACCGTGCAAATGTTCTTACTTGTTTATTAACTTCTGATCATTTTTCAGAGAAGTTTTCGTGGATCTTTTCTTTGTTGTTGAGAGGAGAACTTTTCGCATGGATCTTAATGTAAGCTCAAACTATAGTGAATATTTTTGAGGTGTTTTATGGTAGTATAATCAATCTAGACCAGTTATTTATTTTTTTAATCTAGTGAAAATCATATGCACTCTTCTTTCCTATAATAGTTGTCATTGTAGATTGTTTACCCTAGATTAAAGTTTAAAAAGAAAAGACTATAGTGCTCTTTATTAAATGAGGTATGGTTAGGTGTGGGAGAGTAGTTGGGGGTAAAATAGGAAGAAATTTAAATGAGAGATGATTGATAGGACAAGTAGTACATCAAAATAACAACTAATTTAGGATATCTCGGAGAGAGAACTATTTTCGAACGGAGGTACTATTAAACTACCGTATCGACTACAAATAGCGAATAATAGTAGAACTCATAAATCAACTATTGAAACTATTTTTACTGATGATAATACTTGTAGTAAAATATTATCAGTAAAGAGCACCGTAAAGATGAATTTCCTTGTGTAGAAAAGTATAGGTTTGTATACCACCAACTGAAAACCTGAGAAAAATTTCAGTCCAAATCCGCCCATATTTTCATGGCGTTGCCACCTCCGCCGCCGCCGTGCCGTGCGTCGGCTGAGCAGCCGGGCCCGGGCACGGCCTGAGGCAGGTGCAGCCGGTGTCGCCGCCGAAGCACTTGCCGGTGGCGTAGCCTTCGTTGATGCACCACGCGATGCAGGCGTCGCCGCCGGGGTCGCACAGCGGCAGCGGCGCGTTCAGTTCGCCACACTCCCTCTTGTGCTTTGCACCTGCCAAAATAAACAAAAATACAAACAAAAGGCTATGTGTGATTTTGTTCCATTTACTTCATCGAGTTGCTCTGAAGCAGAAATTAGTTGCCTTGCGTTTTGGTTTCCTTTTGCTTTCGTTCAGGTTCAGCTCCTCCTTGGACCTTGGTATCTAATTAACAAAAAGTTATCTATAACAAATTTAATTAAGAAAAAAAATAACACCTAAGAAATTGGGCAGCTGAATCATGTTGAACAGTAATGTTTTCCCCTCTTTACTGCACTGACTGCCCATTATGCAATCCTCATCAGACTACAGATTTCTCTTAAAAAAATAATCAGATATCAGCTTATCCAAAGTTTCCAGTGCTAACTTCAGCATCACCTTAATGTAAATACACAAAAGGAAAAACACCCGTTGTACGGGGGATTTGAGGATTGAGCACCGCTCATACGTGATTTCTGTTTATGATGGTTGTACGGTCAATAGTTTATCTCCTAACGTTTATTAACGGCTGCAAGTTTCTGTTCAACACAAAAATGGACTCCTCTTCCCACATGGACAGCGCAGCGTTGGGTCGTACTAAAATCGTAAACAAAGATAATATACATAGTATTTGTTGTTTAAAAAATAATACATATAGTTTTTTTTCTTTTGGGGATTTCCCACTTCACTAATAGTTGAACTCTAGGATTTGTGATTCACTAATAGTTGAAACCTAGAGCTAACAAGGACCCACATATCATATATACATAGGGTGGCAAATCGTAAAACACCTCTAGGGGTGGAAAATCCTCAAGTTCTCCTTCTACATTAAGGTAGAATTTCACCATATATATAGTTGGTATTTTATTAATTCTCAACAACTCGATTCAACAAATTCAGCAATCATCAACACACAAGTTAATTTATTCCCATGGTGTTCCATCACAAATTGAAACATACACACTAGCTACTGGCCTACTGCCATATGTTTTCTCACAGCATCAACCTTCTCACTTCAGGAGCAGGAGCAAGAGTAGGAGGACGGCCGGCCTGCACAGCATTTGGGCAATTGACGCACACGCAGTCACCAAATTCACCATCATAAACCTCACAGTATCCAATCAGATAACCAGCTTCTGCACACTGATTAGCACAAGCTTGAGGGCTCTTGCAGGTCGGGTGCGGCGCGATTACAGTTGGGCAGGAGGAACCAGCTGCGTCTGTTCAAGCAAAAATTAGGGAAAGTTTTTGTTTGTGAGATCAAGGCAGAGAAGTATATATATGTGTGTGAGAAATTAGTTACTAATTATACGCAAAAAGAGTGTATGTGTATTATGATATTACCGCAAGACATGACGAGGACCCACAATATTAAAATGGATGTAAATATGGAGGCAACCTTGCAAGCCATGACGAAACACGGAACCTAGATACCTGTTGCTATTAGGTGGAGAACACCAAGGGTGGGTAGATTTATTTTTTTAAAGGACAAGGTAGGATATCATGCCTATTTATAGGATGAATTCTTTTGTTGGAAAATGGGCACATGGATATAATGTATAACATTGGAAAGAATTTATGGTTTGCTATCTATGATACATGAGAGGATATAATTAACTAGAAAAAAACGTACGCGTTTTCTCTCTCAATAAATTATAGAAACAAGCATGGATTATTTAGTCGATAATAGATCGTTTAAATTGGTATTAAAGAGAAAATTAATGGATAATGGTAGACTAATGGTTGAACCAAATGTAGAGGGGTCGGGTTTATCCTATCTTTCTATAAAGTTACAACCTACTGAATCTTAAAGCTCAACATGTAAAAATATCACATTATAATTCACTAACAATTATTATATTTTAAACCTCATGCAACCTCATGCAAGTATGTTACTATAATTTATTAAGTTTTAAAACTTTAAAATATAATTCACATAATATTTATATCTCTCCATTGTTTTTTGTAATATCATATATACTTACATAAAAGCTTTAAAATGCAAGCAAAATCATCATCCCACATAGTTTACATAATATTTCAATATATATTTCCATCATTATTTATAATATCCTATATACCTATACACTATAGTCCATCCTCGGTTAAATTTATATCTCTCTTCTCTCGTTAAATCATATCACCTCAATTGTTTTTAGCCTTGATTAATCTATGGTAAAAATTATCTTTCTCCTTTTCTTTTCTCATAAAGTCACATCACCTTACTTTTACATTTAGATCATCATTATACTATTTAAATTATCATAAACCGCATTAACTTATGTAAGCTTATATCGTTTAGTTATCTTTCACATTATTTTACTTATTATTATCAGACTAAACTAAACTCCCACAGTAACGCGTGAGGTTTCACCTAGTCTTTACGATGAAGGGGGCAAAAAATGTAACGTTGTTAACTTTTTTTCATTTTTTTCAGTTAGCATTGAGGTGAATTTGCTTATTTAGTATTCTCAAATATCAGGTATACAACTATACAAGGTGCCAAGAGCATGAGACTAGTACTACATTATGAAGAGTTACTTCCATCTCAATTTGATCATTGTTTAAAAATTTTGAGATCTTGTTAATATCATTTAATCTTTTATTTGTGAAGAAGTAAATAACATCGTTGCATCCATATTCGTTTACACGTGTAGGAGTAAATGATATTATTGCATGTCTTGTATGCATGCAACTGCACATTTGCATACCTAACCCAACATCTTGATCGATGAGATTTAATTTCAGAAGTAACGAGGTTTTTTTAAGTTGGTCTCACCATCATTTGTGAATATGACTATTAAATTGGGATAGGTGGAGTAACGAAGGGGAACCATGGTCAATGAAAAGTAGTAGTTATAGCCTAGTGCGATAGTACCTAGTATAGAAGAAGTCCACATTGCAATTGTATAGCTTTTGCTTCCGACTTAGACTGTGTTTGTTTCCGGGGGCTAAAATTTAGCCCCTGTCACATCGAATGTTTATACACTAATTAGAAATATTAAATGTAGATTAAAAATAAAACCCATTTCATAACCTGGGCTATTTTGCGAGACGAATCTATTGAGCCTAATTAATCCATAATTAGTCTATGTGATGCTACAGTAAACATGTGCTAATAATGGATTAATTAGGCTTAAAAAATTTATCTCGCGAATTAGCTCTCATTTATGCAATTAGTTTTATTATTAGTCTATATTTAATACTTTTAATTAGCACCCAAACATCCGATGTGACATGAACTAAAATTTAGACCCTGGATCCAAACACCACCTTACTGGTACCAGGCTACCAGCCATATGGCCTCATATCAATCCAGACTTACCAGTACGGCTGGGCTCCAAGCGCCGGGATTTTTTTTTACATTTTTATTAAAATATTTAAAAAATAATTTTTCGTTTCAAAAATTTACAAATCTAGATGTCTCATGCCTTCTGGGAGGGTGTTTTTTTAAAAATCGCCCTTCCATAGGGTGTTAAGGGATCTAAATGTAATTTTTTATTTGTATTCAAACCCTCTTCACCGGGTTTAATTGCTTAAAAATTAATAATGCTTATTCGACACTCCAGATAATTTTAAATGGAAAAGTAATAGACTACAAAGTTGTAAATCTCATCGAGATATACAACTGTTATATAACGTTTATCTCCATCCGATTTCGTTTGAAATGTGGATTTGAGATTTTTTAAAATAGGTTTTAGATTTTGTAACAAATATTTGGACATACAAACGATATTAAATGAAAAAGTTGTTCACTAAAAAATTTGTATATATCCTCGAAATCTATAATTTTGATATAAAGTTTAATTTTATCTGACTTCATATGATATAGTTTTAAATTGTAAAATTATAGAGCTAACAATTTATACTGAAAAATTTGCATTTAGATCCCTTAACACTCTCTCGAGGATGTTTTTGAAAAAACATCCTCTAGGAGGGCGTGAGGCGATTGTAAATTTTTGAAACAAAAGAATATTTTGTAAATGTTTTAATAAAAAATGTAAAATAAAAAAAATTCGCGGGAGCGGGGTTCCGCTTACATGAGGCCCAACCCAATAGGCCTGGCCCGGAAGGCTTGAACAGGATTCCCACCTCCGTGCAGCCCACTCAATTTGGGCGGGCTTGAAAGGGATTCAGACGAGCCCACGTCGTTTGGTCTCTCGACTGGCACCGCAGCGCCACCTTGGGCTTCTCCTCGATCGCTGCTGCCGCTGCTGATTTTATTGGAGGTAAAATAGCCTGAAACTTCCCCTCTCGGTACCAGCGACATAAACAGCCTACAGAATTATCTGCTGTTGCTCTCAACAAGTCGCTGAATTGAATCAAAATTCTGCAGATTCTGGAGTTGAGGTAATTGGCAATTGTCTGTTGAACATTTCTGGCATGAATCAAGCATGTTCAAAGTAAATAGAGAATGGCATAGCATTGGACTCAATGAATAAATCAGGTTCACTCAACAGTTCCGCTTGCCCAGGTCGATACAGAGTAAATTTCACCGCCTGCTACAAACAATTCATGGACATCAATGTCCATTCTTTTTTGTTTTGTTTCCAAGATTACATATTATTCCAAGAACAGCAGAAAGAGACCGTCAAAATTGCAGCCTTTCCTAACTAGACACTATCGGAGGAGGATTTTCAACAAATCAGTGCTTGGCGTTGACAAGAGCCATGTGGGCAATCAGATCCAGCACACGGTTGCTGAAGCAAAGAATGGAACAGAATCATCATTAGGATCATAGAATAATTGGAAAAAAAAGATGAAGAGTAAAGCCCCTTGATGGAAATATAAAGTACAAACACTCACCTGTAGCCCCACTCGTTGTCGTACCATGACACAAGCTTCATGAAGGAAGAGCTCAGTCCAATACCAGCCTTGGCATCAAAGATGCTTGACCTGATATGCAGAAAGGGGCAGTTATGTCAACCACTCCCTTTTGAGCACAACACAATTTACATCGGTTCATCTAGAAGTACTTACCTTGCATCACCAACGAAGTCATTGGAAACGACATCCTCATCTGTGTAACCTAGAATACCTTTCAGTTCACCCTCTGATGCTGCCCTGAAACACACAGCTTATGAGTAAATATCATAAAAGATTTACAATGTTACATACAGGCACACCACAGAATCTTCAAATGGTACAAGTGCATGACCGCAGTTTCTAGCACAGTCAAAAGACGTAACAAGGGACTTGTTACTTTTGCAATTCATTTGTGAACACAAGTATTATTCTGTTCACGTTCAAATTAGTGAAGGCTACTGTATACCAACTCAAGCATTTTAAGACTTAAAACAATTGACCAAACAGAAACAGCAGATAATGTGCATAGTCCGACATACTTGATGGCTGCTTTCACATCATCATAGGATGCACTTTTCTCGATCCGGCAGGTCAAATCGACAACAGACACATTTGGTGTTGGAACTCGGAAGGCCATACCAGTGAGCTTTCCATTTAGCTCAGGGAGGACTTTCCCAACAGCCTAATAAGGAAACAAAAACCAGTCAGCCAAAACAGAAATCTAGAAAAACAAGGTAGATTTTTGGTTCATCCTACCTTTGCTGCACCAGTGGAGCTAGGAATTATGTTTTGAGCAGCACCACGCCCTCCTCTCCAATCTTTCATCGAAGGGCCATCGACAGTCTTCTGGGTGGCTGAATATATGAAAGCAAGTCTGTTATGACTAATGAACAACATGATACGAGGAGACTGAAGAATTGGCAGTTTCCATCCTTGACAATGAAAAAATCCATAAGGGAAAGAAAACCTGTTGTGGCATGAACAGTTGTCATGAGACCCTCAACAATGCCAAATTCCTCATGGACAACCTGCATACCATGGAATATCAATTAGCTTCATTGGATGGACGAAAATATGAAAAATCACAAGAGCAAATTGTTTGCTATGATTAAAATAGGTAAATAGTATCAGGACTAGAAAATAGATAAGTTACCTTGGCAAGAGGAGCAAGACAGTTGGTAGTACAACTTGCGTTGGAAACAACATTCATTTTGGGATCATAGCTCTTCTCATTTACTCCAACGACAAACATTGGAGCATCTGCTGATGGAGCAGATATCACAACTTTCTTAGCACCGCCCTGCAAACAAGGCATAAAAACATCACCTTTTTATCCAATATAAAAGCTTGTCATTTCTCAGTTAGATGGCACTGTACAGAAATGGTGCACAAACCTTCAAATGTGCCGATGCCTTTTCAGTTGTTGTAAAAACACCTGAAGATTCAACAACATACTCAGCTCCAAAGTTACCCCAAGGGATATCTGCAGGATCTCTGGAAAAAAAGGGGGTAAATTCTTAAGTGCAAACGCAAACAGAAATTAATGTAGTCACAGAGACATAATTGTGTATCTCGAGCAGGGGCACGGTGAGGAAAGGATTGTGAATTACTCCAAATGTACAACACGCACAACAATACAGAGTTACTTTAGGAGCTAGGACTAAAAGGTACTCAGTTATAAATCCGTATAGCATGTCCAGTCAATCACTCCATACTCCAGATATGGTTAGAGTAGTAAAGACACTTTACTTTTCTTTATTTCACAAGGCTGCACATTGTGATATATTCAACTATACAAGTAACAATGATACTACAAAAGACCAGATTATACGTCAGGCTAGAATAAATGTTTTTCCAGTAATCCAAAGAATTTTAGGTTTAATCCATGATGGCATGGGAACACAGTGATACAATACCTCAATAATTGTGAGATCCAAATTTACTAGCAATTTTTCAAGAGGATGGTATTTTTTTACTAATAATCATCAAACACAATAGTTAGATAACAAATAATTGTGACATTCTATGTAATCATGTAAACCCTACGTGGACTTGATATTACCTTTTGCTAGTGATTGTGACTTTCTTTCCATTGATCTCCAGGGTTGAATCATCCACAACCTTAATGGAGCCTTTAAACGGACCATGAGTGGAGTCATACTTGAACATGTAGGCCTGGGAAAAAGAAAGACATTATCTACAAAAAAAATAGCACAACCAAATGTTGCATCCGCATGCAAGGATGGGTTGGTACTCCCACAATGACGGGAATTGTGTTGCATTAGGAGTAAAACATTGGAATGGGCAATTATGGTCGTTGAACCGAACACATAAGGTAGGGATGCAGTTTCATCTGATTATATGGAAGAATCAAGAAACTGTACCGATATATAACTAGTAAACTGAAATGTAGCGCCAACGGACTGCATATCGTATTTAAGTAACTTAAGGTGAATGCATGTTAAGTAGGTTTTTCAATGATCTAAAATAAAATATAATTTGCATCAATCCTAATTTAGCTTAAGCTGAGAAAAGGCCACTCTTTTTTTCAAGGTTTATAACACTTACAAACCTAAAAGAACATAATATGGCATCATGTAAGCTAATGTAGTGTAGCAAATGCAAGCAAAATTCCATCCCCCCAAAATTGAAAATATGATGCTCACTGATTAGATGAAGCAACCAAGTTATGAAATATGGGAGGTAGGCAAATAATTTGAACTATTTCCTTACCATGTATTTAGCATCAACGAAAGGATCATTGACAGCAACAACTTCAATATCATCTCTACTGCTTGCAATACGCAGGACCAACCTCCCAATTCGCCCAAACCCTATGATAACAAAAACATAAGACAAGCATTACGAACAAATAGCAATAAATTATTTCACCTACTTTTGATGTATGGCACAATAAACTGTAAACTAATTATGCCAACAAGCCATGTGTGATTCAGTTGCTGTGGCATATACCCAAGTGAACACTAAAAATTGCTTTTGGAAAACCTAAAGACATGGAACTCGAACTAGCACATTCAGTTGCAATTGATATCGTATATTTGCAAAAAAAAAAAAGAAAGAAAGAAAGAAAAAAAGAAAAAAAAGAAAAGAAAAAGTGCATGCAAGACAAAAATGCATTGGCCGGCACAGATTAATATATCCCATTAAAATTATAGCAATATTTTTAATGGGCTAGGTTCCTAGAATAAACAGAAGCAAACAGATTAATATATCCCATTAAAATTATAGCAATATTTTTAATGGACTAGGTTCCTAGAATAGACAGAAGCAACTCACCATTGATGCCAACCTTTGTCTTCTCACCACTCGAATATTCTACAGAGAAACAAAAAGGAATAATCAAATGCTGCTGCCTGCACAATTCTATTATTACATATTTGTTTGGGAAACCAAACACTTACGTGGGACAGCAGGGGGTGCCTGTGTAGCTATCGCTCTCAGCGGCTCGATGTTCCTAGCACTTTGAGTTCAAAAAATTATTTAGATGCACCAAATCATAATCAGATCATAAAGCGCTCTTACAATGAAGAGGGAGAAATAGACATTAGAACAAGGCAGTTACAATGAAGAGGAAGCTGCGGTGGAGGTGAACTGAGCCGAGCCAGCGCTTCTCAAGCGTAACTTCTGTTCCATAGCAGGCAAATCGCATCAATAGGAGGACATCATTGTACTACTAAAAATCCAACAAACTAACTATGAGCAACACATTCCGACCGATTAACATCTTAATTGAAGAGTGTGAATAGGATTTCTTTGACTAAGAATCAACTATGTTGATAACAGTACAGAACTTTGCTGATAACAATAAAGCGCCGGCGTTGGGTACATGATTCTCCACTAGTATGTACTATAAAGTAACCTCCACACTCCGGCACAGAATGAACGGATTATAGTACGAAGCAACCAGGGAGAACGCACATAAACAAAAAAAAAAAAAAGGAAGGCTAGCATTTGCACCCCACCGAAGGTTCCCAGATTCACGGAAACCAAGCTTAAGACGAAATCTAGGAGCCGTAACAGCAACACAACTAGTCACACAACGAACGAAGACGCCCCAACCCACTGCCAATCGAACCCCGACGCGGAACAAACCGGAAAATTCCGGGGGGGGAAGAAGGTGAGGGAGAGGGAGCACGGTGGAATGGAAGGAGGCCCGATACCTTGGCGGGATCGGCGGCGGCGGCGCGGGATCCGGCGGCCGCGGCGGCGCGGAAGGGGGCGGAGAGCTGCTGCGCCATGGGGGGGACGCCTCGCGCGCTAGGGTTTGACCGCGCCGGCGGAGAGAGAGCTCGCCTTTCGGTGCGCGGCGGCGGGGGAAGGTGGCGGCGAGGCGTGCGACTCGTCTCGTCTCCTCTCCTTTTTATAAAAGAAAATAAAAAAAAGGAAAAAAAAGGTGTACTGCAGAATACTAGAATGGGTTAGGTGGGCCGCCTCCTACCCCCCACCGAATCGGATCTCTCGCCCTCCCGCCTCTCTGGGTCCTGTGGGCCCCCACCTCACCTCTCCTGTCATTAAATTATTGTTTTTGTTTTAAAATTGAGAAATGGAAGAAAGATTCTCGTTTTCATTCATTTTTTTAAAAGAATTTGTTGTTGGCTAATGGGAAGGAGGAGGAGGAGAAGAAGGGCTTGTCATAGTCTGGTCGCTAATTCGTCTATGATGGCCATTACATCGTTGACGAATGAGTGTATTTGGTGTTTGTTTAAGTGTGCGGGCATTCTGTTTTATACCATAGATTTGAGCTTTTATAATCTTTAAGAAATTAATTAGAGATAAAAAAGGATATAAAAGGCGAACCAACCAAAGCAGAAAGGGACCGAAATGAAAAGGAGAGAGAAAAGAACTGGCCATACGGGTGCTTCCCAAATGAATGACACACCATACACTGTTGAAAATAAATGTAAATGTTCTTTTTTGTCCTAGTGACATGTCTACATTCCTAATCGAAAAGGACAAGCAATGTAAGATCTCATCAACTCATTAGGAATTACTCTTATGGCTAGGTAGTGTTTTTTTTTTTTAAGTTTACATGTTTCACAGCATTTTGATATGTGAACCACCTTTTGTCTTAAGAGCCCATTGATATCATTTTAAATCATACCATTTATAGTTAAAATCAATAAACATATATAATTTATAATCAAATATTGATAATACCTAAAGAATTTTGGTAATAACTTATTTAATTGATTCTACTAAAATTTGGTAATGTTACCAACTTGCTAAAGTTTTGGTATTACCAAATTTTAAAAAAAGTCTATTCTGGCAGCGCTATGAACATGTCTGAATTAATGTCACCTCGAGGTTTTAATTTCTGGCGAATAAACCCCAGTGGATCTGTTTGAACGAAAGGATCATTTAATCAACTTTTTTCATCACATAATAGTTTGATCCAGCTTTTTTATAATTGATCGATCAAGTTGTAATGACAAGCTGCGTGTTGGCTGGCTGATTTGTTGGTTCATAGTAGGAGTACACGAGAAGGACATGATTTGTGCCAGAGCATCAGAGCCGTACCATTCTGTCCAACAGGATCCATGCTTTTGATGTTTGCGCGGTGCAAAATTCAAATTTACTCTGCCATGAGAGAAAACAATTACTCCCTCCCGTTTTTTAACGTACCACGCCATACAAAGGCTACCTTCATACAGTGTAAATCACAACCTGAGTTGTTTATCATCGAATAGTGAATGCATCCTTGCATGGTTTCATATTTTGCATATGCGGTACTAGGTCAAAGGACAATAGCACAACTTATCTATTTTGAAACACGGGAAAAAGAATTCCAATGTGAAAAACGCATAGGCAAAGTTGGAGTGAAATGAAACAAAATTGTTTGTACCTTGCAAAGAATCCATGAAGATTATAAAAATTCTTTATCTCACAGGAGCTATATTTTATATTAGATATATTACAATAATCCTGTGAAATTGCATAGTTCCGAAATTTTGTATCTGAAATGGTAATAAGTCGAGCCACATGCGAGCGGAACTGTTATCCACTATCAAATCCTACCACTCCTTTCTAATAGAAAATAATAATTTAGTAAGATCACAACATTATAATTAGTCTTTTGAACATATGTATGATCTTGCTATACAAGACATAAATAAGTAAAAAAAAATCACATATTTATCATTGGTCGCCTTCTTTTAAACATGTGAATAGAGTGGTTAATTGTGGATATGCATGCTCATATGCATGAGAAATAACAGTAAATTACCACGGTTACATGTTGGACCACTTATGCAACCCAACATTTTTAATTTGGACCACTTATTTTAACAAATTGTTTCAATTTGGACTTGTTTTTCCTCCAATTCTCTCCCCTCTCTTTTCTTCATATCATCGGTGGCACCGCCGACAACGTTGAGTCTTGAGGCTAGCTAGTGTAGCGCATGTGGAAAACCTCGGTCTTGTCACAAGTGTCTGATGTTGTCTTAAGCTAGAGCCTAGATAGTGTGGCCGCCACGCTCAACCTAGACCTCCTTCGCCCCGTGCTCAACCTTGAGCCCAAGCATCTTAGTCGATGCACTCCACCTGGAGCCTCATAAACACCATCACCGTAGTTGATTTCTGCCTCCATCGGTGATATGCTCCACCTTGAGTCCTACTAGCTTTCATGTTACACTTAAGCTCTAGTTTGACCGATCATTGTCATGCTTCACCTCAATCTGTACCAGCATTGACGCATTGTTTGAGCTCTAGCTCCACATGTCCACCTCTATCCTAGCAAATTGAGATTTTTTTGTTTCTTCTTGTTCTTTTTTAGCTCAAGTGAGAACCTATGTTGGGGAGATTCGAGTTTCATCTCAAGCGCGTGATAGCGGTAACCGGTGGATGCTCGATTAGCAACTAGTCTATCGTTGGTGGTTTTTTCAACCTCTACATAGGAACAATAAGAGAACTTAAGAGTAGAGAAAAAACTGGAGGTAGAAAAACAGGTATGGCATAATTTTGGTAAACATACGTGGTCCATTTCCGTAGTTTAAGTTATAACAATGGTTAAAAATGTGGCTAAAGTATGCAATTTGCTGGCGAAAAATTCCAACTGCATTGCGCCCTAACCACCTGACACGTGTCCCCGCTCCCCGACATTTAAACTGTCGCGCCTGCCACCCCCACCCTCGTTGTACCAAACGGCATGCGCGCCTCTCTCTCTCTCTCTCTCTCTCCCCTCCTTCCCTTCTCTCTCTTCAATTCCCCATTCCACCAACGCACCAACCCGCCATTCCCCCCCAACCAAATCCCCCGTCGAATCGCCAGAGGAATCCAATCATCCGAATCGTCTCCCAATCCCGTCGCGCCGGTGAGCTCCCGTTGCGATCCCACCTCAGTTTTTTTTTCTCTTTTTGCGCTTTATTTGGTGATCCAGCGCGCGAGCGAGGCGATGATTTTTGGTGTTTTTTTTTTGGATGGGGGAGCATGGAGTTCATGGTTAGATCGAGAGGTGGGATTGCCGGCGTTCGTCGTCGCGTCTAGTCTCGTGGTGGTTCGGCGAATGCGGTTGCTGCTGCTGCTGCTGTTTGTTTGTTGCGGGTGGTCTCGCTGAACGCGGAGGCGTGCGCATGACGCTATGGCGTGTGGGCGTCTGGTTCCGTGATGCGGCGATGCTGCTGCTGTTGGGTTGGGGTGACCATTCAATTTGTGTGGCTATCGGATTCTGCTTTTTTTTTTGTGTGGGTTGCTTCATCATGCAGGCATGCGGTTGTTTCCTGCCTCCAATCCCATGGTCGGTTTCATGATTCTGGTACTTGTTAGTGTCGTGGATTGTGCATACATGTGATTTTGAGGTGCGTTGCGGTGGAACCGTGGAAGGCAGTGATCATGATTTATAAGGTGGCATGCGCCCGTGGAAGTAGTTTTTGTCAATTCGGTCGTAATATGAAAGTTCGGTGTAACATGCTTGAGAAATTTCAGAGAGTTGTGTATACAGTGGCTCTGGAGTTGATTCTGCTGATTTGTTTCTGGGGTGAATTGTCCCGGTTACATGTGCTTCATGCTTCTCTGATGATTGGTCTGGTTGTGCTGTGGTTTGATCATGAACTCTGTTTGCTTCTTTTTCGGTTGATGAGTTCAGCATGCAGTTCTGGGGTGAATTATCCTGTAACTGTGATTGATGTAATTATTTCTGTCACTTTTCAGTGATTAGTCCATGTTGTTGCTTCGAGCTCAAAGTGAATGCATAGTTGGTTGTAGAAGCGCGCGGATGCTTTTCGCATCTATTACGATGCAATCAGAACATATTCTTACTGTTTGATCACTTCTTTTCTTTCTTTCTTTTTGTTTTGGCAACGTTCCCATTCCTAAGTATCTGATGGCTTCTAACCGTTCAAAATTCCATCACCCTCTATGTCAACCCTGAAGAAAATGAAGATTGGCACATTGGATTTCCTTTTGCTTTAAGGAAGGTATCCTATTGCATCTAATTTTCATTCATTTGTTGCTCCCAGTGTAGATCGACAGCAATTACCAATTAGTACAAAATGGCTATAAGCTTCAAATATTGGGACGACTGCTTGGATCCAGAGGATATGCAATTAATGTGGGCTGATCCTCAAGTAAGTAAAGAGTGGGTTGATGCTGGGGAAGGGCAGGGACAGAAGGTTCACCTGTCACGGGATCCTGATGGTGAGGCATATCTCACACAAACTGAAATGATGGTGAGTGATCAGCTGTAGCCAGTGTATCGTGACATCTGCGTAATAACCTGCATTAGTGGCAATCAAACCAAAGTTCATGTAAATCATTGTATTTATTTTTTGCAAGCTGTATTTCTGTACGTATCCTGTCTATTTTTTGAGCAGTTTATATTTTATTTGGTTGTTACTTTTGAACAATAATTTCCTTGTACCTATGCTGTAGTGGCGGTAAATGCAGGTTATACTAGTGGCCAGAAAATTGGTTCACCAAAGTTTAAACAAGACAAAAATCAATCGGTGCTGTGAGTTAAGAGTCTAACATAATAGGTTTTACCTATATTTATCCAAGTGACTAAATTACTGTTGACAACTTTGTTACTGCTGCGCTGATCTAAACAAATTTTCCGAGCTATGAAAACAATAACAAATTAAGGGTGCTTTGCTATTTTCTTTTTCAAAACTGTACTTGTTATCTACTTATCTATACAATTTTGGCTTAAAACTAAATTCATCGATCCTTCAGGCGGTGGCTGCAATTACTGTTCATAGGCATTTCAAGTCACAGCTAGACCCGGTATTGCTTCTTTTGCTTTATGACTTACCAATATTTGCATTTGTATCTGTATCAAAGACACTGCTGAAGTACATTAAACATTATTTTTTACTTTCATCACTCATGCAGTATATGATAGGTGCCCTTGCAGAAATTGCAAGTGGAAGGAGACTCTTTGTGGATAATTATGACCGAAAGACTAAGGAGACCAAAGTTGGCATAATGCAGGTGACAACAGAAGTTGCTCAATGGCTTGGCAGGTACCATGAAACCTTGATAACCCAGATTTAGTAACTATCTTTTCTTCTATGTTTTTCATACTAAATATTTGTTTTTTTACCTTTAACAAGGGAATTGGGTTACAAGTATTATGACATTGAAGAAGATGTTAATTTTCTCTATTGGCCTTTTGTGAATGTCTACTTTGGTGCTGCTTATGCAAAATGGCTATTCTCATGTGATGATAAGTATGTATTTTGGTTGTCAGATTACGTTTGACCATTGCAATTAATTTCCTTTAACATATTTTATCTTCTACTGCCAAACACAATTTCTTGCCAAAAACACTTCAGAGAAAGAACTGAAGAATTCGTTGTTAGAGCTTACAAGGGAGGCAAAAAGAAGGCTGTTCACAAATCAACTTCCCCCATTTTTCAACGCTATCTTTATGTGAAGGAGGCCTTGCTGTCTATGAGGTTTCACCCTTAATAATTTATTTCCATATTCAGCTTCTAACTTTCCTATTCTCTGAAAAGTGTGCCTTAAGCACTAAAACAAATTCGTTTCTCTTAGCACTTGTGAACCTCCAAGGTCCAATTTTAGAGGTATTGAGGTTATTTGGAAGCCTAGCAAACCTTTAAGTTGGAGAAAATTGATTTGAACTTCTCAAAACAACTGGGCATTGAGGATTTGAGGTAAAAAAACCTAAAAATTTACTTATATGACATGTCACATAATTTAAAGAAGAGTAGTTTTCAACTCAAGTTTGAACCCCTGAACCTGACCCCTGAGCTGTGCTATGTGGACCATCTATTATGTCAGCTTAAACACATGATGGACAGCACTATATTTAGTGACTTTCTTTACTGTAATTCATGTTCACCTGACCTGTCGAAATAACAAGTTAATTAAAACACTGATATTTCTTAATTCAAACATGAGTGTTTCTTGATGGTTGCATCATTAGCTTTGCCTTTCATTATATTCAGAATTTCAAGCTCTTCTGAATTCTCCGTTAGGGTTAGAAGCATATTCAATGGATTTAAATCCAAAAGTTATGTTTGTAGAGGAGCTATCATTTTATTTTACCTTAGTTCTAGTTCTGAACTTGCTGACAAACTGTTTCTTGCTTTTTTGTCTGCAGACAGCCAGAAAGTTTTAATGATTTAACTCCTAATCTCCTAGCCAATTCCTCGAGCACAGGTTAAAATTTACTGTGTTACCTTTTTATTTATTTAAAGAATTTTCTGCTATTCAAGGTTTGTGGTTTGTCGAGATGTTAGCAAACAAAAAGTAGGTTATGAATTTAGGATGTTGATTCTTGTTTTGATTCCAGAGAATTGATATGCTTCTAACATTCAAGCTGACATCTTGTTGCCACATTTGAGTCAGAAGGACAGTTGATTTATTGGGATTCCAAGGTATCAGAGGTAGATATGGATGCGATGTGGAGTCATCCCGATGTGATTAAGGAGTGGACAAAATCTGGTGAGAGGCGTGGAAATGTGAGGTTTTCTCATGACTCCAAGAGGAGGCCTTATCTTTCTCGAGTTGAGGTGAAGGTAAGAGATGATTCTCTAAATTTTTGTAGTTACTTTGCATTCGCAGTATATACGGGCCACCTCTTTTACCATGCTAAAATGTTGACATACATATGTTTTTGTGTAAAGCTACAACTATAATCTTATTAATAAAATTGCATCCTTGATTTGATCAAGTGAACAGCTCGTGTGGATGGCATGTAACAAAATCAACTCTGTAGCTGTGGCTGCAGTGCTATACATTTCCTATCATGCAATACTCCCTCCGTACTTGAATTAGAAGTCGTTTTGGGCGTCGCTCGCGTTTTCGCAAAGGATGTCGCTGTACGCTCGGAGGATAGGAGGTGGACGTGTTTGCCCCTGCACACGCATGCTCGCCGTCCGCACTAATCACGCGCATTAATCGCGCCTATTCGTTACACTCGCCATGCAAAATAGCAAAAAAATGTGTCAGCCAAGGGAATCGAACCCTGCCCACAGACCTCAAAGCGCGGCTACCTAACCAATCTAGCTATGAACAATTCTTGCATAAGGAAACCCACAGCCTCATTGAATAAGGGCAAACATGGAAGATTACCCCTTAATTAATGACTCTTTGGTAAGCACAATCCTGTCCAAAACGTCATCTAATACGAGTACGGAGGGAGTACAAATTACATGGACAAATATTGTTTAGAGCAGCATTACTTATACTTAGTGCCATAGCTATTCCTTCTTTCTGGAGCAATCCCAAAGTCATGCCTTGTTTGATACAATAACCCTATATCAGCTCACCAGTAAAATGTCTTGCAGGTTTCATGTATTTGTTATTTTATTCACCGATACTTAAGTTCCGTCCATCTCAGACTTATGTGGTTGTAAATTTGGTCTCAGGCTGTTGCTGAAATAACCATATCACGTCATTTGAGCTCAAAAGGAGTAACACCAGTAAGTTTTTTGTTGATAAATCAGTGAACATATATTATCTGTATAATGATACTAATTATGTATCAAGTTTGTTTTATATCGCTTTCTGTATCACCTATAACAGGGCCTTCTCTTATTTTAAGTCTGTGATGAGTCCAACATTTAGGCATCCTGAAGAAAATTTTTTTGCTCTTAAACTATTTGCTTTGTTGCATGGTATTGCTTTTCTAAGTCATACATTTAGTATTTTAGCATGATTATCCATCACCTCAGTGCTGATACTCATCGTGTTTTTTTTGACGTAAAACTCATCTTATTTTGGTTGTCAATTCATGTAACATCATTGCATTAGTTAATGCATTTTTTGTATATTTTGTCAACAAAGCATTTTCTCTATTTTGTGGATATTCTAAAATTATGCAAATGTCCACAGATTGTGTTAACATATATGTCCTGGTCAAAATGGTGAATAACGATGGCATTGGCCTATTTGGGTGCATGTTACAATAACAGCATTTATTCTTATGTTAGCATCCCAAGAAAACTTGATTTATTTAGTAAATTCTCTTATTCTCATTTATATCTGCCAGGAAGCCCTAGCTGCTCTTGCAGAGGTGTGCAGTATGCGCTTTGTCCATGGTGTTCGTTCTCGTACTGGCTTGATGGGAATAGACTACCCTACTGCAGCATGGCTTTACAGGCAAGCATGAAATTAAGTTTACAGTTGTGTTTTAATTAGCTACAAAGCTTTGCTTTTTGTCTAAACAGTTTTGGTGCGCTATTTGCTTAATCCTAGTAGGACCTTACCAGTTCCTTTTGCCCTTTTACTAGTTATGCATGCTTACAGAGTAATGCACTGTTCAGGATGGCTGAACTATAGTTTGGACTATACCTTTTCATACATATTCATATGATGATTTAAACTATGATAATTTCTTTTGATCTACTACTTCTCTACTTTATGTTACTTCAGATGTCAGGCAATCATATTCAGAAAAGATTAATCTGGAAAACAAATAGGCATATGAGTTAGTTGCTTAGGCTATCAGAAGACACTGCAGTTACTCTCGGTCGATTATAATATTATATAGTTTTCATGAAGTTATCTTCACTTGCAGTTAGCTTTTCCTGCAGAGATTGTGGCCATAGGGCGTATACTGTCAGCTCTGTGGATGATCTATACAATCCTTTTGCATCAATGTACTTTGGCGCAGCTTACTTGGGATGGTTGTCACAATATGAAGGAAGGTTAGTGAGATTAAATGCTAACATGTTTTCAGCATAGTGCATAAATGTACTGACGAAATAAAGAAAAAACCGACACATTCTATCTTCTCCCTTTCAGAGAAAGGAGTCATGAGTTCATTGTTCAGGCATACCTTGGGGGACCAGAAAACGTTAGCCTTCAGGAGACTGGCCCATTTTGGAACAAATTCCTGGAGGCCTTAAGACTATACCAAGATCCAAAGAAGTATGCTTCTCCTTGCTGTTAACTTAAAATGGTATTTTTGTTTATAAGGTGGGCCTTACTGACCAATCAAAAATTGAGAGCATAAGTGTGTGAGTAGCTCTCATCAACATATTTAGTAGCATTGACATAAAATGTTCAAACTTACTCAAAAATGCAATTTTGACATTTTTTAAAGTTTAGCTTTAAAACTACGCTAATTTTTGTAACTATTTATCTTATGAAATAGCTATACTAAAATAACCGAGTGATTGTACCTTTTCAGGGAACATGCAAGCTGTTGTATTTTGTGAAGTTGTCCTGATGTGCCCTTATGTCTTTGTTTGGTGAAGGTATTTATTTGATCCTAAGCACACTTTTCATCCTATTTTTCTACCTCAAATTTACCAGATGCGCATGTTTCTCATTGTATTATCTCATTCAAATACGTCTGAGCATAGCAAGGACTGCATAGTATGAAAACGTTATTTTACTGATACGTTGTCTTACGATACCCTTCATCCCACAAATGTATGGTTTTGTGTAGTGTGTCTAGCTAGTCCCTCCCTAGTTAGCATAATATTTATTTTAACAGTTTGTGCAGACTAGTCCATGCTAATTTTTATTCTTATAGATAAGGGATAAGTTACTAGCCGACAGATAGGCAATTCTAGCCGACAGATTGACCTATTTCATTGCTATCAAAGCTGGATAGATATACTAGCTCTTGTTTGTGTTATACCAGCCAATCTACTATTTAGTACCTTGTAATCTTGGATAGTGACTTGGATGCAGGGTTCGCCAAACCGCGCGGTAACCGCGACGCGGTTACCGCGCTTACCGTGGGGGTACGGTAAAAGGAAAACCGCGGTAACCGTCTTGAATTCAAATAAATTTAAAAAATAATTTGAAATTTTGATAAATTTCACACGGTTTTGCGCGGTAACCGCGGTTACCGCGCTTACCGCCGGGGCACTGTAACCACCGCCCCGGCGGTAAGGGAAACCCTGCTTTGATGTGAGTTTTGACATTGATGCATAAACTCTCCTCAATATATGCCAGAGAATATGGGGTTTTTTATGATTCCTTTTTGGCTGTTTGGCTGTGTGCATTTCATGCAGAGGTCGGAGGTGAGTTCAGTTGGATTGTATTATCTTGGTGTAATTGACCGAGTCTTAATAAAGCTTTCATTATCTAAAAACTATGCCAGAGAATGCAGTTGGATTGTATTCTTGCAAAAATGGATTTATTGATATGAAATGATATGGCATTACCTTGTCCATCTCGTATTATATATTATAAGGTAATCACTTGCAGTTAAGCTTAAGGGTGGATGTCGCGCTGATTTTGTTTTGTATGCCCCAAATTTTCTCTTCTTTGCTGGTCTGGGTTTGTCTGCCCCAGTTTCTCTTCTTCCAAGTACTATGGCGCACAGTCGCACAGATTTCCTGTGGGTTCTCAAAAGAAAAATACCTTTAATTTCCAGATAACGCTGATCGCAAGTAGTAAGCTAAGCCTTCTTTAATCTGAGTTAACTTGGAATACTTGAGCTGGGGGCACCAGTTGCAGTCATTACTCATAAGTTCTATACCATTAATCCATTATACCAACATTCACTTATTGTTGGTGGTTTCTCGTTTGTTTGTATTTATCTAACTCTTGTTTCTGCACATTAAATTTGAAAAGTATCATCAGTTCTTCATAAATTACTAAATTAGCATCAAAAGGGAATGCTATGTCCATGATTAGTGAACAGCTAATGGCGTCTGTTCTGCAAAATTTCAGGCTCCCACTCAAAGGATTCAACGCTAACTAGCAACGGGCTTGCTTGGATTCCATTCGTACATATTTGGTCATTCGGTGTCCTGCTCGTGTTCCAGTTTTCAACTGTGGTTCCCCACTGGGTGCTCACAGAGCTATCAGCTATGCCCTCCTCTTCTTCTGTCCATATATTTTGCCTTTCTGTACTAAGTATATTAACGGCCCTTCTTTTAATGCATACCGGTATGTTGTAAAATCACATTTGATATATAGATACCCAAAAGGAATTGGTTACAAAAAATTAAAAAGGAAAAAGGTTCAATTACATAAGATTACTGTTTTAGGAAAAAGGCACTATGAAGGATTGTTAGCTCTTCATTACAGACTAGAGAATGTAAAATTTTCAGGCATATTGCTTATGGCTCATAACACATCTCAAATGAAATGAGGGTCCCCTTTTTGATCTTTTATATCATCTATCTATTATATTATTAAAACAACTTTGAAATGAGTCACCACGTTTGTTTTAGAGGCTAGAAATTTTCACATTAATCGGAGAAAAAGAAAATGAGAGTTTAACTAGAAATACAATTTAGAAATAACTGAAATTAGGAATTAAAAATAAGCAATATTGGTTGAAGAGTTCATATAGAACCGAATATGAGATTAATTAAAAATCAGAATAAAAAATAAAATAAATTCTGAAATTAGAAAAGAAAAAAGAGAGTTTAAGTATGAATACAATTTATAAATAACTAAAATTCGGAATTAAAAATAAGTAATATTAAAAGAAGAGTCCATATATAATTGAATACGAGATTAATCAAAATTTAGAATAAAAAATAAAATAAATTGTGAAATTAGAAAAAGAAAAAAAAGAGTTCATGTAGGAATATAATTTAAAAATAACTGAAATTCGGAATTAAAAATAAGAAATATTGAAATAAAAATCCATATAGAACTGAATACAAGATTAATTAAAATTCGAAATAAAAAACAAAATAAATTCTGAAATTAGAATAATAAAAATAAGAGTTCATGTAGGAATACAGTTTAAAAATAACTAAAATTCGGAATAAAAAATAAACAATATCGAAAGGAGAAAGAAGAGACCATCTACAACATGATTTTAATTGAAATTTGGAAAAAAAAATAAATTAAATTCCGAAAATATAAAAATAATTATAGGAGTTCAAGTAGAAATAAAATTTATAAATAACATAATATCAGAATAGAAAAATATGAAATTTTTAAAAAACACAATCCATCTAGAAAACACAACGATGATAAATGGCAATAAAGAGGGGAGAAGCAACAGGACCGTAAAGGAGTAGGGTGACAGCGGTTGATGGGACATGTAAAAACTATAAACAAAACCCAAAATAGAATTCTAATGACGATTAAGAAGAGGGACGATAGACATGTCGTTGAGATAACACGATAAAAAACCCCAATGGTTATCACGTTTGATTCGTAAAATCTCAATGATAATAAAGAGGGAAAGCAGCGGACATAAAAACTATAAATGAAACCCCAACTAGAATCCTAATGACGATTAAGAGGAGAGATGGCAGGTAACCCGTTAAGAAACATAATCACGGTGGTTGACGAGACTTCTAGAAAGTAAAAAATAAACCATAATGTAATCACGTTCGATTTTTAAAATCTCAATGATAATTAAAAGGAAAGGCATCAGGTGGACTGTAGAGGGGTATAATGGCAATGCCGCTGACGGTTTGGCGGGACTTCTAGAAAGTTAAAAATGAACACCAACGATAATTATGTTCGATTTTTAAAATCCTAATAACAATAAAGAGAGGAGGCGACGTATGGGCAGTAGAGGTGTAGAGTTGCGGCGTTTGACGGGACTTTTAAAAATTATAAAAATGAAAGCCAACGAGATAATTAACTTTAAAATTTATAAGGTCAAATTTTAAAATTTCAAGGAGGATGAATAGAAACCGTAGTAGATCGAGCAACCAAATAAAGAGGTGACAAAAGAAATAAGAGATAACGACTGGTGTGACTTTTAAAACCTATAAAATTAAAAACATGAAGATGATAAGTTACAGTTTTTTAAAATCCCAAGATAACGAGATAGCTATTTAATAAAATTTAAGTAAACTCATATTATATAAAAGAAGATAATTTTGTATAGATACTTCGTGTAATTGCATGGGCCACCATGCTAGTTGCTATGATGAGGGTACTAAAGAAAGACATGGTCCAATACATCTTTTTGGAGTAGATTTGTCAGCTTTAGGCGATTTTAGCTCAGATTTTGAAACAGGACCCAAAAATCACTGTTAGGTTACAGTTCTGAACAGAGCCATGTTATCGTGTTAGGATTGCAGAGTCCCCAGTATTGAATTCAGCCTTTTATATATCACGCAACAAGAAATGGTGGCAGCTTGAATCGTAGCCGACAAATCTGTTGATCTAATACCAAATTGCGATGTTTGACTCCATCTGATGATTATTCCTGCCAGTTTACCATAAAAAATTTCTTCCAAACTTGCTGATCTCATGGGATTTTTATTTAGAATACCTGCAACTAGTAGACACTTTCCCCAGTTCTATCTTATCTCACTGCCTGGAGTTAACCATTAACTTTGTACCAGTTCAGATCAGTGACAATCACCAAAACAAACAGTGCGAGCATGTGAGCTCGATCTTAACAACAAGCAAGCAGAAACTGTAGCAGGAACCACCAGCTGCTGAGGATCCAAAGCAAATGGGGATCATCAGACCGATTGCAATGTGGCTGGCTCATCGGCGTACTGGAGATGATGGGCTCCAGGGCATCGTTGTCGGCAGTTGCCTTGCAGGATGGATGGATTAAGCCCTAAAGTGCATGAGCTTTTTCCAACTTTTGTACTAGTACTACTACACTGGTTAGGAATCATTGAGACGTTCGCTTTAAGCAATGTCTTCTCATCAAGCTCAGCTCATCAGTCCAATCCATTCGCAGAATTCAGGGAAGTGTGATTACTACTTGCAATACTCCATCCTCTAAAATATAATAAATTTTGGTTGAATAAAATATATCATACTACTATAAATATATATTATCTATTCAGATTTATAATATTAGGATGTGTTCCATTGTTATATTTTGTGATGGAGGGAGTGCTATTTATAATCCAGAGAGAGACAGGGCATCTAGGTTAGGGAGAATGTGTGCAACGTGGGTCCTCCCATTGCCTGCCCATTCGATCACAGCATATTCACATGCACACTGTCTGTCCTCCAGTGGATGTGCATGCATGGTCACTGCTGCAAATTGCTCGATTTTGTTGGAGAAGATCGAATTGTTCTTTCAAAGGTGACGTCGCGGTAGCAGAGGATGAGGCCGTTGGCTGCCTCGAATTTTCACGCACGAACAGATCAGTTCTTGAAAAACTTTACGCAGTTTTGTTTCTCGCAGTGAAAGAAAGAAAAAAAGAAAAAAAACAAAAACGGTTTGCGAGATTGGATCAGATGCGTGGGTGGGCACGGTGAGGCTGCCACGGAGGGGAGTGCGTGATGGGGGGATCTCATCGCATCGGTGGCGCGGCGCGACAAGCAGCGGCCCATAGACGACTGTGGCGTCGTCCGCCGTGGCTCTGCATGCGCCGCTTGTGGTATTGCTGTTGTACCACACGCTGCCCACCGTTTTCAGGAACCAAGAAACCAATGTGCATGGAGTTTTCAGCATTCAGGAACGTACTACGGACGATTACCTGCTTACCATTACTCTGAGTTAAGTCTTAAAAAAAGCAATAGCATCTTCGAGAGCTCTTGTATATCCTTTTGATTAGCTAAAAAACAGAAAAGAGAGAAAAAATTGTATCCAACAGACTAACCAACTGGGTAGCTATCTTTTCACGCTAGCTATCTCCTCCCCTTCGCTAGCTATATTTGCCTAGCCAGACGGGCTCTCCATCCACGTTCGCCAGTTTTAAAGAATCTGTTGGTTTACCCCTACTTTTGGGAAGCTTTTTATTTTTTAGCTAGCCTCTTGTTCTTTAAATTTAGCTAGAATTATTGCTAGTCTCTTGGAGATACTCCTAAGCTGTGTTCTTCCTCCCCTTTTCTTAACTCACCTCTCTCGTTTTCCGCGTGCACGCTTTTTAAACTGCTAAACGGTGTGTTTTTTGCAAAAATTGTCTATACAAAAGTTATTTAAAAAAATCAAATTAATCCATTTTTGAAAAAAAATAGCTAATACTTAATTAATCACGCGTTAATGGATCGCTCCGTTTTCCGTGTTTACCGTACGTGTTGGGAACTCCCAACAACGAAGCAGTCTTAGAATGAGATGAGATGTTTCCGTATTTGTTCAGTTTCATTGTACTAGAAAATTTCACATTTCATCCTAGTTTGGTTTTTTATGGGATGGAGAGAGTATACTTCTACTTAGAGTCCAAGTCTTAGCAAATGCTAAGCCCCGGAACAAATTAAGAGGGTTTTGTGCTGCGTTTGTTTAAACTTTTAAACTACTACTCCCTTCATTCAAAAATATAAATTTTTTTTATTAGATGCGATACATCATAATAATATGAATCTAGACAGATTCTCTTCTCTGATTCATATTACTAATAAGACACGTTATATTTAATTTAAATTCCTAAGTATGAAACTAGTGAGCTACTATAGGACACCAGTATCTTTGAAATCATGATTTGTAATTTTGTAAGTATGGATTTAATATGGTCACAGGCACACATTTTATTTGACTTAACCTTGGACCTATAAATAACACACCTCATCACTACCTCACCTACCTCAGCACACACACACTCTCACTCTACTGCTACTCTCCACTCTCCACTCCACATCGGCAATGGCGGAAGGGCAAGGTGGCGTCGGGGGCCAGCCGTCGTCGTCGTCGTCGGCGGCGGAGGTGGTGGCGCGGCGGTGCGGCTGCGGTCTGGGCAGGCTGGTGCGGCGTCTCCGGCGGCAGGCGGCGCTGTGCGCGGCGCGTCCGGCGGCGCCGGCGCCGCCGAGCCGGCTCCGCGGTGGCCGGTGCCAGTACGACCCGCTCAGCTACGCACGCAACTTCGACCGCGGCGACGTCGCCGGCGGGGTGGACGGCTCCGACGCCGCACAGCTCTACTACAGCTACACCTTCTCCTCCCGCTTCGTCCTCCCCGCCGCCGCCGCTCGCGCCCCGAGCAGCCTCGCCGCCGGCCGCAGTGCTCCAGCCACGGCCACCCATTAGATTCATTAAGTTCTTTTTTTTTCAATTTTCTTGGTGATTTTGAGCTTCTTCTTTGTTTCTTCTCGCCATGCATCTCCCAGCCATGGCTGCAAATGAGATGAGATCGAAGGGAAGGAGGAAATTGTGAATATGGGAAGGAAAATAACACGACATCGATCGATCGATCGATCTCCTCGCTTTCTAGTTTTTACAAACTCGAAACACACACACACACACACACATCAAGAATTTGTCGTCACAACTCACAGCTGCAACTGCAATCGAAGATCCGTTCATTTGTCTGATGGATGTGTACTTACATATGTGATTAAGATTAATTGCGATCATGCATCGATCTTGGGGACCCAAGCATGCAGCAGCTATCTGAAAGTGTAATTCAAGTGATTAGTTTCTCCATTGACATGTTGATCAAGATTGCGTGTGGCATGGAGAAGGGGAATATATACGTGCGTCGCTGGATCAGTTGGATCGATGGTGACGATGGATGATTCGTTGGATGGATGTGAAGGGAATAGTAGACATGTTAAGTGATGGGCTAACTGCCTTATAGCTAGCTTTGGTAAAGTATAAAGTATAATGGTATAGTATCTAGTACAATTATTGCCTCACCCTAAAATCACCATTTTCTCTCCAGTTTAGTGAGAGCTCAGCTAGCTGAGTGCTGTGGCACAGTGACTGATCTAGAAAATTGATTTGTTGGTGTTATAATGTATCTATTGGTGTTATAATATGCTAATTATATTTAGATTATAGTGTTATAATATATGGATATATAGTTTAATCATAGGTTTTACCGAAAGTCATCGGTATCACCTGACACCAATGCTAACACCATAGATCCGTCCCCTGCTGTGGCAAGAAGAAGCTCATCTTACGAACTGTGGATCACTGACATATAAGCTCACGAGTTGTGGGGTCCTTATATCGGTCACTCAAAATCAGAAAACATCATTTTTATCTGCTTCTGTCCACCATAACAGCATGCTTACATGGTCTACCGTACCCATCCCCGTACCACAACGAATGTGACATCAAACAGCATGTATCACTAGTGGAATTTTTACTCCCGGTTCGTTACCCCTATTATTACCGGTTATACTTACCGAGACTAAATTTTTGGAACTAAAGATTGCGACTTTTAGTATCGATTGAAATAACCGATACTAAAGATGCATACTCAGCCAAAAAATATACGGGTTGTAGGATTCGAACTCAAGATCTCTCACTTCAGCCTCACGCGCATTACCATCTCACCTAGCACACATATCTAATCTGTAAAAAGATGTTTTCTTTTTGAACTAAACCCTGAAGACATCTTTACTCCCGGTTGCTGTTACCAACCTGTACTAAAGATATTTTTAGTATAGGTTGGTAACACCAACACGGAATAAAGATGCATCTCTAGTTTGGGTTGGTAACACCAATCTGGAATAAAGATCTCTCCATCTTTAATCCGGTTGGTGTTACCAACCGGGACTAAAAATATTTTTAGAACTTGGACTTTTAGAACCGGTACTAAAAACATCTTTAGTACCGGTTCGTAAGACAACCGAGAAATTTGTGATTTTAGCCCAGGTTTTTACAGTTTTGGTTTATATATTCATAATGATACCCTGAGTGCTTTAGGTCATCCCCAAGATATGTTTTCGGATACCGCCATACAATTACAACCGATCTTTGCTCAATGGGTACAAAATCTTCATGCTGGCGCGCCTGGCGTAACAGCTCCTGGTACAACAACAAGTACCAGCTTAACGTGGGGAGGTGGCGAGTTAGTAGCAGTAGGCGGCAAAGTTGCTTTGTTACCTATTCCATTAGGAACCACAGATTTTTTAGTCCATCACATTCACGCATTTACAATCCATGTGACTGTATTAATACTTTTGAAAGGTGTTTTATTTGCTCGCAGTTCCCGTTTGATACCCGATAAAGCAAATCTTGGTTTTCGCTTCCCTTGCGATGGGCCTGGGCGAGGGTGAACATGTCGCCTGGGATCATGTTTTCTTAGGTCTATTCTGGATGTACAATTCCATTTCGGTAGTCATTTTCCATTTCAGTTGGAAAATGCAGTCGGATGTTTGGGGTACTATAAGTGATCAAGGGGTGGTAACTCATATCACAGGGGAAACTTTGCACAGAGTTTCATTACGATTAATGGGTGGCTCCGAGATTTCTTGTGGGCACAGGCATCCCAAGTAATTCAGTCTTATGGTTCTTCATTATCCGCATATGGTCTTTTTTTCTTAGGTGCTCATTTTGTCTGGGCCTTCACTTTAATGTTTTTATTCAGCGGCCATGGTTATTGGCAAGAACTGATTGAATCTACCATTTGGGCTCATAACAAATTAAAAGTTGCTCCTGCTACTCAGCCTAGAGCCTTGAGCATTATACAAGGACGTGCTGTAGGAGTAACCTATTACCTTCTGGGTGGAATTGCCACAACATGGGCATCCTTCTTAGCAGAATTATTGCAGTAGGATAGTGGCTAGGAGGATTTGAAAGGCATTATGGAATTAAGATATCCTAGGTTTAGCCAAGGCTTAGCTCAAGACCTAACTACTCGTCGTATTTGGTTTGGTATTCCTACCGCACATGATTCCGAAAGTCATGATGATATTACCGAGGAACGTCTTTATCAGAACATTTTTGCTTCTCACTTTGGGCAATTAGCAATAATTTTTCTATGGACGTCCGGAAATCTGTTTCATGTCGCTTGACAAGGAAAATTTAAATCATGGATACATGATCCTTTACATGTAAGACCTATTGCTCATACGATTTGGGATCCTCATTTTGGTCAACCCGCTGTGGAAGCCTTTACTCGAGGAGGCGCCACTGGTCCAGTGAATATCGCCTATTCTGGGGTTTATCAGTGGTGGTATACAATTGAATTACGGACCAATGAAGATCTTTATACATGAGCTCTTTTTCTATTATTTCTTTCTACGCTGTCCTTAATAGGGGGTTGGTAACATCTACAACCCAAATGGAAACCAAGCCTTTCGTGGTTCAAAAACACGGAATCTCGTCTCAATCATCATTTGTCAGGACTTTTCGGGGTAAGTTCTTTGGCTTGGACATGACATTTAGTTCATGTTGCTATTCCAGCATCCAGGGGAGAGTACATTTGATGGAATAATTTCTTAGATGTATTACCTTATCCATAGGGGTTGGGACCCCTTCTGACGGGTCAGTGGAATCTTTATGCCCAAAACCCCGATTCGAGTAATCATTTATTTGGTACCACTCAAGGAGCGGGAACTGCTATTCTAACACTGCTTGCGGGATTCCATCCACAAACACAAAGTTTTGTGGCTGACCGATATTGCTCATCATCATTTAGCTATTGCATTTATTTTTTCTCCAGTAGTGTATATTTTCACAAGAAAACGTTTTGATTTTTCATAGTATTTTTTTCGACTGCTCACCTGGAGAAGAGTTTTCCCACCTGAATTTTATTAAAGGGGTGAGGTAAATAGAGAGTTATACGTTAAATTGAGTTTGATTTTCCATAATAGTAGAAATACAATAATCTCTTTGTGCGCGAATTTTGTATATGAGCGCTTGTATATGTACCGTGTTCTGAAAGAACAACCCGATCCATCCTATTTATTCATATAGGATCGAGTATCATAATGTCGTTTGCGAAGTCTATTTGTTTTGATCGTTGAGTTATGGCTGATAAGTTATAGAAAAAATGAACACAACAAACAAAATAACTTATAGATATAAATTATATATATATATGTTTAAAATCTAATATTAAAAATAGGTAAAATTATTTTGTTTGTATTTTAGGTAAAATTTAAAACTTTAAACCACTATCATTTAACATATAAACATCAAATCTATCGTGGATGTCAGATCTAGAGCTTTGCCAAAATAGTTTTAGGTCTCCTTTAGTAGAACTCCAACTCCTAAATTTAACTTCAAGAGTTGGGTTTGTAGTGGATTTATGTAATAGCTTAAACATAGCTATACCTCTCTAATTCATTTTGTGAGAGCGCTCCAGCTAGCTTCACTTTTATTTTAAGTGGAGCTGAAACTATTTGGCTGAGGGCGTGTTTGGCAGGGCTCCAAACAACTCCAGATCCAAAAAAACAGCTCCACTCTAGTTTTTTCTAGCCAAACACTTCCAACTCCAAAAACTCCAGATTCAAAAAAACATGAACCTAGCTCCCAACTCCACCAAATCCATGGAGTCCCTCAGGGGTACTCCGCAAACGTAGATTTTGAAAGTATTCGTGGAGTTGGGTGGAAATTACCCACCTTTGCCATTACACAATACCGGTTCGCTTCATTTTTTCTCCACCACGCGTGCGCCCCCGCCTCCTGTTCGCTAGCAGCGCGCCCCCTCCTGTTCGCCTAGCAGCGCCGCCGCCTCCTGTTCCCATAGCAGCGCCACCGATTCCCTCTTGGCTAGAGATCGCCGGAGTTCGTCGGAAAAACGGCGGGATGTCCCGTCCGCCGCCTCCTCCCCCGATTCCCCCGTCAAATTCGCGCCGTGTTGGGCTTACCCGCCCTCTTTCTTCAACCCTAGGCGGCGGCAATGGTGGGCAAGGCGGTGGCAATGGTGGCCATGGCGGCGGCAATGGTGGGCAGGGCGCCGGTGGGCTGCATGCTGCGGCCGCTCAGGGCGCCGGCGGGCTGCATGCCGCGGCTAGCCAGGGCGCCGGCGGGCTGCATGCCCCGGCCAGCCAGGGCGCTACCGGGCCCGGCGCGGCTGCCAGTGCTGCGGCCGGCCACGACACTCCTACGGCCGGCCTGAACGCGGCCGAACTTGGCGCGGCCGGCCAGAACGCGGTCGGAGTTGGCGCGGGCGGTCTGAACGCGTCTCAAGCATCTGCTACGTCTAGGAGACGTGCTGCGTCGGCCAAAAGGGCTAGAGATGATGAGCAGGTACAATTCGTTGTCAATTTGCAGTGTTCACAATTTTTATTTCTAGATGCTTAAACTGTTTTGTGATAATACATGCATAGGGGGATTATATTGATTGGAATGATCATCGTACCACTGTTGTTTGCTCGTTGTTTGCTGAACAAGTTAGAAAAGGAAATAGACCAAACACGCACTTGAATAATGTGGGCTATAACGAGGTGATTGAGAGGTTTTTCCAATGTACCGGTATCATGTTGAAAAAAAGTCAGCTTAAGAACAAATGGGACAAGTTGAAGAATGATTTGACTGTTTGGAGAAAGTTGACGAGGAAACAAACTAGTCTCGGTTGGAATTGGGACAATGGAACTATTAACATGGATGCCGAGTGGTGGAAAAAAATCAAAAATGTGAGCATCTAATATTTGCTTTTCTTTCAACTTTTTTAATATAATGCAATTGCTTACTTTAGCCTAAATATGTAGGAGATACCTGGAGTTGGGAAATTTAAGAATAGGCCTCTCCAAAATGAAGATGATATGAAGGTGATCTTTGGGAGCATCATTAATGAAGAGACAGATGATTGGAATCCTATGTCTTCCAACCCGATCATACCACCTAGTGCAGATCCCTCCCATTATATTGATTTGGAGAATGGTGAGGATAATGGTGAGGAGAATGGTGACGACAATAATGGTGAAGATATTGGTGAAGAGATTTTGGAAGTCTCTCCTACACCTATCAACAAATCTAAGAGAAAGGCTCACATTATTCTTGAAAAACCTAACAAGAAGACTAAGACTAGCACTGGACTTGTTATACAGGAAAACATTTCAAAGATATCAGAGAGTGCTCAGGCTTTTGTGTCTTCTAGGCTAGGAGGGATCACTATTGAAGAAGTCATGGATCATGTCATTGAATGTGGGGCTGATCTTGGTAGTGATGAGCACTTTGTGGCAACTGAGTTGTTTGTGAAGAAAGAACACAGGCAAATGTTTATGACTATGCCCACAAAAGAGGCTAGGTTCAATTGGCTAAAGAGGAAGTTTGACATGATGTTCGGAAAATGATCAGTCTAGTGTCATTTATCTATGTCATGTAGACATATTATCTATGTGTGTGTCTTGTGGACAATTTATCTATGTGTGTGTCTTGTGGACAATTTATCTATGTGTGTGTCTTGTCGATAATTTTATCTATGTGTGTGTCTTGTGGACAATTTATCTATGTGTGTGTCTTGTCGACAATTTTATCTATGTGTGTGTCTTGTGGACAATTTTATCTATGCCTTGTGTTGTCATTTTATTTACCTATGTCTTGTTGACAAATTCTTGCAGATATGTAGCGATTATGATGATGATGAGATTGAGGATTTTTTTAGAATGGTCTTAGGCGGTGCTATGATGGCACAAATATATGTTGACATGTATCTTACTAAAAACCCTCCAAAGACGTCTACAACAAGTGGAATGGGGTTTATGTTGGAGCTTTTCAACACTCCAGGAGAATGCCATAGACAACTTCGCATGAGCACAGAAATTTTCTTCGACCTCCATGGGTTATTGGTTGACAGGTACGGGCTGAAAGAATTACTACACATGTCAACTATTGAGAGTCTAGGTATTCTGTTATTCATTTGTGGAGGGAATGAGTCCATTAGTAGAGCTGTTAATCGATTCAAGCACTCGGGTGAAACTATTAAAAGAAAATTTGAAGATGTTTTGTTCGCTTTGATGGACATGGCAAAGGATTTCATAAGACCAATAGATCCAAAATTTCGTAAGATCCATAAGAGTATAAGGGATGACAAGCGAGCCTATCCATATTTCAAAGATTGCATTGGAGCACTTGATGGCACACATATCCGTGTCACACTTTCACCGGATGAGCAAGTGAGGTACATTGGGAAGACAGGGATACCCACCCAAAATGTGTTAGTAGTTTGTGATTTCGACATGCGATTCACATATGTGTCAACGGGCCAACCGGGATCTATGCATGACACAAGTGTGCTATACAATGCATTGAGTGTCGACAAGGAAATATTTCCACATCCTCCACAAGGTAATTAATTTACTTGCATTGACCATACAATTATGTTTTACGTATCATTTGTAGTATAAATATTTTTTGTATCATTTGTAGGTAAATATTACGTTGTCGATGCGGGGTATCCTAATCGCCCCGGTTATCTAGCTCCGTACAAGGGTGAGAGATATCATATGCCTGAGTGGCATAGAGGTATGGAACCTAGTACCCCGAAGGGTTCAATCGCAAACATTCATCTATTCGCAATGTGATTGAGAGATCCTTTGGGTTACTGAAAATGAAGTGGGAAATTCTATACCGGATGAAGAAATACCCCATGTGGAAGCAAAAAATGATAGTTGTGGCTTGTATGGTCCTCCACAATTTCATTCGCGAGCATAACAGTGAGGATGCAGACTTTGCTCGGTTTGATCGTGATCCTAATTTTATGCCTACAATCCCGAATCGGTATAAACGATTTGCCGTTCCGGCAAACGCATCAGATACATCTACTACAGAAGTCGGGGAACATTGCATGGATACTTTTCGGGATGAACTTGTCACAACTCTCGCTCTTGGTTGGAACTATTTTGTTATCGAAATATGTAATTTTATATTTCTAAGCTTTTGAACAATTCTTGTGACTTGTTTTGATGATCGAACTATTCTGCTAAGAGTTTGAACAATTCTCATTTTATAGGATTTCTGTTAGATCAAATGCATGCTTGTCCGTTTCACTATTGCAAAAACAAAAAAAAAAAGACCAACGCCATGCACCATCTAGCGTCCAGTCAGGGCGCGGCAAAAAAGAAAAAAAACAACGACATGCATGTAGTCTCCAGGCACGACAAAAAAAGAAAAAAAACAACACATTCTGGTCCGGAGGGCAAAAGAGGGCAATCCATTCAAATTCCTTGTTTCTAGAGCTGGAGCTGTTATCCATGCCAAACAAATTTCTCAGCTCAAAATTGAGAGTCCAGCTCCACGCGTGGAGCTGCTTTGTAGTGGAGCAGCAGCTCCAGAGTGGGTTTGGCAGAGCTGGAGCCTTACCAAACACGCCCTGAACTCCCGCTCCAGAAGAGGTGGAGTTGGAGTTGAGCTTTCCGCGTTCAAAATTTATACGGTGGGAGGGATGCGAACCAAAATGGGCCACAGGTTAGGGAAGAAAAAGACTTTTCCACGAGAAACAACGCATAATGTTACTAGGCCGATATACGGCCCATGCACCGAGCGCCTCCATCACGGCTCAAATAGAAATCTCCGGCCCACCAAGCCCACCACCCCGCGGCCGCCGCCTCCTCCTCCTCGTCTTCCTCGCGCTGACTCTTCTTCTCCTCCTCGCGTCCTTCTGACCGAGGGCGACCGCGTCTCCCTCCTCCTCCTTCCTCTCTCTCTCTCTCCGCCGCCGCCGAGGGCTCGCCGAGAGGAGGAGGTGGGCGGCGCCGCCCTTCGCCGGAGGGAGCGCTCTCCGACGCCGCTGCTCCCGCCGGCGCGGGAGATCCGGGTGTTTCTCGGTAAGCCGCCGCCGCCCGCCGCCTGCCACCTGCCACCTTTCCTCTCACCCTCCCGATCTTTTTTGTTCCCCAATTCCATGGGTGATCCCGTTTGGATTGTTAGCTGCATGCGTGGTTGGGTTGTTAGCTTGGGGAGGAATTCTCTCTCGGCGCTCGTAGCTGAGGGAGGAATCATCGCCTCTGTTACTAGGGCTGTGGAGTTTGATTCTGGCATGGTTAGGCTTCGATTAGTCGTAGGCTTCGTTTCGATTGCTTGATCCTGCGTAGTTCGAGTTTGCTGTTTAGTTTGCGTATGTGTGGAGACGTGCGATCTCGTCTTGGAAACTTTGTGTTCACCGGAGCAGTGTTGGGGTTGTTTGGTTCCGTGTCATGGCCGCCTTGCCACTGCCCCCGAATTCTAACCCTAGCTTCGCTGCCAGAGTTCATGAGCTCGCTGGAGAGGTGGCGTAGGGTTTGTTGTTGGAAGGAGTCTGCTGTAGAGGAGAATTAGGTCTGATGTTTTCTTTGATTTGGGCCATGTTCACTCTTTAGTTATTACTAAATACTAACTAGTGAAATGGAGCTTCAAATAAGTGAGAAAACCAAGATGCGCACCTTTCACCATCAGCATCGTACTCTCCTCTGTTTCCGATCTGCAGTGCGAGCTGGAGCTCCTCGCCCGCGTGACTAGCAAGAAGAACGGTGTTGATGACCACCCTAGCCTTGCCCCATGTTAGGTCCGCACCACCGTCTTCTTGTAAGAACAGTGGGTCAACTCGTAGGAAACCATTACTATGGTCAGTAATGATGGATTGCTGACGCACGCTTAACGTAGTTCTGCTAGTGAGTGCAAACTTACTAGATGCAAGAGTACTGTTCTGATGCCACATCAAAATTTGTTTATTTTGGTGTCATCTTGATACTGTTAGGATCTCATGATTTGCTGTCTAGATGTTCTGTCAAAACAGGGTACTCTCAGTTTCCTACCATCGGTTGCATTGTTTTTTCATGAAGTGAGATGATGATGTTCTCTTGGAGCGATATTTTCTCTTAGTGATGGATCATAATTACATGATTGCCCACATTGCGTATGTGTTAGGACGCTGCTCTTTGTGTTTTTCCTAAAAAAAGACGTTGGGATTGGTCCCATGCATTTAATGAGTCTGAGTTTTGGAAGGTATCTAAATTTGCATGTTTCTGTGTTCAAATGTTACGGTGACATGATACATGCCAACTTTCCTTGTTTATCCCAAATGTGTGAACCTCCTGGAACTACAAGATTGACATATTCTTCAAAGAATCCAATTGAGGCAGTTGCACTCCAACCTTAAGCTTACACTGACAGCACTTTATTTTAGTACTGATGGTGTGTCAAACAGAGAGCAATTTGGATCACTTGGCTTCTTGATATGTTGTTCAAAGTTAATAATGACATAGCGGGTCATTTTAACATTTCTTACATAGTTAAGTGTGTATTTTTTTCCTACTTGCTTGAGTGTTGTAGTCTTCTTTTACACGCCACTTCTGGTTGACATGGAAAATTTTTTTTATGAGATTTGTCATCTGGGTGTCATAGACTTAATTCGGTTTGATGTAAGTAGATGAGACGCTGCGAGTAATTTAGGAGGAACACATAGCCATGGTATGAGCTGCACTGCCATGACAGCTGCAACTACAGCTGGGTAACCATACCAAATCCAGGCCGTCCTTGGAGTGATCCAAGTATCCAACAGTAGAGGGGGAAAAAAAGCCTTGACTAGAAATACAATTCATTCCTTATTTTCTCATCTCCCATCTCAGTTATCCAAACATTGATTTGTCAGTCAATGAGCTAAAACCTGTGCAATTGGCTTGGAACTAGTCAATCTGTGTCCTCTGGACACAAATGCCATCATTCTGGGAGACTCATAAGTCATAACTGAAGTCATGGGGGCATAGCTACCTTTTGTGGGTTATCTTTGGGACCTGCTTCTACTGGAAAACATCAGATGCTGTACATGCATGAGAATGTTCAAACTCTGTATGATGCATACTTATCCATGTTGGTTTGTAATAGCAGCCCACAAATTCATTTGTCCATAATCAGTTTGACCGATAATGGCAGGGCCTGAATATTTTATGCAACTACCCACTTGCACGTAATGGATAGTAGGAGTATGAAAGGTAATTTACCGTCCCATCACAAATCGTAGGGATGATTTTAATGGAAGGTTCTATTTTCTGTTTAGCTTGCACATGTTCTATCTTTTATTCTGGTAGTTATGCATCTGTAATTCTATTCCACATTCAATGGAAATCTCTTTCTGTTTAGAATGCTTAATGAACCTATCAAGATTAAGTATTGAGATCATGAGTTGTGCTTAAAGTGCAGCAGCAAGCTACATGGAAGCGCAGCACTCAAGTTGCTCTTTAATTGTACTATAAGCAACAAAAGTCTCAATCAAGTTGCCTTTGTTCGTTCAATCATTTTTTTCCCTGCATGCAAGTTTGTATGTTAGATACAATTTTGTAAAGAAAAAGCAGTGAGTTCCATTCTTATACCAAGGCATTCTCACTCATGTGCATTATTTTTGACAAAATACAAATTTGAAACCTATCATGATCTTTCTCGTTAATCTATACAAAAGATCAACTGATCAATACTTTCCCACAACGACAGGGTCTTTGGCTTTGGACGGACAAGATCTGACATGGAACCATCCTCACAGCCTCAGCCTGTGATGGGTGTTGCCACTGGTGGGTCACAAGCGTATCCTCCTCCTGCTGCTGCATATCCACCTCAAGCCATGGTTCCTGGAGCTCCTGCTGTTGTTCCTCCTGGCTCACAGCCATCAGCACCATTCCCCACTAATCCAGCTCAACTCAGTGCTCAGCACCAGCTAGTCTACCAACAAGCACAGCAATTTCATCAGCAGCTGCAGCAACAGCAACAGCAGCAACTCCGTGAGTTCTGGGCTAACCAAATGGAAGAGATTGAGCAGACAACCGACTTCAAGAACCACAGCTTGCCACTTGCAAGGATAAAGAAGATAATGAAGGCTGATGAGGATGTCCGAATGATCTCGGCAGAAGCCCCTGTTGTCTTCGCAAAGGCATGCGAGGTATTCATATTAGAGTTAACATTGAGGTCGTGGATGCACACAGAGGAGAACAAGCGCCGGACCTTGCAGAAGAATGACATTGCAGCTGCCATCACCAGGACTGATATCTATGACTTCTTGGTGGACATAGTTCCCAGGGATGAAATGAAAGAAGAGGGACTTGGGCTTCCTAGGGTTGGCCTACCGCCTAATGTGGGGGGCGCAGCAGACACATATCCATATTACTACGTGCCGGCGCAGCAGGGGCCTGGATCAGGAATGATGTACGGCGGTCAGCAGGTTCACCCGGTGACGTATGTGTGGCAGCAGCCTCAAGAGCAACAGGAAGAGCCCCCTGAAGAACACCAGCACTCTCTGCCAGAAAGTAGCTAAAAGATGATACAGTGAAGTTTGTGACATTGATATACATTGTCCTGTGAACTTAGGGCCTCTAAAACTCATGCTTTCGTCAAAACTATTCCCATGATTGTTGGCTGAAACGGGTAATCTGATTAGGTCTTAGGCTTTCCTAATGTTAGTTCTGCTCTGCTATGGCAGCAGTAGAAAAAAAAAGATTGCGATTTGGTAGGTGATTTGCAACTAATGTAGTAACTGTACCTTACCTTTCATCAGTTTCTAATCCAATACTCAAAAGTGCTGGCATGTGGAGACCCTTGTATGAATTGAGTGTTTGTTCATGTCATGCATCAGTTTGTTGCCTCATTTATCAGTCATCATGCCTCCTGCTTTGCAAGAATCTTGCCTCCCTGATTTGGCAGTCATCAAAGCAGAGGCTGTTGAAGCATGGAAAAAAAAGAGGTGGTTGGTTTCTTTCGGTTGGATCCTATTCCTATCTCTATGTGTGAAAGTTAACTGCCTGTGTATTGACTTAGGATGAAAGTGGGGACAAGTACCCTTGCATCGATAGTCATATCCTGTATAAAATTTGGGCAAATTCTCTAGCTTGTTCACTAAACTCTCAAATTTCTGGGTCTACTGTTCATAAATGCTTGTCCTCTTCAGGAAAAATTTAGATTCTAGTACAGTCCATAAGCACAAAACGCCCTTCATTTGGTATCTACGGTCCAGGCACTTGTAGCTGAATGCCTGAATTTGTGCCTAGCAGGCAGGCAAGCAGATGGTTTTGAGTTTGGTAGATCTACAAGTTCGACTCCATTTTATATGATAGCCATCAAGTTACGTATCAGAAGCATAAGATTTCTTGCTACACACCTTACCATATGTCTGAAGCTCCAACCCAAATGGGTCATTTTTATTACCACAGTTTGAGGTAGATTAGGACTTTTCAGAGTACAGGATTGTGAAAACATAGAAACATAAAAATGCATGAATAAAGTGTCATGCCCATAGGAACTAAAAACACATAAAATTTAAAAACTACCGTTCGGATGACACAGGAAAAAGCGCATGAACTTTATGTTATTGGAAGAGAAACATGAATTTCTCCAAAATTCCTATAAAATAGCCCATTCATTAGGGATTTCAAAGAATTTTAGGAGAGTTATTCTATTGTTCCAAAGAACCACATATGAATTTTTTTTCGATACGAATCAAATCCTTCAAAATTCCTCTATTTTTTCTTTGGGGAGCCTTTTAACATGGGCAATATACTAGCAAGAACTAATTAATTAAGGGATCCATCGTGTGCATCGCGTCCATCACATAACTATTCCCCCGTCTCAATATAAGTATAATCTAACATAAATGTGATATATTCTACAACTACGAAGCTATCTAGATAGTTGTAGTTTTAAGATATATCACATTATTTATATTGGGACAGAAAGAATATTTTATTTTCTCTTTGGAGTTTGGAGACATTAGGTGCATTGGCATCCCGCCGGCAGAAGCTGCATCAACTTGCGTGTTGCAGTAAACAAGGCACGACTTAACTTCGGAGAACATGGACCGGATATATATGGTGATGGTTTTGCATAAGTCCTTTGGGGTTGCTCCATCGGCCAACGCCTCCATCGACACACATAGCTAGCCATCACATTCAGATCATATCGAAGCTTATTTTAAGTTTACACTGCGCATCTAATATATGCAATAAAAATGAACTACGTACCTTCACCGTATACATCGATCAGTAGATGAACAATAGCATGGTCGGCTCCGTATTTTAGAGGAGTCTAGGCGAACTTAAGTAACATAGTCACTCGAGGTTAAATATAGTTTTACTTATAATATATAAATCTTATATTATTGAAAATGACGCAAATAAGCATTATAAAACCGATGTAAATTAATCAACGAGAACATAAAACAAAATCCTAGCCCAATTTTCAAACTAAATATATGCAAATGAAAAGATGAAAAGATAAAAAGAAACATCACTCTAAGCTCTATCCACGATAAAAAAAGGTGTGGGTTACATGGGAGTTGGACGTGAGGACAGGCTTGATATCCTGCTGGCTAGGTTGGTTTGTGATGAGCTCCGTATTGGCTTGGGTCCTAGACGGTCGCACGGCTGGCCTAGACCCCTAAGATGATCCTGATAATAGTTGTGAATTTTACCCCAACATAGTAGGTTGCGAGGGATAGGTAAGGATGGAAGACATATGTTTATCTGATTTCTCATGGCTTTTATAGACACATATATACCCTTGCATAGTTGACGCTAGGTTTTTCTTTTTGGAAATATATAATTATTGCAAATAACAAAAGGCCTAGCTTTATGATGTAATTAGCATATTCTCTATATAGGTAACCAAGATACGCTCAAATAATCACTTGCAAATATTGACCAAATCTAATTAATAAAAGGTCTCAGCAGAAGAATAAAATAAAGTGAATTAAATTATGATTAATATAATGGATATGATTCAATTCCACGAAGCAAGAATCTCAGAGTAAAGAGCTAGCTGTGTACCAAACAGATCATAATTTTCAGAAACGGAGCGACAACGTCCTTCTATATTATTTAGGATTTTGAAAATGCTTGGTACAACTTAATTCCATGGAACAAGAATCTTGAAGTAAAAGATGTACTAAACGAGTCTAATTTGACGCTCGACCCAAAAGACATCCACAGATATCGTCGATACAATTTCATATATTTTATTACCGCTGGTTTATCTAGCTAGAATTAAATGATGCATCATCATCCTTCATTATTTAGTTCTTTGGAGGCGAGAAAGTACAAAAGGTGCATTGGCATCCCCCGGACGTACACTCGCCAACAGCCCCATCACCAATTTGCGACTTGCAGTTATCATTGCACGTCGTGGGAGAACAGGGGCCAGGTACGTTGATGCTCTGACAATCGGCCGACGCCTTCATCGACATATCTGCATATTCAGATCAAATCAAAACTTATTAAGTTTAATTTACACACGTGCATCTTTTACATAATTAAAAACAAAATACGTCGACTTTCATCATACAAATCGATGGATAAATAGTGCTACCTCCATCGTATAAATACTAGTTCGAATATAAATAAGAAAAATAAAATTATTTTGGGACAGAAAATTTACCTGAATAGTGCGCCGTGAGGGAAAGGGCCAGCGGCAGCATGCAGAGTAGCTTCACCATCCTATGCATGGCTATAGCTGTTTCACGTACGCGCTGAGGTCTTGACAGCGAATTGCAATAGGGAAGCTGCGGCAGGCGTGCTGTTAGTTTAATCCTGGCTGTGAAGATGATGGCTATCTGATCGGGTTGGCATGGCTTTTATAGCTGCTGTGCCCCCTTTTCTTTTTGGAAACACACTATTCGATTTCTTAATAATTTGGAAAAAAGTTATGATTGCAAATAATGAAAGGCCTATCTTTATGGTGTAAATTAATCAACATTTTCTATATATATATATATATGCACAAATAACAACGCCATTAATTACTGATTGTATATTTACAATAGCCAAATCATACCCAATTAAACTAGGAATAATAGATATGATAGGGTTGATTAATAGGGGCTAGATTTACGCTCGCTGATAAACGCATGTATTAATTCATTTCGAATATCAAGTCATATAAGCATTTGGTTTATAGGTAGCTAGGATGGATATCGAGCCAACTCAGTTCATCCTAGCTCATTAGGATGAGCTGGTTCGGCTCAGCTCGCTATGCTAACGAGCTAAACACTCGGCTCGACTCGTTTGCTAGCTTGAGCTAGAGCTAGCTCACTTAGCTCGTGAGAAAAAAAAAGAGAAGGAATGCCACGCTCGAAGCTAGTCATGTTACCTTCGAAGGTGGCTATGCTACAATCAACGTTGAGCATGGGGCAGAGTTGGGAACCCATGATGGTGCGATGACGTTTGGCGCTGGCGGGTTAATTGACAACGGATTAATTGAACCCAACCTTAGGACATGGCGTCAGTGAAGAGATTCAATTCGTCAGGAGACCACCATCCCGGAGCGGTGGCTCGTTGAGGGGGTCACCTTCCCAGCGGTGCTTGTCTCGAGTGGCGCAACAACCGATGGTGACCTCAATGAGGTCTACGCCGTCGTGCAGTCGAAGAGGGTGTCCCGGGTTAAAATTTGGTATATGTATATATTGAATGGTTTGATTGACCTGGACCATTGGATCTTGATCAATAGGATGGATGGAAAAATCGACTGAGATGAGGTGGGTTTCCTTGCACAAGTTACATATATAAGTCCATGCATCATACTGAAAAACAATATTTTCTTTTTTCCTTTTGTGGTTTAGTAGGGTATTAATAAATGCATATGTCACTAGGCACAAAGCACACAACAGAATATCAAATGAATAGTACTACTAGTTTATATGTCATCCTTGAATCCTTGTTTTGTGTGAGTGAGGAAAGATGAGTCACTCACGTTCTCTCCCTTTCCTTATATAATGGCAGTAGATGTAATGTGTAATCATATACTGTTGCAAGTATCAAGCTGTAGCTATCAGTCAGATAAAGATAAGATGTGAATTCATACGCACAGATCATGTGTATATGAATTCACATCTTGTCTTTGTGATAATCAATAAGCTAGAGCTTCAGAAGAAAAAGAAAAGGATCAACTTCAGAAGAGGGGTCAAGTATGTACTTATAGTTGAATATGTTTCCTATCTGACAAAAGCTGATTAATTATTTTGAGTTTGGTGGATCCACTATTCGGACTCCATTTATGATTACTATCAAGTATTGTAGGTAATCTGTTTAATTACTTTTCTCATCACATAAATTGGCAGTTGAAAATAATATATACTACAAGCTGATCTTTCTTGAATACTTTGGCAGTTGGCACATCAATAATTGTCATTGCTGTAAAGTGGTGGTGGTTACATCTAAGGAACATGTATGGCAAAAGATTTCTTGCTAAACTTCCTCAACATAACCTTTTTCCATTTCTGTTGCCATCTGATTTCACACAACTACGTGGCAAATGTCATCTAATTAATGATGTTCAGATTTCTGCCAACTCTGAACAAAAGTTAGCCCATCAAGTTGATCAGAATTTCATTAGTGTTGGCAAGTGATAATTAATTCTTCCAATCTTTTACTGATCTCCTGAGTTACCTGAATTTGCGGCATTGGATCAACTCAATTGCACGCGTTTGTATACCTGCAGACAGTTCGAATGAGAAATCAACCATGCATATTTGGATGGATTACTTTGGAAATATACAGTGATATAGAATTTTGTGTAATTTGTGTATGTCTGAATCTGAACCGGCAGTCGATCAATCGGACGATGGAAAGCGTGTGATCTCTCTGAGTTTGCACATTTGGTGGATAGGAGAAAGAATCTGAGACTGAAGCCAAAAGCTTCATCGACAAAGGAAAGCCACAGAACTTGATGCAAAGAGGCCGTTTCTTTTCACTATCAGTGTTTCATAAATGGAAGTCCTCGCTTTCTACATATGCAACAGTTGCAGACAGTGGATGAGATGAAAAATATATGTACAAATATATGTGCAAAGATTGTTTGGATGTTCATGCAACAAGTAGCCTGAAAATGCTGATCATATATATGTGGGTAAGAATGCCCATTTACTTTTGGTTAATTTAAGATTTTCTAAAAGCTAACTAGCATGCTTACACAGTTCTGAGCCTAAGTTTTTTTTGTGTTTGTCTACAGTACATGTTTGTTTATATTGTGTGCTTATATATGGTCATTACATATATATTTGCTACATGTCCTCACCAAAAAAATAGGGCTGCTATATGCATATATATATGCTCCGAATATATGCCACCAGCTCTCCATTAACATTTCAACATGATCATGAATGCGTTGTTAGTTATATAGTACTTTAGCATTATTGATTCGTCAAATTCAGATCGAGGTAGCTAGCTAGACTGAATATTCCTCAGGATATATAATAAGTTACTGAATGTTCTTCTTTATTGTACTCAACTGATTTTTACCTCTATCGTATGGACTTCTATACTTAATTGTCCACCCAAAATTATCAATTGACTTGGACAAACAGAGGGTTAACCAACAATTAGCAGCCAATGACCCTCTGATTGACTAAAAGCAAATAAAATGCATAATAACTTAGATATCATTAATTCTCAAGAACACTTAATAAAATTGAAATTACTTTTTTCCCCGATTACACGGCGGACACGCACCACTACGCACATACACCAACGAATGTGCCTCCTAATACATATACTCAAAGAAATGGAAACCAACAACATATCCCCGACCTCACTAAATTCATAGTAAAACCCCACTTACATGTGCGTAATGAAACTAAACTTACTGTAAAGGAGAAACGCGGAATCTCGCGAAACTTGACATAGGGAACCCTAGCTCACTATATATCTAGCCAACCCATCATGGAGAGAGATCAAAATCTCTGCCAAATTTATTTCCTCCTTCCCAAATGAGGGGTGCAGTGCACCCCCCCCCCCCCTCCACCCCATGTGGTACAATGTGCAGTGGCAGTCCCCCTTCAAGGCAAGCAAAGCAAACATAGTGATCAATATGCTTAGCTACCTGCATCTCTCTCTCTCTCTCAGCTAGCTAGCAACAAACAAGAGAGCTAGGGTTTTCTTGGCTCTGTTGCCATAAGCAGCAAGTGTCTCTGTCCCTGGAGAGCTCCTCATGGCCATGGCCAGCCCAACAAATAACCTAGCTGCCAAGATCGGCAACGAGGAGGAAACCGGGTGGGCCCACACTGTCAGAGGGTGGTTACAAGTCCACACATGTTGCTTTCCATGGTGCCTTGTGAGGGGCATGCAGATAGTTGCTAGCTACATACACCTTCCTCGCAATTGCATGTGTTCATGATTTTATACCATGCCCATGTATATTATCTCTCTCTCTCTCTCATCTGCTGCACTGTGATCTGATGAGTAATACTGTTGCATTTTATTGCATGCAGCTACATACACTGATATCTCTGAACTTTGTGTGCGTGATATATGCAGTGTTGCAGTGTCTGTTTTGTGTCACAAGCTAGGCTCGTGCATATGTGCACAGATCGACCAGAGTATATTAGCTGCTAGTGCATCATTGCATGCAGCAAGAACACACATGGATATGCAAATGGATGCACACTGATCTGATCATCATCATGAAGTCATGCTTATGTCTGCATTTCTTTCTTGCTTTGACTCACTATCTGTCTCTAACTGCACACTGTTGCAGGGGTAAATGTAAAACTGGACTAGCATTAGTTAAAGTTAAAATGTAGTTAGTTTGTTGCTTTGTGAGTATTTACTGATTGATTTGCAGGTGTAGTAGTGTGAGTGTGTGACAGAGAGAGATGTAGCTAGCATTGTGTGCTAGCTGCACATTACTACTAGCTCTCTCTCCTTCTATATATGTCTCTCCTTCTGCACCTCCTGCCTTAGCCTTTGAAGCAAGCTTAGCACTTCACAAGGTATGTGCATAGCACATTACTACTCCTGCCCTATCTATCTACCCTGTTCATGAGTAATTCAAGAAAAAAAAAGGACACCTTTTCTAGCTAGTTCTTCATCGATCCTTTCGCAGCAAAGAGTTTTTACATCTCTAGCTACTAGTTGTTCTCTTCTCTACATGAAAATTTTTCTACTTCTGATTGCACTCTTTACATAGCTATGGGATGGGGGGAAAATCCAATTTGAGCTCATGCCTTATGTTGATTTTAACAAAATCCATCCATGTATCGATCTGTTCATAACTTGGCCATTTTTGTTCTTCTTCTTCTTCAGTTTACTCTTGTGCAGGAGAAGGAGAGAGAGAAAAACACAGAAATTAAATTGAACTCAGGAAGGTAGCTAGGCATGGGGCGTGGTAAGATCGAGATCAAGAGGATCGAGAACGCGACGAACAGGCAGGTGACATTCTCGAAGCGGCGGGGAGGGCTACTGAAGAAGGCGAACGAGCTCGCCGTGCTCTGCGACGCCCGCGTCGGCGTCGTCATCTTCTCCAGCACCGGCAAGATGTTCGAGTACTGCAGCCCTACCTGCAGGTTCGATTTTTGTCTAGCTAATTCTTTCTCTTATCAGATGCAGTAAACTTATTACGTTCTTTCCTTATCCAGCTTAATTACTGTCTCTTGTTCTCTTATCAGTGCTTGTTTTGATCGCTTAATTTCTTGTTGTTCGCTAAGTTTCTCTCGGCCTTTAATTATTTTGTTTTTTAAGGGAAAATTAACTAACTCATGCAGCTTGTCCCTTTGTTTTCTTTGGGCAAGAGTGTTCATGATCATTTGATATGTTCATGTAATGGATGGGTTCCATTTGTCTTCATCTGAACTATTTTTTATCCAGCTTAGTGTCTCTTGTTCTCTTATCAGTGCTTGTTTTGAACTTTTGATCGGTCAATTTCTTGTTGTTTTGTCAACCAAGAGATTTAGTTTTCGGCTAAGTTCTCTCGACCTTTTTTTTTTCAGGGAAAATTTACTAATTAATCATCACTGATTACCCATGCATGCAGTTAATTTCTCACCTTGGTTTCTTCTTTGGGCAAGAGTGTTCATGATCACGTGAGCTGTTCATATAATGGATGGCTAATGGATTTCATTTATTCTTCATCTGAATTATTTTTCATGTCCTGATCGATCGAGTCTTTCCTACCTTCATTTTAAGTATTTCAGTGTATATATGTATGCATCTGCAGTTTCCTTTGATATATATTTTTTCTAAGAGCCAAGAATCTATTACGAAATTAAATCATGAGCAAAGGCACATAAGCAAATGATCCATATGCCCTAGTGTCTCTTGTGACTTGATTACGCACTTGTCTTTTACATCTGAGCAACATATATGTATGTAGCAAGATTTGCAGCTTGATCCTGAATTTACAGTCAACTATATCTTTTATTTCCTCTTTCTAATGATTTCTAGCTAGCATCGAGCTGGGTTTTTTTTAGGTGGATTTCCCCCAAAAAAAAACTATTTCATGGCTAATATATTGATCAAACTAAAAGGGATGTAAATCAACAGGGAATTTAATTTGAACTAGTGTACGAAACTACGACCATATCTAATTATGTTATACATGATTTTACACTGTTCTGCAGCATATTATACAGTTAATTAATATGTGAATATTTATGTGAAGTTCTTTCTTCCGATCCCTTCTTCATTCCTGTTATTAGTTAAGAAATGTAGTGGCGGTCATAAGACTGTGTATAAGAGCTGTAATTAAACTGTAGATGCCGACGTTTGTTTCATTTTGATCTAAAACAATACTCTCTGTAAGCATATACATCACCAAGAGAAAATTCTAGCTACAAATTAATTTATACCATCTGATTTGTACATCAGTGATTATTTTTTATCTTTCACGAACACCCAAAAAGATTACATCATTTGAGTGTTTGACAATATATAGCTTGAGGGAACTGATCGAGCATTTCCAGACCGTCACCAACACCCATTTCGAGGAGATCAACCATGATCAGGTATATATATTTTACAATCAACACGTACACTTTTACACTGTCTGATCAATATCAGAATATATATATCTGTCAGCGGTTGAAATGATTTTTTCTTTCAAATGCACTGATCAATAATGTGCACACATCTATATTTGTAGCAAATATTTGTGGAGATGACGCGGATGAGGAACGAGATGGAGAAGCTGGACGGCGGCATCAGGAGGTTCACCGGCGACGATCTCACCAACCTCACGCTCGCCGACATCAACGACCTCGAGCAGCAGCTCGAGTTCTCCGTCACCAAAGTCCGCGCCAGAAAGGCAAGTAATTTATTAATTAAGCAGATAATTTCTGATAAATCATGCTTCCCAGTTCATTCAGGTCTAATAATGATCAATTTCTGATCCAACGCTACTAATTGTTAGGAGTAATTACTAACAATTGGTTGCTTTTTCAGCATCAGCTCCTGAACCAGCAGCTGGACAACCTTCGTCGCAAGGTAATTAATCGATCTGCAGTACTAATCTGATTATGAAACAAATAATACTTCTTGTTGTATGATGAACAATTAATCGATTCTGTGCATGAAAATGATGAACAGGAGCACATCCTGGAAGACCAGAACAGTTTCCTGTGCCGCATGGTAATTGCTACCTCCGTTTTATCATATACGATACCATTGATTTTGACCATTCATTTTATTTAAAATTATTTAATTTATAAATATGAAAGAAATTAAGTCACGCTTAAATTAAAAACATTTAACAACAAATCAAATCACAATAAAAAAATAATAATCACACATTTTTTTAAATAATATAAATGATCAAATGTAACTTAACAAATTAACGGAATCACGAGGGAGTAGTAGCTACTGATCAATAAGTAATTAATCTTAATTCTTGAAGCATATGTATACATATACATCTTGCTAATTGTGCACATGAATGCAGATCAACGAGAACCATCAGGCGGCGGTGGGCGGCGACGTGAAGACGATGGTGGAGATGGCGCCGGTGCTGTCGATGCTGACGGCGGCGCCGGCGTACTACGGCGAGGAGTCGTCCAGCACCGCGCTGCAGCTCACCCCGCCGCTTCACGCCGTCGACGCCGCCGCCGGGTTCCGGCTGCAGCCGACGCAGCCCAACCTGCAGGACCCCGGCTGCAGCAGCAGCAGCTTCCATGCCGCCGGCCACGGCCTGCAGCTGTGGTAAGAACAAACGAAGCAAGCATAATTTGCACATCCTGATACTCTCATCAGGTGTGTGTGTGATGTGAATATATCGCAATAATTTTATCTACTAGTAGTAGTTTCTATGTAATTCATCGCAACAGCATCAGCGGACTAATTAATCATGTATTGATCATTTTGCAGAGATCAAGATGACTGTTTGCTAATTAAGCACTGTCGATTCTGGGAGCTGATGCCATGAAGATAAAATTAAGTTCGAGACCATGAAGATCAGCTGATGATAAACGATTGAGTTGGGTTGCTGTGTTGTTCAATGTTCATCGTTCTGGACATAATTGAGCTCTCTCTCTCTCTCTCTCTCTCTCTATATATATATATATATATATATATATATATATATATGTATCTAATTAGCACATCAGAATAATCAAGCTTATCTACCTAGTTAACTAGTACAGCTGCTAAGTACCTTTTGATTTGTTGGTGTGTGCACTACTGAACTGGAGTTCGATATTAAGGTCCATGCATTTGCATGGTTAATTAGCAGAGACACCATTGAGGTTTGTGGATGTAACCACAAGTTTAATTAATTTACTTGAGGAATTAATGATTTATGCCCTTTCTGTTGGTTGTTAATTACGGTTAGCGTTGAAACTATGAATTATGACGCAGATTACCTGTTACACTACCTATAGTACTTAGATTATTTTGAGCATATCAGTGTTACGAATTATCTACTTCATTATAGAGATAAAATTAAATATTTTAAAACATAAACTTAACAAATAGTTTTTAAAAGTTCTATAAATAATATAAGTAGGAAGTATTTTTTTTGGAAACGTATTTTTTAATGCGGTGGAGTAAATAATCTATTTTTAATAATATGGTGATTTTTTTTAAGATAACTGACCATCAGAGTGGTCCAGCTTTTATAACAAAGCTTAAAAGTAACAAAGTTTATTACAGAAAGGAAAAACGAAAAGAGAGCTACAGATAACTAGAGTAATTTTTCTGGGGTAGTATGTGCAGCGCGCTTACACCCCTTCAAGCACCTCTCAACTACCAAAACAAACCCCTGCAACCTGATAGCTACAAGAACATAAAAATTTGCTAAAAAACACTTGAAAGGTTTTTTAAATTTCATCAGGTAGCACGTCCTCAGGTCGTAGTCTTCGCAGCTCCTTATAGAGATACAAGTGAGTTGATCCGCAGATCCACTTATAGGCAAAATTATTACGCAACCCGTGGATTGGTCAACGGGTTATGTACTAATTTAATTTATGACTGAGTTCATGAGTTGACCTATTTGCATCCCTAAATGCGGTAAGCCGGATCATGACATGGGAACCTGCGGGTTATCGCTTATTTGGTATATAAGTGGGTTCGCGAGTTAGCCCGCTTGTATCCCTAGCTCCTTTCAGCATCTTAGAGCTCCGTTCTTCCAAACCCCCGTGCTCGCCCTCTTTCTACTTTCTACAACCAGTTCCACCTCTACACAAAAGAGGCCGTCATGAAAACAATCTGCAAAGGAGATTTAGCTAGCACATTCTCAAACACTAGATCATTTATGGCCAGCCAAAGCGTCCAGCACATAGTAAATTTTACTTTGAACAACTTTTTATTAATAATGTTTTGTTTTGGATACTTTTTAACCGATGTTTTCACTTTGAACAGAGTAATCTTACTGTTATATCACTTTGGACCACCGTTAACATTTTTACCCATCTACATATTTAACTTGTCGTATATAAAAAAATGATCTGCATATAGCTATAGGAATTCTTCATTAATGAGTAGGAGCTGAAATAATCGAAATCATTCGTATACTCGAGAAGAAAGTTGAATGATCCAATCATCCAAAGTATAACAAAATTAAGATTACCCGATTCAAAATGAAAATATCGGCTAAAGTATGGTACAAAACGAAACTTCCATAATAAAACATGGCTCACGAGTGAAATTTACCCAAAGCATAAAGTTGATGTTAACCACGATATTTATATTGCGTAGGTAGAAGAACACGAGTGCTTTGTATTGCTGTACTCTCTCCTCAACGTCGGATGAAACGTGAACGGCGCTGCGCTGGAAGCCTTGTGAGAATTTTACATCTGAGCCCTCGCAATCATCCGTAATACCAACTAAACCCATCCCGAGACCTGAGCTGCCCCCCTCTCCGATTCTTCTCCCGGCGGCGGCGACCGGCGGCGACGATGGGCGGCGAGGGCAGGTCAACGAAGCGCCGGTCGTCACCCTCCTCAGGTGCTCAAAGATCCGTATCTATTCCCTCCTCGAGGCATCGGCGTATCTGGTCTCCGCGTGATGATTTTATCAATCTTCTTGGTGTGTTTGGTGGTTCAGGTGAGGAGGAGGAGAGGGAGCGGAAGAAGAGGAGGGACAAGAAGGAGAGCAGGAGGAGCAGCCGAGACGAACAAGACGAGGAGGAGGAGGAGAGGCGCAGGAGGAAGAAGAAGAAGCACGGCGACAGGGGCAAAGACAAAGGTAGGGTAGTAGGGTTCATCTTTTGCCTCCACGGCTTGGCAGTGACATTTGTTGATTTCTTGGTCTAAAATAGTTCTTTTTTTAGTATTATAATTACTTGAAATCATGCTCAATTATTCTGGAACTGTACAAAGTATGCTGGTGATGCTATATTAGCTTTGGTGTATGTCAGTAATTCAGTGTGTATGTGATTTTGACAGAGAGGGATTCAAAGGAGAAGCATTCCAAGGAGAAGGAGAAGAGCAAGCGAAAACAAAAGGATGATGTGAGTTCTCTAAGTCTGATTGATACTCTGAATTTACTGGGCATCATCGTTCAAACGATTTGCATATGAGCAATAAAGCTATCTGAACTATAGGCTATTTAGGACAACTTGTTTCATTGATGATTCTACAAGCTTTGAACCTTATCATAACTATGGAAATGGAACACGGTTTGTTTTTCTTTAGATGTGGAACCGAACTAGTGCACGTCCCTAGTTCAGTTAAATCTTGAGTGTGTGAATCAGAGATAGATTATCGCAAATTTCTGCTACCATCTTTTTTTTCTCTCGCCGCGCCAGCATATGTTCTGCAGCCATATTACCCAGCCAGAGTAGGAGTCCCTTTTGTTTTCCTGAACAATGAAATTTTATGGAAGCTTGCCAGAATGTATTTTGTCTCTGAAGGCTGAATATAAAGGAAAATCTTTTTTTTGCTGTTGCCATCGAACTGAATTAGTGATATCAGTTTAGATACTTAGATTTGTAGGTATCCTTTTGTGTGTGTGTGTGTGTGTGTGTGTTATGAGAATTAGAGATATCAATTTAGGTATTTGTTTCCTTTCTGCGTATCTTTAAGGTCACAGTTCACAAGAACCAGAACGGCTTATCTGTATCTGGACAGGTGGACAGTAGTAGTATCATGTATGCCATTTATCTTTTTAAGACTAACAGCAATTTGGGGAAGTATTAAACTGTTGAGAACATACATAATGGCATAACGCACCCTTTGAACTCTCCATTGCCTTTCTCCTTGAGTCCATGCTTATCATTGTTCTTTTGCTTCACTGAAACAGGATTTCAAAGAAATATCCAAAGACGACTATTTTGCAAAGAACAACGAGTTCGCGACGTGGTTGAAGGAAGAAAAAGGCAAATTTTTCTCTGATCTTTCTTCAGAGTCTGCTCGTGATCTGTTTGAGAAGTTTGTGAAAACTTGGAACAAAGGAAAGCTTCCATCCCAATATTATGAGGGGATCACTCGTGGTCCTCGGTCAGCACACAGGTGGAACATCAAAGCGTGATGCAACCTGATGCCTTCTGTATTTTGTTGAGGAAATTGTTCTATCAGGCTACTAGTAGTATTTGTTTTCTTCGTATAGGTTTCTTGTATCTAAGTTCATATAGATCTTAGTTCTGTATCACTGTTTTTAGCATTTATGCTAGTAATGTTGCTGACCTTCACTTAAGTTTGAAACATGCAGTAAGAAAAGTATCTACTGTTTTTGTCTATGACAAAAATGAAGCGTTCAACTGTTAAGTGATAATTACCACCATATGTTCATGTTATTTTCATGGAGATTTTACACGTCCATGATTTGTATTCTTTGATTAAATTTTGGCGTCCATCTTCTATGACAGAAAGATATGTGATGTGAACTCGGTACGTGATTAGAGAATCCTCCTTTTTTTTTTGTTGGGCATCACCTGAATGTAAATACTGATACTGTAAGAACCAAGAACTGAGCTGTAGAATTGCAGGCTGTCTAGGAAAAAGGTAAGGCCATAATCTGGGACGATTTTCTTTCCTAATTCTGAAGTACTGACGATTCACAAGCAATCAAACATCCCCAATTTACATTTAGCTATTCGTGTAGTACCAATCATTCCCAATTTCTCAGCATAATAGACTCGTAGATGCCAAGAACACACGATTCAGAAGTAAACGAAGCACACGATTCAGAAATAAACGGAGCAGGCAGAGCTATAATTGAAGATGAAATCACGCAATAGTACAAAGAAACAACGAAGCTCATGTCATTTACAGGTTCGAATTTTGCAACTTTTTGTAGAAGAGGCAATGCCAACACTAAATTATTTCATGTGTCGAGCTGTGCTGATTTCAGGACCAGCAGGTGGTAAAGATAAGTGCTCGATAGCACATCACAAGCATTGACAAAGGGTCAAGGCTCATTCTTTGCAGGTCACAAGTCACTGGTATTTGTTCAATGCTTGCTATCTTCTTCCTCGCAGAATTTTGAGTATTTCGCGTCATCCATCAGCGAATTGAGCTCACCTGAATCACTAACCTTGACCTTGATGATCCATCCACTCTCATATGGACTTGTATTGACCTATGCAAGAAAAATACACAGTTCATAGAGGTGTTCAATCTACTCACAATGATCTATTACGCGCTAAAACTTACCAATCCAGGTTCATCACCTAGTCCATCATTCACTGCAACCACCTCTCCAGATACTGGTGAGTTGATATCGCTGGTTGCCTTCACACTTTCAACAGCACCAAAGTTCTTTCCCTGGGATACACTGCTGCCAACTTCTGGAAGCTCCACATACACAACATCACCCAAATGGTGCTGGAAGCAAAAAACAAAAAAAACACATGATCAACTTTAGCACTGCTAGTCCTTGCTACATGTACTGAACATGATAGCATTTATTGGAACCCCGTAATGTTTAAGAAATGGAATGCTTAATGTGTATGTACAGAATGAACCACCGAGGCCTAAAACCAAGGTTTGCTGAGTGATATAATGTATGAATAGATCAACCTGGGCATGGTCTGTAATCCCAACGGTTGCCGAATCACCCTCAACCTTAACCCATTCATGAGTGTCAGCATACTTCAGATCCTTCAGCACTGAAAAAGGGAAAAGAAGCAATATGCACAACTTCATCAGATGTGTAAAACACTGCATTGGCAGTGAGGAAACAAGTTTTCCACAGAGAACACATGAAATTTCCAGAACAACTGGAATTACTGCCCCCCTAGAAGCCAATTTATAAACTGAAAATTAGGTGTATTTTCCTATGACCATTTGTCCATTGCTTGTTAGAAGCCAAAGCCTCTCAGGCAAGGCAAATTAACAATTGATTATTTGTCACTTCTTAAGTTGCATAAATATTTTACCATCTATTTTTCATTTCCTACGACCAAAGTTTTAAAACCAAAGTCTGGTATAATAAGTCTTCCTCTTAATTCATTTCCTTGGTGTGCCTAATTCAGATCTGTAAATATGTGATTGTGGTGCACCATTTTAGCAATACATGTTTCAAATTCATAAACAAACAACCCCAGTATTGTAACATTTTCATATTGGATTGCCAATTATTGGTCGTTAGGTAGCTACTAAAAGTATCTTCCTGAAATGCTTCATATGCTGGTGTGTAACTTCCCTAATACATCGAATAAACAGGACAAAGAAATAAATTACTAAACTTTGCCTTCCTCATCAACACAGACATTAGGCTAATCTGAAGTTGAGAAATCAGTGTGCTAACATACATATATTCTATCACAGAAACATAAACCTGCCATGCACATGCTGTTACCAAAAGCAGGAACAAGAACAAGATTCCTTTTTCAAAAAAAGGATGAAACTTTTCGCCGCAAAATGGATCAAACGAAGCGAGACAAAGAATGGGTGGCATCAAGACCAACCCCATTTCCCAGACACGCAGACGGATTCACAGCCTAAATCACCAACTGAACCCAAAATAAAGAAGATAAGATGAACAGTGATCATTCCCCCCCAAAATCCAATCTTTGCGACGAACAGGCAACGAGATCACGCCATTCCAGCCACCAACCACGCGTGATCCCACGGTACACAGAGCGCGCAGAACGCGCGAGATACATACGCAAAACAAGAAACCGAAAGAGAAGAAGAAAAGAGAGAGAGAGAGAGAGATACCGGTGGAGAAGGCCCTGGGGAAAGTGGAGATCTTGAGGTAGGAGGCGGCGCGGGAAGCCCACAGCAACCTGGAGGCGGCCATGGCCACGATCGGACGACGAGGTCGCGGAGGAATGGATTGGAATTGAATTGCTCCTCTCCTCCTCGCCGCCGATCTCTCTCTCTCTCTCCTCTGATCTCTCTCCTTTTCTCTGTGGGTTCTGGGGTTTGGTGGCTCCTCTTCTAGTATTTCTTTGGTAAAAATATTTAGCAAGATGCAGAAAAGGTTGGTAGTGCAGGTTGCAAATTGAAGAAAAAAAAACATTTTTGGTGGCCTCTTGGCCTGTGTGGTGGGTCTCTCCTCCTCCACTTTTTTGTGTTTGCAATTATACCCTTAATATTTTCCATGATTTAGGAAAAAGTATCCTTAAAAAAAACAATGGCAACTATTTTTCGAGCCAAAGTATATATGTGGTTTACTTTTCGCAATCATGGAAAAGGTTATCCCACTTATGAAGTATAAACTGTTTGTAAAACTCCTGTGTTTCAAAGGGGGAAGTTACGAGGTCTCGACTCTGGTGGACATATTCACAAAGGCAAATATATTGCAGATATTGAGAAATATTTACACAATACTAACTAGGTTAGGGATGAAAATGTCAAATAGCACTATAGTTGTTTCAGTGCGTGTTGAACCACTATGAGGAAGGATCATTCATTTATTAAAGAAGATTAAGCATCAGATGCTATATCGCCAAGAGGGGCCATTGGTTGCAAAACCAAAAGCTCTGATGAAAAAAATGTGATCACCAAACTGATTGGAACGCTGTCAGGGAGGCCCTAACCAACAACGTACTACCAACCAAACACAAACAAATGAATTTTCTGTTTCTTAATCAGCTGTCTGCTTGGCAATCACGGGCTTGGAGATGTGTAGTACTCCAGTATGGCCTAGGAATGCGTGCATGAGTAATTAACAATCTGGCATGGTGGTGGTGAAGGTGAGTACAAATGCTGTCTGACTCTGAATCTGATCTCCGATGCCAACGAGGGGTTGGTGGCTGATGCAGACAGACTGCAGCTAGGCACAACAGCGGCAACAATTGGTTCTTGTGGGCAGTACGAGCTACTACGTCGGTTCCTAAATAAATTTTATTTTATTTTTGCCCATCCAATGTATATCAATATAAAAGAAAAAAAGACCGGTAGTATGACTTATATTTCAGTATATCTGTAGTATTTCTTTAAATAGCCCGCACAGATTGCGCGACTAAAATCGTTATATTTTTTTCCTCGCATAATAGCTTAACTATTTTCAATTTTTATAATTAAATATATTAAAACGGTAACATAATTTTAAATTATATACTAACTTGAGCAAACTAACCCATGCACGATATTCATATTGTACTACATGATAGTTATTTTTTAAATTTTTAATTTTAGTTATTTCTAAAATGAATTTCTATATGGCCCCTAGACTCCTCTTTCAATATTTCTTATTATTATAATTTCAAGTTTTCATTATTTAAAATTTTATTTCTATATAGACTATAGACTCCTCTTCCAATATTATTTTTTCTTAATTCTGAATTTTAATTATTTGTAAATTGTATTTCCATATGGACTCTAAATATTCTTTCAATGTTCCTTATTTTTTTAATTTAGAATTTTCGTTATTTGTAAATTGTATTCCTATATGGACTGTAGACCTTTTTTCCAATATTCCTTTTTAATTCCGATTTTTATTTATTTATAAATTGTATTCCTATATGGACTCTATACTTTTTTTCCTAATATTTCTTATTTTTTAATTCCAAATTTCAGTTATTTATAAATTATATCCTATATGAACTCTAGACACTTCTTCCAATCTTGCTTATTTTTACCATTGTGAATTTTAGTTATTTCTAAATTTTATTTCTATATGAACTCTAAACTCTACTTTTATTTTTCTTATTTTTTTAATTATGACTTTCAATTAGTTCTAATTTCCTATATGAACTCTAGTATTCCAATATTCCTATTTTTAATTCCAAATTTTTGTTATTTTTAAATTATATTCTTATATGAACTCTAAACTCTTCTTCCAATATTCTCGACTTTTAATTCCGATTTTTATTTTTTTATAAGTTATATTCTATATGGATTATAGACTTCTCTTTCAACATTCCTTTTTTAATTTGGAATTTAATTATTTCTAAACTGTATTTCTATATAGACTTAGTTTTCTTTTTTTTTTAATTCCGAATTTTCAATTGGCTCTAAATTGTATAATGTATGGACCCTAGTCTCCTATTCCAATATTTCTTATTTTTTAATTCCGAATTTCAGCTATTCTTAAATTGTATTTCTATATGGACTCTATATTTTCTTTTTCTCCGATTAATGTGAGAATTTTTAGGCCATGAGAGCGAACGCGGTGGCTCATTTTTCTATTACTTTAATAAGTTAATAGATAGATATTTAAAATGAATGGTTAAACATTATTTTAAAAATCAATGGCTTTATTTATTAAAAAACAGATGTTAGTATTTTATTATACATTTATACTGTATTATTATACATGTAATAATGCAATTATATATATGCAAAGTGTTTTATTATTATTATTATATGGTGAAGAGGGTCTTGGGGTCCTTGTGCATGGACCTGACGATGGCGGTGACCTGCTCCACCTGGCGCTCGTCGGAGCACGCCGCGAGCAGCACCCTCGCCGTGCCGGCGTCCGGGTAGCAACCGGCGTCCACCATCTCCTCCACCATCCTCACGCACCGCCCGTACTCCTTCTTCCTCGCGTACGCCCCCATCCTCGACGTCCACGTCACCACGTCGGCGGCGAGCCCCTTCGCCGCCACCGCCGCGAACGCCGCCTCCATCCTCTCCAGGTACCCCGCGCGCCCGTACGCGTTCACCACCACGTTGTACGTGCCCACGTCGGCGGCGCCGGCGGCGCCGCCGTGTCGCCGCTCCATGGCGGCGAGGAGGCGCTCCATGTCGTCGAGGCGGCCGGCGCGGGCGTAGGCGTTGAGCATGGCGTTGAGGGCGAAGGTGTCCGGCGTCAGGCCGGACTTGTGCAGCTGCGCCATCACCTCCTCGCACCTCGCCACGTTGCCGGACTTGGCGTGCGCCGCCAGCAGCAGCATGTGAGACTTCATCGTCGGCGACATCCCCTGCTGCTTCAGCTCCTCGAACACTGCCTCTGCATCTGAAAAAACACCAAATTATAGTACATTCACAGCCTCTCTCTCACTTTCAGAGTTCAGAGTTAAGACACTGGCAGAATTATACTACCTCTTTTTTTTTTAAATAATATGTAACATTGTTAACTTCTCGCATAACGTTTCATTATTTGTTTTATTTAAAAATTTAATATAAATATGTAAAAGTGTAGATTAAGATTATATTTTATTTGATAATAAAACAAGTGATAATAAAATAAATAATATCTATATAGTTTTTTTAAAATAAGATGAATGGTTAAATATTATGTGAAAAATCAACGGTGCTATACATTTTAAAATGGAGAGTGTATTCAGAAGCTTTAGCTTTCAAAGTTCACAGTGGCATCATGGAACTCCTGTTCTTGATTTCTTGAAAAACAAAATTGGCAAAATTGTCCATCACCAACTGCAAAATGTACCTTCATGAAGGCCGGCTCTTCCATATGCATCTACCAAGATGTTGTATGAAGCTCTGTCAGGCTCACACCCCATATGCTGCATCAAGGAGAAGATCTCCGATGCGCCGTGCGGTAATCCTGCGCGACTGCGGTGAATTTACAGGTTATTACAAAGGTATCACTCCAAATCTGATCAGATTTCATCACTTTGAGTTGTGATCAGAAACTTAGGCTCGTGGAGCCATGACTGAATGATGTGATAATCACCTGTAAGCTTCCATGAGGGCATTGTAAGCATACACGTCAGGCTCATGCCCAGCTTGCTGCATCTCCTCGAACACTTCTTCAGCCTTCTCGCACAGGCCTTCCCTTGCAAATGCATTCACCAGAGCAGTGTAAGTGCAGATGTTAGGCTTGCATCCAATCGACTTCATCTCGTTGAAAACTTTCATTGATGACATTGGTTGCTTTGCCTTTCAAATTGACCATGAAAAAACATATGTCAGAAATTCTTCAGAGGTAAGTTTTCAAAGAAAGAGAAATGGAAAGATTTTTACAGTGAACTGAAAAAAAATATTGTGCTCTGAATTCTGACCTTCCCATACACATTGATCATCAGGGTGAATGTCTCCGTGTTAGCTCTGCACCGTTCTCTCTTCATCCTTTGATACACCTCGACCGCCTTTTCGGTACATCTCGCCTTCAGTAATCCATCCAAGTAAGCATTATATACAGTTGCATCTGCAAGATTGTTCTTGACATGAGCTATGCAACTATGTCAACCTACAAACTGCTTCTTTGTCTTGACAATATAGGGGAATTGAGCTGCATACTTGGAGGAATCCCGTGCTCACGCATCTCCGAGATCACGCCTTCTGCTCGGTGCAGCGATCCAGCGTTGCAGTAAGCGCGCAAGAGAAGAGCATAGGTGTCTTCAGTTGGCACACACTGAGCCTCCAGAAGAGCCATGTAGATTGACTCTGCCTTGTTCAGCTGACGCTTCTGGCCATATGATTCTATGAGCAAGTTGTAGCAGATGATGTCAGGACGGAATGAGCTCCTGTACAGCATCCACTCGCAGACCTATAGCCACTTTTGACAAATTAAACATCAAAATATTGATCAAAGATAACTGAAACATTGACATGCGAATGTGCGATTAATTAACAATGAGAATGTGCAGGTTCAGACTTACTGGAATGATCAGATCCCATTTTTTGTTCATACGGAATTGGACGGCGACATTCACAAGATCATCAAAAAGATTGTGTGTACAAGGAATGTTATCCAAAGATTCCCAGATTTTTGCAACATCTGTCCCCCTCTGAACAAATTCTAGGATATCTTGTGCCATTGGACTGAGCACAGGGAAGACTCCATCTACAAACCCAGAGCCGTACTTCCAGCCACGGCCTCTCATAGCACCTCCTGCATGAAACCTGAAGACATTAAATCATTTTCAAGGAGTGAAAACAATTTACTTGCAAACATATACTGCCTCATTCTTGATTTTGTTTTTCAAGGCAATCAAAATTTGTGGAAGTAGCTAGATACTTCATGGAATGTAGTAGTGTTGAACAAAAGAACAAAGGGAGGAACAGCTGAAAAGACAATATTTTTAGCATTTACCCCTTTTTCTTGATATTTTCTTTCGATCGAAGGTCCTTGATACACCATCTTTATCGATGTAGGCGCCGTTGTATTTCCTGTTCTTCCTTTCACGATAGGTGTAAAAATTGATCTCTGCATCAAGCAGGCCAGTTTCTTGCGTGGCATCTTGACAGGCATAAATTTTGCATCTTGGTCTTGTGATAGGATAATACAACAGAGCCTCTATCCTTAACCTGCAAAATGGTGGAAGAAGGAATGTCAGTATACTGTAAGGCTATCAATAGAACTTATATCCAAGATATTCAGAAAGCAAACAACAGACTCACATGAGCACTCTTGAGTCTTGACAAGCCAAAGAGCAAAAACCTGAAATTGGGAAGGGAGAACAAGACTGAGAAGATAATGTTGGGCTCTCAAGCTCAGGTTAGCTTTGTGTGGTCACTGCTACTATGGTGAGATTGCCAGGTGCAGGAGTTGCAAGAGGACAAAAATGGAAAATATCTATCTGGTGTGCCCTTTGAGCCTCATGTAGTCTATCCTTAACCTGCACAAATGGTGGAAAAGAGCATATCAGTGTACTTGAAGGTTACCAAACAGCACTGACACGCTCTTTTGGAACTAATGCCCGAGACATTCAGAAAGCAAATCATCCAACAAAAATAAACTGCAATTTCCATCCTAATTGGCCAAAACCTGCTACTGCAAAGACCTCTGAAAGAACCAGGTAATAATTCAAATTGAAAAGGCAGAAACTGACTTACACTGTAACACTAGTGTCTTGACAGGCGCAGAGTACGAATCTGCAGCTGAAATTGGTAAGAGAACGAGAGAGAGAGAGAGAGACTATCGTTGAGCTCCGAAGCTCAGCTTAGGTAGCTTGTGTGGTCGCTACTCGATACTGCTATGAGATTGTGAGGGGCAGGAGCTGCAAGAGGACATAACTGAAAAATATCTCCCATGATTTTCCTCTTGGCTTTTGCTCCTGTACCTGTTGTCACTGGACTTGGCTGGGCTGCGGCTTTGTACAAGATGGGCCAAGATTTCCTGACCCAATGGGACATAAAAGGGAACTAAGCATGCATTAGTACAAGGAAATCTAATCAGCATTCTCTCTCAAATAAAAAAGGAAAACAAATCAACAGACAATCACTACAGGTTAAAGATGAAACCACTAATCTGAACATACTCTATGCTGTTCTAAGATGGGAATCAATTTCATTTCTTTTATAAAACATTGGTAGAGGAACAATGTATCCTTAATCCTACTACAGTCTACAGCTGCTACACCTGAATCTCGCTAATAAATGATAATGAGCTTGACTGCTCAGTCAAATCTACCAAGAATTTGTGGGACTGTGCAGACCACATCACGTACATAAAAATGGCTTATAATGCTAGCAGAAGTACATGGTCCGTTTCAAATTATCCCTTATAGCAGGAAGACTGCCAGTTTTTGAAGCTGCAGTGCTATCTTCTTCAGAAGACGAGGAGGTGTGGCTTGTTGAGTCACCAATCGCGCGTGGTTTAATGTAACATCGAGCTCGTGATGACAGAAGACGAGCGTAGTGCACAGGGGCCACTGCAGAGTGCAAAAGAATAAGAAAAAAAAAGAGGTATATATATTGCAACCATATATGCTTTGCTAGAGGAAAAGCATATTTCCAAACAAAAAAGTAGATAGTAGGAGAATGTGGTGTGGGGGCTCGTGCTTACCAATTGATATGGATTGGGTGCAAGTTGCAGAGCTGCAATAGTAGGGGACAATCGTCCGTTAAATCAGTCAAAAGAGATTTCAAAATTTTAAAAACATGTAACGAGTGGCATTCTTACGTGTAGCAGAGGTAGTTTGTGAGCTCTTGGAAAGAACCAGCCAAGAATTTGTTCTCGTCCCACAGAACATGATAATACCTGGGCCGCTTCGTTCCCTAATGCGAAAATTTTGAATCAGCTAGGAGTGTGTTACAAATGAAAAAGGAAAAGAATTTATTTGGATAGAGAAAAACTAAGCTCAACCTTCGTGCTGCGGTGGCTACACAAGTAGAAATCAAACTGATTTGGTTGGCAAATATTTGAATCAACCACAGTACCTGAAGTCGGACAAATTCAGACGGTGAAAGAGATTAGGAAGAAGGTTTTAGGTTTGACAAGATAGGCAGTACAGCAAACAAGAATTAGCAACTAACCAGCACGTATGTTTCCAGTTGTATCATGAGTATTCGCATCATAGTAGTCAGCAAACAGACGTGTATGGCGACACTTCTGGAGCACCACGTATGTAACTAATGGATTATAATTGGGTCCCATAGATGCACACGCCTGTTTTTATGGCATAAATTTATCATTTCAAAAGAAATAGAATGCAGTGCTCATCACAAAAGAAAGAAAATGTGGGATAAAAACTTCACCATTTTAATGGCATCAAGTTCGCGCATCAAAGCCTGAGGGAGCTGTCCTTTGCTCACACCATCCCTGAAGAGATCAGACCATAGAACAATGTCAAATATGTAGACACAGAAGAGATGAGTCCAGTAGTGCTCTCAGTATGATTTTATTTTTCACGAATACGCAGACGCGTATCTTTGTATTATGATTGGGTGATTGGGGGTGTGTAGTTCACACAAATACAGAAGCTCAGTATGATCAAATAATGCTTCCTTTATCTAAAAAGAAAAGAAATGTAGGAGATGAGGCAATTGGCCAGACAGAGATTAATACCTGTAAAATATAATCCTTTGGGGCTTCTGTTTAGTAGCTCGATAGAAAGACATGCGATGCTCTCTGCATATATAAGACATAACTTATGTACATAGACCTTTCAGGCATAGTTATTCACATGTTAAAAGGTAACACGATCGTACTTGATCATTCCGCTAGTTGTGGTTCCTCTTGCCGGATCATCCTGGATTTCAAAAAGACCTTGTATTAACTCCTGGTGGCGTGCTTGCACACTGATTAAACAAGCATACTTGGTAACCTCAGGACAGTCTTGAGAAGCAACAACCTGCATAAAGCATAATACAATTGCTACTTATATAGCACTATACTTAAAAGTTACAGATAAACAGGACTCCTGCCTCCAGGCAATGGTGTCTTAAATAGTGAGATATGCACTTACAGCAGCAATGGAAGAACTATTAGCTTCTCCCGGATGTGGATGGGTGACGTGAGCACCAAATACAATAGTCGGTGTACCCCTAACATGGGGGAGTCTCATTGCTAAAGCATCAACCAGTACAGTATTCCTTCCGTCCACCTACATACACAACCAAAGGAACGTAATTAGGACCTGATGAATAATAACCAGTCAAGCAAATAGCACAAGAGAGCAAACCTTAGCATTGATTTTAAGGGCAACGCTTGCAAGATACCACTTGTTCATCTTAAGAACATGTTTTGCAACGCAACACTGAGAGATCAGTCCAATATCTGTCTCACATATTCTTTTGACATCACCTGTGGAATGACAAGTACATTAAATAAAACCATTAATTGATCAGTCAATGCACACATGTATTATTACATAAAGAAACTGCCTATGTGTTGTACAAAGTAAAAAGTATACCATAAAGAGAGCCAATGTTGTTAGGTAATATTACAATCAGCAGGTCAAGTTTTCTGCCCTGTGGTCTGAGTATGTACATGACATCTTGATGAAGTGTCCTGAGTGCTGATTCTATGCATCCAGGTTTAGCAATCACTACAGGAAGCACAGGTTTAACTGAAAAGACCTACATTGAGATAGAGGGAATATGAAAGGTCAAAATTGTGAATACTGTGTGGTAAAATAAAAGGAATCACCTTTTGAGTCATAGAGAACCTACCATCCCAGATTCTCGGCACATAAAGCCAAGGTCATAACAGAAATTCCTAGCAGCATACTCCCGTACAGTCCAGCAAAAGTTAACACATGCCCAGCTTTTCACTATCCCACCATTGACCATTTTCTACAACAAGCATTACCATATAATCATTTTGCAGCTGTATGCAATATTGCCAAAGATAGGAACTTCTGTAAAACTATAATCACAATAGTTCTGGAAAACAAATAATTTGGAAGGAAAAATGCACAATATATATGCCACTTCAATACCTTATGCATCATATTCCATATGCCAAGTTGTGGCAAGAATTCTGTCGTTCCGCCACTGTCGTGGAATTTAAGCTGATAGGAGAAAATATATAATAGTCAGGCCTACAGCATAACACATGCAACAGACATGGCAATCAGCATATGTAAATGACGGTTAAGACATACCCAAGGAGCAGGTAGGATGCGAGCTTTAACTGATACAAGTTTTTCCTCAATTTTAATGCCAAACTCTTTAGCATGTGGGTCCTCCTGGTATTTATTCTGACACACAGTCTGGTAATGAAAAACAAAACATGACAAGAAAATCTAGAGCATAATATGTTTTTTTTCAAAAGAACATGATAACTAATTACATATGCAACTGAAAACTTTATCCGCATGCATATGGTGGCCTACTCTAAATAATCTGTTTTCATATTAGAATCACACCTGTTAAGCAAAGTTGGATTGTTGATATGCCATATCAAATGCATGAAAATAGTCAATTGCCATGATGAAGAAAACTGAAGCCTGATGATCCTAGATAAAACTTCAAGACCACAAAACAAATTACAAGTGGTGCGACAAAAGCTTATTTTCATATGGACAAGATATATCCGTTTGCACAATCTCAAAAGATAACAATAATATGTCACTGCAACAAAGAACATAACAGAGGTACATCTCATACGAGTTGGTTCACCCTTCAAATTGAATTCTGAGACAATGTGCGGCATCCCCTGGCTTCCCATTTCCCCCCTCTCCACTATATCTCTTCCCTCCCCTCGTTCTCTCTCCGCACAATGAGAGAGCGACGTAGAGCGACCAACGGCGACGGTCCTCTGATGAGCCCTTCCTACTTCATCCGGCGGAGAAGAGAAGATGCAGACGAGTAGCTCCCTCCACTAGTGATGATGGCGAAGGCCTCTCTCCAGCAAGCCTCCCCCTCCTCACTCCAACAACTACTTTAGCTCCTTTTTTCACCACCAACCGCTAGTGTGCCGCTACCCGACCTCGCCGGCACCGAAAGACATCAATGTGTTGGCATGGCCCCACTCGCCTAGCCTCCTCCTACTCCCCTTCGCCTCGCTTTACCCCCGTCACTAACACTGGCCCACCGTTCACTGCGAACTCCTCGACTCCGACGTTGCCATCGCCACCCGTCCTTATCTGCCACCCACCACGAGTCGCCTCCTAGATCATCCATCTAAGCTTCGATCCCCCACTTCATCCTCCTCAGCTCCACCCTCCCTCACCCTACCCTCGAAACCCTACCCTGGTACTTGTCATCACGTGGTCAAAAAACCGTGAGAGATGGTTAGGACACACGTGTGCACGAATTAAGATTCATGCAGCATAGGTATTATCCATACCAGCAGCACGCAAAATATATCATTTTATTGGAGAAAAAAATCTTTTTTTATGTTCTATTTTCTTTTCAAATCCAAATGAAAGCAACTATTACTCCTACATATACATTTGCAAGTGAAAAGCACAGATGATGTGGAATCGAAGCAGAGGTGGAAAAAAAAAACAGAGACATCTTCTCGAAGGCCTGAGCACCAATGGCACGGTATCTCCTCCGTCCTCCCACCACCGCCGCCGCCGCCGCCGCCTCTTCACACCGCAGGAATGGCACGACCTCGCCGCGGGGACCGGTTCTTGGCCTCCGGGCGCTCGCCTCCAGGCCCGGCAAGGCTCGCCCCGTGATGGCGGTGGCGTCGGAGCAGCCCGCCGCGACGGGCAAGTACCCCAAGGTGGCCGCCCCCACCACCGGCCCGATTCCGGCCGCGGAGCTCCTCGGCGTCATCCAGGACGCCGCCATGGCCGGGGCTGAGGTGCGTCGAGGTTCTTTGCTTGGTAGCTCTCCCTTCTTGGGTTGGTTTCTGACAGAAAATTGGAGCTTCAGAGGTTGTGTTGAACTGTTGAGCAGTTGGGTAATAAAATTCAGGCTGAATTTTGTTAGGTTGGAACATGGCGGTATTCTTTCCCGATAAAAGATGCATATTAATGTGAAACTTTATAAGAAATTTCCGTTACGGTTAATGTTCTTTGATGCGAGGAACTACTGGTTCTATTGGTTTCTAAAGATAATTAGAGAGGTCAGGTTGAAAACTGGATTGAAATATTGGCTATTCTACAAGTAAATATGGCGATCACTGTGGTTTGTAAATTTTAATGCACTAATGTTATAAATGCTCAAGGTTTATCGAATCTTCGTAGCCTTCTCTACAAGGAGAAAATATGGACAGTGGTCTCGAGTTTCCATGCTAGTGCATCTTATCCTTCTCGTTATAATTTTTTAGTGGGATACAAAGAGTGAATTAGGTATCGATTTAAACTTAGGTGTTCTGGGATTTCTGCCAAAAGCCGAGACATTTGAAATGTAATCATCCCAGCTCTAAAAAAATAATTGGACTTCGGTGGTGGGGTTGTACACCTAAACGTCTCACCAAGTGAGCTAAGCTCATTTCCTTTTAACTCTATTTTTTGATGTGCCAATTCTCAAGGCAGCTTACATTGTCTTCTCCTCATTTTAGGTTATAATGGAAGCTGTTAATAAGCCACGCAATATTCACTACAAGGGAGTTGCAGACTTGGTCACAGAGTAAGGATGCTTCTTACTTGTGTTGTTGTTTCCCCATCTGATGCTAACTTGATTGTTATTTTATCATTCTTGATGTTTCAAAAAAAAATATTTATCATCCTACAATCTCCAAATGCTTTGTAAATTGGAATTTGATGTCGCTACTTGCTAATATTATATTTTATGATCTATGTATATATATAAAACATTAGCATTTGAATTTAGAGTGTTCTCTACTTTTGTTCAGCACAGACAAATTGAGTGAGTCGGTCATTCTGGAAGTTGTGAGGAAGACCTTCCCAGACCACCTCATACTTGGGGAGGAAGGTGGACTTATTGGAGATGCCTTGTCGGAGTATCTCTGGTGCATTGATCCTTTAGGTTTGGCCACTTTATTCTTACTGTGTAATTCTACTATGATGAAGTCATTAACCATTGTTCCTGTAGTGGAGTTTGATCATTTAGCAATCATTTAAGAATACTGGGTGATTCCTGTAGTCTTTCATATGCTCTCTTGATTAAGTATCTGAAATATTTGATTTAGTAGAGGCAACATGTTCGATTGCATGGGCTGACTGAACAGGATGTTATTAGTTCTAGTATATAATATTATTGGTAGGAGAATGGATGTTAGAAAAAGCCTTTCATATAAATGGATGTTAGAGTATTTGGACTGTTCATAAATTTGAAACAAGACTGGGATCACATTGAAGGATTTTAATTTTTAACTGAAGGTTTATCTGAACTTGTATTACTGCAGTGGAAACTTAGTCTTTTTCTGTAGTATTCTTCATTGGGAAATCTAATGCAGTGATTTTACCCCCTTTAGATGGAACAACAAACTTTGCGCATGGTTACCCTAGCTTTTCTGTATCCATTGGAGTTCTGTTTCGTGGAAAGCCTGCTGCTTCCACTGTGGTATGTATGTGCATGTGTTTTTCTTGAATCATATGATTCATTAAACGCTCGAGACACAAATTTTTGGATCATCAAACTTCCCATGCTAGTTCATTGCATCCCTCTGGATTATTCACATTTAATATACCCTTATTTAGGTTGAATTTTGTGGTGGTCCTATGTGCTGGAGCACTCGTACAGTTTCAGCATCATCTGGTATAATCTTGGTCAAACACTGGAGTTGTAATGCTTTTTCTCTCTCTTATAGAACACTACAGAATTATTTTTAAGGTTTTCCTTTCTCCTTGAAAAGGTGGTGGTGCTTATTGTAATGGGCAAAAGATTCATGTCAGTAAGACAGACAAGGTAATTTTTTTTCTTTTATACAAGTATGTTGCTATGTGCACGCGCGCGTATGCGTGTCATAATAGCTCTTTTTTATGAAGCCATAAGAATCTCTCTTTGATCATATGCTCAATGTATCTATCTATTGATTGTAGTGGTTCTGGATGCAACCAGAGTTCATGTGATTTAATTTTGTCAGAATTTTGACTCAAGAAAGATATTGTCTCTCATTGATTCTCTAGGTGGAACAATCACTTCTGGTAACTGGTTTTGGATATGAACATGATGATGCATGGGTGACCAACATAAATTTGTTCAAGGAATACACAGACATTAGCAGGGTAAAGTGAATTCTCCCTTCATTATTACACAGCAAATTTACCCCCTTTGACTTTTACTTTATCCTCCTTTATTTTTTTTTCAGGGAGTCCGAAGACTAGGTTCTGCTGCTGCTGACATGTCCCACGTTGCCCTAGGCATTACAGAAGCCTACTGGGAATACCGACTTAAGCCTTGGGATATGGCTGCTGGTGTTCTGGTAATCTTTTTTTACCCTGTCAGAACCCACAGTTCATGATTGGAATTAGACTTTGATAAAAGAAAAGATATTCAAGTTCAGTAAAAACAAGGATTTGATTGTTTTGTTCAATCTTAAATACACATTTTCATTCATATAATCCATTTTTATGAGTTTCTTTTCATATCATCCAAATCCTGATAGTTGGGCTAAAGTTATGCACAGTTTCAGTATAATTACTTGATGAATTCGGTATGTTTTTTTTTTACAGATAGTTGAAGAAGCTGGTGGGATGGTGTCACGCATGGATGGTGGGGAGTTTACCGTCTTTGATCGTTCTGTCCTTGTTTCCAATGGTGTTGTTCATGATCAGGTTTGTTCTTAAGTCTTAACAAGTAGTTTGTTCTCTTATGCTAAAGATCACAATACTCATATCTTAAGCATTCATTGTCATACCACTAAAGAGCCAATTATGAGAACTTAAGAATTCCAACCGAAAGATTTATCATACTAGGTGTAGGAGAATTTCAGGCTTAGGCTGGCTGTTCAGTGTATATATGCTGTACTCTGTCTCAGAATAAGATTATTTTTTGCCCATCCCGTTTGCCTCAAAATAAGTTCATTTTTGAGCAATCATTGTATTGGAGTTTATGAAAGTAAGAGATAAATTCATTCGGAGTAGATAAAAAGAAGAATAACCGTATTGGGATTTGATAAAGTAGGGCTATTCTAGTCATTTTGGTTTTATATTGATATATGTGGGACGAGTGAAAAATGAACCTATTGTGAGACGGTGGTAGTATGCATTACCAAGAGTAATGATAATTTTTGGTTGTCTTTTGGAGAAATTTTATGGAGTTGCTGATCAACCCTGTTACTTGACTTGTAGCTTTTGGATCGGATTGGCCCTGCCACAGAAGATCTTAAGAAGAAAGGAATTGATTTCTCCTTGTGGTTTAAGCCCGACAAATATCCTACTGACTTTTAAGTTGTACTCCTCACCCAGAGCTATTTTATACTACTAGAAGAAAAGAGAAAAACAGAGGATCTTATATTAAAATGTCATGTACTTGACTGAATATATGTTAATTGAAGTCCTTTGACTCAACCATCGACTTTTGTTGGTTGTATTATTTATTTTAGGAGAGAATTACCCAAATCACTTAAATTCCAAATTTTCAACCAAATTTGAAAACAAAAAGCGAAACCTTCATATGAATTCAATCAAATTTAGTGGACACCAAATTAGGCTGAAATTCACTAAAAATTAAAAATGGTTTCAAATTTTGGGTGAGAATGACTATTTTCTTCGGTGATTTGGACAGGTTCACCTCTATTTGATATTTCTCCGGACTTTGATTGAAGAAGACAAATTTGGTTTATAGTCTTTAGAAAATACGTGATATTCTTGGTGGGTGTAATTTTATGACCTTTGTAGTTTCATCAAATTTGATCAAATTTCATTCCGACAATCATTTTTGAAGGACTAGAGAGTAACGTTGTCATTTTTGAAAAGGATTGTGCTGTTTTCACTAACAGGTTTAACACGATGGTTCAATCGTCAACATATTGACATGTATGCTAGGTATTAAAAGTTTACGGTGAAAAACAAGCGGTTTTGTAGTTCAGAGTGAAAAAAGGATTTCCATGAAAATTTGAGGTCCAAAATGGAGTTTACCCTTGATAAAATTCCAGTGATCTAGCATTGATTTTTAATCTACTAGATGAGACCTACACATTGCAACAGTTTTTTTAGTAGATGAATGTTAAATTTGGTACATACAGTGATACAGAGAAACTTTGTAACGTATAGTGAGTGCATAACAACCTGATCACAAATTATAGAACCTAGACTAGCAAGCTCATGGAAGCAGAGGGGATCAAAACATGGCTAATTATGCTTCAGTCGTCTGATCAATCTAGCACTTCAACTATGTGATTTAGCTGCAACAAACACAATAAATTGCTCAAACAACTTTGCAAGTGATTTTAGGCAGTAAAGAAACAAATCTGTTTCAAATGGTTCAAGGATGATCTAACATTTCGCAAGTGTTCTTTTTTACCACGAAGCAGAGCCCTTCAAGCACTGCCATAGAAAAACAAACATCTTCTGTAGAATCATTTTTCAAACAGTGAAGATAATGATTCTCTCAACTGTTACATAGCATGCAATAGAAACAAAAGGCGATCCCCTCACCGAAAGAAAAAAGAGAAACAAAAACACGTTCAACCAAGTTCTGCCTCATCTTTGCTGTAGAGCTAGTCATTTATAATCAGTCACACATGAAGTATGTTCAGTTGTATTTCTCTCCCTCTCATGGTTTCATCAACAGAGCGAGAAGCTTCAGAGCCTACCCAATTCCAAACAACTTGAATCACAAACTTCAAAAAGCACCTGTGTTGGACACACAAAACAAATTATTAAATTCCAATGGCGCATGGCAGAATCTGTCACGATTTGTAACTTCTACTTTTATAAGGCTCATGCTTCGGTCCCGCTACCGCTCTAGTTCGCCAGGCTTGTAACAATCGGTTTTGATGCTTGTAATAAGTAGTAAATCACAAAATTCTTCTAACCTATGGATTCTGGTAGGCAGTCACCACTCAATACTTGTGCAAGTGATTTTCAAAAGCTTGTCCAGAATATTTGCAGTAGTCCCCACAAACTTGTAGGCACTAGCACTAGGTAGTATCCACTTACAAGTGATTGGCAATCATGTCTATTTATTAACAGTAGTAAATGTAGTCCACAAACAAGCACAATTAGGTAAGCAATTAGGTAAGTATTTATATCCGATAACTATAAAAGTAGCTGTAAATACTTTAGAACATACTTATAATCACCTAAAAGTACTACAAACATGATGCACAAACTAATGCTTAGGCTATAAAAGCATCTATAGTATGGTAGTAGAGTAACTGCACGTACTCCTACAAGCATTTATAAGGGCTACAAAAGCAATCGTATGTTGCCCCCCAAAAGGCACATGTAAGTAAATGTAAAATCACTTATGTAGTATAAAAAGAATACAATTGTACGTATTAAAAACAAGCCAATTGTAATCAGCCCCTAAACTAATTTTAATTTTTAAAAAACACAATAATACTATTACTTGCACAGAAAACTGCTATTGGGTATAGCAAGATGCTACGTGGGACAAAACACAGTTATAATTAGGCCATCAAGATTTGTAAGTACTACGTTGAAAGTTCATGCGGAATTTTTCAACATATAGATAGTTCTGTGTATTTACCTGATATCTTCACTCTCACCATTCACAAGTCATGTCGAGAGCCACCCAGATTTTAAAGTAAGATCATAAATTTCTTCAATAACACCTGGCCAGGTTTCTTCGATTATCTCAATTGGATGTACCTGCCTCGTATTGCATATCTGCAATCACTCAAAACATGCACATTTAGAATCAAACATTTATGACATTATAAATTAATTTCTAAAATTAAACTTCTTTGGAATTAATATAATGCATTGTTATATCATGATATATAATTTTTTTATAATTACCCTTTTTTCTTTATTCAGTTTTCGGTGGTTTTCAATGTAATGTGCCGCTATCTTCTTAATTTCCGTAAATAGACCCCAGGAGTCATTTGTAACAGCTTTAGATATGTATTCATTCACCACAGCATCCGTAGTTGTCACTGATGACCATGGAATGTTGTTCCTAATAGCATTTAATGTTGAAGACAGCAACAATATCCTCTCGGCAGTTAAATGCTTAGATTCTCTCCATGTCATTCGTATCATGTTTGAGAGATTGTCGAAATCTTGCAACAGTGGATGATGTTGAATGTCCCCAATTCTATAAAAATAAACAACACATAATATATTTAGAGATATTAGCTAAATGTCCATATTTTGGTATGGATAAGAGAAAATTTATTATAACGGAGTATGTCATAGCAAAATATATTTCTTATCCAATATGTTAGTATCGCTAGTTTGCTTATATTAACATATGGTATTTACTTGTTTGAACTAAATACCGGACTATTCCATAATATCAAAAAATATAAGGGAGCACTTTGTAAGAACTACAAAAAACAATGGTGGGGTGGCAGATTCGCTGCCACCACCACGGGAGACTTTCAGCCCTATCGTTTCACTCGTGCTTATAAGGCAAAATTTGAATTTTAGAACTTAATTTTGGATTTGATTTTTGTGGTTTTTTTCATCATGGTTTATTTTACAATATTTGCTTTTGAATCAATAAGTACATGTATATAAAAGTTGGGACAATTGCTTATTTGACTATGTTTCGAAGCCTAACTACCAAATTGATCCTACTTCCTTTAGTTTGCTTATTTGACCCTGCTTTTCAAAAATGAACCTACTATCTGACCCTATTCCGTTAAGGTGAGTTAATGGTGTCAAGTTCGGGGCAAATTGTCCCTTTTGCCCTTGCTTATTTAACCCTATTATCAATTTTGAAGAATGAAGCGAACAAGTCAATTTGACAAATTTGATATCAATTTTGACAGATTGTGGACACAATTATGGCAGATTTTTTAAAAAAATTAAACAGCATATTATCGTACATTTTGTGGATCCCAAATTGCATTCAAGGAAGCATATACACAGTTATAGCCAAATCCAACAACAAATTCATATCCAACAAATTCAAGGAAGCATATAAACAGTTATAGCCAAATCCACCCTCCCACCACTGCGGTGCGCACCAGCAACCGCGGCCATCCCACCACCACCACGTGCAGCAGCAGCCAACTCCCACTGTCGTCGCGCCACCATTACATCCACCCGTGAGCCAGAGCCACCGCAGATCCAAGACCCGCACGACCGCGCCGCCACTACCACCACCTGTGACCGGCACCGCCGCCGCCGGTATTCCCTCCCTCCACCAGTCGGTGCCGCAGCAGATCCGTGCCTCGCGCCACCGCAGATCCCTCCGTGAGCCAGCCCCGGCACGAATCCCCTCCCTCCACGGCCCACCGCTGCCGCCGGTGCTCCCTCCACCAACTGCGCCGGCACGAATCCCCTCCCTCCACGGCCCACCGCTGCCGCCGGTGCTCCCTCCACCAACTGGCGCCACCGCTTACCACCGTGCATCGCGGCCGCCACTCGCCAGGAGAAAGAGAGAAGGGATAAAAGAGAAAGATACGAGAGAAAGAGGCCGATCGGGGATACGGCAGAGATGTGGATAGGGTTGGAGGGTATTTCGGTCATCATGAGAAGTTACTATATTTCTTTTCTTTTCAAAAATGAATTCTTAACGGTGTTGTAGAAACAGGGTCAGACGGGGTGTTCGTTTTCAAAAAGCAGGGTCAAATAAGCAAACTAAAAAAGTAGGGTCAATTTGGTAGTTGGCTTCAAAACAGGGTCAAATAAGCAATTGGCCCATAAAAGTTTTGCTCACAAGTTAATTTTTTCGTTACTAATATAAGCAAAAGCATAAGCGAAACGATAGGATTGTTTATAAAGGAGTATAGAAATATGAAATTCACAATGTTTGTTTACGTACATGTCATCTTTTTGTAACATATTGATGAAGTGCTTGGACATGGTGGATTTCCATTTGTTGTGTAGATGCTCTATCAGAAATGCAGCAAAATCTGCTCGCCAATGCACTTCTGTTGACTCAAAAGGAAAAAGGATGACCTTTATTCTCTCAGGCTTTGTCTCCAACACATACGAGTCAATACTTCCTAAACTTGTAGCCAACTCATCAATGTAGCTCATACCAGATATGACATCTCTGTTTATATAGAGCAAGGTAAGTATCACATCAACCAAGAGAGATACAAAATAGAAATGAATAAAATTATACTTACTTTATAAGGTGCATCCATATAGGTGGTATAAACCGGCCTTTAAAGGCTTGAGCAGGCAACCAATTTTTAAGCAATTGATCAAATTTTGGATAACACAATATCATATGGTTGATCTTCTTATCATGGAAGACAAAAACTGGAGCCAGAAATATCGAGTGGTTAGCCAGGGTAACCAACTCATCAATCTTCTTGTAAATCCTTTTGGCTTCAGCATTATACTTTTCATCCAAGATAAAGAATTTCATCTTCATTCCTTGAGAAGACCATGTGTATCTGGAGAATATAGATAAATCTCCCCGTTGGCCCAAGATTGTGAAGGAATCCACTTAATCAAATATCTTATCAATGTCAAATCATCATTACTTTCTAATATCTGAAAAATGAAAACATTGATAAATAATGAGTTGTGAAAATGAGTAATAATAAGAAAGAAACGAACAAACCAAATCAAGAATTCAACAAAATTTGCTCCATGACACTCCAGATTTGTGGCATTTGCTCTTTCAGACTTTACTATAAGACACTGGTTTTTTTGCCAGCATCTTGGACCACCCAAAAATTTGGTCCACAAGCACCCCCCCCAACGGCCCAATCCTCAACCCAAAAACAAAGCAGCCCACATCCTACTAGGCTTTACCGTTTTGGAGGGGAGTAGGCAGTCGCTAAGTCATCGTCTCCCACCATCCCACGTCGCCACGCGCCCACACCCACACGTCATCCCTGCCACGATTTGTTGCTTGCCATCGTGCAACCCATCCCCGAGCCAGCTAGCCCCCCACTGTTGCGCCATGCTGCTTGCCGCCGACACGCCGTCGATCGAGCCGACTGTTCGAGGCATGCTAGGAAAAGGAAGGGAACAGATACCCAATATGATTATTGGGAAGAACTTTTGGTAATGGTCTCGGGCCTATATGCTCTTTCTTATGTGTTCTTAGTTCTATTCTTCTTTGATTCTTTTAAACAAGAATCTAATAAACTAGAATTGAGTGGAAAAGAAGAGAAGAATAAAATTAGTTCACCCTCCCAATGGAGTAAGCCCTTGTGAGTGCGGTAGCTCAAAAAGAAGGTAGGGAGATGAGCCGTATGCCAATCGAAGACCATCTTATTTGGCATCTGAAAGCCATCTTGACTGCGACCAGCACCGCTGCAACATTGTAGTGATATTTCACATAAAGAACAGCTAGCTCTTTGTTTGCATTATGTGAGCGGTTCCTTTAAGTAGTCCACGTAGCTAGTACCACCTCTACTTCCCTTAAGAAAGGGATTCAAACTTTACTTATAGATCACTACTTGACTCTTATTCAAATATGTGGTCAAGGATATGATGGGGCTAGCAACATGACAAGAAAATTAATGGGCTGAAAACATTGAGTTCACGATGTTAAAAGAATTTGGAGCACGGAGTAGGAACACTTAGTAAAAAATTCCTAAACCCGCCACTACTTGCCAGAAAACACATTGACCATTAACTTCATATATCCTATTCAAATAGAGAAAAAGACTTTGAAAAGACAATTGTACCCCTAGGCCATTTTGCAAGATGAATTATTACAAATATTACTGAACTAAAACGTACGTTACAAAATTAAACTTGTCCCAAATTGTGAAAATCAACAACAATTTACCGAAAGTTGTTTAAAATAAATTCATTTAAATTTTATTTTTCTCGGTTCTTTAAATTTTCGAAATGCATTAATCTTATTATTTTTATTTTTAAAATTTGTTATTAAAAATAAATTCAGTCAATATTTTTTCAGAATTTAAATTTTGTTTTTTTAATTTTTAAGTTCAACCAATATTTTTCAGTTTTAATTTTTAATTTTTGTTTTTGCAATTCTCATATTCACCATTTGGGATAATTTTGATTTTTTTCAAAAATATGTTTACATTTACCTATTATTTGTTCAAAAATTATCTTGCAAGGTGGACCAAACGTAAATTTGTCTTATACAATTTTTTCTCTCCATTTGAAGAAGATATATTAAAATAATGGTCGGAGTGTTTTTGGACAAAACACCACAAAACAAGGATGTCCTAAAGCATAAGCTTTTGAGATATATTAAAATAATGATCAGAGTGTTTTTGGGCAAATCACCACAAAACTAGAATGTCCTAAAGCATAAGCCACAAATATATAGTGTCCTAAAGTAAATTTTGCCAAAGAATTAAGGATAGGAAAACAGAGTTTAACAAAAAATAATAGAGATTTCACAAGTAGAAGAACTAAACTAATTACTACATAATGAGATAAACAAAAAACAATCATAAAGAAATACGATAGCATGTATCCAAGGAATTGGAGAAACTACCTGCTCATCTTGTTGTACCACTGATGGAGGCGATTTCACGGATCCTAAAGGTTGTCCATTGCGTTCCATCTCCTAAAAAAAGAGTGGATTAAAACATTATTGATCAATCCTACAATGGAACATATTGCTACAATAAGGAACTTTTAAAAAGTTATTTACTAAATGCATGAACCAAAATGCATGAGTAGTCAAAGGGCATTTCCTACTGACAAGCTGCTAAAGTTGCATTAGCTAATAATAGTGGCTAAAAATTTCAAAGGCGTGTCGGTGCGTAGTCATAGTCCTCTTTCTAATGCATCCGTTGAAATAAGAGTTCTGTCCTCTTTCTGCTTCCCACAGGGTGAGTTGCACTGACTAATGCATCAGTAGAATTTTTCCTTCTCCAATAAGCTAAGACCTGCTAGTAAGTCAAGTCTGTTTTTCCTTGGTCAGTAAGCTATAAGTCCCTTGGTCAGTAAGCCAAATAGTCTTATGCAGTAAGCTTTAGTAATTACTGCCTCCACATGTACTCCCTCCATCTCATAATATAAGGGATTATTTTATTTCGAGTAAGATTAATGATAGCAACAAATTACTAGAATACCCCTATTAAATGATATTTGGTTGTGGATGAGTGGGTAGTTGAGGGTTAAAATAGGTAGAAATTTGAATTAGAGTTGATGGATATGACAAGTAGTATATCAAAATCCCTTATATTGTGGGACAACTAGAAGGGACAAAATCCCTTTTATTATGGGAAGGAGGGAGTAGTATATAGATGTATGCCTATATGCAATGCAAGCTAAGCTTTTCAGCTCATTTTCAGTTTCAGTTTCAGCTTGACTGTAGTGTGTAGTTCAGAAGTGATGCTACCATCATGGAGCAGAGAACAGGGAAAAGGGTGTAGTTGTTGCCATCTTCACCTCTCTTTCTCCCTCTCTGGGTTATGGCCTTAAGCCCTTAAGGCGGAGGCACGCCCTAGCGCTATAGCAATGCCTTAACAATCATGCTGAACATTGCACAGTGTTGAATAGTATAGGGAAAGAGGAATACTACGAATATTGAACACGTTGTATTGAGCCTCAGGAGGCCGGTATATATAGGAGAATACATGGGTAGAGATAAGGAAGGATTAGAGATAAGGAAGGAATCCATACAAATCAATCTTATCCTAATATGACTCTAACTACCATATACTCTAACATCCCCCGCAGTCCAAACTTGAGCAGCGCGGACACTTGGACTGGAGAAGAAACCGGCAAGAGTGTTCAATACGGATGATAGCCCTTTGTGCCATGTCGATGTAGCCAAAGTGAAAGAGCCGTGGTCAATGAAGCCGTGCGTAAAGTAGCCGTGGTCGATGTAGCCGAAGTCGAGGTAGCCGAGCCGCAAGGCGCACAAGGGGCGCCGTAGAGTGGTCGTGGGCGCACGAGAGGGTGTCATGGACCAAGGTGGGTGAGCACACGCTAAAGACGAAGACAGTGACACGATCGTGGCAGTCGTTGGGGAAAATGACGCCGAAGAGCCAATGTAGTCGAACCGTGGAGGACAAGACGTCACGCCGTGTTTGCCAGACCAGGGGACAAATCGGGATGAACGCGCGCAACGGTGTTGCCAATACCGCGCGAGCGAGGTAAGAGACCACCATGAATCATACGCCAATGTCGGAGGAGAATAGCAGAGAAGGCCTCTGAGATGGACGCGGCACGAGAACGGCGTAGAGGGAGAATTGCCGGAGCAGCACGCAGTTGCTGGAGAAGAGCGAAGTGTAGTCGAGGAAGATACGACGACGATGGTGATGAGGCATGTTGGACGAAGACGAAGGCGAAGTAGCAGGACCAACGGCTTGGAACGGCGACGTCGGTAGCCATTTAGAGGTAGCTAGACCACCGGCCTAGAACGGTGATGGTGGTAGCCTGGAGATGCGGTGACGATGCTCGAAGTAGATGAAGAAGACCCTGAGCGGCTAACAATGACCAGTGCGGATGACGAGTGTTGATGCGCGAACGGCAATGAAGACGACGAAAGCGGCGAAGCTGCGATCCAGGAGGACAACACAACTGCAGCTCTATTTCAATGCAGCGGCGAGAAGTCCAATGACACTAAAACCATGCTGAGGAGGGCGCCTCTCAGCGATGCAACAGGCAATGGACGTGTGGACCACATGCAGTAGGTGGTAGCACTACGACCCGAGGGGGTGACGCAGCGGCAACCCGAAGCTTGATGGCGTAGTAGACGTGCTCGAAGACGATCGGCAGAAGGGTGTCGTCGTAGCCAAGTGCTTGAACGGGTGATCAATCTGTCGATGCGCAGGGCGGGATGACGAAGAAGAAACCAGAGTCGAAGCCGATGTCAGAGACGTGCAGATGTCGGCGAGGCGGCGGGTGATGCAAACCCGATCTCTGATCGGGGGAAAAAAGATACATGCAGCAGCAGCAACAGTAGCAGTCCAACACATGTCACCTCATGGTCCATAGACCAAGTCCACAGACCAAGCTCCACCTCGCATCCCTTTAAGCAGCAGAGAGAGAGTTAAGGGGCCGGGGAGAGGTGGCGAGGTGGTGCCCCACGGGAAGCGCCAGGCAGGCAGGCGGCCTCCGACGGGCCCGGAGGTTGGTGAGGAACACGGCGACTGGCCATGGAGGTCGTGGAGCGGTCCCGTGATGGAGTTGGGGCAGTGGAGTCGAGGGCGCCGTCGGAGGGGACTCGGTGGCAGGCATCCGTGGGTCGGCGATGGAGTGGAGGGTACCGTCCCACCCGGCGACGGTGGAGATTTGGCCTTGGCGTTGTCGGTGATCGGCGTGGGCGCTCGACCGGCATCGTGCTCCAGACGGCGCCGAGGTGGGAACGCGAAGTCCTGCGGCTGGGCATAGAGTCCGCATCGACGACAAACCAGCGGTGGAGACGGTGGGCCAACGCGACCGACGACGTGTCCCTTAGAATTGATCTTAGGACATGGCCTCGTGGTGGCGACCCGGCATTGATGTGGAAGCGACGCGGAAGTTAGCCGGAGAAGGAAGAGGTCGGCGTTGGAGGGAAGGGGCGACGTGGTGCAGAGGAGACCCGAGCGCGCGCGGATGGAACCGGTGAAGGGCGCACCAGAGACAGAGGGACCCGTCCTCCAGCGGCAGCGGAAAGTGGAGCCAGGTGACGGCAAGGGCCAGCGAAGACAAGGCCCTGGGCGGCGGCGGAGGGTGTACCCGGCAGGACCGGTGAGGTTGTGCGCCGGCGAGACGTTGTTGTTGTTGCTTGACTTGACGATGCGAAGACGAAGACTCGACGTTGCCGAGGAGATCGAGATCGATCTCCGCGGCGAAGCACGATGAGGAAAACAAAGAAAACGAAAAATGGGTGGCCGCCCCCGAGAGATCGCTACTCCCGGGGGCGGTGGCAGAAGCGTGTGAGGAACGACCCTAGATCGCTCGCTTTGATACCATGTTGAATAGTATAGGGAAAGAGGAATACTACGAATATTGAACACGTTGTATTGAGTCTCAGGGCCTCAGGGGGCCGGTATATATTGGAGAATCCATGGGTAGAGATAAGGAAGGAATCCATACAAATCAATCCTATCCTAATATGACTCCAACTACCATATACTAACACACAGGACATGTAACATACATAACTGGAAATTTACAGGTATGATGAAACGAAAACAGACTGAACTATCAAACTGCACTCTTCTGCTGAAGCTGCATAAATTACACAAACAGTTAAGTCATGTCATGTATATCACAAAATTTGTTCTTCAAAAGTCCCAAATCCCGGATTTTGGTGCAAAAAAATTTATACTGACATGCTCCACATCAAAACATTTGACATGAGCTATATGCTACATATGAGGGGAAAAATGCAAGATGGAAATCCGTTCTCTATGTAATCTGGAAAATCCTGTACAATTCATTTCTTAATGAAATTCAGGTGGGGGAACTGAGACTTAAGTCCCAAATATTTTACCTATCAGGTAGCCTTTGTCAGGGTGAGAAAGCGAGGAGTTGATATGCGCAACCAGGGTGAACGGAGTAGCCGGAGATAGGTGGCGGAGAGGCGCCGGTGGCGGATGTGCTCGGGTCGGCAGCGGATGCCGAAGGGGCCCGGCACTGCGGAGAGGGCGCTGACCAGGATGGAAGGGTGGCGAGGGACGGAGAAAGGAGGAGGAGAGAAGACGACGAGCTCCCCGCCTCCCCGGCGGCGTCGAGAACTCCTGGGGCGCCGCCGCCGCCGCCGCCACCGACACGGTCGAGGATGAGGAGGATGTTTGGTTTAATCCACAGGTTAGCAGGCTTAAATTGAGCCCATTACCGGACCATTCGGCGGCCCACCATATCTAGAACATGTTTGGATAGGCCGGATTCAGCCCGTGTCGGATCCAAAAAACTGTTTTGTCTTATGTGGACCGTTCTTGGAACCTGAAATGGAATAGGTTTACCTAGCGTCCCTCAGCTTTACATCGTCCCTAATCCCTAGTACCAGAAATCTTCACCCGTAAGACCCATGTGTAAGTGAGAAGAAAAAATATGGGACTTGCATCTCTTCTTTTTCTCTTTTCTTCTCCTCTCTTTTCTTTTATTTCGTCTCTTCTCTTCTCTTCAGCAGCGGTAGAGAGGGGAGAGGTGGCCGGCGAGCTCCGCCGCCTCAAGCGCCTCAATCTATAAATTTCATATATCATAAAGTGAAAGTGTTATTATAGAAATTTTTTTCACCTAAATTTATCTTAGGTCAATAACTATCCCCTGTATATAATGCATGCATTTAGGTTTTTTCGTATATTTGGCATTTGCTCTTTTCAAGCGAAATTATTGACGATGAAGAAGTGGATTTTGTTGCAACTCTGATTGGTGGCTCACAGTGTGACTTCAACTTTCAGAAAAGATAGGTGCGGATTTGACATGATACCTTAGTCAGTTCTCAAAAAAAAAAAAAAACATGATATCTTAGTCATTCCGATCATGTGGATGCTATGTAAAGCTGAGAATCATTATGTCTAAGTACCGATTACTGACAGCATTTGCTGATGAGGCCACAGCTTCGAGGAGTTAGGAAAGACTGAATACAAGCATTCGGCTGATTTATAAAGAGTAAAATAATTGAATTTTGACCCAAGGCCAGCAGCAACCTGGAGGCTAAAAGATGAGATAACACCGAGGCGGTCGGCTGGAGCGTCAATTGAGGAGTAATCTTAGTGTCTGAATCTCTAGCTGTCAAAAGCTCTCCAATAAACTTAGATTTTCACTTTAGTTATAAGAATATGTAGTCATGCAATTCATAAAATAAATTAGAAGTTATTTGAAGTTGGAAAAAATCAGATATATTTTTATTGCAGATTCTCACCAAAATCTTAAGATTTTAAGCTCCCTTAAATATGGCCTTAGTTTCCAATTTTTTTGTGAGATCAATTTTTTGTGAGATTTTCTACATTGGGTAGCGCTTTTCTTTTTCTCCTTCCTACTGCAGTGATGCACAAAAATATAAAGTGTATTTTTTTAGAACAACCGACTAGTAATTACTTTACTAACATAACAATTGTATTATTGATGTAATATAAAACCATAACTATTAAGTATTTTGAAGGTAAATTTAATAACATCAGTTTTATCATCAATTATATCCTAATAGAGTACTCCCTCCGTTTCATATTATAAATCCTTTAACTTTTTTTAACTAAACTTCTTGAAGGTTTAATCAAGGTTATAGAAAAATATAATAATATTTATAACACTAAATTAATTTTATTGAACCTAGCATTGAATATATTTTGATAATTTCTTTATTTTAGGTTGAAAATATTGCTCTAATTTTTTTATAAACTCAGTCAAAGATAAATAAGTTTGTTAAAATGAGTTATAATATAAAACAGAGTTACTAAATTGCGCCTTATTTTTATTTTTTTGAACGGGGGACCAAATTCTGAGTTGCCAAGTTTATGCATTCCAAAAGTTTTCCCTAATCTATTTTGTCGTCTATGTTCTATGAAAAAAACTGTGCCGCACAAAATTACACAAATATTTTCTTTGTTTTGCACCACCGGAACATAACCAATAACTGAGAGTCAGAACTGCAAGCTATTTCTTGAAAAACTGGACAAAAACTCGACGGCAACTGTAACGATCATTGACTGATTATGCACACCGGTTTTGGCAGAATTGGCATCATACTTGCATGTTCACTTGCGACAACAGTTTCATCCTAAACAACATAAACAGGGAAGGGATTCCAACATGCAGGTTCCTGAGTCTGTTTGAGCATCCTATGTTACGTGTTAGCGAATGCCAACATGATATAGACCAACAGATTGGTAAGTGATATGGCACATCACAAGCATTGACAAGGATCAAGACTCACTGCAACTTGTTCAGTACTTATCTTTTTCTCCCTTCCTTGCAAAATTTTGAGTAATCCTCGTCATTCATGAGCGAATTGAGCTCGCCTGAATCACTGATCTTGACCACGATAATCCACCCTGTCTCATATGGCCTTGCATTTACCTATGCAGGTAACGACCAAAAAAAAAACGGTTAGCAGGTTATTAAAGCGTTTACCTTACTCGACTTCTACAGCTTACCAATCCAGGTAAATCGCTTAGTTGATCATTCACTTCAACAACCTCTCCAGATACTGGTGAGTTAATACCCCTGGTGGTTCCCTTCACAGTTACAACAGCACCAAATTTATCTCCCTGGGATACACTTTTGGCAACTTCTGGGAGCTCCACAGACGCAACATAACCCAAATGGTCCTGGAAGCCAAAAACAAAAAAAAAACATCAACTTAAGAACCACAAGCCCTTAATCGATACGCTGAATATGGTAACATATGTTGGACCTAATAACGCTTAAGAAATAGAACGCATGCTCTGTGTACATGCATAGAGTGAAGCAATGAATCATTCAACACACTGAGGCCGTAAAATTAAAAAAAAAAATTGCTCAGAGTGATAGAACATCTAAATATGTACCTGGGCATGGTCTGAAATCCCAATTGTTGCATAATCGCCTTCAACACTAACCCATTCATGAGTTTCAGAGTACTTCAGATCCTTCAGCACTGAAAGGGGGAAAACACGAAAGATAAGTAACTGCAGCTGTGTTTTGACAAGCAGCAATGAAGCTCAACCGTGCAAATGAAAAATCTAGAACCATTCAAATTAATAGCACCCTGAAACAAATTATGGGTGCTTTTGTGTATCACAGTTTGTCCAATTACTTTTGCATATCTAGATAATAAGTTCTTCCCTTGGCTCAGTTATTGTGTGCAATTACTTTCGATTTATAGATGTGACTGTAGCACACCAAATGTAACTGGAATTGAGGTCTGCAAACAGTCCAATATGTAAATTTTCTGCCTTCGTATGTATGAAACAGAAAAAAAAATCATTATTTCCAATCATATCAATCATGGATAATAGCCAATTTCTCAAGAACAAGAATTTGCCATTACTCAAGAAGAGCCTAGTGGCATGCAGTTGTTATCCAATCACTAGACCAAGATGGAAAATTTATGCTTGTGAAAACAAGCATCAACAAAGATGGCATAGCAAGAACCTTTGTAAGTGCTTTTTTTTTCTTTTCATGCAGTGAACAAGAGGTGGTGGCTTGGACTTTGCACTCAATCCAATGGCACGGAATATCCTAGAATTCCCTCAAAAAGGAATATCGTATACTTTCAAAAGGGAATAGATTTTACTTTTTCATTGTGGATGACATTTAGTTGAGAATTTTACCTGAAGGAAATGGGGCAAGCCAAGCTCTCATCTTGTTCTTAAGAAAATGCATGTAAAGATAACCAAGAGATCCGTACTGTGGATAGAAGAAACAAAAGAATTAGACACCATTATGCGACAAAAATAGACAACAGATTTGGCATAAAACGAAGTTACCTCCTTATCAACCTGCTGACACACCCAGTCCTTGAACATTCCACACTCTCGTTGTGCATCTGTGGGCATCTGGATGAATGAAAGGAGACAAAATTTTATACTCCTAAGAAAAATAATAAAAAAAGAAGGAAATATTTAGATACAATAATACATACATAAGCACGAGTCCTGCCCACAAGGCGATGAACCTACAAACAAATATCAAACAATTATGAATATTATAGGCACAAGAGCATTAGATTGTCTATTTGAAAATAGCACAAACCAAATCATCCATATGGCGATCAGCATGGGGAGTGCTGAACTCTTTAAGCATGTAGTGTAACTCAACATGCCCATCGCGTATAAGCTTGAGCACATCTTCATATGACTTGTTGTTGAAGAGGATCTCAGATGCAATGAAATGATAGAAGTTGTATCTATCATTCATCCTCTCCATTTCCTTAAGAAGCTCCAAGCAATCTTGCACAGCAGCTTCAATTTGGAAGTACAGCATCTTCTGATAAGATTGTGTTGCAATGGTGATGGCTTTGGCTAGAACTGTATCTTCTGTGTTACCACACTCCACGGTATCCATCAGCTTGTGAAAGAATAGGATATATTGTAGGTCCCCTTCAAACGTAGTAGGACGCACCCACTTACACCTTATGCCCTACAGTAGTAGGGAACACATGTTATTGTTAGAGGATGAAAACAGTTGGAAAAACATTTTTTTCCTCAAAAACGAAATCAAAAGGGTAGAGACAGAAACAAAAACGATGTCAGTGTTACCGGAACATCAGAATATATCAGAACAGAACTATCAGAATTAAGTTTTTCTGTTATTATTTTCATGGGTTATCGGTACTATATGTTTTTTTTCAGAAATTCTAGATGAAAATGGTATACTGCAAAAACGGTAATTCAATACCATTTTCACCCCTATTAATTTGTTGAAATGTAGCAATATACTCCTATATGCTAATTAGTTGGACAAGGCAGTGGGAGTAAATGATTACATGATATATGGGAGTGTTGTATTTTATTTTAGCAAAGTACATATTATAATGTTTGCATATGTTTATGTGCAACTACCAGCTGTAGATGATACAGCAATATATATTGGGATTTTCTCTTTTCTAAACTCAGAACCTATGGTTTAATTATTTGAGATATGTTGCAATGCCGCGAGCACGAAATCTAGCCAAAAGATTTAAATAGAGATATGAACAATACGTGCAAGTGTCAATAACATACTAGTAAAATATTTATGCACAATGTCAGGCAGCAAGAGTAAAAATTGTTGGGAGAGAAGTTACTGAATTACCCGTGAACGGCTGAAGTCGGGGAAGAAGTGAGCGTAGGAGGGCGCAGATTTATGGCATCGTAAGGCAAAGCAGAGATAAGGCTCTTCCAGCTTGAAAGGGAGGAAGAACTCCTCCACGTCGGCGTCGCTCGTGAAAAGAGTGTGGCGTGGGATGTGGTTGCTGTTGCAGTGATGTATCCTGCGCCGTGTGTTTTCCACGGCTAGCTCCAGCTCACTCAGATTCTCCTCCTCATTGTATGGGGTCTCTGCATGTGTTGTTCTTCCTCTTCCTATTGCCTTCACATTAGGCCAATCCCCTCTCCTCCGATGGCTCGGTGTACAGCTTCCCCACAGTTTCTGTATCATCTTGGCCCGCGTTTCTGAACAGATTACTGACAGCTGTTGTGCCATCCTGAGGAAGTCGTCGTCGTCGTCCTCCTCCTCCTCCTCCTCCTCCTCCTGCTGCTGCCACTGCTCCTCCTCCTGCCGCCGCTGCTCCTCCTCCTGCTGCCGCTGCTCCTCAATGCGCTTCCTCATGAGGTCCTTGTCGACGGGGTCACGGAGCTCGTACAGGGGCACTCTGATGAACGTGACCTCATACTCCGGGATGTCACGGCTGTCGGCGAAAGCCTCAGGCGGCAATACTCGGATGATGAAATCTTTTGGAGGGACGTAATCATGGCGCTCCTTCAACTCGTTGAAGAAATCCATCGGATCGGACAAACAAATTATCAAATTCCCCTCCTCCCACCGATCGGCGCACAAGACAGACGGCGGTGACCGGTGGAGCGAGAGTGCTGGGGTCGGGGTGAGGGTGGCCGCCGCCGCCGGCGATCGTCTACTTGGATGGATGGTAACGATGATGAGGAGGAGTTGGAGGACGTCTGCTTTTCATGGGCCCAGCCCAGCCCGACCCAGCCAAGCCTGTACGAAACCGACTCTCCGAGCCCCATCCGTTAACCTAATAAATCAAAAGAAAAAGATTAAAATTTAAATTTTCAAACTTTGATTTTGAACGTAATCACTTTTTAGCATAACTTTTAAGTCGCTACCAATAAATATATAAAAGTTTTACTTATAAATTATTTTTTATTTCGTGATAAGTTGCTTTGGTTTATGAGAATTATGGATAATCGACGAGACTCTCAAACAATTATAGCTTGTACATTTGCTCACTGAATAGTTAAATGGTATATGATTGGCATATATTTTTTTCGTCCCATAGAAAAATAAAGAGTAAAATGTATGGAGGCAACTTGGGATTTTGCCACCTACCAAGATACCAAGTATATTATTTTATTCCTACACATATTTCTGCAAATTTTCTTCAAAACGGCATATTCATGACCCTTGTTTACTGAATAAAGTCTTGAGCGGAATAAACAGACAATATGGTGAAAGGTGCCTCACAGTGAGTGACTAATAAATGAAGGAATCTTTTTAAAAAAAACTAAAAACACAGTCTCTGTATCCCAACCGGACATACAAGTACACGGACACACGGTCATTGGAGGATGATAATTATGACATGGTATTTTGATAGGAAAGAAGACACTTCGAAAAGAAGACACCACTTTTACCGTGGAGACTAAAAATTCCCACATTAATCAAAGAAAAAGAAAAAAATCTAAGTAGAAATACAATCTAAAATGAATTTTGGAATTAAAAATAAGCAGTATTGAAATAGTAGTCCATATAAGAATCTAATACGTGATTAATTAAAATTTAGAATAAAAAATAAATAAATTTCTAAAATTAGGAAAGAAAAAGAAGAGTTCAAGTAGGAATACAATTTTGAAATAACTAAAATTCAGAATAAAAAAGAAATATTGAAACAACAATTAATCCATCTATAACACAACACGAGATTAATTAGAATTCAAAATAAAAAAATAAAACAAATTCAGAAATTAGAAAAATAAAAATAAGAGTTTAACTAGAAATACAATTTATAAATAACTAAAATTCGTAATAGAAAATAAAAACTATCGAAAGAATAGACCATCAAAAACATATGACAAGATTAATTAAAATTCAGAATAATAAATAAAATAAATTTCGAAAATAAAAAAATAATTATAAAAGTTCAAGTAGAAATTCAATTTACAAATAAAATATATTAAAATGAAAAATATGGATTTTTAATAAAAAAAATATGCTATTAAGCACTACGGTCGCGACTGTTGGCGGGATTCTATTAAGTACAAAAATAAACCCCAGTGATAATCATGTTCAATTTTTAAAATCTCAATAACAATTAAGAATCGAGGCAGCGAGCGGGTCGCGCATAGAAGGGTATAGTGGTAAAGTCGCTGACGGTTTAGCGGGACTTCTAAAAAGTAAAAATTGAATCCAAACGATAATTATATACGATTTTTAAAATCTCAATTATAATAAACAGAGGAGGCGGCAGAAGGACCGTAGAGGAATAAAGGGGTGGTGTTTGACGGAACTTTAAAAAATTTATAAAAACAAAACCCAATAAGATAATGAACTCTAATTTTTAAAGATTTCATAGAAGATGAATAAAAATATTGATAGATCGACAAGCAAATAAATGTTTGTCAAATAAGTAAGGAGTAGCGACCGAAGCGACTTTTAGAAACTATAAAATTAGAAACACGCGGATGATAAAGTTCGATCTTTTAAAATCCTAAGACAACGAGATAGATATTTAACAAATTTTAAGTAAAATTATATGTAAAAAATAAATAATTTTGTATAGGTACTAGCTACGTAATTGCGCGGACCACCGAACTAGTGTAAGTTAAAACAGAAAAAACAGAAAACAACAAGGTTCGTAGTATAAATGAAGTGACAAAACATCTTACAGGTTGGGCCAGCGATAAACAAACATCTTACATGTTGTTTGCTCTAACAAGGAAGAAGATGTGAAAGAAAATAATCGTGAGAGAGACAATCGAGTGACTCTGTCTCAAGTCTGGCTCGAACCAACATATATACAGATCCAGTTCAATGACACTCATGCTCGCCATGGCAGAGCAGACAAAGGAGACAAAAAAAAAAGAAGCTCGGAAACTGGCTGCAAACAGTGTATAGACTGTATACAACCTGCCCTCCTATGATCATATCAGATACACTCAGCACGTCCCTCGTAACTGACAACCATCACCAAACAATTTCAGGATTTGACCTCGCCTCGCTGCAAAATAGCCCAGGTCTCAGTGCAGGAACATGCAGTGTGAAGCAAACAAAGAACAGAGAAACAAAGTTTTACCTTCCACTAAATGACAAAAAGATAGGAATAAGTGTATGCCCAGCTTATAAATCCAAGAAACACCTCTTCTATCGCCTTGTTTACAGCCGTGTAATCGATCTGAATTTTTTTTAAAAAAAAAGAAGATTAAGCACTCAAAATACTAAAAAAGAACATTATAAACCAATGAAAAGATTTAAGAGTATAAACAGATCTCTTGCCTCCCGTCCTATGGCGATGTCACGCTGATGCTCAACAAAACTTCTAAGAAATCTCACCAAGCTAACCAGGCTGCCATCATAATCGTCCCAATTGATCTTGTTTGAGCTGAGGAAAACAGAAAATTTGGCGCTTTTCTTCACCATGGACTGCCACACCCAGCCTCGAAAGTTTTGCTCGAGAGAAGTGTTTAGGTCGACACGTTTGCTCTCAGCAAGATCATACAATCTCTCATTCAGGGGCCCAATAGCAGCGACTGTTTCTTTATCCGAGGCCAAGATATATGGATGTTTCATGATTACCTTGACGTCGTCACTGCAAACAAAGCGAAAACATAGATGGTTTTGAAACGATTGAAAAGGTGCAAGATATATAAAAAACTTAGTTGTTTTCTTGAGAAATTAGTCAAATTGGATTTACTAAAGTGAAGTGCTTGCTGCTTAGCTAGTTTTGAGCTATTAGATGATTTGTAACGTGAGGTGTAAAAACGTGTTATTGTAGCAGGTCGGTTGCTAGCCCCATAAAAGAACATATACTCCTATATAAAAATGTCTTGGATTTTGTAATATATGATAATAAATACTCTAGTGCATAAACCTTCTCCTCTTTTATCCTGATTAGTGATTAGAGCTAATGATTTTAATTGTTAAACTTGTTAGGATGCATATAAGTGGTTTTTTTAGCCCTTGCATATTTCTTATACTAGTGCATATTTTTTTAAAAAAAATGAAATTTAGAGTAATTACTTACTAACCTGTGTTGCACGAGCACCTTAAATGCTTTATACTCCACTGTATTTTCTGCCCCGATTTGTTCAAGGAAGGTGCAGAATCTCACTCGCTGTGACTTTTTGGTTCTAGCATCATCACATGGCAAGGGACCCCCACAGATTATCTTCAGTAGTTTATCCTGATCATTACCTTGACCATAAGCAAAATTTGTGGTTTCATTCATAGAGTTGTTTCCGTATCCCGCCAAATGAAGTGCTTCCAAAGCTTCGAAAATTTCGCTACAAAATAAATTGTATGTTAATTTTATTTGACCTGAGCTAGATCTATACTGTCATATGTAATCTATGGGTAAAGAAAATACCGGATATTTTTCCTCCAGCGTAGTTTTGGCTTTTGTTGTTTTCTCCTCCCAGATTGTTGGTGGTCTATTCTATCCTCTTGAGCTTTGGAGAAGGGGTTCAGCCGCTCATAGCAAACAAAATACTTGCATAAGCTTCTGTTATAGCCTATAGAATATACTTTGGCAATATTTTTGTGGTGTACTTTTAGTGAGCAACTTTGATAACTTTCTGCAGTAGCCAGACTGTCTACGAGCAGGAAAGAGCAAAGAATGCCATCTGATTTATCTTCTGAATCGATAACGAAGGACATCTTGCCATTGATGAGGTCTGCAGATTCACCCTCTCCAGATTCACCATCTTCTTTATCTGTTGTGTATGATATTAGAACTCCTCCGGCGACAAGATCATTGGTGGCACGTAGGTGTTGCGGTACGTTCCACTCAATGTATTCCTTCTCCAGCATTTGGACATGCCATGGCTTGTCCGGATCAACTGCAGGGCGAACCCAATATTTTAGATAGATGGGTTAACTTATCTAATAAAATCACAAAATAGTTCACAGACTAAGTGTCACGAAGCAAGATTTATTAGCATCACTCATTGGAAAACTACAAGAGATACTTAGAGAACATATAGGGCATTTGGTCCTTCTACTCTACCTCTACCCTGATCAACATTTTCTTAAGAGAAAAGAGGGATGATCTCTCCCTGTTTCTATTAACAGAAACTATCAAGTTTTTACAAATAGCAACAAGACAAGCAAAAAAAAAATATGAAAAGAAGCTCAATGAGCAAACTATTAGCATGTTAATGGCGCTATCCCATCCTTCTTCTAGACAACTAACAGTGTCAGAGCACGGAGCTCCTCTAGCGGGAATGCAAGATACCCTCCCTTCAGAGTTCAGCCAGGGTGCATGTTCTAAGCTCGTGGTCAGGGTGCAAGATGCAAGAGAAAGAAGGTGGGACAGGTGGTTTATACATGTTCAGACTGTTGAGAAGCGTAATACTCTACTCTTGTGTTCTTACTCTATGTGATGATGAACAAGATTTACAACAGGTGTAGGTGGAATGTGCTAAGTGGGAGGGATGAACCCTTCTTCACTGAGTCTAAGGGTTGGATCTAACTTAGTCTACTTCGGGGAGTCAAACCTTTTTCTCAAAGGCACGGATCCTCCTTTTATATGTCAAAGGGAGTCCACAGTGCCCATGCATGCATGCGGAACTAGGACCCAGTACATAGGGGTTGGTATGCTTGGTCTTATCGCTGTCCCTCCAAGTAGGCTGGCCGGATGGGACGGGCTTACCTAACGGCTGACATGTGGAGCAGGGCTGCAAAAGTCTTCATCTTAGTTGTCCATCAGCCCACCTGTCAGCCACCAAAGCTGACAAAGGGGGGCTTGTGGGGTGATAGTTGAGGGCGTGCCACGTCGCACTCCTTTTTCTTCGCGGCGACGTGGGCATGTGAGAGGCAGCGTGCACGGCCACATTTCCCACATCGCCTGTGATCTGCTATCAGATTCATATCACCCCACAATTAATATGGAATGTCGGGGTAAAGTAATGCACAAGACTTAGTCAAATCCCATTAATGGGGCAGATTCCTTCTGGGCGACCTCGGGTCTTGCCGTGATCCTTGGGGCCCTGATCCACCCATGGCAGATGTTGGGGCCCTGGGGTCCCAAGGACTTGTCCTCGGGTTGTTGTCTTCCTCAAGTCACCTTCGTGAGCTTGGGGCAGAGGTTGGCGTCATGTGCCATCTTCCTCTTGAGACGAAGTGGAGCCCACGGTTTCCAGAGCATCCAATGGAGTAGGAACCCTCGTTTCCACTTCTCTCCGATAGTAGCCCCCAGCCCCATCGTTGGGCCAAGGGGCGTTGAGATCGATGATGGCCTTCCTTCAGAAGCCATCGGATCCCAGGAGTGATCACCTGGTTGCATCCATAGGGGAAGTGAGTGCGGCGGCGGACTACTGCTGCTTGTACTTGTCGCCAACGAAGATCTCCTACAGACGCGCCACCGCCTTGCTCCCTAAGTTTTTTGATGTGAGGTCCTCGAACTACCTCATGGTTGAAAGGTGCTCGAAATATAGCACATGGCATCCAAGCCCGGATCAACGACGACGCGTGTCGTGGGCGTGTCTCGGGCATTTCTGTGCTCATGAGGAAGATGAATGTGCCATCTAGCCTGAGGATTTGGAGACGATCCAGTGAAATTCCATGGGTTGAACCTATTTTGGACCCAAAAGTATATGAACGAAAACCAGATCTATCCAATCCACTTTCAACAAAGTCCAAACCGCACCAGTCCAACAGCTTCGTCAAACCATTTCTACCCAACCAAATACAATCCAAAATGAAAACCTGCCCATTATACCCATTCCCACCCAACCTATTAGCAGGCCTATCCACAATGCCCATGCATGCATGCGGAAGAGGGACCCAATACACAGGGGTTGGTTTGTTTGGTCTTGTCATTGTCCCTCCAAGTAGGTCGGTTGGATGGGACGGCCTCACCTACCATCTAACATGTGGAGCAGGGCCGCAAAAGTTTTCATCTTAGTTGTCCAAGGGCCCACCTATCAGCCACCGAAGCTGACAAGGGGGGCGTGGGGTGATAGTTGAGGGTGTGGCACGTCGCAAACCTTATTCTCCGGGGTTACATGAGGCATGAGAGGTAGCATGCACAACAACATCTCCTATGTCGCCTGTGATAAGCTCACAAGATTCATATCACCCCGTAATTAATGCTGAATGACAGGGTAAAATAACGCACAAGACCTAATCAAATCCTCTTAATGGGGCGGATTCCTATCGGGGAGACCTTGGGTCCTGTTGCTGCCCTTGGGGCCCTAATCCACCCACGTTAGATGTCGGGGGCCCGGGGTCTCAAGGACTTGTCCTCGGGCTGTTGTCTTCCTCAGGTCACCTTCATGAGCTTGGGGCAAAGGTTGATGACTTGCACCATATTCCAAAGTGGGGCTCACAGTGCCCTAAGCATCTGATGAAGTGAGAACCCTTATTCCCACTTCTCCGACAAACAACATCGATAGCAACAACCAGTGGCGGAACTTGACATAAACTTAAGAGGGGGGAACATTATATAAGCATACAAAGAATGTTCAAAAATATCAAAAGTTAAAACAAAGTTTCTCTTACTGTAGGACAGGTATTTGAAAATGTAAACTTTTTAGCAAAAAGTGTAAAATATAGTATAATGTCGACAAGAAAATACTAGTAGCGTGAAAATAAAATAAATAATCCATGTACGTCCAGGAAAAAAAAAGAATAAGAAGAATCGAACCCCTAATTCTCAGGGATGAGACATCCACCAGCTAACCTACCTACATCAACATGAAAACACTGGAGGGGCCACTACGCAGTTTGACCTCCATTATGCTCTGCCACTGGCAACAACACAGGGAAAAAATGAAAAGAAACTAGATGAGCAAACTGTTATCAGGCTAGTGGCGGCCATCCCATCTCACTTCTAGACAACTAACAACATCATCAAAGTTCTGGCTACAAAAGAAAAAAATTATAACAGCAGGGAGCAGTTTTTTTGGTTTCCCCTAACAGGCCAAGATCAACTGCATGATACAACAACATACTGTGGCAAAATTATCAGATTTTGTTGCATAGGAAACTACATAGGTAAAATGTAGATCTAGATTATTAACCAACCAACAACAGAAAAAGGGTGCATTTGTTGCTAACCAAATGGCAATAAGAAAATTGAATTACTATTGCACACAGAGTACAACAGCCAACTTTTGTTTATAGTTGTTCAAGGCAGCACCAGTCATTTAACACACACAATCATAACAATTAAGAACAATCCAATCTTGGCCTCTAGACATTTGCAGCAGGTGTACAGTTCTGTAACATTCATCTAATATTTATAACATCAATATACTTTTGCAACTAAGTCCTTTCAAACTTTCAACTCCAATTAAGAACATTCAACTCATTTTCAAACTTTCAAATCAATAATTTATTTATCGTTTTACTATAGAAGTTAAATTAAAACACTAAGCACTAGCCTGCACGGGGGCTGAGTGGCTTACGGTTGTGGCACGTACTCCCTCCATCCTATAAAAAGCCAATCTAGTACTGGATATGATAAATCCTAGTACTGAATCTAGATATCCGATATTACGTTGGGTTTTTAGGGACGGAGAAAGTAACGTGTTACTAGGTTGGTTTTTATGAAATATTGGGGTGTGTGCTAACTAGCAGTCCCCCGGGTCAGACCGATCGATCCGCATGTGAATATTGATGCACGACAGAGAATGAGTAATGCATATGAACCTGGAGGCATGTCGGCGGCAGGAGATTCAGTCGGTTGGCAATCCCTTGTCCTCTGCGACTGTGCCGCCAATCCATTTCATCGTCCCCTCGCCGCGAGAGCCCATCCCTGCATATACAAACAAACAGGTGGTCAATGTTAAGACGAAGAAACAAAGCTGCATCCTTGACGTCCCGGAGTGAGTACGTGCTTCAAAATTCAAGAGCAAGATTGCACTGAACAATAAGTAGATTTACTCAAAGATGGAAGAGGTTGTACCATGTTCTTGTTGTTTGTCCTTCCGGTTGGCTTCTCCAATCTCCTTCTGATAGTCCTGGCGTTCGGAAGTAGGTGCTCCCCCCTCTTTCCGGTGGATGCACTCCTGCTTCTGGTTGTGGTCGGTGCCCGTAGTCGCCGCCGCGTGCTCCTGGCGGCCGGTATTTGCCTCCTCCTCCTCCTCCCGACGAGTGCCCGTCGCCGCCGAGTGCTCCTGGCGGCCGGCGTTCACCTCTTCCTCCTCCGGATATGTGCCCTTGGGCGGCGCGTGCTCCTGGCGGCCGGTATTTTTGTCCTCCTCCTCCCGAGCTGTGAACTTGGGCGGCGCGTGCTCCTGGCGGTCGATATTTTTCTCCTCCCGATCCCGTAGCTCGATTTGTGTCCATTGTCCTGGATGCATCATACCGTTGATTTCTTGGTTAGTACTCCTACAATACTACACAGAAAGAAACGGCGACGAAAGAGGTGAACTTTCTTGGCAAGCCGGCCACAATGCATCCTAGCGAAGGCGCGTAGAAAAAGAAAAGAGGCTGCTTTGAGCCTCCTCGCACGCTCCCGCTCTCGCCGCGCTACGTGCGTGCGTACGCAGGTGCCGGCCGGCGAGGCGAGACCAACACGCACGCACGCCGGCGCAACCGCAACGGCTCAGGATCGAAACGCGACGGCGCCGACGAGGAGACGACGCGCCCGCGAGCTAGGTGGGGTGGGAAGGAGAAGGATCGATCGGCATGGCATCCCGCCCTTACCTTTCGATATCGCTTCCTTCTTGATCCTCCCCCTTGCCTTGGCTACTCTTGGCTTCCATCCCTACTCCCTCCCCCCTATCCCTCTCATTCTTGCTCCTCCTGGCAGTGGAGTAACTGGTTTGCAATTTTGGGATGGGGAGAGGAGGAGGAGAGAACCCAAAACCCAAAACACCGACCACACCACCCAAGGCTTGCAGGAGACTCAACTCTCTCTCTCTCTCTTTCTTCGTAGTGACACACAGGGCGTGGATGAAGGGGGCAGCCTTTTTCTTGCTTGTTTTTTTGCTAACAAGGGAAACCCAAGTACAGACCAGCATACCGCCCTTGCCACTCCGCTCCCTCACAGTCAAAGGGACTCAATTTTGAAATTGTATCCATTTGTCATATTGTTTTTTAATAGTTTTAAAAAAGTTGGTGAAAATGTTGTGCGGATTTTGTCCAATTTGATTTAAAATATATTTAAAATTTTCAGTTTATAAATTTATGGTCGAATAATTATGCCACCCCCTTTGTTTTTTTTTCTCAAATAAATCTTTTTTTCACGTTGAGGGTTGTCTTTCTCGGTATGCTAGCACATAAGTACGAGAAAGAAGTAATATAGTCACTTTTGTTTAAAAAAAAATCTAGCAATCAAATCATATTCAATTAATGGAATGAGCATAGAGGGAATAAAAATGAAAAGTTGATGGCATGTAGAGAATAAGGCAAAATTTAAGGGCATAGAGAGAATTAAACAAAAATTCAGGTACATAAGAGATTTTCTCAACAATAAGGTTGGGTTCGAATGTGCAGCTAGGCCGAGTTATTTCAGTGGCACAGAAAACACAGTATATGATTCACTCGTGATTAATTGAGGATGAAGTATTACAAACTTAAAAAATGAATTTCTTTGATTTTCTATAGAAAATTATATATAGAAAATATTTGTAAAAAAGAAAACACCGTTTAGCGGTTCAAAGAATGTACTCACGAAATGAGAGAGTAGTTAATCGGATAAGCTCTTTAGAACCTACCCTCATATATGTTTGATCTATAAACAATTCCATTTAGTCTTACCAACTTTTTGGATAAATTTGCAAAACAAAAAAGCCACAGGTAACATTTTTTGAACTGAAAATTTCAGGTCCAAACATTTGTCCAGATAAAACCGGTCTTACGAGGTACTTGTGTTTTAGACCTTGATTAGCACTGGTACCATTTTTTATTAAAATAAATCAAAAATCGATTCACACATTGTCCTACAAAGAATGGTAACTCGTTGGTTACTAGCAGTAGTGGAGCTTGACCTAAAATGCAGTAGAGGCCAACTATAGAAATGGTACTCACTTTCAAAAAAATTATATATAGAAATGTATCAATTAGATGTGATTGATCTTGAGCATGTAAGACCCTGTTTTTCTTATATAATGGTGAAATGGTGCTGGAAAACAGGTGGTGGTGGAGCACCATGGAAAAAGAAGCCTGTATATGTGTTCAGGACAAGGAAAATAAGGAATGCATATTGGTGTACACACGGTACACTGCGTCTGCATGCAAGTCACCTCAAACGGAGCTCGGATTCATAGACAAAAAGTAACCAGAGCCACACCCACTCCGATGAGGATCTGCATCCTCTGTCTTTGCTCCCAACGGCAAAGTTTGCCTTACCTTCAATCTGAACCATCCATTAATGGATCAATGATGCTTCTATTGCCCGTGGGGCCCACCTCCACTAACACTAAACAAGAGAAGATACATTGAAGGAAAGCTACTTTCCTGCTTAATTAAAAGAAAAGACTTGAGAAAATTAAAAGGAGGTGGAGATTGGAAAAAAATATCACTGCAAAAAAAAACTGTTTATGAACATATATATATTTTTCTACGCCATTTGTTTGACGTCTCCTCTACAAGCATCCTTGCAAGTAATGAACTGTTTTTTTCACTGTATTCTTTCGTATTTTATTGTTTACTTCTTGTGGACAATTTTCCTAGTCACTATCTGCTATCTTTTCTAGTAGTCAATATATCCTTTTATTTTCCATGAAATTCAGTATTGTGTCTTTTGTTTTAATTAATTGAGCAGGAAACAACAAATTCTTTCCACGTATACCCTTCAGAATGGTAACTTGCATCATTTGATCTATTGATGGACGGTTTAGATTGAAGCTAAGGCAAACTTTGCCGTTGGGAGCAAAGGCAGTGGAAGATGCAAAGCATGGTAAACCCCTCCTCCCTCCCGGGGCAGTTGGGATGGCAGAGTCGCGTCGTGCGAGGGTTCGATCGTGTGGTAGTTTGATCGGTGCGGTGCAGCGCCGCGCCGCGCAGAAGGGGGCGTGCCATGCGCGGCTCGTAGATAAACGCGCACGCTTTCTAAGCCCCATAAACAGTGTTATTTTCATAAAAAATGGGTACTTTTTATATATAAATTTCCGAGGAAACTATGTTAAATCTATTTTAAACTTACAATATTTATAATTAACTTAGTTGTCCCTCGAATAATTATTATAAATCATTCGGTCGCTATTTACTCACAACAAACCATACAATAGTTTTTCATAATTGGATGGGCATTCCTTGAGGTTCCACAAAATGAAGAACAGTTTTCAAGGCAAAACATCCAGTGAAGTTTTAGTAGAGATTAAGTTTAGTTAAGATGTTAATGTTACGATGAAACTACCTATATACATTTGACAGCTCATTAGTTTTCTTGACCATAATTAAAATGAAAGAACAAATACATGAAATAATACAAGTACAACCTATTATATCGACTTCTAGCATTTCAAATGCTGTCTGAAATATATCTACTTCTTCGCATACTTTTCATATCAAATATCTCATTTTATTTCTTCACCTACCTACCCATCGTCTCAACTAATTAATGGCAATTAGTTTTTACCTTATCTTTAATTAATCCTAACAATTGTAAAAGAAGCTATAAAACGGGGCATATGTAGTAGTTGGATTGGAAAATGGTACTATAAAAATCTTATATTTAATTTAAATAATAGATTAGTCGTTTAGAGTGTTTACATTTGAGAGATAGGAGTAGTATAAGCATTTCTAACTTTTGACTCAGCAGAGCTATCCATTTCTACTCCCACAATGACCGAGAGACAGCTGCAAAGCTTTTGCATTAATTGCAGGGGTTGAGGTTCATGGGTCCTGCGAGAAAAAGAGGACAGATTCACGGACGGAGTAGCGTGGTCTGATGGTCAGGTATCCAGGGATGTTCCATCAGTAGCTTCAGACCTTGTTTGATCAGACGAAAAACAAAATGCGGGAAGAGAAACTTAGGAAAAAAAACATAAAAATACACGTGTAAAATAAATAAATAATAAATAATACAGGAAATATAGACGAGTGAGTGTTTGGAAATTGGAATGCATGAATCCTAGAGAACAATAATCTTACTCCTATATGCTTACAATCCTTTTCATTTGGGCTCATGTTATAGAAATCATACTGGCCCTTTGCTCTATTTTAGGTTTCTTTGGACAGAATGATTTTCAAGTAAAATCTGAATGATTCTAATCTTTAGAAATGTTTTCCTATTAGATCGTTTGGAAGAATATAATTGAGAAAAATCCTATGGACTTGCTTCCTTCTCCCCGGAAAATAAACGTGAGCTCGAACCTCATGTTTTTATTTTCCTTTCGGAAATCTCATGCACTCTCCCCCTTTCTCTCTACTATCTCTCTTCCACAAAATTACCGTTGGTACCAAAACACGCCGCCATACTTGAACACCTTATGTACAACCCCTCATAAATATGGGTAAAGTTTAGAGTAAGTAGGAACAAGTCTCAAATAAGATAATAAATATGTAGTTCTACTTAGCTTCAACTATGACTACATGTTGACGATATAAATATGAGGCTTCCTAGGAGAGGGAGAAAACTCATGAGAGATCCCAATAGAGACAAGACAATGCATACCACTTTCAAAAATTGCCGAATCAACATAAGAGGAAACCGACAATAACTAACCGCTGATCACTATACCTAAGCTCTATGCTGATATATTGGTAGACTAGATTAGTATTTTTCTCTTTATACTTGGTAACTCACGAGATTGATATATAATTTACCCTATAGCTCACCAACACAGTCCTACATCATTCACACTTCATTCATCGAATCTAACTACTAAAAGTTACCCAATGCATCAAATCCAACCGCAGTGCACGCACCCGGGGTCACAGCAATGGGAGATCGCGCACGCGAAATCACACACGCAATCGCCACCCAAATCAATCGGCGCCTAGTCCCTTTTTCCCCGCAACCTTCATCGGCACATTGTTGATCTCCCCATTTGCCCCCCCCCCCCCCCGTTTGCTCACCGCGCCAATACAACCTTAGGAACAGTTTGAATCTCTAACTTGTTTTAGCTTTCAGTATCACGCAAGAACGAGATAATCCATTAGCACATGAATAATTGAGTATAAATTATTATACTTAAAAAATAAGTTTATTTATTTTTAAAGAAACTTGTATTTAAAAAGTTTTTTAAAAAAACACATCATTTAACAATTTGAAAAAAAGGTTCACGTATAATTGGATGGATTAAAACTCTTTGAGTTTAGATTAAAGAGTAAATTTTACCTAACCACGTGTATTATGTTCTAAGTTGCAAAAAATCAGGGTTTTGGTACGTGGCACATAACCCAAATATTATGTCAATAGAGTTTCAAATGATCATTTTGATTTTGATCTACCATCTTAAATTAATAATTTCTTTATCGACCTATATTTTTTAACATCCATGTAAGTATAAATAAAATTTTGGGCTTGTTTACCTTGTTGCCCAAATCAACCATATCATATTTTGGTAATACCAAATTTTGATACATTTTAGCATTAGCAGATTTAGGTAGTGTTGGCTTTGTTTGCTTTGATAGCTTTGCCAAATTCTGATAGAGTTTTAATAGGGAAAATTTCTATAACTGCCAAAATTTAGTAAGATAGTAATGACTGAAGTGTGTTTAGTTTATTGCCTTATCACAATTTGATAAGGTTAAAAGTGGCAACAAACTGAACAAGCCTTTTGATACATAAATATGTGAAATTGGTTACGATGTGGTTTTGTAAACTTTAATATCATAATATCTGGGATTATGTATTACTTGTCAAAATTCTTATGGTTTTGTGAAACTTAAATCACAGTAGATGGGCTAATTATATAGTACGAGTATCTGAAAAAATATCACAAGTTTTTTTTGTCAAAAACTTTTAGATGCAACTATAGTATAATTGAAGTGTAATTACATCGTAACTACACTGTAACTGCACCGTAATTACACTATAATTGCACTGTAATTATACTATAACCGCACTGTAACTACACTATAACGGCATCGTAATTACACTATAACTCCAATATAACTTATTAAAACTTGTATTCAACAATGTTTTAGTTAGATAGTACTAAGATCTTATACATGATACGTAAAAATTTCCGATGATTACAGATCTGAAAATTGTAGGGAAAAAAACTTACAACTGTTTTCTAACAGATCCGTTATATAATACTACTCCTACTACAGTGTGTATATACCGATTTAGATTACGAAATCGTTGTGCTTACGGGATTATTTCCCCGTCCGTCCGCTCGGAGTCGACTCCGACTGCTCGTGGGTTCGGCCGCCGCCGCTGCCGCCGCCGCCGCCGCCGCCGATTCCCATCCATCTCGCGAGCGAGCAGGGGCGCCGTCGTTCGTCGTGCTGCTTCCGCCGCATCCTGGTGAGCACCCATCCGTTACGCACATGCTCTTTCCGATCACTCTCTACCCATGCACTTCTACTCGAATTTGCGTTAAACCCTAGCCTCTGTTCTATAAATTTGCCCTAACCTTAGTACTAATAACAATTTGCCTTTACTGTTTTTCTTCCTTCAGCTTAGCTCTGGGGGGATCGATTTCGTGTTTGCCTCCCTTTAGATAGAGTTTTTTTCCCCCCAATGTTCGAGTGCATATATTGGTCTGGTCGGGCAATCCCTTTTATCTTCCTCATTCATATACCTGAAAACAACGCCGTCTTGTACCTTTTGCATTTCTCTGTGCTGTTGGAAATACAACTGTGAAGGTCCTGGCAATGCTGTTCGTGAAAATTGATGATGCCACTCTAGTTTTCAACTGTCGATGTGTCTTGATGCTTCAGTCTCTGATCATTGCTATTCTTATCGCTTACAGTGCTAAAGTTTGTACCTTGCCTTGGAGCATTAGTCATGGAGAGTCGGAGAATGACCTGTTTCTACGATCGTTACCACTCCTTGAAATATAATAAAGTTGACAGACAGGCCATTCTATCAATTTATAGATTAACAAAACGTCCAAATCTCTCTTCAGAAGGTATAGTTGGCGAAAGTTTCATTGTGAGGACAAATTGTTTCAGTGTTCATCTGGAGTCTTTGGATGATCAGACTATCTATGAATACGATGTAAGTTTCTTATTCACGTAACTTGTCTATGACATGAAATTTATTCGCGCCATTAGTTTTCGTATCTGATGTTATTTTTATCAGGTGTGTGTCACTCCTGAGGTTGGAATCAATCGTGCTGTTATTAGAGAGTTGGTAAAACAGCAGAAAGATTCTGGTTTGGGTGGCCGTCTTCCTGCCTATGATGGAAGGAAGAGGCTATACACATCTGGTCCATTGCCATTTGATTCACACACATTTCATGTTCTGCTGGATAGTATTGAAGACGGTCCTGAAGATTCAAGGCACTTGAGAGTGAGAGATTTTGTGGTCACTTTAAAATTCGCTGCAAAAATTTCCTTACAGATTTTACGCAAGTTCCGTGGTGGGAAGCAAAACTGTGAAAGTCAAGCGGCCCTGCGAGCACTCGATGTTGTTCTACAGGAATTACCCACTGCAAGGTTAGCTTTTGTTCTCACTGTGTTTCATTTTCTTAGGACTGTCTTTCTGTATTATTATTCCGATAGCAGGTCATTCAATAATTTTGCATATTCAGGTATACCCAATTTGCTGGGTCATTTTATTCACCTAACTTAGGAGAATGCCGGCAATTGTGTAAGGTCTTGGAAAGCTGGCGTGGTTTTCACCAAAAAATACAAGCTACTCCGATGGGACTTCAACTGAATATCGGTTAGATCCCAACTGTTCATTGTGGTTTTGTATTTCAGATCTGAGAACGAGAATCTCTATGTCGCCCCTTCCGAAATTGATCTTGCTTTGATTGAGTTGAACTTCTTATAAATAATAAGGTACAAGTGGTAATGAAGAAAACCGTAAGATTGTTCGTATTGAAACCGTTTCTTATGTTGTGTATTAGGAACACATGTCCTCAATAATTACCATTCATTATAAAATATAGTTACATGTTTGTACCATTTCCTTAGATGCTTGCAGCTGCAATATGAAGTATATGGTAATGTACTGTCAAGTACATTACGTAAATCTTTAGGTTTCCTATTTTATTTCTACTTTTTTCGGGAATAATATTTTATTTCTACTTTAATAACCTCACCAGCATTTTATGCATGCTAAGGGCCAAGAATGCGTGTTCAAATATACATCATATAGTGGGATAAGTCTTGAACTTGCCTCTGGTCTTTTTCCATGTCTTGGGGAAGCTTAGTATTCTATTGCAGACGTGTCATCATCAGTGTTCATCAAGCCTGTACCTGTGGTTGATTATGTTGCACAGCTTCTGAATGAGGACATCTTATTAGACAGACCATTATGTAGCACTGAGTTCTTGAAGGTCAGGTCGTTTTATCATCCTATTTAATCACAAACTGATCATTGCTATTCTATTACTTAGTACTTGATTTAAATTCCTGTGTTCAATCCATTACAAGATTCACTTTTTTTTTTGTTGTTAGATTAAGGTGGCTCTAGAAGGTCTGAAGGTTCAGATAATTGACAATTTGTTTGAAACATATCATGTACAAGACCTTGTCCATGAAGCAGCAAGGTATTTACTGTATGCACTTGCTTTCACACATAAAAATATTCTATTGTGTCTATAGCTCTGCTCTAAATAGGCCATCTATAATGATAATAGGCTAATGCTATTTTGGTTTTTCCTGCAACAGTTTTCCAGTTAACTTTAGTATTCAGTACCCATCTTTGCCTTGCTTGAAAGTGTCTCATTTTGGGGAGACAATACTTCTTCCATTGGAGGTTAGCATCCTGAGAGAGCATTTATTCTACATGATGTTAACATATCCAACAATATTAAAAATGGGCACATACTATCGTCTTATAAAAACTGCTTCTTATCACCTTTTGTATTCTAGGTCTGCAAAATTGCTGAGGGACAACGTCACCAGAAACAGCTCAATGCAAAACATATGGCTGCTTTTCTTCAGGTAGCTCGACAGCCCCCTAATGAGCGTGACTACAACATTTTACAGGTAACCTGATACAATAATTTCTACATTCAGTTTATGTTTGTTTAGGATTCTTTTAATATTTTAGCCATGTCAGTAACATTAAATGGATCAGTTCAATCTGCAAACTTCCACAAGTTAGTTATAAATATCATATCATGGATTTTTTCGATGATAATTAAACGACCTACACGAGGATGTGCTTAAGGTGATCATGCTGTCATCCTTATGCACAAGATTTATATTATGCTATTAACATGTCATGAGCAGTGAGCACTAGAAGATCATACATATTTAGGTGTATAAACTAGCATAATCTGATCTAAATGTGGCACCAAAGCCCTCTCGGAAACAACCTAATTCCTAGAGTCACCGTAGCAGATGCTTGAATACGTGTATATGCGTGTTAGGGATGAGGAGAGTGGTCCTTCATGATCTTTTTAAAAATATTTTTGGAGGCAACCCTAATACTCTGCCTCGGGAGTGTTGTTGTATGGGTCTTATGGGTGGAGACCTTTTCTTTTTTTTTAAAAAAAAAAGAGAACATTTATATATTTTAGATGGAACATAGAAATTACGTTAACATGAATGAAGGCAAAAGGTATTGGTTTGACTCAAATGTATTTGGGGCTAAACCAGTTGCCTCAAATTTGAATACCCACTGGCTTGGCTTAAAGAATGATATTGAGGTAAGCGAACATTTACCTCAAAGTAATATTCAGAGGCTAACACATTGCTTCAGAATTTAATTTGAACTTTGAAGGGAACCAACTCGTATGAGCCTTAGGATGTACCTCTGTTATGTTCTTTGTTGCAGTGACATTTTTCATTATAGTTAGATTTTGAGATTGTGCATAGGGGTGGTAATGGGCCCAACATTTTACACTAGAAAATTTGAGGGTTGGGTTGAAAATGGGTAGGGCAAAATTTTTTATACATTTTTGACCTAAAAATATTTGAGGGCTAGATAGGGTTGTGAAAAGAACCCATGGGGACCCATTATTTGTGCACACGGATATTTCTTGTCCGTATGAAAATAAGCTTTGTTTGTCGCACCACTTGTAATTTGTTTTGTGGTCTTGAAGTTTTATCTACTATCATCAGGCTTCAGTTTTCTTTATCTTGGTCATTGACTATTTTCATGCATTTGATATGGCATATCAACAATCCAACTTTGCTTAACAGGTGCGATTCTAATACGAAAACAGATTATTTAAAGTAGGCCACCATATGCGGATGAAAGTTTCCAGTTTCACATGTAATTAGTTATCATGTTCTTTTGGAAAGAACATATTATGCTCTAGATTTTCTTATCATATTTTGTCTTTGGTTACCAGACTCTGCATCAGAACAAATACCAGGAGGACCCACATGCTAAAGAATTTGGCATTAAAATTGAGGAAGAACTTGTATTAATTAAATCTCGCATCCTACCTGCTCCTTGGGTATGTCTTAACCGTCATTTACAATATGCTGATTGCCATGTCTGTTGCATGTTTATGCTGTAGGTCTGACTTTTTTTTTCCCTATCAGCTTAAATTCCATGAAAGTGGCGAGAAGACAGAATTCTTGCCACAACTTGGCATATGGAATATGACACATAAGGTATTGAGGTGACATATATATTGTGCATTTCTTCTTCCAAATTATTTGTTTTTCATAACTGTTGTGATTATACTTTAAAGAAGTTTCTATCTTTGGCAATATTGCATACAGCTGCAAATTAATTTTATGGTAATGCTTTGTTGTAGAAAATGGTCAATGGTGGGAGAGTGAAAAGCTGGGCATGTGTTAACTTTTGCTGGACTGTACGGGAGTATGCTGCTAGGAATTTCTGTTATGACCTTGGCTTTATGTGCCGAGAATCTGGGATGGTAGGTTCTCTATGACCCAAAAGGTGATTCCTTTTATTTTACCACACAGTATTCACAATTTTGACCTTTCATATTCCCTCTGTCTCAATGTAGGTCTTTTCAGTTAAACCTGTGCTTCCTGTAGTGATTGCTAAACCTGGATGCATAGAATCAGCACTCAGGACACTTCATGACGATGTCATGGACATACTTAGACCACAGGGCAGAAAACTTGACCTGCTGATTGTAATATTGCCTAACAACAATGGCTCTCTTTATGGTATACTTTTTACTTTATAACACATGTGGTCAGTTTCTTTATGTAATACATGTGAGCATTGACTGATCAATTAATGGTTTTTATTTAATGTACTTGTCATCCACAGGTGATGTCAAAAGAATATGTGAGACAGATATTGGACTGATCTCTCAATGTTGTCTTGCAAAACATGTTCTTAAGACGAACAAGTGGTATCTTGCAAGCGTTGCCCTTAAAATCAATGCTAAGGTTTGTTGTGTTGTACTATTTGCTTGACTGGTTATTCATCAGGTCCTTATTACACATTCCTTTGGTTGTGTACGTAGATGGGCGGAAGAAATACTGTACTGGTTGATGCTTTAGCAATGAGACTCCCCCATGTTAGGGATACACCAACTATTGTATTTGGTGCTCACGTCACCCATCCACATCCGGGAAAAGCTAATAGTTCTTCCATTGCTGCTGTAAGTGCATATCTCACTATTTAAGACGCCATTGCCTGGAGGCAGGAGTCCTGTTTATCTATAACTTTAAGTGTATATGTGTGCTATATTTAGCAATTGCATGTTTTATGCAGGTTGTTGCTTCTCAAGACTGGCCCGAGGTTACCAAGTATGCTGGTTTAATCAGTGAGCAAGCGTGCCACCAGGAGTCAATACAAGGTCTTTTTAAAATCCAGGATGATCCGGAAAGAGGAACCACAACTAGTGGAATGATCAAGTACGATCGATTGTGTTACCTTTTAGCATGTGAATACTATACTTGAAAGGTCTTTGTAGTCTATCTACATAAGTTTTGTCTTATATGCAGAGAGCATCTCATGTCTTTCTATCGAGCCACTAAACAGAAGCCCAGAAGGATTATATTTTACAGGTATTAATCTCTGTCTGGCCAATTGCCTCATCTTCTCTTTTCTTTTCTTTTTTAGATAAGGGAGTTTTATTGATCACAAACGATTACATCGAGGTGATAGAATAATACTGAGAACACTCCCGGCCGGACTCATCTCTTCTATTCTACATATTTGACATTGTTCTACGACTGCTCTCTTCAGGGATGGTGTGAGCAAAGGACAGCTCCCTCAGGCTTTGATGCACGAACTTGGTGCCATCAAACTGGTGAAGTTTTTATCCCACATTTTCTTTCTGAACCTTTTTGTGATGAGCACTGCATTCTATTCTTTGAAATGATAAATTTGTGCCATAAAAACAGGCGTGTGCATCTATGGGACCCGATTATAATCCATTAGTTACATACGTGGTGCTCCAGAAGTGTCGCCATACATGTCTGTTTGCTGACTACTATGATGCGAATACTCATGATACAACTGCAAACATACGGGCTGGTTAGTTGCTAATTCTTGTTTGCTGTACTGCCTATCTTGTCAAACCTAAAACCTTCTTCCTCACCCTCTGTTTTTGTCCGACTTCAGGTACTGTGGTTGATTCAAATATTTGCCAACCAAATCAGTTTGATTTCTACTTGTGTAGCCACCGCAGCACGAAGGTTGAGCTTAGTTTTTCTCTATCCAAATAAATTATTTTTCCTTTTTCATTTGTAACACACTCCTAGCTGATTCAAAATTTTCGCATTAGGGAACGAAGCGGCCCAGGTATTATCATGTTCTGTGGGACGAGAACAAATTCTTGGCTGGTTCTTTCCAAGAGCTCACAAACTACCTCTGCTACACGTAAGAATGCCACTTGTTATGTGTTTTTACATTTTTGAAATCCCTTGACTGGTTTAATGGACAAGTTGTCACCTATTATTGCAGCTCCGCAACTTGCACCCAATCCATATCAGTTGGTAAGCACGAGCCCCCGCATTCTCCTACTATCATTTACTGTAGGAAATGTGCTTTTCCTCTAGCAAAAGCATATATGATTACAATATATATTCACACCTTTTTCTTTTGCTATCTGCAGTGGCCCCTGTGCACTACGCTCGTCTACTGTCATCACGAGCTCGATGTTACACTAAACCACGCGCAATTGGTGACTCAACAAGCCACACCTCCTTGCCTTCTGAAGAAGATAGCAGCGCAGCCTCAGAGACTGCCAGTCTTCCTGCTATAAAGGATAATTTGAAACGGGCCATGTTTTTCTGCTAGAACTGCTGTCATTTTGTACGTGGTCTGTACAGTCCCACAGTTCTTGGTAGATTTGACTGAGCAGGCAAACTCATTATCATTTAGCGAGATTCAGGTGTAGCAGCTGTAGGATTACCGATGCTTTAGAAGAAATGAATTAATTTAAAAGAAATGAATCAATTCTATCTTAGAATAGCATAAGTATGTGGTTTCACATTTAACATTTTGTGAGTGTTGATTTGTTATCTTTTTTATATAGATGCGTCCTGTTGGTTAATTGTCCTTTTTATGGACTCAAACAAGCAAAAAAAAAAAAAGGCTTGCCAAAGAAACACAAAAGTTTTCCTTTTTAATATAATGATGCGCAGCTGCGCATCCTGCGCGTTTGAGAAAAAAAAAGTTTTCCTTTTTATTTGAGAGAGAATGCTGATTAGTTTTCCTTTTTCCCTTCTTAATATAATGATGTGCAGTTCTCCTGCATGTTCGAGAAAAAAAAGTTCTCCCTTTTATTTGAGAGAATGCTGATTAGTTTTCCTTATTGTACTGACATTGAATCTCCTAGCTAGTTCTTTTTCAATGTCAGTAAGTCTTGGCCCATCTTGTACAGAGCAGCCCAGCCAAGTCCAGTGGCACAGCATCAGATCAGGAAATCTTGCCCATCTTGTATAGTGCAGCTCAGCCAAGTCCAAGTGGCACAAGTAGAGGAGCAAAAGTTAAGAGGAAAGAGATATTTCTCATCATAGCAGTAGCGACCTAGGAATCCCAATTCGCGCACGCGCGACCTAGCCATCTCACGGGCGGCTTTTCCGACCGTGTGGCGATAAGCATCCAGGTAGGATTCGGGTTAGGGTTTTGGGCATGGAGTGGAAGGAGGGTGGCGTTGGGAAGGGTGAGGTGGGAATCAGGCTTAGAGGAACGGTCTGGGAGGTGACGGACCGACGGTAGGTGCCGGACAAGGGCGGGCAGCAAGGCGACAGCAGCACCACCGAAGTTGTGGGGTCAACAGCGGCCGGTGGGCCGGTGTTGGTGATAGGGGCAAAGCGAGGTAAAGGGGAGGAGGAGGAGGCCAATAGCTCGGGGCTACATCGGCATGTTGGCACGATGGGGGTTGGTGATAAAAAAATAAAAAAAAGGAGCTGAACTGGTTGGTGGAGGAAGCTTATCGAAGGGAGGAGGAAGGGGCTCGTTGAAGAGAGGCCTTTGCCATCGTTGTTAGTGGAGGGAGACCGCTCGTCTGCATCTCCTCTTCTCTGTTGGAAGAAGCTCATCGGAGAAAGGAGGGGTCTCGTCGGGGGCCATTGTCGTTGGTTGCCCTGCACCACTCGCTCGCTATGCGGAGAGAAAGAATGAGGGGAGGGAAGAGATGAGGTGGAGAAAGAGGGGAAGGGGGAAGCGAGGGCTTGCCGCACATGTTAGGGGTGCGCAACTTCCCTAGCGCGTGTGTGCAAATTAGGAAGCCCCTCTTTGCTATCATGCAAAAGACACAGAAGAAAATGATACAATAACAAAGCTAGGTTGTATGAAGAAATAGGAAAATAATATGTGCTACATCATATTTTTGTTGGGTTATTGTGGTTTAAGATTGTTTCCTCGTCATCATCATTTATTATTAAAGCACATTTGCACTTGGTTCAACCTAGCACATTGTAATGAGTGATTGTAGTTTCTATTGAAGTAGAGACTGGGTTATCTATAATTGTCATGGGTAGTGGGCCGAGAGGTCGAGGTCCTAACAACCCTAGAGAACATTTTCCTTGTCTTACGGTAGCTCGCTTGATAGAGTATATTAGATAGGATTAGATTGGGTCCTTCCCTCCATCTATATAAGGATATATTGTATCATTCTAATTAAACAATGCATCAGAATTAGTCTCCCAACCCTAAGTCCCTCTCTCATCCCTAGTAGTCGTATCACCCGACTATCCTCCCGATGGTATTTATTTACTGCCGAGAGGAAGATTAACAACCGAAGACAGTATCATGATGCAAAGATCTATGATAATTGTTGGTTTAATTTCCTTTCAAAATAGTAAAAGAATCTGAGATGTAAAAGGCTTGTGTCATGTTAGGTTAATTAAGGTAGTCGTCTGAGTTAGCCAAGTTGTGCTGCAACTCGAGGATGAGCTGCTCGAAAGGAGTGATGTAGTGTCATGGTAGTGGGTTGAGAGATCAGGTAGTGGGCCAAGAGGTCGAGGCCCTAATGTCCCTAGGGAACGGTTCCCTCATCTTACGGTAACTCAGTTGGATAGAGTTTGTTAGATAGGATTAAATTGGGTCCTTCACTACATCTACATAAGGATGAATTGTATCGTTATTCTAGTTAAGCGATGATCAGAATTAGTCTCCCCTATCCTAAGTCCCTCTTTCATCCCTAGCAGCCGTCACCGCCCAGCTATCCTCATGGCGGTATTTACCCCCTACGAACCCTAACCAATAACAACTATATAAAAAAATGTATCATGTTTTCCATATGATCATATTGCTTTCTTTGGTGCCAAAGTCCTTCAAAATGTCAGAAAGATATATGTCATGCTTTGGATATGAATAAAGGAGTGACACTGGGACGGTGAAATGTTCAGCTGACTAACTTATCACGTGTGTGGTACCACACAAGAATTTAGCATGTGATCCATATCCACTGATCCATAGAAATTTGTAACATTAGTTATAGTCTTGCTTTACATAGCAGATAGAGAGAAGATATACCTCGTTTTTCACACGCACGCTTCCCGAATTGCTAAATGGTACATTTTTTTAAGAAAAAAATCTATATGAAAGTTTCTTTAAAAAATATTAATCCATTTTTCAAATTTAAAATAATCAATACTTAATTAACCATGCGGTAATAGCTAATCTCGTTTTACGTATCTACTCAATTTTCTCTTTTTCTTTCCTCTCAAACACACCCTTAATTTGCAGCTGATTCCTGGTTATTGATCTCTGCCGACTCAGTTTTAGCTAAGATCAAAACTGATTGCTGGAACTAAGCTGATTTCTTGCTCGTTTGCATAACAATTTAAGATCAAAACAGCATCTCTCAAAGGAAGATTCATTGAGTAATTCTAAATCTTGCAAATGCAGTGATTAATCTTCAGAAATGATGGTTAATAATTAGATAGGAATGGACCGGCCGTACAGTTGTACAGAAATTAAGCAGGCGTCTTGGAAAGAAGCATTGACCCTGGCTGCATCTTTATCTGCAAATATATTCATATTCAGACAATTTTGCATGGTCCTGTCCAGCCAGACCGGCTTCAGTTCTCTTGTCCGATGTGTATGCAGGGCGTGACAGTAACTGTAATCATGCAGATGTCGTCATCTCTTGCCAGGTTCAGACAAATTCAGAGCCAGGCATGAGCAGATGCTAGATTCATCTTCGAGTAAATCCTAAGGCGATATGATTTGTCGCTGTCTCTCTGCACCTGGGTGGATTCCTCACATTTTCTGAATACTTCACATGCTGCAAATCCATGGTCATTAGTGAAACATTGTCATTTACTTTACATTTGGAAGCATCAAGAATACAGATCATGGAACTAGCTAGACTGTTATTAAGTTGTTTCTCTGGCTAGAAAATAATCAATCATTTTGTGTGTGTGTGTGTGTGTGTGTGAGAGAGAGAGAGAGAGAGAACCCTTTCTTCAGGCAGTGATTGTGCATGTGCATAACTATGTATGTTTAAACATCTCTAACACTGAACCTCAGCAAGACTGGTCAGTTTGTGTTAAGTTGGACAGCTAGCTCTAAGTTGTAGGATGTGATTAGACCATCATCATTAGCATTTAAGACGCTCTCAGGTCCTATTTCCAAGCTCCATGTTAGGTTGTTAGGACATCATTGTCAGCCAATTAGTCCAGTCCAATGAAATTATTGCTCACTAAAGCAAGATGATTGAATTCATGCACAGCTTGTTTGGGAAATTCACTGCTCCATTGTGTTGACCTCCTATGTTTCTTTTACAATGGTAGGCAAGTTTGTTTTCTGATCAAGTAACATTTCTAACTAATGCAATTATGCAGCAGAGATTTTGCGTGTTCTAAGAAAAGAAATTACATTGAACAATTGATAAGGATGGAGAAGGATTCAGGGGGTGTTCTTCAGAAAGAAAGGAAAAGAAGAACAGGTCTTCGTGGGAAATTCAGAGATTGTTCGCTATGGAGTAGGCGAGTGTACGTCAGACTGTAGAATAGTACCAATTTATTTTGCTGCAAAATCAGTGTTTCAGAGCAGCACAAAATTGCTCCTGCAAACGCCATATACCTCGACACGTACGCTGTACTATCTTTCAGTTTCATCAATGTACCTGTAGTTCTGTCCCTGGACAAATTCGCGACGCAAAACAAGATTTGCATCGACAGTTTTCTGAACATTTAGCCTGTCTAATACTCTAATTCCATTGTTCAATCATCGGCACATATAACCTTGTAAAAGTTGACCTAAGAATTGCACCAAGAATACTATCATTTCAGGGTTTCCATCTCCACCTTAAAATTCAGACTGATCATCTGCACTTGAAAGATTTTGCACCAATAATACTAGTATCATTTCCAGCCTTTTTCCAGCTCCAGGTAACACGGCGTAATTGGTAAACAGCAACACGATTGATCACCACCTGTACTTTAAGCAAAAAAAAATTCAGATAAGCAGTATTGGGACAGTGAACACACCAGACACTAGATACATACATACATGTATTGCAGATTTGCAGTAAGGGGCAGTGGTTGTGATGGCAAAGAAAGGCAGTGTCACGAGGTGTGAGAGGCAGGAGAGGGACCATGTATGTATATATGCTTGTGACAACCATATAACACACACCTCGTGCCACCGTTTTTGTCTCTCTTCTTCCTTCTCCTTTGCCAACTGCTGCTATATTATCATTAGTAGTAGTACATGCCAATGGCCACTTCTCCATTCCTCTCCTTCTCCTTCCTGTGTGTACTACTTGTCTGTCTCATGTTCTTGCAAGAACGAAGTTTTGCTGGTGTGAGAGAATGAAGCTGCCAGCATGATCTGGTTGTCAGGCATGAGCCAAATCTATCCATGGTGTTGGTGGTACTGAAATTCAACCGCGTTTTCGAGGTTTTTCGTCGTGTCGAATCTTCAGAGGGAATTGCGGGTTCTTGATGACCATTGGTGATTAGTAGAGGTAGAATTATCATTGTTCTTGTGAGTTTCAGTATGAGGTGGGAGTGAATGGAATTTGGCTCCATCAGATCATGTTGCAGCTTCACTCTCTCACCACCAACAAAAGATCTGAAGGAGATTGTGCAAGTTCTCCATTTCTTTGTTGTCCTATGATGGAGTATGAAAACAAGGTAGATTTGCTATCTCTCACCTTGTTATACGATTTCGTTCGTTTATTAGATCTTTATTACATTATGGTGTTTCTCTTTCTTTGAGAGTTTGATTTTGTCTTCTCCTTATCATTGAACTGCATGATTTTGCTTTTGTTCTACTTTGCAAAAGCTTTGCCTCATGCAAAATTCTCTCGCCTTTTTCAGCAAATAACATATGTATGGTTTACAGAGGTATTGATATGCTTCAGTTGCATGTAAACTTTTTTTTTTGAAGTGCAAGTTGCATGGAAATATCTGTTTCTTAAGCAGCTTAACCCATTAAACCAAGCTGATCCTTAGTGGAATAGAACTATAGAAGGAAAGGAAAACCAGTGATCATTTATCACACAGTTTCAAATGTTGTTCATTTCTTGTCCTCTTGAAATCATTTTGTGCAGTAATTCTGCTAAATTTCTTCCAACTTTGCTACAGTTACAAAATTCAAGTTCCTAATTTTTGCAGTAGAATGTTTTTATTGGATATTTAACCATTTTCTTTTCTCACTTCAGCAGTAGAATTGTGGTACTTTTGTGTAAAATGTTAGCTTCTTCACAGAACAAAATGTGTGTGGTGAATGCAACGAAAGTTAATCCATGATTTAATATACCATGAAGAACGTAAAACCAAATAAATGGTGAGAGAAAAAAATACAATTTTGAATCGACAATAAACTTGCAAAGTACTATATCTACTGTAAAGTAAGTAAAACCTGCACATTATTAACAATGCTGATAAAATCTTGTGGAAAATTCCAATTGGGGACTACTGAGCATGCAAAATACTTAGACGACGCAATTATTGTGAAATACCTGAGATACAGAATCAATGTTCATAGTCAAATAGCACAGACAGAAATTTGCAAAAATGATACATACATCCAAAAAGGCAGGTCATTTCCACAAATAAAATAAGCACCCTTAAATGAGATGTCGGTAAATAGTAGCATGGAAAGAACATGCTGCTGAACAAAATTACAATTAGGTACAGATTAACCTAATATGTTCATGTGCAATTATATTCCTTGCCTCCAAAAGGCCATGCAACTCATGGACTGCATTCACTCGTTAACCATAAAATTAGATTATGATGTTTGTGCTTGACAGAGACATACATCATGCTACTACTTTAGGCTTCCTATTCAGTCACAATTGCACGCACATTCCATGGAAGTCGACTTGCATTATGAGCTCAACTTGACAAATTGAATTTTTTTAATCACAATTTACTTCTGGTTCATTTTGGCTATATTATTAGCACATTAAATTGCTGAAAATGGATAAAAACATCACGTTGACTAAAATATAAGAGGGCGGAAAAGCTTGATTTGGTGGGACATATGGTAAGGAAAATTTCTTAAAGACATGTCTTTCGGTGGTAAAAAAGTAGAGAAAAAAATGATATCAAAGTAAAGGAGCCATGGAGTGGGAATTTATGTAAGAAGAATATAAAAGAAAAGTAAAACTCGATGCTTTTTTTTTCTTCTAAAAAATAAAGGTCAAGCTCGATGAGAATAAAGCCCTTCGCAAGTGGAATTTGAGTAGCATGAAAATTACTATACAAATCTCTATGTCGATTTGGAAATCTAGTGTGGAAGAGTCAAAGTATTTTTATGTATTACACGGGTTATGAAGCCTTCTTTATGGCAGATACTCGCCTTTTTTATGAAGAGTCAAAGTTTGCAAACAATCGGATGGTTTGGAAAAAGATTTCAACTATGCCATCAGAATTCAGAACCTGATTTTTTTTAAAAAAAAAACCCTGAAAGCAAGACATTGCAGATGGAGCGTTAATTCAAGAGTTCCCTAGCCTAGATGTTCGTTTTAACCCTTTTGTGAGATTCTACATTGACGTTTTAATTCAAGAGCAGCTCGCTTTTTTTTTTCATTTCCTTTTTTTCCTCAAGACTTTCGTGCATTCCCTAAAACACACAACCATAAATGACTTGATCTGCATATGGTTCCTGAAGAGAAATATCAGAGATGAAAAGTTAGCAGAGCAACTTAACTTTGATAGTTTGGATCACCAACGAACAATGGTTGGAATCTTCCTGTAAATCCTTGTCATACATTTGATTGCTTGCTACAAATCTTGTCAAACTCAAATACAATTATACAAAACTACGGTCGATAACAAACTGAAATTCAGTGCAGAACAACTCCAAACACCGATCACCATAGGTTCAAGTCGATGATACAGTAATAGATACAGATTAAATAATGCACAATAGTTTGGCAGATTTTAGCATAAAATTAAAAGCAACTCAGATACATGCGTCATACGTAAAATTCAGATAAACCACAGCGGATAGGGCATTATCAACAGATGATGCCATCATAGGGATGTGATAACTGCATATCAAAATATCGATCCATGAGAGTATGTATGTCAGTTCGAATCTCACTTCACTCGTGGCAGCGAGGAAGTCGAAAGCTTATTCACGACTCATCTAGCAAAACTTGACGATAAGCCTATCTCAAGTTCTTCATACAAGCATTGACATTGCAAAGTTACACCGAGAGGTCTGAAACAAAAGTGCAGACTGCTGATGGAGACAAGCCGAATTAGCTTACGCTTCATCGAGGGCAAGAACACCTGGGAGGGTCTTGCCTTCCAACAACTCCAAGCTAGCACCACCACCGGTGGAGATGTGGCTCATCTTGTCGGCCAGCCCAGCCTTCTCGACAGCAGCAACGGAGTCACCACCACCAATGATGGTCGTGGCGCCCTTTGTGGTAGTAAGATCAGCCAACTTCTTGGCAATTGCCTGATGAAAAAAGACGAGAATGTTTAGCGACCAAAAAAAGAAAAAAATGCAGGAGATCAATGGATGTGATTCAATTGTACTAACATCAGTGCCTGCTGCAAACTTCTCAAACTCAAAGACTCCCATAGGTCCGTTCCAAATGATAGTGTTGCAAGTGTCCAATGCCTCACTGAAAGTCTTGATGGCATCTGGGCCAACATCAAGACCCATCCATCCATCAGGGATAGCGGAGGCAGCAACAGTCTGAAAATGATGGTATAGTGAACATCGAAACAACGGACATAAGAGTTTGTAATGATTTAGTACTATGCACCATGAACATTACTGGATGTTGCCATTCACAGGGAAAAACATTTTCGAATTTATGATATCATGATGGAGGCTGAAGTGCCAATATATTAAGCTATCATTACTTGTATGATGCTTGGAAATGAAATGCATCAATAATCACCTGTTCTTTTAACACTACTTTAGTTTTCTACTTAGGAGCGAAATGTAAGTTGCAGAACTGTGTAAATGAACAAACCTTGCTTTCAGCATCTGCCGCAAACTTGTCAGCCACTACAACATCGGTAGGAAGCAAGAGAGAAACACCCTTCGCCTTCGCCTTCTCAATAAGTGAAGTTGCAAGCTCAAGTTTGTCTTCCTCCACAAGAGATTTTCCAACAGCATATCCCTGGGCTTTGTAGAATGTGAAGATCATACCACCACCAAGGATGAGGACATCAACCTTTGCCAACAGAGACTCGATCACCCCAATCTTAGTTGAGACCTTGGATCCACCAACGATGGCCGCAAATGGCTTCTTTGGGTTCGCAACAGCTCCAACAAGATAGTCAAGTTCCTGAAATAATTAACCATGTCAGTACAGTTGTATTTTTTTTATTCTGAAATAAGCATTATGCAACATATTTTTGGAGAATCCTTTGAAGATTAAAAAAGATTAATTTACTTATAAACTTTTCTCTAATATTCCATGTTATTTCCTACAATAAAGCAACACCAAATCCTTCTAAAGCCCCAACTATTCGGTGGTTGCGAATCCTAAGGGTGGTATTGCTTATTTGAAATGAATATAAACTAGGTTGGTTGAGGATTGAGGTGAATAATGTATATGAATTCAATTCCTACTTATGAGTTATTACCGCGGGACCTATGTATTACTAGGAATATATATATAAGGAAACATTGACCAGGACTGAGACTTCATTTTGGCAATACCTTCTGCATCAGGAAGCCAGCAACAGCAGGCTTCAAAAACTTGGTCACTCCCTCAGTTGAAGCATGAGCTCTGTGCGCAGTGCCGAAAGCATCATTTACATAGAGGTCAGCGACAGATGCAAGCTTCTTGGCAAACTCAGGATCATTCTTTTCTTCCTCCTTGTAGAATCTAACATTCTCTAGGAGTAGAACACCACCTTCCGGCAAAGCAGCAGCCAATTTCTCAACTTCCTCACCAATGCAGTCATTGGCCATCACAACCTATTTATGCACACAAATAGATCAGAGGAATACAAGGGCTGTTGTCTAGTTCAATAATAACAAAAACTAATTGTGAACAGCTATCATCCCATGACATACATCGACTCCAAGGAGCTCAGACAAGCGTGGGACAAGAGGCTTCAAGCTGTACTTGGGGGTGACACCCTTCGGACGGCCCTGGAAGTTAACAAAAGTGAATCACGTTAGAAGGAAAAGCAACAGTTAAGAGCTTACAATTGATTAGTAATCCATTCTGTTTTTGTTCACAGCACACACCACAAGCATTATAAACTCTTCTACCTATAAAAGCTACGACACAAAGTTGCTTATTTGTCGACTTATTAATAATTTAATACAAAGGTTTACAAGCCCACTTAGACCATGTCAACCGTATGAAATCAACTATAAACAACACGATTATTTGTCGACTTGTTGTACAATTTACAACATGAACGTTTTGGTTTGGATACTCCTAAAATTGATATATTCTGCTGGAGGTTCTCATGGCGCAAAAATATAGCCAGCCAAGAAAAGTGCAGTTTTGGTTATCAGGAGACAGTTGAACTAAACCCAACCATGTTTGTGCAAACACTATGTCATCATGGTATCCAATCCATGAAACAACACTCACAAGAGAGAAATGAAACAGATATAAGTGCTGGATGAAATATATATGTGAAATGCAGAAGCACAAACTTGACATGTCTCTGTGATCAGGTTTGACTACTATTCCCTACCAAACAAACAAATAATGATCAATTATACAAAAAATTGATGATCAATTATAGACAAGAAACTTGCATTGGCTGAAAGCAACAGAAGACAAGATAATCATCATCAAACACATTATCCCATTACAGTAAAGGTCAAACATCCATGCTGAATACTTTTAATGTTCATTATATTATGCTAGTACTACTCTTGTTAGTCATCCAAAATTTAATAACGTACTAATATAATGGAAGACGTAGATGGTCATGGTACCCAACCAAAATGGAAGGCAAGCACAAAGGTCAGCAAGAGCATTAAACAATTCACTGGTCCAAGTCATCACAATCAAAGTTCATTTTGGGCACTGATCACAATAAAGAACAAACAGTAGCACATCTACCTCGTCTGACAGTACATTAATTAAGGCAAGTCCTTTATGTCAGTCTGTCATAATGCAAATCTATTTAAACAACAGAACAAAAGAGATCGATTTTTAATTAAAAAACAAAAATGGACAGCGTTTGCCTCGATCATATCGAATCCTACACAAGTGATCACTACAATCCTAATTCCAGTACTAGCGACCAAATCTCATCCATAAACTCCTAATAATAATCTAGAATGGCATGTTCGCAAGTCGAAATCGCGGCGAGGTGGGTGAAGGGATCGTGCGGGGAGATCACTCACCAGATGGCTGGCGAGGATGACCTTGGCGCCCTTCTCGAGGAGGAACTTGACGGTGGGCACGGATGCGCGGATGCGGGTGTCGTCGGTGATCTTCTGCGCGTCGTCGAGCGGCACGTTGAGGTCGGCCCTCACGAACACCTTCTTCCCCCTCAGATCCGCCTCCCCCAGCGTCCCCACGCTCCTCTTCGTCGCCATTGCTTGCTCCTCTCCCCCCTCCTCCTCCCTGCACCAAATCCGGCCCCGCGAGCGTCAAACGAGATCCCGCGAAGCACACAGCAGCGGATCCGAGATCGAGCGCGCGATCGGAGGAGGGGAAACTCACCTTGGATCGGATCGGATCGGATCGAGATCGAATCGGCGGCGGCGAGACGAAGACGAAGACGAAGGCGAAGGTTTGGATTGCGATGTGATGAGGCGAGAGACGCAGGAGGAAGGGTTTTTTTTTTTATAGAGGGCGAGGCTAACGAAGGGGAAGGGGAATATTCGCATCTCCGCGCTCGCTGGCATGTGGGGTCGGGATAGGTGGGGCCCAGATGGCAGTGGGTGAGAGAGGGGGGTTTGATTCAGGTGGGGTTTGGCTTGGAGCGGGGGTAAGAAGATGCGGCGCCTGCGGGTTGTGGTGGGCCCACGGATTGGGGGATCGACGGCGAGGATTCGACGGTATTGGAACGGACAGAATGTGGGCGGCGGATTGTGGGGTGGAAGGTTCTGGAAGGGGTGGGGGCGGCGGCCGGAGTGTGGAAGTGGTGAGGTGGGCGGTCGTCTTCTTGTTGCCCCAATCGATATGGCTGAATTTCTGATGAAATGGATAGATGAATGGACCATGGGTTATTTTGGGCTCATGTTGTTTCGTATCTTGCGTGCTTGAAATTGATGCTATGCTCTTCCATACTTTTCCAATCAAGACGCTTCTATTACTGTTTTATCTATTTAGAAGTTCATGCGTCAAGAAAAAGGGATTCCGCTATGTAGCAAGGAAAAGATTAAGTGAAAATTTTACGCCTATATGATGTGGAGGTGTTTGAATATATCATTCGTATAAATATGGAGCGCTATATCAGCGGTTGCCCACGGTGCTGCGATGCGTTAAACCAAGAATGTACACGCAAAATGCAGTTTTATAACTTTATGAATCTAAATTATACCATGGTTCAAATGTAAGAACTACTCATGTATTTCACACTTTTTAAAATACAATTTCTCCGTGATCACTTTTTAAATCAATCGAAATACCTATAGTGTTGTAAAATTTACTGCTACTATGTTTTTAAAAATTGTAGCCGTAATTCGCAGGACTTCTGATGGCAGTCTCTCTCTGCCTTCTTTCTCTGCGTCAACAGCTTTGCTTCCGTTACCGGTAAAAGGCTAATCGCTACGGTAGCTTTTGTCGCGGGCTTTGAATGGGCTACATAAGTCCTCGAATAGAATCAAATCAAGGCCCAAGGTAATTCCGAGATTATGGGCCGGAAAGTCAGAGTCAAGGCCGACAGACTCGGACCGGCCCATGTAAACCATCCACAAACAGTCGTCGTCTCGTCGATCAGAAAGCGCAAATCCGCCACAGAGACAGAGGCCGCAGCTCCACCTCCGCGACCTCACCAATGGCGACCACCGCCTCCTTCTCCCCTCCCCTCGCCTCCCCCTCCTCCTCCAGGTGGTTCCTGCCTTCCCCGCGCCGCCGCCGCCGCCGCCTCCGCGTACGGGCGGGCTCCTCCCTCAAGGAGTGGGGGGACTTCGAGGACGCCGTCAGGAGCAGGGACCTCCCACGCGCGCTCCGCTTCCTGCAGTCCGTCGACGTCGAGCCTCCCCCAGCGGCGGCGGGTGCGGCCGTGGCGCGGGTGGCGCTCCCCGTGCCCCCCGGGAGGGACTGGGAGGTGCTCGACGCCTGCATCGACGCCGACGACATGCGGCTCGTGGGGCGGGCCTACCAGTTCCTCGCCGACCGCGGGGTCCTCGCCAACTTCGGCAAGTGCAAGAACATCGGTAAGCCGCGCCGCGGGCCTCGCTCTCCATTTGTTCTTGGGTAATTTTTGGTGCGTGTGATTTTGAGGGTCCTAGAATGCGAATTGGTTGCAATTTTAGAGATAACTTGGGTGTGGGATTTAGTTTATTAGATGCTTGTAGAATGACACCTTACGACGTACAAGGGCTGATAATTGATGGTTTGATGTGCTTTGGATGTGCTTGTATTGAAGACTAGATCCCATAATGTCACTTGCATTTGGAGTTTGTGTGGATATTTTTTTTGTTAAAATACCATATTATTCAGACTCTCTTCTGCATTGGTGCTAGTTACCCTGACCACTTTGAATATTTTTTTTTGTTGCAGTTCTGGAGGGGCCAAGAGAAGTCACACCAACTGTTTTGAAGGAGATGACAGGTTTGGAAGGTGAGAATTGCAATAACATCCCATTTCGTATGGTTGTTTTTCAGACTGTATTGGGTTGTAGTCCTTAAATGAACTGCCACACTTCTTTTTCATAACAAATTCACACCACAATTAGCAACACAGCTACAGCATGGTGATAGAGCAATTTCATGGGACTTTTCTTTCTTCTATTATGAATTGTGGTTGTATTCTTTAGAGCTCTCATTTTTTTCTTTGATTACTTTCCTCAGCTATAAAGCTCGCACCAAAGAAGTGGGGTCTCTCAGGAAATTCTTCATATGTTCTAATTGGATTTCTTGGAGGTGTATCTTTTCTTCTAACTCAAGGAGTAGATGTACGTCCTAACTTGGCTGCCCTATTGGGGTTAGTAGCAGCAGATGCAATGTTTCTTGGTGGTACCTGTGTTGCTCAAATCTCATGTTTTTGGCCTCCTTACAAGCGCCGGATCCTTGTACATGAAGCAGGCCATCTTCTTACTGGTATTGTTCTCCTTTAGAACCTTTTCCACCCTACTGTTTCAAGTTCATGTGACTAACACAAAACTTTAGATTGGTACTTTCTACTTTCGTTTTCCTGTATGTGGTTTGTGTTATTTCTGACTCATGAGATTCTACTTCTTTGACCTAACACTTCTCACTTTGAATGTGCATAGCTTATCTAATGGGTTGCCCCATACGAGGAGTCATTTTAGATCCATTTGTGGCATTACGAATGGGCATTCAAGGCCAGGTACAATTATCAGTAGTTTTCCTTTATTGTATAGGGAGTAACTATTATTTTTGTTTTATTCTCTTGTCAATTATCTACATGTAGTAGTGTAACCTCTTTCACTTAATTTCCAGGGCCTTTTTCTTTTTTTTTTCCTTTAGTTTTTTTAATGCGATGTGATTCTGGTGATTTCACTCGGTAACTTGCCTTTTCCATTATAAAGCTCATGTTATCACTTTCATGAGAAAGTGTAAAATCCACACAAGCAGATATGAGAAAGTTGTACCTGCTAAACACTCATGTTGTCTCTGTATTCTTCTACTCTTTGTTTTGTGGGCTTACCCCTTTTGCACTTCATATATAACAATCTTATTGCTACAGAGATCTTTAATAGAGTTTTGTCTCCTTCCCATTATTTATCCATCATATTGAGGGAGCAATCAACAGTTCCCTTTTTCGCTCATTAAGTAGGATTTGAGTTCAATATTTGAAGTAAAGTGATGTATGTAAGCTACATGGCATTATCAGATTTTAGTAAACAGTAACCTGCCATCAGTGACTATGGCTAATTCTATTAGTAGTAGCTATTCCATCCACATTTCATGCTTTCTGTACCTCGGAATGTTTGTAAACAAAAGTGAGTTGTCATGAGGTGCTGTGTTTCAGTCTGTCTGGACTATGCTTTAAAATTGTCCTGAAAATATATTGATATTCTGCCATGTTGGTAGATTATTAGACTCTCACTTTGCTTTACCCTGTAAAGATTGGGTATTTATTCTAACCTTTTTATTTCCAAAGGATCTTAGTTATGCTGTTTAATTATTATGTAGACCTTCACATGTTATTGAGAACTGAAGTGACAGTGTTTCATACTAACTTTGCAGGCAGGGACCCAGTTCTGGGATGAAAAAATGGAAAAAGAACTTGCTGAGGGCCATCTGTCAAGCACAGCATTTGACAGGTACTGAGAATAGGTATCATGCTGGAATGTCGTAACTTGGAGTTCTTCGATGTAATTTCTTCCTCATCTAAGCTAAATTCGAATGCTTAAATTGCAGATATTGCATGATTCTATTCGCTGGAATTGCTGCGGAAGCACTCGTTTATGGCGAGGCAGAAGGGGGAGAAAATGACGAGAATCTGTTCAGGAGTTTGTGCATTCTTCTGGATCCCCCACTCTCAGTTGCTCAGGTTTGTATTATATTCTGTTTCTTAATCTTTTATCTCCTCTTGATTGAAACCTATGTAGTCAAACATTTATTTCTCCATTGGCTTATCAGATGGCAAACCGTGCCCGTTGGTCAGTCATGCAATCTTACAACCTCTTAAAGTGGCACAAGAAAGCGCATAGAGCTGCCGTCAAAGCACTGGAAAGTGGACATAGTCTTAGCACTGTTATCAGGAGAATAGAAGAAGCCATCTCCTCTGACAGATAGCTGGACAAATTGATCACCTACATTGTCCTATCTATCAATATTTCCGTCAGCTTGCATGATATGCATAGATGGACTTGGTAATTTGGTTCTTTGGTAGCGGCAATGAAAGATTAGTACTGTAGACATCAACTAGAATTTGAAGTTGTGAATATCACAGTGCTCCTGGCAGTAAACATTCCTTTGATGTGGGTTAAAGAGGCCAAATCATGTGGGGATTTATCAATCAACTGCTATGAGGATTTTTGAGTTGGAGACAAGATACACAGCTTAGCTGGTATGAAGCTTTATGAGTTGGAGAGAGAGATATATATATGATCATGTGATTCAGCTACTATGAAAATGTACATAGATAGGACATATTGACCCATCACGAATGTAAAAAGAACACATAGGTGTGGAATGTAAGTAAGCTGAAACTGTACCATGACTGTTTTCTTCCATTTAACAGCGTGAAACTCCCTTCGTATTATAAAATATTTTAACTTTTTTTCTAGTCAAACATTTTTTAGTGTGACTAAGTCTAACATTGAATATATTTTGATGGTATGATTGTTTTGTGTTCAAAATATTGTTATGTTTTTCTATAAACTTGTTGAAACTTAAATAAGTTATGGCTAAAAAAAATCAAAACGCCTAACAGTATAAAAACAGAGGGAGTAACTGATAACACGTTCGAACTTTGAACAACGAGGCCTATGAACATGAGTATTTTCGTACTTTATTTTCCGGATTTTTTTGCTGTAACGCATTCAATGCTTCCTGTGAAAAAAAAAGAAGAGAAAAAAAACTTGTTCACCTAGATGGGCTTATAGCTAAAAAAAAGCCCAGTTGGCCCATTGGCTCAGTGTGATCCAGTGAGGAAGTGAACTGTGACCACAGCAACCACCACTCCTCACGAGCCATGGAGCCCGCCGCCGGCGTCACGGCTGCCGTCGACCTGTCCCCGGCGGCCGCCGACCTCGGCAGGGTGCACCTCCTCCCCTGCGGCATCAGGCAGAACGGCGCCGCCGCCGTCTCCGAGTACTTCAAGCCCAAGGAAACAGGTCAGTGCCTCGTCGCAAAGATCTCAGACTTCTCTCTTCGTGGTGGTGGCCGTTTGGTTGAGGAATCGATGCGTGCGCGCGCAGGTGTGGAGGTGGAGGGGGTGAGGGTGGAGGAGGCCTTCTTCCGCGGGAGGAAGCTGCAGGGTTCCACCATCTCGCTCCCGGATGGCTACCGAGGTGTGTTTCATGGTTTGGTTTGAAATTTATTTGTTTGAATCGATTCATATAAATGTGCATCAAATTACGAATCAGCAGCAGCGATTGGATTTTTTTTTTAAAAAAAAAGAACCAGATTTTGGTATGGTACCAAGTAATTTACACATCTAGGCGCATCTAGTAATGGCATGATGATCAGTAGTAGCATGTGTAAGTTGAACCGAGTGTGTGCTTATCTTGATCAAGTTCGTGATGATTCTACCAATTCTTGTGTAGGATATGTATTGGAGAAGAGGAGTGGAGGAAAGGATATGCAGAAGCTGGAGGGGGAGGTTAGCAATTTCAAATCTCGCGCGGAATTCCAAAACATAACGTATTGGAATCATGATACCACACCTTCTGCAGAGGATCCCCTACCGCGGTGCTTTCATTTGCTAACGGTTGCTAATGCTGTAAGTTTTTCCTTTTTACAGAATCCATTGATCATTTCTTCAGCTCGTGCGCTTTGTTGTTGTGCTTGTGTATGCTACTCAATTGTTCGGTAGATTACACAAACCACCTAGCTAGGGACATAACAGAAATAGTTGGGGAGGTTTGTTCGTTTGATGCCCTATGTATCACCAGTAGTTTCATCTTTCAAGTTACATTCGTCTCAATCTTGTCTAAATAATGACATGCTGACCTCCTTCATTATCCAATGCCTCACCTTTTTTTAAACAAAAAGAGGCAGTGCTGTTTGATTTTTTTCTGTAAAATTTAATTCTTCGCCTTCTTGTGCTTGCCTTACATTTGATGAACATGTTGTTAATTTGTTTTGCCAATCTTCCTTTCATTTGACATGGTACTACGTAGTAGGACATCGTAATTATTTTCTGAAAGGACGATTGGCTAACTAGAGTTTTTGCCTTTCTGTTCATCCAGATGCACAAGCCAGTGACCGCTGAAGAGATGGCTAACATGTCCGCAGTGCAGAATCAGAGCAGTTAACAGAGATTCGTGACATGATGAAGCTGCAATTTCACGTGATATGGCTGCAGCATTGAGAACAAAAAAAAGTTAGCTATTCAGTTTGTAGTTTCCATCAGTTGAGCCATCCTGACTATCAACTAGGCTGTGACATGCAAGAAAATTCGCATCAAATGTGCTACTGTTTTTGAGTAATTTTAGCTTAGGACTCTGAACCTGCATCGGTTATTCTGTACTAGTATATCATTAACCTGTAATGTACTTAACGTGTTGTAATGTTTTGGGGGAAAACACTATCATCCCTTAATATGTTGTTCAAATATTCTAAACATATGCTATATTTCATCTGAGTGCTATGCATCAGGAAGCATTGCATTCAGTTCTGGTTGACAGATTGTATGTTAAACCAGACTTATGACTAAAGTACAACAATCAACAATTTCAGAATCAAATTATTTTGAAAATAAAGCATCTGCAAAATTACATCAAATTACAAAGTTACAACATAATTGGCCGCAAAAGCCTCTTCCAGAATTCATTGGAAATACAAGGGGATTACAATAACCGTCGAACCACGTTCTAAATTCTAGCTCACCTTGCTAAACGAAGCAGAGATACAGATCTGAATGAGACAGCTCAACATTGTGGTACAATCCTCTAGTAGAACTAGGGTACAAAAAAAATCAAAATAATCCACTCAACACCCTACTTGGCCAATGGTGGATTTCTGTTTTCATTGCAAGCTATCAAAGAAGCCAGGGCCAGCTTTTGCTTTCAGCTCGTGGCCAGCATCTTTACCCATCTCAACCATGATATCAAAATCATAAGGTCCAGTTCTTGAAGTCTCATATACTGTAAGCAGCATCACAAAAAAAAAAATTAATTCCATGATAAAATACAGCTGTTTTGTATCATAGATTTTATTGAAAAACAAGGGCACCTGTAGATCCATCAGGTGAAGCCAATAGCCCTCGGAATGAACAATTCCCATCCTTGTCACGGCTAGCATATGCCGCAATTGGAGTTCGGCAGTTGCCATCAAGAACTGATAAGAATTCTCTTTCACATGCAACAGCTAATCTGGTATCTTCATGGTTCAATGAGGACAAGTAATTCATCTGCAGAAGGAAGGACAAAGAGTCATTATCTTTCGCTTGCGGTGCATAAATATGGAACAGATCATGCAAGCAGTTGGCACATTTGAGCGCGTATATCAATAACAGAACAGAAATATGGGCTCAGCCATTAAGATTATTCTAAAAGAATTTTTTTGTCTGTCAGTAGTTAAAATATTCAAAATATGCAACATGCTCAGGATAAAGAGGAACAAACATATGGATAAAGGCTGCAGTAAGTGAATGGAAATGTGAAGAGTTGGTTGACAAGGTCATCAGATTTGTGAACAATCATCTGTCATTTTTTAACAGCATGATGTGGCACAGCTGAGAACTGGAAAAAAAAAGGAGGCCAGAGCCGCTTGAACTTGTCACTTTACCAGAATTAAAAGGTAGCACGGTTCAGATTTGGGTATGGCATTATGCATGCAGCACCTATGATTTTCTTTAATCTACTAGCAAATTAAAGCATTAGATCCCTACCATTGTGTCATCATTGCTTCTGCAAGCTATTCCAATAGCACCTTGAGCAACTGCTGGAAGCATTTCTTCTACTGACAATACAGATGTCGCAGTTTCTGCCATGTTTAAGCGTTTTAGTCCAGCTAGTGCCAACAATGTAGCATGGACATCTCCTTCTTTGAGTTTCCTTAACCGTGTCTGAACATTTCCTCTGAAGTTAACAACCTGAAAAGCATTCACTAACATTAGAACCTACATTAACCAAGGTGAATCTAGCAGTTGATATCCCGAACTAGTCATATTTTTACGAGGTTGAAGTGGAACAGCGTCCTTTCACAATAGAAATCTACAACACATACTGTCATGAATGTGGTCATTGTACTTACTTTAAGTGATGGATATTTGTAGAGAATTTGAGATTGTCTACGCAGAGAAGCACTTCCAACAACACTGCCAGCAGGAAGCTCCGCAAGGGAATTTGCAGTCAAGCATATGAATGCATCTCTCACATCTTCCCGTGGGAGATTGCAAGGCAATATTGTGCCTTCTGGTAAATATGTTGGAACATCTTTCATCGAGTGGACAGCAATGTCAATCCTTCCCTGCAAAAGCGCATCATCGATCTCCTTGGTGAATAAACCCTTGCCACCTATATCTGCCAGGGGTTTGTCCAAGATCATGTCTCCTGTGGTCTTAATGATGACAATCTCAACGGCCCCCTCCTCGGCTAACTCTGAGTGTGCAGCCTTCAGCTTGTCTCGGGTTTCATGAGCTTGTGCAAGTGCAAGAGGACTGTCCTACATAGCCAATAATTTGAATTACATACTTGCATATCTCAAATAAGCTACTCTATCACAGGAAAAATTGTAAAAGAAAGAAAAGAAGAGAAAGAAAGTCCCTTTTTCGCAACCATAAAGTCACTTTCAAGTCAATATTGAAAAGAGAGTAACCATAACGATTCTTGTGAATTCCTCATAAGAGTTTAATGTGGATGCAAAATTTACACGAGATCCAAGTCAAAATCAGAAGCCCATAAGAAAAGAAAAAAAAAGGCATCTAATGTCTAGAATCGTGCAAAGGATCACATGTCACTTCCAGCTAGCTCATACAGCGCAAGAACACTACAACCTGTCGTGTTGACCAACAATCTTACAGAAAACACCTAAAATTCCCAGCTTTTGCCGACTGAAAAAAGTCCATTCTTTAGCACTACTAAGGTTAACAATGGCATGCTATCACTGATCCAAAATTCCATCAAAACGAAGCTAAATGCACATATCTTGGTAAACAGCCTCAATTCTCTATATCTGAATTCTACCAGTGCTCGCAATGCCTGACATCTAACGACGCGATTGGGTCAGAGCCATATCTCAACACCAAAATTCCCAGAGGAAACAAGATCTCGCAGCCACCGCGACCCCAAATCCAAACCAATTTAGCACACCTAAATACGCGATTTTTACCGGCTCAACCCAAAACTAGAGAAAGGAAAGAAAAAGGGTTGGATCGATTGTGATCACCTCCCGCGGGTGCCAATCCGGATGAGCGAGACCTTGGCCTGCGCCTCGGCCTGGACGGCGACGGCGGCGCGCACGGCGCAGCACCTCCGGCGCGGGCGCGCGAGGCAGGTGGGCGAGCCGAGGAGGGAGTGGTGGGCGGTGGTGGTGGCGGTGGCGCATCTCGGCGGCGGCGGCGGCGGCGCCATCTCCGGGGAAGATGCGTGCGAGCGAGAGGAGAGGAGACCAAAGATGAGATTTTTCTTCCCTATTCTACTCGACCTGGCTGTGTTTATATGCTCTGGTGCTGGGCTTGGGCAATGGAATGGATGAGGATAATGTGAGACGTCCGGATTGGCCAACCGCGGCTAAGTCCCCCTGTATACTGCAGCTGCTGCCTGCAGGGAGAAGGAGATGAGAGATAGAGGGGGTCAGTTAGTTGTGTGATGCCTATGACTTATTAGCACTTTGGAGTAGGTCACTTTAACAATTGGATGGTTTTATAGGTTTTACATTGGAATTTTCTTTTCTATAAGCTTTATATGGAAGTTGAATCAATTGTTATAACTCTTAATACGATATTCGGTTCGCTAAGTTTAACAAGTGAGATTGCGTTCGTTTGCTCATCTTTTTTTTCCCAACTCCCTAGTTTAACGTAATTACTTTCCAAATAGCTAAATTGTTTATTTTAAAAAAACTTTGTATATATAAGTCTTCTTATAAAAAATCAAATAAGCCCATTTTTCAAGTTTGTAATAGTTATTAATATTTAATTAATCATATGCTATGGTATTTCTCGTTTCACGTACAGCGAAAAAAAGTAAAAGCTAAACAAGCTTTCAAACGGACCCTAAGAGTATGCACATGTGGTAATTTATATGGTTTAGCTCAAAAAATATTTAGTGAATGTTTGAGGTCAAATGTAAAAGTTGTATGTTCAAATTCACTATTAGCTTGATACATCAAAACAACCCATAAAACATCCATAAAAAATAAAATGAAAAATTATATACCGTTATGGGCTTTATCCGACTATGAGATAAGAGAATCGCATTAGAGTTGTTAGTAACCCTAAGGATACTTTGATTCTTAGGATTGCTAAATAACTTTCATGGGATTCGATTTTCATAGATTTTTTTCTACATGCCCCTCGGATTCATAGGATTGTATTCCTATGCTGAAAATTACCAATAAGTATGATCTTTTTTAAACTTTTCTTAGTTTTTCCTACGGTTCATACAACACTATGGCTAGTATTATTTTATTCGTGTGTTTTGATTTGGATGAAGAAGTTTGTCACTTCAATTTCTACTTTTTTCCTATCTCGCAAATCAAAGTGGACCTAAAACTTGGCAAAAAGCTTATGGACCTTTTGATTTTCATGAAAACATAGAAAATTTATAAGATTTAAAATCTAATGGGAACTTTTTCTATCTGATCCCTTGAAATAAAAGATTGGGATCCTAACAATCCTAATTCCTGTATTTTTCATGTGGTTTATTCAAAACAACCATTCATGTACTTTTATATGTTCTGTGATCTTCTAGTTTAGTACTTACATTTCATAAAATCCTATTTTTTTCCTATTCTTGCCCCTTTTATTTTTCTCGATCGTCTGCTTCAAATATATCCTAGTTGGGACGTCAAACCAAAATGAAGCTAATTTTTTTTCTCGAATATATCCTAACCTTATTAATTCTTTTTTCAATTCTCGGACGTCAAACCGGTGAGATATGGCTGTTTTAGTTCTAAAACTAAAAAGATAAACCTTTACAAGAGATGATGGCAAATTTAACTATTTGCCACTTTTAGATTGGACAATTATACAAATGAAGATTGCACATATTTTTTCCAAAGAGATATCTTCTTAGCTATTTACTTTTACCCACGTGGTATGCCGACATGGTAACGGGGGGTAGAAACCGGTGTAGGACCCACTAGTCAGCCTCTCCTCTCTCCTTCTTCTCTCTCCAGTTTGATGTGGCGCCGCAATGACGGAGCAATGGCGGACGGACTCCTCGATGACGCCAGGGTTCATCCTCACCAGTGATCGGACCAGCAGCGGCGTCGTGATGGCGTGCGGTGAGATGGTGTTCACGGGTACGCCGGAGCGCACCAACTCGGTCGCTGTTAGCCGCACCACGCCCACTATCGCCGCTACGCCTCCTCTGCTGGCGCCGCCACCGTGAGGAGCCCGTCCACCGGCGCTACCGCTACACCTCCTTGGCCGTCGCGAGGAGCTCATCCGCCGCCGCTTCGCCTCCACGAGGAGCCCGTCCGCCGCTGCTATGCCTCATCCTCCTCCAGCGCGCTCTGCGTCCTCCACCGCTGCGAGAAGCCCCATCCGCCGCTACTTCTCCTTATTCGTTGCCGCTGCTCCGCCTCCTCCACTATCATGGCGGCGCCACGCCAGACCGGAGGGAGAGAAGAAGGAGAAAGGAGAGGTTGACTAGTGGGTCCCACACCGGTTTTTACCCTCCGTTGCCATGTTGGCATGCTACATGGGAAAGTGGTAAATAGTTAAGAAAATATCTCTTAAGAGGGGTAAAATAATATGTGTAAATCTAATAGAAATATTTGGATAATTGTCGAATATGGTAAATAGTTAAATTCCCCGTAGAGGAGGGGCAACCTCACTAAGTCCAAGAATTAATAACGAAAAAAAAAGAAAGCAAACCAGGGAAAAAAAAGAATTGCAAAAACCAACGGCCCTCCATGGTCAGTCTGTCCGCCGCCGTCGCTCCGGCCGCCGGCGTCGTGCCGCCGGCTCAAAAAACCCAAGCTTTTGCCGTAGCCGAAGCACATGCCCCGACCATCGCAAGAAGGCACCTCCTCCTCGCCTCTGCTGCCTCCACACTGCCCGCGGCTGCGGCCTCTGCCTCTGCCGCCGTCCCTAGCTTCGCCGAGATCCCCGGCTCCGGCGGCGTGAAGGCCCTAGACCTCCGGGAGGGCTCCGGCGAAGTCCCGGCCGACGGCGACCAGGTAAAACCGCCGCCTTTAAAATAAACTCGGCTTAGCACCTTTCTTGTTCTAGATTCTAATTAACCTAGTGGAGAGACTGGAGACATTGGAAATGCAATTAACGGATTCAAATATTCAATTCGCTTCTTGATTGAGCAAGTTATAGGTGCAAGGATTGCTTATATGTGTAATGAAGCTAGTATTATATTCCCTCTGGTGATGCTATATTTGCGATATGCTTGGGTCTGTCTGGATATTGGTTGCAATTCAGTTCTTATTTATTTATTTTTTGATAAAGATATGTGAATGTTTCTTATGTTTATTTGTATCAACTGTGAAGGTTGCAATCCATTACTACGGCAGATTGGCAGCGAAGCAAGGATGGCGCTTTGACTCCACCTATGATCACAAGGACGGGACCGGTGATCCGATGCCGTTTGTATTCACAGTGGGGACTGGAAACGTGAGACAATGCCACAAGATTTTCTTCAGAACTTCTTTCCATAAAAATGAATCACATAGAGTGCTCATACTAGTTTACTACAGTGTGTGATTTTACATATGGGGTCTTCTATACTTCCGTTCTGAAGTTTGCCTGAAATTTGAGGTTGCAACATATTGGTGTTACCTTGTTCATGAAAAAGTAACATGATGTGTGAGTAGTTTCAAGCAGATTCCTGAATGGTCAATTGTTCCATATCTGCTATATTTTGTCAAGAGTTTAAAATAATGCAGTTGTTGTACTCACAAGCGCACCCTAGTTATGAATGAAATAGAAGAGGTTCATGTTTTTGTATGCAGAGAACTTTCAGTGGCTAAGTAACAAAGAAGAGAAACTACATCGTCCTATGATATTCGTAGGTCTGATTTTAAGATGGCACTTTATATATTAGTTTGGAGTATATTAAGTTCGGTTTATTTGAAAAAGTAACTTCACAGCCCATTAAGAACTATCTGTTCTTATGGCTTTGGATGCTCATTGTGATTTTCTTTTCTTTTTTTATGATATTGTCAACTTGGTCAATGTCTCCCTTTTATCTGACATCGCTCTGTATGTTTCTTGGGATGCTTGTTTTTGAATGTTTTGGGGTGATGATAATATTGCCACGATCGTATGCATTTGTTATGCAGGTTATACCTGGTATTGAAGCAGCAGTTAAGTCCATGAGAGTTGGTGGTCTTCGCCGTGTGATCATTCCACCATCACAGGGATATCAGAACACATCACAAGAACCCATTCCTCCTAATGTAAGTGTTGTTCTAACAAAGTTTCATGCTATCAAGAATCCTGGATTTCTATTCTAGTGTACTATCGCTTAACTGAAGGTTTCCCAGTTTAGGCAATTCCTACATGTTCCTTTTCTCTTTAGTGCAGAGTCACAGACATATGAATGTTCATATTTTAATTCTTTATCTACGATTGAAGGATCAACTGAGATGGCTATGGAAAAAAAACTAACTTTTCTCTGCTGCTTCGTGTGCAGTTCTTTGATCGGCAGAGATTATTTACTACTATATTTAACCCAACACGTCTGGCAAATGGCGAGGGTTCCACTCTCGGTACACTCATCTTCGACATCGAGCTAATCAGCATAAGGCAGCATTCATAACTGTTCAGCACTGCCTTGGCTGTAGATTGATCAACGCCCTGATAGAAATCTCAAGGAAGCTCTGATCATACTTCTGTTCAATTCCTTCTGTAATATGAAGAAAACGTAGTGATGGTCTCCATTCCTTGAGCAAACTCAAGTGTATTATAACAGATTTTGCGGTACAGAAAATTACAACCAGAAATCATTTGTACACATGCTTTGATTGTAATTCAAATTTGATGTAAATTTTGCTTTTGATGGATCAAAGAGGGAGTAAATTTGCACCCTACAGTGCAGTAAAGAAGGCTTTCTTTCTCATCAGAAGAAAGTCGGTGAACAATTTCTCCCATTCTTTGTTCACATGATCACATCATGCCTGCACTTCATCATCTAATGCCTTTAACTGGCTAGTTGTTGCTCTTGAAGAGTAAATATTAAATGGGAGATGCCTCTATAATAGAACACATGCTGTTTGGTATTAGTACACTCTTAACTACAAATAATTAGTAGTAGTCCTTCTTCGATGCTGCAAAAAGGAAGATGGAGATTCTGTTCAGTGTGCACCGGTGCTGATTTTAGTTTTTCTTTCCTCTCCATTTGGTTGTGATTCAATCGTTTTCTTTTGTTTAAGAAAATGAAAACGTGGATGCTTTTCATAATTTAGCCATGTTCGTGCAGCTTGAGACCAAACACAGTGTGTTTCTCTGAAGTGTCCTAAAAGCATTAGCATCAAGAATCCTTAATCAAAATACCTCTCTGGACGATATGAAATCCTGTGGTTACCTGATAGTGGGTTCCAAACAGATCATGGAAATGAACCACACGGAACATTGTTAATCACATGCAACACACATGGCATGCATACAGATATTCAATTACTCCAAATATAAAATACCATGATTCTACAGGGAAAATAAATCCAATTCCTTCTTAAAAACAAAAACAAAAATCCAATAAAAATCTGCCCTCTAGAAAAACAATGCATAATGTAGCAGGAAGGAACAAAACAACTATGTCTTTAACGCAAGTGCAAAATAATGCAGGAAGTAGCAGAGATGGTGGCACTAGAAGCCGCGCTCTAACGTGAAGCAAGGTGTCCATCTAGATGGAGCCCTCCTCGTTACATCATGTTTTGTGAGATATCGGCTTTCCTAATCTACCACTCTCCTTTTTTTTTCTTTGTACATACTTTGTTGTGTAGAACCACCTTTTTTTTCTAATCTTAATTTAAAAAAATGCACTTTGCATATCCCTGAAAAATGAAAATAAAAATCCCAATGCAAAGCTATAGCCCTTGCAGAATTGTTGCTTTGACTCTACTGATGGATCACCTAATTTGACATTTGGAGTGCAAGTTATACAACTTTGCTACCAGTCAAACACTCCTAGTTGAACTAGAAGTACAATAGGAGAATAGTAAAAAAATAGTAAAATGACCAAAATGCCCTCCTTCCCCTCCATTTTCTTCTGTTGCCTTTGCTTCTTTCTTTCTTTTCTTTCTTTCTTTCCCGCATCTTCTTCTCCGTCGCGCTCCTCTCCTTTCCTCTCTGGTCCCGATCTGCTGCTGTGCGAGCCGGAGCTCCTCCTCCTCCCACGCGCGGCCGGCGAGAAGCAGCAAGGTGCGGGATGGCCATCTGAAGTTGGAGTGTTGGATTGATTTGTTCTTTTCAGTTAACCCTTCTAGTTCTCTGGATTTCTTTGATGCGTGCTTGTTCTTGTATTTGTAGCAGACTAGCAATTTCTGTTAAAAAGAAAAAAAATGGGGATTCAGTTGAACTCCCATGCTCCAATGTTAGGTCTACCCATCATCTGTATAATTTTTTTGCCTTTTAGTTCCCGGAAAAATGGTAATTTTGTGGTGTCCTTTTTGTCCGGTTAGGGAGACCGTTCCAAGTTGCAAGCTCAGATCCATGGCTTCATTGGTACAGTTTTTGTGTGGTTTAATTCTTAGACAGTTAGCTCAAGCTTGGCTATTGTTCAGAGAGTTCGTAGTTTCCTCCAGTAAATCGGTAGTGCAAGGAGGCGTATGAAATTTTGCTTCTCTGAAAATATCTGATTTATCTCATTTGATTAGTAGTGTTGCCGTGTGAGGAACAGGCCTTCCAGTTACCCAGTTGGCAATTGTCTCATTTTCTAGGAAATTAGTTGCCTTATCATCTGGCATTCTGGTACAACGTTTCTACTTCAGTTCTTTGCGTGTCCTTACTGGTTTATTATACCAATGAGACAATCAATGGCATTTGTAGCTCAGCGAGTTTATTTTGCAACAAATATGCTGAATACAAGAAATCATCTGGTGGAGCCAGATGTGTAATATGTATGCTCCATTGTTGATCTTAGAATATTTAGGTAGGTAATTCCAGCATAGAAGCCATTCAGTGCTGTGTCTGAACACTTTGCTCTTTGCTAGGAGTACTTGCCATCAGTTTCTTTAATATTGTACCTACTGTCCATGTTATTACGCAAATGTATGCTCTTAACTGTTGATTTTTTTCTATTGCAGCACTGATCCTTTCCTTTGCAACCTGCAGCCAATCCATATATTTTCAATGCTCCCTCTGAGGTATCATGTCTGAACAACAGGATCATGCTAGCAAAAGTTCTTGCTCAAGTCTTAGCACCAGTACTCAGGAGAGTGAGGAGGACGTGACAGTCGGTACCCTTTTAACTGAAGCGAAGAACAGTGGACGGAGTCTTGGAAAACGCCTTTCCCACTTAGATTCTATCCCGGTACTAGTCTATTTTATTGAATCTGTCTTTCTGATAGTTTTGGTGTCTTTCTGACGGGAGCTATTCGGCTATTTAGCTATCTAGCATGAGAACTTGCCTAGTAACAAACAGACTATTTTTGATATATGCTTCATATATCCTCCATGATTACTCTGCAAGTTCTAGTGCTACTGTGCTAACTCCCTTGTACCAAGTTACTGATGCATTCATTGGCAGCACACTCCTCGAGTTAATGGGCAAATTCCTGATGTTAATAATGCAACAATAGACCATGAAACATTACTGGAAAGGTATTTGTGTTGCTTCCTTTACTTTTGCCCTGATTCATATCTCCTTCATTTAATGAATTTCTTTTTTTTTCTCAGATTGGGCACTTATGGCTTAGCTGAATTCCAAATTGAAGGAGATGGAAATTGTCAGGTTACTATTTTTTTACATGCTTGTATAATTACCATAGGTATAAATTAAAAAACTATTTAAAAGGTATTTCTACTACATTTGGAGAAGTCATCTAACTCACTATTGACTGTATAATATGATCTTTTCAGCAAATTATATTATTTGGATTTATTCTAAATTTAGTTACTATGATAATCTAGCACATCTTCTTTCCTGTATAAACTTGCGTGATATTTTTCCATAATGTCCTCTTTCAAAAGAGTGTTATGATCCTATTTCAATTCATGTACAAGGTCAAGTTTTCATTGTGTGTCTCCAACCAATCTTTATTTTTGTCATGTGTTTTCCTCTTACAGTTCCGAGCTTTGGCAGATCAGATATTCCGCAATCCTGACTATCACAAACATGTGAGGAAGTCAGTCGTGAAGCAGGTAGTTCCATTACTCTTTCACTAATTCCTTAGCAAAACTTGTTTGTTTTGTGAATAAAGAAGTCTCTAACTTAGTTACATCATCAATCTAGTTTCTTGATATGTGCTTGAAATACTATCTCTCTGGTTTAGCTAAAGGAATTCAGGAAACACTATGAAGGCTATGTACCGATGGAATATAAGGTGTACTTGAAGAAAATGAAAAGGTTCTAGTTCTTAACAACACACCTGTCATGTAAATCTTTTAACTTGCTGTTTATCTCCTTATTTAAAGCATTTTATATACGTGATTGTAGATCTGGAGAATGGGGAGATCATGTGACCTTACAAGCGGCTGCAGACCGGGTAACATAGCACTTTCAAGATGGCTGATTGGTTTGTTATGAGCAAATTCCTTCTAACTGTAGGTTTTGACATTATTTATCTTGTGACTTCTAACCATAGTTTAATCCAATGCTTTCTTGTTCATAAAACTCTATCAAGTTGTAACCTAACAATATATTGTTCTAAAAAAATTTGTTTGCTTATTTTATAGCTGTTATTTTTAGAGGAACCTGTGCTATAATTTTTTAAGTGGAATTGGATGGTGGGGTTCTTTTTTTCTATTATTGGTTCCTTGTGTCTATAGTATAGTGATTTTTCTGAAAACATTTACATTACTGTTCCATTCTTGTTGAGTAAAAGATACAAGTGCCATCTCTTATCATCTCCATTCTTCTCAAATTCTCAATGAACAGCTCAACACCATGTTTTTCATAGTTGGTTGATTATATTCCTGATGATTAAGCAAGCCCTAAGCCTGCAGTTCACATTTCTCTCTAAATTTTGAAATTTTAAATAACATGTTTTCAAAATCATGTTCCTTGACAATAACAAGTTGCCAGTACTCCATTGTTATAATATTAGTAGGCATCATGTACTAACACGGTTTTATCTGTTAAATTAGTTTGCTGCCAAGATTTGCCTGCTGACATCATTTAGAGACACATGCCTAATCGAGATAGTACCCAGAGGTGCCACTCCCACAAAAGGTTAGACTTGAGAACTTTGAGATCTTGTTTGTTCCAATACTCACATTTTCTATTTTGTGTTGTCATGATGTTTTTTATATTATTCAATACTGACCACTTTATCATTGTGATATCCTTCATTCTGTAAATCTTTGCCTGCTATTAGCAAACTAAATCCACGTACGCAGTATCCACATGGGTTGGGTAATGTAAATCCCAATAAATATTTGTGGTGTTTGATCATTCCCTTGGTTCCTTTTGCAGAGCTTTGGTTAAGCTTCTGGAGTGAGGTGCACTACAATTCCTTGTATGCAACTGAAGGTGAGTGTTGTTTTCTGTGATATGTTCCTTCTTTCTCTTCAGGCAAGAAAGGTTCCCTACTTGCTATTTTCAAAAAATATTTCTATTCTTCTATTCGTTTTTCATTGCGCACACGCACTACCCGTGTGTTAATTTGAAGGGAAAAAAATGAAGGTGTGGTTATTGTGCTAGTTGGTATCTACAATCCATGTATTTCAGCAATTTCTGCTGGGATAATTCTGCATTAATGATTAGTTCCCTCATGCTCATAATGTATTCTTCACTTTCAGATCTTCCGAATCGCAAGACCAGAAAGAAGCACTGGCTGTTCTAAGTAGGTAGGTAGCCTATGGCAATTCTTGGAATTGTACCTCCCATTGGTCTTCTCACTCAGTCTAGCAGCAGCTGTAACTTCATTTCACTTCGCTCATTTGCTGTCATTGCTGATGCTGTAAGTTGTAACTCGGGAACAAACTTTGTAAGCTTATGTACAGTGAAATATTGGATTTTGAATTATGCGCGGCAGTTCGTTTAAGTGGTTGTTTGTTCATCTCCTTTTCTGAAGGCCTGTTTCAGTAAAAAAAAAAGAAAGAAAGAAAGAAAGAGGGAAGGTCCCAAAATGTATAAATATGTACCTCAGGCTTCATGCAATTCAAGTAAAAAAAATATTCGACATGCCGGTTTTATTTATTTATGTTACAAGAAATCATCTACAGAAATTCATTCTAGAATCACTGGAAGGGCAGCTCGATCATGCCATTCTGATACTTTGTCTGATCAAATAAACAAAATGCCCCTTTTCTTTAAGATGCTCTTGGAGTGGAGTACCAGCACACTACAATTAAACCTGAAGTATCAGTTGTAGAATGTTGTTCGAGTTCCAACTCATCTCCTCAATTCTAAATTATCCTTCATGAAAATGGGCCAAAATAAGTTTTTTTTTTTTGTAACACCGAATATTGCTCATTTTCAAAGTTAAATCAATCTGGATCAACCAGCCCTCTTTCTTATACCACAGTTAAATATCAAATACTCCGTAAGTTGTATTGAGACAATACAAACCCAAAGCGAATTCTATTCCAGGGAAGCTATCACAGTACTCGTGATCAGAACACTGCAAACAAATAAATACACCTCATGCAAATGCATGTGCAAAGTAACACCATCAAATTCCAGTATGAAGCTGCTCTTTTGAAACCATAACATTAAAAGTTACGGAGAAAGACAAAGTACCACACAACATTTAACTTTACAAACTAAGGACTGTTCAATACAAGTCAATGTTCTTCAGAGAACAGTTTTTGTATACACTCACAAAGGTCTGCAGACAATTCTTGGCCAAAGTTTATCAAGTGCGGCAACCAATATCCACCTTCTAGCATGTTCCTTTGTTTGTAGCTAAAATTCTCCCAAGAATTATCCGTGTGTGTGTGATCGTGTTCAGTCAAGTGTTTTATGTCATAAGTCAGTGGCATGAGATATTATTCGTTCCGTAACTCAAGTTTTGGAGGCTTGTCTCTGACATATCTGTCATCCATCTCTGCGGCCCACCATCGTCTCCAATAACATTGTAGGCATAGGATGAGAGCCCAACATTCTCTCCACATGAGCTTGCCTCTCCCATGTTATATAGCCTTTGTGTTCTTGACAGCACCACAAGGTTGGAAAATGTTGAGAAGCTATTGCCTACAAACACATCCGCTCTCGCACATACCTCAAAGTCAATAGCGGACTTTATAAGATAAGGTTGCCTATTATAGATGTCAGTAACTCCAAGTCTCTTCTTCTCAAAAGCAACCATACCCACTCTCCAACCGCTAGTTATGGAATCATCTTCTAGAAGGCTGTCAGCTACTGCAAGATAAACCACAACTGGCCTACGTAGATCAGTGATCTGTGAGACCTTATGAATGATCTCTTCTTTACTGCTGCAGATTTCCTTTGAATTTGAACGCTGCTCCCACTTCTTGCAATGGATCATCCAATCTTTTTCTATTCTCATGTGGACAGCAATGTATGGCATGGGTGGATTCATTGTGCCATCTTTCATGTGCTTATTATGAGGAATACCAGCCTCATGTCTTGCTTTTAGGCCTGCCTCTCTAATCTTGGATATGACCTTAACCACTTCAGTTTCTATATCCGGAACTAAGGCAAGGCAATCGAAAATTCTGGCATAGTCTTTCACTGGCCAGTGGTCAGGCCACAAAAATGGATGTTTCCCGATGATTTCAATGACTTCAGAGTCATCTGCCTCACCCCTTCTGTATTGTAGTAGCTGATCCAAGTCCTTCTCCACCGTCCACCTCCTACCACTTCCCTTTTGGAGTTTGAAAGGTTTGGTTTGATTTGAAACTTCTGAATAGCGAGCTAACCTTACGAACCCCTGGCAACGGGCGTTGAACTTGGCAAAGTCAAACACCTTGTCGAAAGTGATTGGTCGCAGCAAGTCAACCTCTTTATAGAAAAGCGAAGCACTCAAACTAGGCATGAGCAGAGACCGGTTCAAGAATCTCGCAGTCAAGCATGCCCTGGCAAATGCAATCTTCTGATTGTTCAATCCCCATATAATCTGTGGAACCTCAATGAACTTGCCTCGCCTAATTCCAGGCAGCAAATCAGTTGTCGAATCATAAAAACCCTTCTTCTCGGACGGGTTAATCGCGATAAATGGGGATACAATTGCCCTCAGCACAATAAGGGCAATCACTATAAGAAGGCCTTTGCAAACGACAGGCCGCGTCGGCAAGCTGACCTGCTTGAGATGCTTGAGTTCTAGTAGGATGTTCATTGAAGCAACAGTTTAAACCAATCTCTCCTAAAGTGGCCCTTTTTACCACCCAGCATCTCAGATTATCTCTTTACCAGCCCATTTCAAGCACAACAAACATATCTCTCTGAAAATGCAAACCACATTTAGGATGAATCAGCAATCAACCAATCCAATCAGATTCCCTCTGTTTCATATTATAAGACGGTTTAACTTTTTTCGTAGTCAAATTTCCTTAAATTTGATCAAATTTATAGAAATATTTAGTGACATCTACAACACCAATTTAGTTTTATTAAATCTAACATTGAATGTATTTTGATATTATGTTTGTTTTATGTTGAAAATATTGCTATTTTTTTCTATAAATGTGATCAAACTTAAGGAAATTGAACTAGGAAAAGAGTCATAGCGTGCTATAATATGAAATGGAAGGAGTACTACATTCTTCAGGGTTTTCTTGGGAACAAACTGAACCTGTTATTAGTACTAGGGTTAAAAGGCAAAAAGGCAAAGAGAAAAATGCAGCTTCGAGATCTACCAGAGAAGAAATCTAGGGCTACCCAAAATTCGACATATCGAGAGATGACAAAAGAGGATGTGCGTTACGGACGGACGGATGGATGCTCACCGGCGAGCGAGGATGCGCCGCGACTCGCCAGTAGCGGACGCTGGCCAGCACAGCTGCTCGTCCGCGGGATGGAGATCGACGCCGGCGAGGAGACCGTAATTTGCGTCGTCCGGGAGTCGAGAACCGATCGAGGGGCCGCGCGCGAGGAGGCAAGGCCGCACGGAGGAGGGGGGGGAGGGGACAACGCTGGGCGGGGGGGATTCTAGCCGGCCGGCAAGCCGCGCGCGGGCGGGCGAGGAGCTCCGGCTCGGCGGCGCAGATCGATGGCGGAGGAGGGTAGGTGCGTGCGGGAAGGAAGGAGAGAAATGGAAGCAAGAGAGAGGGGGAGGAAGAAGGGCAAGATGGTAATTAGCCCATTTTAGTCTGACTTTTTTGTTTGAAAATTAAAAAAGTACGTTTCCTCATGGTTTTGGGGTTTAAAAATTAAAATTCCTAATACCATTAAAACCATATTTCTGTTTAAATTGGTGTCAAGTAAGTAGTAATATCATAGTTATCAATGGTAGATAAGATGACTGCGAGCTTGTGTGGTAGAAATGCTACGGATTTTTCGTTTCATTATTTTGCTTTTGTAGGAATTGAATATGTGTAATATTGCCATTCCATAAATCAAGCTAATGACTAACCTTGTACTAGTTTGTGGTCATTCTAAATAAACCAGTGAAACTTCACTCGTGTTATATTCTAACCACTGATCATCTGTATTTGTGAAATAGCACTAGATGGACCCTAACATGTACTGAGATAGTGGGAGGGCATGCAAGCTCAACATCCTCGCAGCGGACTTTCTCTTCAAGACCTCATATTGTCGTGGTATAAAGATAATCAAGAGAGTAATAATGTGAACAATCCCAAAAATAACACATGGTTCTATCAACTTTTGGTGGTCTTGGTCACCACATAATTAGGTAACAACGGCTTTAGGGACTGATAGATTCGGGAGTGAAGGAGGAGAGAAATCACCATGATTTCTAGAAACACAATCCCAAAAATAATCATGTTTTCTATGAATCTTTAGTGGTCTTGGTCACTATTTCTCATTACTAGGCAATGGCAACGGACTGAAGGACTAGGAGTAAAGAAGGAAGAAATGAATGGCTTTGGTGGCCTTAGTCGTCATTTCCCATGACAAGGTAATGGTGGTTTCAGTTATTCCCCCACGACTGTGCAACGACAGTGTTAGATACCGAAGGATTTATAGAGTGAAGTAGGAGCAAAATTGTGATGGTTTCTATAAATACAATCCCAAAAATATCCTTGATCTCTATCAACCTTTGGTGGTGAAGGAATAGGAAATAAAGAAGAGATATATTGCCATGACTGATTGGATTGGTTGATCTTGGTAGCCACATTTAGGATGCCACATTTATATGAATCTTTTGATAATCTTCGTAGCCATGACTGCGCAACTATGGTGTCGGTGACTGGAGGATGGGAGGGTGAAAAAAGAAGAAAACTATAGGAGGAAGGGAGCATGTGCCCTCTCATTTCGTATTCTTGTTAGTTGTTACCTCACTTCAACCTTCGCATCAAATGATCAGAACAAAGAAAGAGATGACATTTTCAATGTGTGAAATCTATTCTAATTTAGAAAAGCAAAACAAAAGATGACACTTTCAATGCGTGGAATCCTGCAAGTAGTTTCATTCATTTGTTGATACTTTCTAAAATGGAAGATGAGATGAATAGATTGAACTTAGAGTTGGAGTATCATTCTCATCCACCATCCAAATTACAGAGATACCAAGATGGTCATCATGCAAATGATCCTAAAGTGTAACGACCTTAAACTTTTATTTCCCATGACACGATGTTGGCAACCTAGTTCTTGTTAGCTCACGGTGTTGAGTTGAACAACTAGCCATGCCACTATGTTAGCTTGAATTTTTGTATTAAAAAATTGATTTAGATGCATATCATCACAACAGAAAACACAATTAGACTCATAAGTAAATTATTTATCTGTTCACATATACATGGTCAATGTTGTTTCATACTACCTCCATCCCAAAATATTACAATTTCTAACACAATATTTTGTCCGAAGATGAAGTTATTTCTCCATCTACCATCTTCTTTCAACCAATCACAATAATTCTCCATTAAATTTTTTCACCGACATTCTCTTCTTAACCAATCACAACATTCCTCCAACCATTTCCTTCTACTTTCTTAATACTCGTGTCCACGTAAAAAATACTAACAGTTTGGAACGGAGGAATTACATCAATTGCATCTCATACAAATGATAATAAATTAAAAATAGTGTGTGTTCTATGAACATAATCAATTACTTTAGGAGGTTTGCAAAAATTAAATTGTAGGCAATAGAGAAATATTATAAGTTACTTCATGCTAGGATGGGTTCTGGTAGGAGATGAGAGAAGGATGTCCACGCAAATTATATCCAAATGTTAATTTGTTAGTGTCTTGTACTTTTATTACTTTCTCCGATTAATCGAATAGGCTATATTGCAGAGTTGGACGAATATTGTACGTATGTAGGGGTGTATGTGCGTACATGCGTGTCTTCTCCGTGTAGTAGGGAAAAACAACTTTAAAAGGGAAAACCTTTTTCTTGAAAGAGAAATGAAAGGAGCTATTTTTCTACATATTTTCCTATCAAAGCACATATAAATTATTGTAGTATTTAAAACTAAAAATTAGAGTGACATATCAATGGAGAACCGGTAAAGGGAATTGGAGGGAATTAACGAGTTAGAGCAGCTGGTGGTGGAGAGGATAGCTAGATCAAGCGAATTGACAGCGATTGCTAGATATTAAGCGAGGGAGAGGAAATAAAGTTAAACCTTTTGTGAAAAAAGATACAATTTTAACTTAGTATATGTTTAAACGTAGCTCAAGATGTGACAGCCAGTTTCTTAGATGTGCTTATAGGTTATGTGTTTACTCGTTTACAGGGGTGAGTGTACGTGCGCATGTGAGTGCATGCATTTATATTGTTTATAAAAGAATAGCTGAAATATTGGTGGAGAAAATGTAGACTTTCTAGTCTCACAACGTCACATGTGTCCTCACCGTGTCACATGTCGTAGTAAGAGACATCACCGACCAGAACGAGCGAATTATCATAGAACATTTGGATTTCAGTATCTGATTGCTCACAGCAAGCAGAGACCAGAACGAATGAATTGTCACCAATGTACAGCAGATGAAAGCAAGCCATTGCCAGATTCTTCTTTACAAGGGAAAGAAATTCTAGGGCTTTACAAATCAAGAAAAAAGAAATGTGTAATTAAGCAATCACTAATCCCATATTGAAACACTGTTCTTGGCCACTGAGAAACTGTTCCTCTTCAGATGGTTGTCATCTACAGCATGCGAAAAGGAGCTCCTTTGCAGTCCATGTCACTTCTGCAAGATCTTGCAATGACTCCACTGTGTCTTTCTTCAGTGGGAAAAGCTTCTCCAAGCATTCTGTGACAATAAAAGGTTTCCTTAAAACAATGAGCCTTGAAGCGAAATTGTGATGTAATCTTATTAGCAGAAATGAAGCTTCACAGTTACATGGCTATGGAAACAACAGTGTTCTGTTCTTCTTAGACAAGTTTATAATAGTCCACTGAAAGCAAATTTTCTAACATTTCACAAGAGCAGTCAAATTTATGTACAGAAATGACTGCGTACTGACTGAATCAAGTTTGAAAACTGTAGCCTAAAAAATGTGTGAAACTGTATGAGAAAAAAAACTGAAAGAAATTCCATTGACAAGAACATGTTGAGATGGCCAAAAGAAACATACCTGGATGTCTCACAAGGTTCAGCAGTGACAGTGATGCGAGTACCCTCTCTTCCAAAACTCTGTCATAGCTTAGGCTATCTACAAGCTTAGTCGCAAGAATGGAGCAAGCTAAAGGCTGGAACGTGTTGCACCCGTGCAGCGGGGAGAGTGAGCTGCTCATCCATGTTACAGTGATGAGGCACGCTCGAGCCAAACTAGGGATTCCGTCAGATATGCAGTTTGACAGCGCTGTGAGGAACTTTTTGTTCCCACTGTTTAGCAACATGAGCGCAAGTTTCTTCAGCCGTTCTTCAACTATCTTTTCTTCTTCCTGGTAATTCAGACAGCATACAGATTAATAGAACCTAGCTTCAAGGCCAAATTATAAGGTATGAACTATAGATTGTAGTTTTTTTTAGCATGAGAACGTACCACCCTTGCACTCTTATCATTGAATATCTCTGTTCTTCGGAAGGATTCGGATAGGGAGTCATCTAGACCTGCTCTCTTTAGTAGCCATGCTTCCGCGATCGGTTCCCCTGAGGATGAAAACCTCCCTGCCAAGAGTAAGAGAGCTCGAGCACACTGTTCTTGCAACTTTCTGCTGTGTGAACCATGCTCCAAAGCTGCTACCATGGCATCAATCGCTTCCTCTCTGTAAACGCTGTACTGCGAAGAATCTCCCTGGAAGAATACTGTTATATGGGGAATGTACAAATACAAAACACTTGGCTTGGCAAAGGAACAAAAGATTTGTCTTTCAAGATGTTACCAGGAGATCAAGCTGGAGTAACATGACAGCTGCTAGAGGATGTTGGGCGATAGGAGCTTGTTGGAGATACACCAATAGAATATGCATTGTGTTCAAACAGCCAACATTTCTCAGCTCCTTGAGGAACTCCAAAATCTGGGTTGTTCTGTTTGAAGAAGTTAAGAAGCAAGTTCAATTCAAAGGATGTTTTAGCAGACATGAATCTAACAGTATGCACCACTATCTAAAGAAGTTCTAACAGTGTACACCTTATCACCAGTTTATAATCGTTTTACCTGTTAAGGCAGACTAGTTCACTCAGCAAGTTAAGAGCAGCAGAACTAGCCTTCTTCTGATTTCCTACTAGAAGTTGAACAATAGGTTCCTTCTTCAGATTGTCAACTAAATAGTGTCGACAACTGCCATCAGCTTGGATACATGACGTCAAGAGAGAGATGCATTTTTTGCTCTCACGGAAATCACTGCCATCGATTCTGTTCATGAGCAGGTCCAAACCACCAAGAGCAATCATCTGCTTTGCATTCTCAACATTTCTATCAATGTCAAATCCCATAAGGAGCTGATCTAGGAAATATAGTGCAGCTACTTTTGGAGCACATTTCACAGAAGACAGAAATTGCACCTCATCCCCGCACTCCAATATGTGCAGTACAAGTGGTATCCAGTCCAATGACAGCATTTGTTTAGCTTTAGGCTTCATCAAATAAAGTACTATAGCTGCCTTCAGGAACAACTCTTTGCTTCTCAGAAGTCTCAAGAAAACTTCAAGTTGTGGATCTGCATTAAGTACAATTTGTCTATTCACCTCATTGCTTAAAATCAACTCTCCGATAATCAAAATTGCACACTCCAGCACTAGATCATCCTTGGAAGTGAATGTGACCTCGAGAAGCCCTTGAATAAAGGATGGACATGACAACCAAGTTCCAAGGTTTGGATCTTCTCGCAAGTTTGAACATGCTCTGGCAACTTCTTGCACAGCATATTCGCACTGCGTAAGACTGTCTGAACTAGATACCATGGAAACTGCTCGTTCTAGATTCATTGTTAGCTCACTGCATTCTAGCTCTTTCTCAACAGACACGGCTTCCTTCTTTGGTATCTTAGGATGGTTGATGACGTTCCTGGTTAGATCTCCACGACATGAGAAAAGTCGGAGAGAATAGGATTTCCGTGGTGTTGGTGCTGTTTCTGGAATATTGCCTTCTTTCCGAATAACGGAATGCTTTTCTTGGAGCCCCATGTTACTCTGTCTACTCAAAACAGGCACAAATTAAATAACTTCAAGGGTATATACATTTACACGGGGTTGAACTATTCAGCTTCTATGGCAAATGAACATCAGAACTTATTAGCATGCTTCAAACATTAATGTCAAGGAATGGTAAATGCACCAGGTAGGCATAGGCTCTAAAGCTGTCGCAATTCTATCAAAATGGGGCTGTTTCCTTACATCCGTTTGGATCCCTGATCTAAGATTGGAATTAAGAATTGAAATTGTGTTTCCTATTTAAAGGCTGTTTGGATACTCTGGATTCAACATTTGACCCAATTTCGCATGTTTTGGTAATAAGTTATAACTAGAGACTAGCCCATCATAATACAGGTCCAAGAATGAATATTATGCATCTAGTTTCACCTTCTCTGCATTTAAAATCATTGTAAAAGTGTCCCACTAAGAGAATAGGTTCAGATTGCAAGTATGTTTTTTACAACATAACTCCCATTTGCACTTTGCAGCCACACTCTAGTCTAGTTTACTACAAAAACAATCCTTTTTTTGGAAGAAAATGATTATAAAAAGAATCTAAACGAACGAATCCTTGCTTCCTGCTTGAATTCTGCAATACTAGAAAATGCTAGATAAGGATAGAATGTTAAGATATTAAGTTTAGGAAGATAGCAAAGACAAAATTATGTATTTCTACAGAATGTGCACTTGCAATAGAATGGATAATCCAACCATATGAACAGCAAGATTCAGAAAAACGGTAACAAAATTTGAAAACCATTGGCACATTCTAAACCAAATTTACTTACTGCGTACTTACTTGGCAAAAGTAAATCAAGTGAGGCACAAAAGACACGGTGTTATTCAATTTACTGGCAGCTAGACACCGAATTAGGCCTAGGCGCCTAGCACTTAAATAACTCGAAATGCAGACAAAAAAAATTTTGTCCCCACACCAGAGAAAACAAAAACAATTCATAGAGCTCAACCAGCTGTCTCCTTGACACCAACTTAATTATCAGAATACAATGAGTGACCATAATTTGTCTCAAGTCTAAAACATACTGGTACTAATTTGAGACACCAAGAGAATATAAGCACAATTATGAGTCTAATCAGTGTACAAAAACAAGTAACTGTTGACTCACATGAGCAATCTTCCCCATCTTCAAGCAACTTGAATTATCCTCCAATTCAACATCAGTCTCAAGAACCAATTGGGACGTCTCATCATCATCCAGCTTCGCATCTTTGACATCTTCCTGCTCCATCGCTGTGCCGAAAACCGCATTGTACCTGCAAAATTCAGATAATCTCGATACAAAATCACACAAAGTGATTCATTAAAAAAAAAAAGAGGAAGAAGAAGAAAATATTGCAATTTCTTTCAAGTGTAGTTCACCCACAAGCCTCTGTTGATGGAGCTTCTGCGCAAGGAAGACGAGTGCTTCTCCCAAGCATCGAAATCTCCGGGCATGGAGGGCAATGGCACGGAGGGGGGAGGAGGCGCCTCGGCTCCTCCAGACTTGAGCCACTCCTTGTAGTAGATGGCGAATTGGGCGGTGCCGGAGTTGAGGTGATCGTTGTACAGCCTCTGCAGGGTCTTCATCCGGCGGCTCCGGTCGTCGGCGGCGAGGTCGGCCTCGGTGGTGAACCAGACCTTGAGGTGGAGGAGGTGGGGGAGGAAGACGTGGTCCCAGAGGTCTGGGAGAAGGTTCTTGCGAGCGAGGTAGGGCGCGTCGACGAACACCTGGAGGAGGTGGCGCGCGGAGACGTGGTCGTTGCGCTCCATCTTGTAGACGACGGAGAGGTAGAGCTGCGCGCAGGCGGAGAGGTGGGAGTTTGGGACGCCGCAGGTGTGGGCCTCCGCCGCCGCCGCCGCGGGGGCGGAGGCGGGAGCGGCGTGGCGTGGCGGCGCGTGGAGCGAGGCGACGACGCTGAGGAGGCGGATGGAGTTGCGGAGGGAGCGGATCTTGGCGTCGCGCTGCTGCTGCGCGTGCGCGGCGCCGGCGTCTGCCGCGAGGCGCTCGATGCTCTCGATGCCCAGCTCGAGGTTGGCCAGCACGGCGTGGCCCGCGCCACGCCGCGACGCGGCGGGCGCGAGGCACGCCGCGCACTTCTCACGCAGCCCGCGCCTGAACCCTTCGTCCTTCACGAACCTCCCCACGTACCCCGACAGCATCGCCACCACCGCTTCCACAGCCGCGCCGCCGCCGTCCCCATCGCCTTCCTCTTCCGGCGTCACCCGTGGCGGCGGCGAGGCGTGCCTGCCCGACCGCGCCCGCCGCGGCGCCGCGCCTGCCGCGGGCCCGTGGGACTCGAGGCGCTCCTTCTCGAGCAGATCTCGGAGCGAGGACGACGGGAGCGGCGGCATTGGCGGTGGCGACGTCGTCGTCGTCGTCATCGCGGTCGCGGCGGGCGGCGGCCAAGCAGAAGCGAGCGAAGCATCGGCTCGCGTCGCGCGCTCTCGTAAATGGTGAGCGGTGAGCGGTGAGAGTGAGTAGTGAGAGGGTTAAAGCGTGGGCCGCTGCGGGGTGGGGCCCACATGTCAGTCGCGCGCCCACACGCACGAACGCACGCGCGACGCACGCGACGCCAACGGGAAGGTGACGGGCTCGCTATTCCGTTTTTTTCCCCTTTAGCCTGACCGCTCGTTACTACTTATACTCCAAAGTTTACTTCTTTTAAAAAGAAATAGTTACTCCAAGTGACACCAGTCGAGTAATTTTAAGTATTACAGTTACTTAAGAAGATACCATATTAAATGTAAAATTCACTATTTTTAAAAAACCGAAGCCCGTGTTTGTTGGTGTTATATTAAGCAGACTAGAAAACTAGAAATTATTTGCATTCATCCTAGGTGAAAGAGATAAAAAACCGAAAAGAATTGGAAAAGGAAGGAAAAAAACCGAACATCCTCGATGGTGTTAATTTATTGGGATACCTTGGTCTCATCTCTGATTTTGGTCGAGACAATTGAGTCTCCTGATTTTGGAATTGTTTCGTTCGCGCCAGATTTTCCAAGCTACATCATATGAATTGATTTCGTTGCTTTCGTTTTATATTTGTCTCCTTGGGATGTCCCCTTTGATCCACCAGTTAAGCAGTGGCTCATCGTCATCGTGTGTGTTTGGTACCTCATGTCTTAACCGTTAAAATGTATCAAATTTTACACTACTGGTACTCCTCGATATCTCTGGACAGTAAAGTTTCTCATGACCAAGAATTGAATTGTTTAAGGGAGTATCCAAAAAAATTATCGCGAGTTTTTTGGTGAAAAACTTTTCATGTGTAACTATAGTATAATTGAAGTGTAACTAAACTGTAACTGCACTCTAACTGCATTGTAATTACACTGTAACTACGATATAACTTATTAAAACTTGTATTCAACAATATTTTGATTAGATAGCACTGGAATCTTACGCATGACACGTGTGAAAATTTATATACAAATCTTAAGACGATCCGATGATCACAAATATGAAAGTTTTGGGAGAAAAAACTTGCGAAAGTTTTATAGCAAATCCCATTGTTTAATGTGAATATCACCTGTTACGTGTGACGCTTTTGTATTTGAATTTCTGTACTCGAGTCTAAAACAAGTCACGTTTGAAATCAGAGATGGTAACCGATACTATCTTGCTAGGACAATGTGCCGCTTTTGTCTCGGTTTCTACACAAGCTAGCTAATCCAAAAACCTAGAAGAAACAAACCTCTTCTAATTTTTGAACTACAACTTGAACATCACGGCATGCAAGAACGTCTACGAATCTCCAAAAGATATACCTGCATGCACGTAGGCACAAAAAGAACGCATACATTAACAATTTAACACCACATACCTCCATCGATCGACATGGGTCAATCGATTAATTTAACCACAGTAGAATTAATTTAACCAGAGTAGGAACCACCCTAGTTAACATGTGATGTTGGTTGAACTGTCTCTAGTCACCAACTTGAACTGATTAACTACGTGACTCAATGTGTGATTATGTGTGAGTTCTAATTAGTTAAATGTCAAAGCCAGGGACAAGCAGCAAGTGGACAAAGGCTGCAAAGCTAATGACCCTTTTGCAGATCAATATGCCTAGATGCTGATAGGCTGTTGGTGCAGCCAGGGAGACCATTTGGCATCTTGCCCAACTCAAATGGGTGTAGCTATTTATTTGTTCCAATCTTGCGTTTTGTCTGCTTGCTTGCTGGAGATCAGGTAGTTGCAAGAGCACTCACTCACCCCATGCATGGAGAGCCAAGGAGAAGACACATTGGCCCCATGCCTTTTAACTCAAATGCAAAGATCCATCAAGTGACCACTACTACAGTAAAGAGTAAAACAGTAGAACTAATCCATATCAAGTTACAACATCCATGTAGAATATAAGGGATTTTATCTATATAACTGATTTTACCTGTGTAGTTATATGAGCAAAATCCCTTGTATTCTGTGATGATTGTATTATGTGACGAAGTAGTATTTCTAAACAAGAAATTATCCGTTATAGAATATAATGTAGTACTCCGTACTTCCTCTATTTTCAAAATGTATAACACCGTTAACTTTTCGCATAACGTTTAATTATTCATCTTATTAAAAAAGTTAGTATAAATATATAAAAGTATAAGTTAAGATTATATTTTATTTGATGATAAAACAAGTCATAACGAAATAAATAATATTTATACAATTTTTTTTAACTAAGATGAATGGTCAAACGTTACGTAAAAAGTCAACGGCGTTATACTGTGATAAAGTCAGTGACAAATCATAGATATGTAGCAAACTCAGTTGCATATGATGTATTCTCTCATTCGACCTTCAGGTAATTTTTTTTATTAGGGGTGAAAGAATCATGGATCAACTTGGGGAGGAGAGTATTGTGATTGCAAGATCTGTAGCCAGTTGAAAGATGGATGCAAGTTGCAACGGAAACGACATGGATTTAGTGGGAGAGGTGCAGGGTTTTGGCCAAAGGAACAGTCGTAGTACCCGTGATCCTGCAAGCTGCATGCTTGCATCTGCAAACAATCAGTCTATCAGGATTACAATATCTGACCATTTGAACACCTGCAAGCTGCATGCTCCTCCTATCTGCTCTAGCAAGATCATCTGGCTGGTGACATGGTGACATGGTGTAGTTGTACATTCACTGCCTGTAGTTTTGTTTTGTGGTGGTTTGATTTGATCTGAATGTGACAGAGCCTGTCCAAAGTCTTGCCATGATTGGGATTTGGGAGCCCACAGTTTTAATCTCCACCCACCGGCTTGGATTGTTCTCTTCATGCCACTGTAAATAGTAAATCTCCCTGTAGTTTACTACTGATATTCTTAATCCATTTTTACCTCTCCCTGCATGCGTTTGGTCTGACAAGGATGATCTGTCCGGGCGATGTAATTTAATGTCCCATTGTGATCTGGACTTTACACTGCAACCACCCTAGTTAGTTTGTTCGGTAGAGGAGCAATTGCCATGTCGAATTGTTCATCGGTGAGTGTTCACCACAGTGCAAGACTGTAACCTGGACCAGTGCAATGCAACGTGTCCTTTCCACTGCCGAGCTGTATCCATCAGGTTGATTCAGAAAGCAGATATATGGTTGTCTCCTGAGGTGAGATTTCCTGAGAGCGAAACTGTTATAAACATGTGGTCAGGTCAGCCAGTTACTGTGAGCCTGTGACTCTAAACTTGAGCTCTCCAAGAAACCAAGAACAGGTTTGAGTTGCTGTACCTTGCTGTATCTGCTGCTACTCGACGAAAATACCTCAATGATTTGGCGATAATTGTAGGCACAGCTGCGTTGATGTGGAATGTGTCTATCTCCAAGCTCTATTTGCACCGTTGTAGTACAAGATTCTGGCTTGCAGGTTCTGCCACTAGCAGCTTAGAGCAACAGTCTTACAGTCTGGCTTACTGTGATAATGCATGGAGACTGGATTACTACCTTTGATCCACTACTTGCTGATGAGTTGCCTAAAAAGTCAAAAAAGAAATGAAGGAAATGTATCAGGTACTACTAATAACAAGCAAAAAAAAAAACTCACAGTTCAGGTTGTCCTAGATAGTTTCCTTATATTTGAAAATCAAGAAAACAAAAGCACAGATAAATAAAGGTCTACTTCTTTTAATAAAAGAAGGGCTAGACGGTATAGTGTAATGCGCAGGACGCATGTCACCAGAAAGGAAGAAAACTACAGGAGAAGTTTTCTTTCATTGATACTACTATATCAAACACCAGTCGGCAGTTGATGTTCACAGCAGATAAAGTACCATCTTCTTTACAGAGGAAAACAAAAGGCTGCAAACGACAACTTAAGTTGACAACTTGGCAATAACGGTCTGAAATGAAATTTGACGAGAATGTAGCTCAGACACCCTATTTGCGAATGCTGTACAGATGACAAGATGTGCAGCTTGTAGAGTACTTATCAGATTAGCCAAAGCTGGGGCCCTTTCAAAATTCACTGTTCCAAGGATGATGATGATGCAAATGCTACGAGGATGATGATCTTCTTGCAAGGCTCTTTAGTTGGTCTCTTCATCAAGTTGGATCAGCTTTCCGCTGATTTTCCTGGTGCAAGGATCATGATGTCGATATTAGTTACTAATTCCAAGTAACAGTAGGTTGCAGAGTATGATTAGAGCATAAGCAGGAACCTTTGATGATGCGGTTTCTCATCGGATAGAACTTTCAACAGCCTTTCCTCAAAAGGCGTTGCATGCCAACTGACCTTCTGGTCCTAATAACAGCAAAGCAACAGTGTAAGTAGGGCAAATAAGTAGTAAGTGCAAGGTATAGAGAGCATCAGATGAAAGTATTCACCTCCTTGTATTTGGTGGTTGTGTTTGGGATTCCGTTACCATCCCACACCTTTGGCAGCACAGGAGTAGGCTTGTCACTGTCCCAGTTCAGACCAGAAGCTGTAAAGATAGGCAGGTCTGTGAAAACACTATTCTCGTAGCATCTTTGCTTTACCACCTTGCCCTCCGTGTCACTTTGACTCCCACCAGCTGAGGATGGAGGCTTAAGCCAGCAAGAAAGGCTTGCAACACCCTTCCTCGCACTGTCTGCATTGTATTTCAATTGATCTGCATCATCTAACAGCTTTCTGCTGTCATTCTCACTCTTAGGTTCGTCTGGAGATATCACTCCTGGATCTTGCCCTGCAGTAATGTCATGGAATGAGAAGGAAGCAGAAATTATTTGCTCTGTCTGTGTAGCCATTGCATTTGTAACGGTCTCTTGAGGTTTCTTGCTAGAATCCGTGCTCAAGTATCTTCTCTTCGGAGGATTGGATGACAGCACTGGTGAAGAGTCATCTCTTAGTTCCATCCATTGTAATTTGTTCTCGATAGGTCTGAGGACAGGATAGATGAATTGCTTGTTGGTCCTTGCACGCTTCCCAGACCTTAAAGCCTCCTTATATGCAGTATTCAGTGTACCAGGAGTTTGCATATCACCTCTGAGAACCAGAGGGGTTGGGTGAGGTGAATCATTAGAATCAAGCCGCTGGTTTCTGATGTTCTGACGTGAAGACTTGTGCTGTAAAGATGATTGAGGCACAGATTCAACTTCAAGAAGATGATCAGTACCTTCATCAGTGTACTGTTCATGTTTCAAAACACTATGCTCATCACAGTTGAACCTGTATCACAAGAAAGAAAGAATTGCTTATGTGACCATAAGCGAGACAGTAGTATTCAAAACTGTTATATTCATGAAAACTTATGGTATTTGTTTACCCTTCGGATATGTTTTCTTCAGATACCGCTGTTCCTTTAAGCTCCTGTGTAATGCATGATGTGTCATTAGTCATTAGTCATTGCAGTATGTGTTAAAAAATAAAAATATCAGAAGCCAATTTTAGTAAACAAAGGTGCAGAAACACACTTCTTACCCCATTAGTTTCTTCTTCAGTGATTTGGTTTGACCCTTTCAGCATTTCTGGTGGGGTTTCTCCTATAGCACCACATGATTTCAGATAATTTGCCTGGTTATAGAGAGATGCTATGAAATTAATCTCAATTGAATTGAATACAATTAAGCATGTGCAAGGGCGTTATACTAAATAGAGGATGGGATGAATTGTTTTGAATGTTGAAAGTTTGCATCAATCTCAAGATACATTTGATCGAAGCAACAATAACATCTACATAAACCAGTATCATGCACATAAACCTACAAAGAGACAGCAAGTTGGGCATCAGTGAACTCTTTTATGGTACTTTGAATGAGAAATCTACACTGAAAGCTCAAAACCAATATAACATGATCCATATCTGAAGAATATAATCTTAACTGATCGAGTGATCATCACAGAATTCTAATCTACCGACGGACCTGCAAAAAGTTCACTGCTTTCACTGCCAGTATAACTGTAACATGATATATATCTGGATATTAATACTGATAATCAGAGAATTATCAATATATCTCATCCATCTATAGGGGGCTAGTACCATAAGAACTTGACATGGTAATGGACTGAACAGCTGAACACTAATTTGTGACCTAACACACATTTGCAAATTCTTAAAGTAAAAAAGAGTAAAATAATTTGCAGTTTAATTTTGCCTGTGAGGATAGGTGCAGGCATGAACATTTCTCCAGAAAGCTGCAAGCTGCAAGGGAGTCCACTGGAAGAGCACATCAATACTACATAGGTGACAACACAATGTAAACTACACAATCAGGTCCAATTTTGTTACTCCTCACCAGCAATATGGATCAATTTTGATATAAATCACTCTAAAAACATGGTGCTTCGAGAATCGAGATATGGCACCCAATTCCGATAAAATCGCACACAACAGTAAAAACAGGGAGAGGAGAGAAGAAACCGTTGCAGGTACCTCTCGCATGAGCTCCTCGTCGACGCTTCCCCCATTTCCGCGATCCCCATCCAACGTCCCGCTCGCTTCAACCTCTGCAGAGAAACACGCCCCCAAAACCCAATCAAATAAATCTCCGCACACCCTCAGCTCCGATCCGATCGGCACAGCGCAAAAAAAAAAAAAAAAAAAAGATAAAAAAAAGAAGGGGCAGAGGAAAATCGAAGAGAGAAAAAAACCCACTCGTCTCGTCGTCCAGGAACGCTTCCCCGATCCAGCTCTCCCGCACGAGCGGATCCTGCACCAAGGCAGCAAAAATCATCACGACATACAGAGACGAAGGGTATCGGATCGGGGAGCCGACGGGGGAAGGGGGCTGGCTTACGCGGAGGCCACCGGCGGCGGCGGGATCGGATCCCGCGCCGCGGAAGCAGGAGAGGAAGCAACCCATGGTGCGGCCTCCGCCTACGCCGCCGTCGTCGCCGCCGCGGAGGAGGAGGAGGGTTTGGAGGCGGCGAGAGAGAGATGAGAAGGGAAGAATGGTGAGGAGAGGAGAAGCGGAGGAGAAGGTTGAGGGGATTTTGAATTGAATGGAGACGAAGAGGGAAAGTAGATGGGGACGGATAGGGAGAGATTTGGTGGTGGGCCCATTTTCTACTTCTTGTTGGGCCTTGGCCTTTTGATGGGCCGAGTGGCCTTTGAGTCGTTGAGACTGTTCGAGTGTAGTATATTTCATTTTGGACCTTGTTAAAGACGGTCAAAAAAATGTTACTAGTTACAAATACGTTGTTATCTCAAAAATAAAAATATATCACATTGTAAAAACTTTCAATAGGGATTTTTTTTAACAAATCAGTATTTGATGCGCTAATTTTATTGAATATAGTAGGAGATTCCCCATAAAAAAAAGAAAGAATGTAGCATGAGATAAAATTAGTTGTGCATGTACGAGAGAACTGTGCAAAGAAGGAAAAGACTTATGCTTAAATAGGGCAGAGATGCAATAGAATAGATCTCTAGTCTAGGTAACTCAACTGAACAAAGCCTTTGGTTAATTTGGCTCATCCAAAAGGTTAGTCTAGCACTCTAGCCCAAACATCATATATATATGTTAAAGAATTTATAGTGTTAGGGATTAAGGAATAATTTAGTATGTGAACGGATGACCATTGTACGGGAGAATTAATATGGTGACATTAATTGAAACCACCTTTGATCGATGGCCCATATATGAGAGCTAAGCTAGCTAGCTATAGCTACAACTCTTTTGTGCACATTGGTTTTGGCTTTTGATGGTCTAAACAACTAAACAAGCGACCAATATCATGGAGAAAGCCTGTGTTTCCATTGTGGTGACCACATGCATGACATTAGCCGTTGACACTTTGACAAGAATGTAAGCACTGATCGATCATGATATGTATATACTAAGAAAAGTATTACTACGACTTCCGTACGGAATAAATTAAAAGCACTACTAGTCCCCTGACACTGCCATTGCTATGTACGGCTGATCAGAAACCACGACCTTGATTAAATTACATTGACCGATTAATCCGTCGTTTCACTTTTCTAACAAAAAATCCGTTGTCATTTGTCAATGATCGATCACATGTATATATAGATGATTTTTTTATATAAAAAAGATCCTTTTTTTGGAGAGAAACTGGAGCACGTGCGGATGACATTCGACCGATTTTGCGATCAATAATGAACGACGAAATATATATAATTAATGATATTACATTTCGATCAAGCCATAAGGTAGGGGTCAATCGACTTACGTCGACATATGCGTGCCGTACCCGTACGTGGACCAACGAATTGAAACAGCAGCCACTATATATGTCCAAACATGAAAAAATCAAATTCCAACTGTGTATCTAAGACAAGTTATAAAAGAAGTATACCTGATTATTAGTGTTAATATTCTCAAACCAGCTAGTACTAAGCTAAGAGGAGTCTAATAGTATTAGAGCTAACTACTAATTATAAGTCTATTAGAGCTAGCTAGTTTAATAGTGGGGTTAACTATTAACTACAAATCCATATTAATTAGAGCTAACATGTATAATAAATTAGTTATAAGGTTATATTATTTTTTTCCCTCTCTTTTTCTCTAACTTATGTAATTAATGTAATTAGTTTTAGAGAATGTGTAAAGTTAGCATTAGAGTCAACACTAATTATTTTTCTTTATTTTTCTTCTATATATAAATTTATAACTGACTTATTATAACCACAAGTACAATAGAATTTCCTTCTTAATTTTCTCTTTTTTTTCTATTACTCGTATATTCATGTGAAGCCACGAGGCAGCAAGCATATTTCATAGAGTCATAGTAGTATCGATCTATAAGCATGCATGCGAGCGTGCGTGTTTGACTGGACCAGGTTGTAGTGTGCCGGTCAGAAAAGTGATGACGTACGGCTTCTTAGATGAATTATCAAGTCATTATAGAGTTCGTACGGATAGTGGTCACTTGGCCGTACATTCATAAGCAAAGCTTTGCTTATATATATATACCCAGGGTTAGGCACAAATTAATGGAATTATTAGCATAGATACATGTGTGCTGATGATGTGCATGTGTACTTCATCCATCATATCGATCGATCGTCGCATTGCTAATATAAGCTTCTAGTTCTAGATCGAAGGAAGCTAATATGGGAGCGAGAGGAAGAAGAGATCGAATGGGCGGCGGCGGCGGCGGCGGATCGTCGGTCGTCGTCCGGCGGTACAACCGGAGCGAGGCGCCGCGGATGCGGTGGCCGGAGGAGCTGCACCGCCGCTTCGTCCACGCCGTCCGCCGCCTCGGCGGATGCCATGGTTAGTTAGTTAATTTAGATGTTTATATATTTGATCTCCCTAAACTATAAAGCCTTAAATCAATGCTAATTTCTTAATTAGTGTGACCCCGTTCTTTTACTAGATTTCTTATATATACTGCAGTTTCTTACATGCTTTTTTAAGCTTCTAAACGGTACGATTAATATATAACTTTTGTATTAATAAATTGTTCATTCTTTAGAGGAAAAGGATAAGTTTTCAATTTCGATTGTGTCCCTCTCCGATATATGTCATCACAAAATCGAAAATTTTGAAATGTACTACCATCTATTCAGAGAAACCAAACTGAACCGTGGTATTAGTCGGTATTTAAAAATGTACTACTCCCTAAAAATTAAATTCGAAGTAACTTCTATTTTTATTCTCATCTGAATTACAGAGGCAACACCGAAGCGAATTATGCAGCTGATGGGCGCTAAGGGAGTCAGTATATCGCACGTTAAAAGCCATCTTCAGGTAGCTAAAAACATATAGGACTACACTAAAAATATCATCATCATCTCTTTTCGATCGAATTAAACCAAATTAATTGCGTCATGCATGGAGTAGATGTACAGGAACTCCAACAGCAGCAGCAATGTTAACCGTCGTCATCCTGTCAGCCCACAAATCGATTGGACGACGGCGCAGGATCAACAGCAGAGACGACAGATGAGCAGCTTCAGCTTCCTTGCAACAAAAACGGTGACCATTTTCTTCTAGTTCTAATACTAGCTAGGAGATATCAGGAACGCAAATTAAGTAATTATTTGGCTCATTTGAATGTCTTGATTGATTGTTTGATTGATTTTCTTGTTGCAGGTGTCGTCAGCTGGTATTGGGAGACACGGCCACCAGGGACCTCACCGGCGGCAAGCACCGCACGCCGGAGACGACGGCTGCGAGCTGACGCTGTCGATCGGCGGCGGCGCCGCTGAAGAATCGAAAGACGGTGGCTCGAGCATCACCTTCGACGACGAGCTTCTGATCCAGCCGGCGCCTAACATCATCAACGGATCAACGCAGCATGGTCATCGTCATCCCTTTGCTTGTTCCACACAGCCGCCGCCGCCGGCGGCGGCGGCCATTAACCTTGAACTGACGATTTCATCTCCTTGTTGCTGGCTCACCTAGCTGGACAATATATACATGTACTCCTAGAAGCTAGTTGTAAAGTTAGAAAGATAAGATAATATTTTGCTCTTGCTGCAATTAATTCCTGCATACCTGTGCGTGTATATATGCACGCAATTAACATATATATACATGCAAATTCAGATGCATTATATTCCATGGCTGTACGGGATTACTTGTACGTAGTTTTAGGACTTCTGGCAGTAGTTTGTACGCTAGATTAATGGATTGTTGCTGCTTATAAAGGTTCTGAGTACATAGTATACGCAATTACCTATTGATAACCACTAAGATATATATATATTTATGTCAAACTTTTGTGTATAAGGGAGGTTTTTAATTTGTTTCTATCTTTTATTAGTTGTGTGCATTATATGTAGAGGTGGGGTTGGGGTCAGTTGGATTGTATCTAGGTGTAATTGACTGAATCTGAATAAAGCTTCCATTATCTTAAAAAAATCAATATCTATATATACCTAATAATAATAATTAAAAAATACATAAGGTTTATGAGATTTTTTCGTCCGTCGGAGGTTTTTGTTTTCGTTGTTTTCTCCCTTTCTTTTCCTTTTTCACTATTATTCTCGATTTTATTCCCGTATGTTTTCTTTCATGGGCTAGCGCGGCTGCTGGGCCCGAGCGGATTAATTCATGAAGAATTTAATTTTAGCCATGTTATTTTAATAATAACATGTTATCTAATTCTAATTCTAATAATTCTTCCGGTATTTCTTTTTGTCAGTTTTTTCGCCCTATTTTGCCTTTTTTTATCCATTTTTTTGTCGCGGTATTTCTTTTGTCCATTTTCTTTTTTTGGCCTTTTTTGTGGTTTTCTCCATCTGTTTTTTTTCGTCGCGGTTTTTCTTCGCACGTTTTTTCTCTAGTTTTTCCGATTCTTTTTTTCGCTGCTTTTTCCGGTACTATTTCGTCCACTTTTTTCCTCACTATTATTTTACATCGTGTTTTTTGCAAGAAAAAGGACCTATACCTATATCTATATCTAATTAAAATCATATGGAAGATTGTCGAAAAAAATCATCTATCTCACATTGTATCTTCTGGTGAAATTTCCTAATGTTCTGTCAATTGGTACACTACATCCAATTGGAATCTTCCAAAAATCCTCAAAGAAACAGATAAAAAAGACCTAAAATCCCCTAAAACGATCTAATCTCTAGAGTTTCGATAGACCATGACTTCACCAGATAAAGAAAAGCAAGCAAACTTCAACCAAATAGATCGAAGGAGTCTGGATAGATCAGGACTTCACCAAGCAAAGAAAAGCAAAAAAAAATTCAACCAAACAGATCAAAGGTGAGAAATGAAAATCCAAACAGTCGCTGGAGCCTGTAAGGCCGGTTCCCACCTTGATCTGCTCCTCTTTGCTGCTTAGAGGGGTTCGCGTCGCCGGCTGCCCTTGCCAAGCTCCAACACAGGAGTTCCGTTGGCCCTACCACCCGTGCCGATCGTCTCCACCAAGATTCCCTCTATCGGATCCGTTTGAGCTCCACCCGCCTCCTCCATCCTCCGGCTCCTCCCTGTCGCCTGAGCCACCTCCGACCACCATGCCAGCGGCTAGATCTGTGGGACACCACCGCCCCCAAGACCATCTTCTCCACAACTGCTACCCCCTACACCATCTCCATATGCTCAGCTGCGTCGTCGGCCGCGGGACCTTGACGGCCTCCACATAGACTGTCAGCACCGCCTCCGTCCGACCCTCCAAGCCTCGATGTTTTATTAACCATAAAAACATTTACCAACTCAGGAAAGGGTCCCCGCTAATCACCAACACGAGCTATTTAATTAGCGATCAGTGTCCCCGCTTGCGCGTATATATACATAGAATATTCTATTTTCTATATGTATAAATTTTGTACATATACATATAAAGTCTACACGCGTATATAAAAAATATATTTCCAAATTATATAAGGACAAGTATAAAAATTACATGTGAAAAGAAATTGTATATGTATATAGAAAATTTATATTATGTATACGAATATCTGTGCGTATAGTAAATAAATGGGACTATGGGAGGACGTAAGGGGGAAACTGACCGTGCGCGATCAGTCGTGTATTAGTATCCCCATATTTGTATCTACTAATATGAATCGCTTCGGTTCGTCATTCATTATTTTTCATCCGTCGATCTAGAGTTATTGGGCTTGGTACGTCGAATTGTATGTTAAATTTTTTTAAAGAGTTTATACGGAACCCAATTGATTAATAATCAATACTCTACGCATAATAAAAATTAACTTTTCAGCTAGATATCATAAAAAAATATTTGTACCCGTCGTAACGTACGGTTTTTTTTTTCTAGTACAGTATGGAATTACTAACTTACCTCTGGTGTAATCATCGTGTGCCTAAGTAACTAGCTCATAGCCTCCTACTAATAAAGCACCACACAAGCTTACGCCTTACTGTCATATTTTCTTTTGCTGAGCGATTTATACGGGTGAGTATATGCAGAAATATTTTCTTTTGAAAATTTTATGTTGGAGTATTGCATAGTCATATAGATTAGCAATGGATATATTCATATACAAAGTCCATCAGCCTAGTAGTAGCAGCCCATAGCTAAGACCGAACAAGAGAACAAGATGTGAGTACTGCTTAATTCTCTTTCTCAGCTTCTTCACGGGTTGCTGTACATGAGATGCCTCATCGCTTGGTCTCTTCAATTATCGCGGCGGTGTTCTCTCGTCGAATGTCCAAGACTCCCGCCATGCAACGTGACAAGAGGTAACTAAACGAAATCAAGTCTATCACTCTGTACTCCCTCCGTAAAAAAAAAACTTAACCTAAGAGATAATGTGATTCCTCCTAATACAATAAAATAGAACATATATTTATTTTTTTAGGACGTATCCTCTTCTAACATAAGTTTTTTAGACGGAAGGTTAGGTGCCAAGCCAACAAGCCACCAATGCGAATTGTGACATGTGAGTTCTTGTTCTTTGTTCTGGTAAGTGATCACCATGTACATGACGATAACCATACATCCTTGCCATCTACCTAGTCGCTAGAAGGTTCTCCCCCAACACTTTGGTCTCATAGCCGCCTGCCGAATGTCTAAATCCTGACTCCACCTCTTGGTAGTGAGCTTGGAGTGAACTATTCTTTAGTCTTTAACTAAATAACACCTTATATCACAACTAGCAACATAGACCTATCTATTAGCTTATTAAAGTAATAAAAAAAGAGTCACCATGTTCACTCTCATGACCTAGAAATTCTCACACTAATCAGAGAAAAAGAAAAGATAAAATCCATATAGAAATACAATTTAAAAATAGCTAAAATTCGAAATTAAAAATTAAGGAATATTGGAATATGAGACTAGAGTCCATACATGTAACATTTTAGAGGCAATTGAAATTCAGAATTAAAAAATAAGAAAACTAAGTCCAAATATAAATACAATTTAGAAATAACTAAAATTCCAAATTAAAAAAAAGGAATGTTGAAAGAGAAATCTATAGTCCATACAGAATATAACTTAGAAAAAAAATGAAAATCGAAATAAAAATCGGGAATACTGGAAGAAGAGTTTAGAGTCCATATAGAAATAGAATTTAAAAATAACAAAAATTCGGAATTAAAAATAGGAATATTGGAATACTAGAGTTCATATAGTAAATTAGAACTAACTGAAAATCGTAATTAAAAAAATAATAGAAATAAAAGTAGAGTTTAAAGTTCATATGGGAATAAAATTTAGAAATAACTAAAATTCAAAATTATAAAAATAAGAAAAATTGGGAGAAGTGTCTAGAGTTATATAGGGATACAGTTTATAAATAACTGAAATTTGGAATTACAAAATAAGAAATATTAGGAAAAATAATTCTAGAGTCCATATAGGAATACAATTTATAAATAACTAAAATTCAGAATTAAAAAAAGAATATTGGAAAAAAGGTCTACAGTCCATATAGGAATACAATTTACAAATTAACGAAAATTCAAAATTAAAAAAATAGAAATATTGAAAGAAGATTTAGAGTCCATATGAAAATACAAATTATAAATAACTAAAATTTAGAATTAAGAAAAAAGAATATTGGAAAAGGTGTCTATAGTCTATATAGAAATAAAATTTATAAATAATAAAAATTCGAAATTATAAAAATAAGAAATATTTAAAGAGGAGTCTAGGGGTCATATAAAAATTCATTTTAGAAATAACTAAAATTAAAAATTTGAAAAAATATATCATGTAGTACAATATGAATATCATGTATTGGTTAGTTTGATCAAGTTAGTACTTTTCAATAATTTAAAATTATGTTACATTTTAATATATTTAATTATAAAAATTAAAAATAGTTAAGTTATTATGCGAGGAAAAGAAAATAACGATGCTAGTAATCCAATTCGAATTGAACTGTACCTCTGCTCGAGTTTCCCGATTGGCTTCACAAATGAAGTGATGTCTTCTTGGTGCCTTGCACAGGCTCATCGTTGTTTGCTTCTTGGTACATCGTTTTCATGTTGCTAGTCAGTCAATTTGACACTGCAGCCCTCATTGTCCGTTCTAGATGGGCATATGCACGCTGGACAGGTGATGGTTGTAGTGACACCTAATTGCAGCAGCAACATGCGTGCAGGAATGGTGCATGGTTTTGGCAAATGGTTGGATGATGAGGCGTCGATCGAGATCCGCTTCAGCTGTTAAGAGTGTTAAACAGAGACAGTCAAGCAAGAAATTAACCAGCCAGCACAGCGATGACTCAATCGCTTATCCGGCTCCTGATCGAGATCAACCTGAGATCGAAAACGTTTCTATCCAAAAGGCAAAAGAGATTCGTACTTTCAGATCTCCTTTGTAGTATGCCATAGTTTTTATTATCCTCTTTTTAGATAGTTTTTATTACTTACCACGATGATGTTCCGCAACGGTACATATAATTTTCTATCATATTTTGAATGGCTTAGTGATGCTTTTATTACCTTTGTAATATGCCATAGTTTTTATTACCCTCTTTTTTTTAGATAGTTTTTATTACTTACCAAGATGTTGTTTTTATTTTGAATGGCTTAGTGGCGTTTTTATTACCAATGCAATAAAAATTAACTTATTTTGGAACAAACGAGAAGCCTAAGAAATGAATTTATTCAGTGACAGAGGGAGTACAAGATAATGGCTATCAACATCCAATGTCAAATACTTTGCCGAAAAGTTTTAACTTTAGCCAAAGGAAGCAGTAGACATACCTTCAATGGAGAGTTTGATTGTTTAGGACAGCTTATTGTACTGCTTGTCATGTGTATCGAGGTAATATACGGCACAAAAGGCCCAGAAGTGATGGGGAAAACCACCACCCTCCACACCATCCACCCATTTGCAATAAGGAAATGGGTTTCTTGGGTTTTTGTTTTCGAAACACATCGGTTTCTAATAAATGATAATATTGATTTTTTATACATTTGATCATTTATCTTATAAATTACGTAGTTATTACTATTTTACTTCGTTGTAACTTGGTTTGGTTTATAATTAAAGGTTTTTTATATTTGCATAAAATTTTAAATAATAATAAGAAAAATGATTCAAAATTTAACTGCCTAAAAACCAAAGGGTACTTAAAAACTCATTTTACTCCAAGTTACACAAAATTTGCTTCCCCTTCATTCTACTAGAACAGTTACCAATTGCGAAATGAGTCTAGCTCAACTGATTAAAATTCTTGTGGTGACATTAGTTCACCCGAATTCAAATTTTAGACTTGATACATTTGTTTGTATTTACGGTAATTAATCTCTCGGTAGTACACGATATACCCATCGATAGTGAGATGTCTGTGATGACTTCGACAATCTTAAAGTATATAAGTCCAATTTAGATGCTCGTAAAGATAATATGTGTATATGAGCATTCATATGAGTAAGGCTGAGTTCGTTAGGAGGAGATGGGAATAAATCTTTTGCGCACGGAAAACGAAACGGTTCATTAGCACGTGATTAATTAAGTATTAACTATTTTTTTAAAAAAATAGATCAATATGATTTTTAAGTAATTTTCATATAGAAACTTTTCACAATAAACATATAATTTAGCAGTTTAAAAAACGTTCACGTGGAGGAGGAAAGATGAGTTGGGAACCAACGTCTGCCAAACACGGCCTTAAGTGTACCCGTCGTGAGCTCCTGCGTAAAAAAAAGTCACCAACTCATCGGCTCCACAAATTCACCACGATCAAGGCAACCAGCACCAGAGGACAAATCCCGTCCGCAACCACTAGACCCAGCGGCCACGTGGCGCCATCTCCTCCCTTTATTTAACCCCACCAACTACTCCACGACTTCCCACACCGCCACTGCCATCCACTTCCCCCCACCCCACGACGCGCCACGCCGCCCAGCCATGCCTCCCACTCCCACCGCCACCACCGGCGCTGCGGCGGCGGCGGCGGCGGAGCATGCGGGGTTCCGCCTCGTCGGCCACCGCCGCTTCGTCCGCGCTAACCCGCGGAGCGACCGCTTCCACGCGCTCGCGTTCCACCACGTCGAGCTCTGGTGCGCCGACGCCGCCTCCGCCGCGGGCCGGTTCTCCTTCGCGCTTGGCGCGCCGCTCGCCGCCAGGTCCGACCTCTCCACGGGGAACTCCGCGCACGCCTCCCTCCTCCTCCGCTCCGCCTCCGTCGCGTTCCTCTTCACCGCCCCCTACGGCCCCCACGGTGTCGACGCGAGCACCGCCACCGCCACCGCCTCCATCCCTTCCTTCTCACAGGGCGCCGCGAGGAGGTTCGCCGCGGACCACGGCCTCGCGGTGCGCGCCGTGGCGCTCCGCGTCGCCGACGCGGCCGACGCCTACCGCGCCAGCGTCGCCGCCGGGGCGCGCCCGGCGTTCGAGCCCGCCGACCTCGGCGGCGGCTTCGGCCTCGCCGAGGTGGAGCTCTACGGAGACGTCGTGCTCCGCTTCGTCAGCTACCCGGACGGCGCCGCCGCGTCCTTCCTGCCAGGGTTCGAGGACGTCAGCAACCCGGGCGCCGTGGACTACGGGCTCCGCCGGTTCGACCACGTCGTCGGCAACGTGCCGGAGCTGGCTCCGGTAGCCGCGTACATCTCTGGGTTCACCGGATTCCACGAGTTCGCGGAGTTCACCGCCGAGGACGTCGGCACAGCCGAGAGCGGCCTCAACTCGGTGGTGCTCGCCAACAACGCGGAGACAGTGCTGCTGCCGCTCAACGAGCCGGTGCACGGGACCAAGCGGCGGAGCCAGATACAGACGTACCTGGACCACCACGGCGGACCGGGCGTGCAGCACATCGCGCTGGCCAGCGACGACGTGCTCAGGACGCTGAGGGAGATGCGGGCGCGCTCCGCCATGGGTGGCTTCGAGTTCTTGGCGCCGCCGCCGCCGAACTACTACGACGGCGTGCGGCGGCGCGCCGGGGACGTGCTCTCGGAGGAGCAGATCAATGAGTGTCAGGAGCTTGGTGTGCTTGTGGACAGGGATGACCAAGGGGTGTTGCTCCAAATCTTCACCAAGCCAGTAGGGGACAGGTAAAATTCTCACCTTTTTTTGTCCAGCATTCAGCTCTTTCCTACTATAATACTCCGTACTACTATATGGTAGTACATGCAGATGAAAAGGCTTATAAATTCAGATTTATAGTCATTTGTTGGCGGATTGCATTGAGTAGGCGCAGAAAGATATGAAACATTATGAAATTGGAGTACTCCAGAATGCATGAACAATATAATATGATAGTGAGTTCTGTGATACTCCATGGATACTCTTTTTGTGTCTCCATGAATCCATGATGTGCCTTTCTGAAGATTGTGACACTAAAAAGGGAATAAAGCTGAATGTGCATAGGGAAAAAATGAAAAGCCAATGTGTGTCTGTTTATGCCTTCTTGCAAGTATATCACAGTTCCCTTTTGCTGGCATGTTGTAATGCAGATAGAGAGCCACATATAGCTAATTAATTAGTGAGTATTACTTACTAAATCTAAGGTCCATGGATTCCTTGTTTATAAAAGAAAGAAAGAATCTTATGGCAACTCCATCAGCATAAACCAGCAAGGCTGCTGGGAACAACTCAATTGTAAACTGTAGGTTCAAGAGGTTGTATTTGTGTTCAAGCTCACTAGCCTAAGGTTCAGTCAGTATTCTAATTTCTGCTGCATCTTTGCTATTGTTATTTCCTCTATGTGACTCCAAATCTAACTGGATCAGCTATTTCACTCAGGCCAACCTTTTTCTTGGAGATGATACAAAGGATTGGGTGCATGGAGAAGGATGAGAGTGGGCAGGAGTACCAGAAGGGCGGCTGCGGCGGGTTTGGGAAGGGCAACTTCTCGGAGCTGTTCAAGTCCATTGAGGAGTATGAGAAGTCCCTTGAAGCCAAGCAAGCTCCTACAGTTCAAGGATCCTAGGTAGAAACTGGAGGCCTAGAGCAACCGATTTACCAGTATATTTGGTGTTATGGAGCAAAAGAAAAACGATGTGCTTTGTGATATGTGTCATGCAAGTTGATGTTGTAATTGTCGAAGCTGAAGACAAATGATGGTACAATCACTCTAATAGATAATAGAGATGGATCACATACAAGAATGTAACCTACTGTTGGCATTGCTGCTGTACAATCTTGCTTGGAAATAAAATAATATCAACCTGGAGAATCTGTCCTTGTGATGCTTGTGATCTTCTGGTGTCCTTTTATTTAACAGAATGCAGTGCTCCTCTGCTGCCTCCAACTGTCCAGGGTAAAACCGTGGGCAGAGTTACAGCGAATTGCAGTTAGCAATCTGCAAGAGGCAGGGGATGAACAGAGTAAGGCGAATAGTTCAGTGTATGACATTATCATCTTGTTTTGTGGTCTTAAATGGCAAGAAATTGGGCTTGTCAGATCTCAAAGAACTATACGTTAAAAGGGTAAAAATGCGCCACTGGTTTGAGTGAACTGCTCATCATGTAAGACATCACTCATCTGAACTTTGAAGCATTTCATCACACAATTGCATTGCACTGCACGTCTGCACTGATCACATTTCAAAACATTAAGGAAGTGTCACACAGAGTAAAATTGAAGAATGCATGTTTGTGTCATAAAATTGACATGGTTATTGAGATGTATCCATTCAAAATAAATGCACAGAAACAACCTATGGAACATGTAAGCATGGCGACTCTGCAAACACATCGAGGGAATTATGTATAAAAAAGAAAGAAACAGGGAGATAGCACACCTCCTTGTCAGGAGCAAAACAGCCTAGAGAACATGTAAGCATGGCAACCCTGCAATGCATCAAGCAGAGGGGCTGTCTGCGTTGCTTCTTCGACACCGCGATCCTTCCACTTCTTCACCATCCTTTCAGCATCTGCCACAACCTGGTGCTGCAGAACCGAAGCAGCTAGCGGCCCGATCAAATTGAGCCTCGTCGCAGCAGAGATCACGTCCCTCATTGTGACGAAGATGTAGGCTCGCTGCGTTGTCTCGCTGTCAAATCCAATCAGCCCGCATATCAACCCGAATATCGGTGCATGGTGAAAAGACACAGTTTTGGAACCGAGGAACATCTGTCGAAGATCCTGCAGTGACTGAATTTCAGTGAAGACAGACGCAGCCACTCGCAAAAGAGCTGAGCCTTGCGACATCGAGGCCTTCCTGCTAACTTCGTTCGTCAACATAGCTTCCAGCAACCGGTCGAGCTTCACCCACGTCGCGGCATCAGGAGACTTGTTAGCACAGTACACAAACGGGAGCAGCAAACTGCCAGTGTTCTCCAAGATCTGGACAACGAATGACCTCAACTCCTCTGGGTTGTTCACCATGCGAGATTGCATTGCGGCCTCAAGGCCGTACGAATGCGCGAACCCGCCAGTTGGCAGGATGGAATCCAGCAGCTGCCACTGGCTCCAGATTGAATGCTGATTCATGCTTGCTGCATTGGTTGGCTCTTCCTTCATCGTGCAATCCACTGGATGAACCACTTTGTTCTTCTTTGAAGCCGGGTAATCACATTCCATTAGCAAAAAAAAAAAAGGGATGGATGGAACAGACCTTACTTCAGTACTGAAAAAAGAGTAATGTACTATGTCACTTACAATCATGGGTCTTGCACTTAAAACAAATGTTAAAAACACATTTCATTTTTACTCTATATGCTGCTAACATAATTCTAAAAGTTTCCACACCCCCACACCCCACCCCTCCGCAAAGAAAAAACATAGCCCTAAAGTTTTTCATAGTAGCCACTAGCCAGCATATAAATAGGAAGGTAAAAATCAATACATAGCTTATAGCTACCATTGATTCGCAAACGCATTATTTGGTATTAGTAACACCTGACAACACTAGAATTAATGAACTATCAGAAGCGTTGGGAACTCAATTAGCAGGCTGAAACTTCCGGTTGCAATGACAAAAATGGAGTACAAACTATATATGGTCTGAATTGCGGACACCGCGAGATTAGTATGGAAACGTGTTCTTTATTTCCCGCAATTAGGAGACAAATCAAGAATTTACCCTTGATTATCTGTGGCCTATGGGGGAAGAAGAGACACCCGAATCTTTTCGGCAAGGGAGGCCGCCCTTTGACGCTCGACGCCCGGCAGCCTCGCCGGCTTGATGGCCGGCGGCCTTGCACACCTCTGCCCGACGTGGCCGCCCGGACGCCGTGCTCTTCTGCTCGGAGGAAGAAGGGGGGTGGGGGTGGGCGACCGGATGGGAAGGTGAAGATGGGGAGGAATCGGGGGGATTCTGGTCAACCGTGGCCCCGGGGAGAATTTGCCGTGCTCCTAGAATACACGAACCTAAACAGAATGGTTATATTTTTTACGCCGTAAAATTTTACATATGTAATTACACCTCACTTACATATATAATTACTATATAATTTTAGAATTTATAAAATTTACATTATAAATATACTAAAACTACATATATAATTTACGAACTTACAGGATAAATACATATCGACTATTTTTTGGTGAAAATTTAACGCTATAAATATAGCTACTCCCAACCTAAATGTCACTCTACCAAAAATTTCATTCTCATTTTGGAAGGATAGTAATTTGATCCTATACCATGTAGATGTTTTTTTACCAGAGCATATGTATACGTTTTTCTTATATGTGTATTGTATCCATTTGGAGATTAGTTATATAACTTTTTCGATAGAGAATTCTCTAAAATCTATCAAATTTAACGATGATATAATTATGATGTAATTACATATCACTTACATATAATTGTGTAACTTGCTTGTATAACTACTAAAACGACATGGTGGCGCGGTGGTTAGCGTGGGTGTCGTGCGAAAAGGTGCTCGTGGTTTCCCTATCTCCACGCACATGGCTTCCCCCTCTGGTGTCAACACAAATATTAAAGTACATCCGATGATCGAAAAATTGAAAATTTTCCTCACCTAGTTTACGCCCATAGTAGGATAGCACAACCTCTCTTGTGTCAGCACAGATCTTTAAGCACATTTGATCATAAAAAAAAATTGAAAGTTTCCCCGCCTGATTTATGTACGTAGTAGGATAGCAAAGCCCTCTCGCGTCAGCACAAAATCTTGAAGCACATCCGATTATCGAAAATTTGAAAGTGTTCCTACCTTATTCTTGACCCTAGTAGGATATCAAACCCCTCTCATATCAATACAAATCTTGAAACACATCCAACTACTAAAAAACAAAACAAATTCCCCGTCTAATTTTTGTCCGTGGTAGGATAGCAAAACCCTCTCATGTCAACATAAATCTTGAAATACAACCAATCCAAAGTTTTCACGCCTAATTTATGCCCATAGTAGGATAGCAAATTCAATCCATACTACAGCTTTGATTTTTCATAACTCACCATATGTCTTTGTATGACCATATATCTTCATATGGTTGTACGTACCCACGGAGGCAAACGGAGCAAAGTTATGACAACAAGTAGCACCAAACTATCTACAGCCGTGAATAGAGAGTTACAAAGACGAACTAGCTCAGACCGTCTACGTGACCGATTAATTGCTCACTCTGATAGGACATGGCTATAGTATTTATATAAAAGGGATAATAAGGCGGGTATATGTTCAGTGATTGGTATACTACTTCAACACATATGGTTACACTAATCCTAATTCAATTTTAAAAGCGGCAAAAAGACAACAATGCCTTACCATAACACTATATATTCATGTCTGAATGTAATCGATATCAATCATAAGGCCTAAACTTAGAGTCGGTATGAAGTTTTTTCGGGATAAAAAACAACTAGCTTGGCTGCATGTAATATAAATGGCTACTTCTACCATCTACATCACACTATTTTCAAATTACTTGTAGATGTGATTGGAGCTAATTTAACCGTAAGAATAATTATGAAGCGAAAGATAACACAAATGTAGAATAAAAACTTATGTAATTTTTCCAATAAAAATAGTATAAACGTAGATGCTCATAACACGCACACACTCACCCTATGAACGTACACACCCACACCTTACCTCTATGAGCACATTCGAAAGATTAGACCAACATATGTTAAGATTATCAAAGTCACAACGAACGTCTCGCTATCAACGAGTACATCACCTATCACTAAAAATACTTCTGTTGATTATAGTTCACACTATTATTTTCAAATCCCCAAACCATAATTCACAAAAAATAAAATAAAAATGAAATAAAATAAATAACAGAGAAGAAAAGAAAAGGAAAGGAAAAGATAGGAAACCATCCCATCCAAACAGACATGAAGGGTGAGGCTGCCCAATTCCCAAAAGCCCAACCGCCCACCTTCCCAAGCCTACTTCAACCCACCCTTCGATCCCAAAACCCCCAATCCCCCCATCATCGTCGTCAGGGCCGTGACGGCAAAAAAAAGAAAAAACAGCGAGCTCTCCAAGCCCTAGCCCTCCACCGCCGCCGCCGTACGCGCGCGCGGCAAGCCGCTTCCCCTTCCCGACCCCTCGCCGCCGGCGAGCCGGCCGCCCGGAGGCGCCCCCCCGCCGCGGTTTCCGCCTTCTCGGGCCCGGAGTGCTGGGATCGCGCCGCGTGCTGGACTGAACTGGACTGGACTGGAGGCGTTCGCCCTCCGCTCGACTAGCCCCACCGCCACCGTCGTCGTCGTCGTCGTCGCTAGGTTGGTATCCTCTACTTGGGTTGTTTCGCTGCTTCGACTGGTTTTCCGCTGCGTGATGTGGTTCTAGGGCTTGAACCTAAGTGCTCGATCCGAATGATTCGCTCGTGTCGTTAGGTTTTCCGTTTTGTATCGCCGTAGATCTAGCAGAGTGGGGGGTCTTCTGTTTTCCGAAGTGGGAGGGGGGTGGTGTACAGTAGAGCACACCATCACGCCCAGGAGTGAGGAGCTGAGGATTCTCACTGTGATCGTGAACTGAGTTTTGGCAGTAGATGAGTTTCGCATCTTTGCCAGCAAGCAAATACTCAACAATGTGTGCTGTTTAGCTTGCCAGTAATGGAACTTGATCTCATTACTCATTATACCTGATTTTTCTCCTTCCACCAGGGCACCGGTGATTAGTTCCGCGAAAAAGGACTTTGGATACGGTTTAGCTAAAATGGCAAACATGAACATAACCACCATCTTGGAGAAGGTATGGGTTTCACTAACCTGCATGTGAACTGTATATCTGAATTTTGCTGTTTGTTTATCAACGATTTGATTTTAACATCCGTTGTGTAAAATTTGCTTTCAGATGACAGGGAAAGATAAGGACTACAGATATATGGCAACTTCGGATTTGCTTAGCGAATTGAACAAAGAGGGTTTCAAAGCTGACCAAGACATCGAGCCAAAGTTGACTACTACCGTTCTTCAACAACTGGAAGATGCTTCAGGAGATGTCTCTGGTTTAGCTGTTAAATGGTATGCATTAAATGCTTTCTCCCTTTATTGAGAGTGATATCGTCTGATTAGCATTCTGTTTTGTTAATGGTGATCATCCGCTTCTTCCTGCAAGAATTCGCTGTAATTTGGATCTCGCTACTTTTGTAATTTATGTTAGGTGCAGTTGCTATTGTTAAGGATTTGTACTGCCTCATTCAATTCTCTGGACTATTAATAGGACGTTGACTTGATTATTACAATATATGTTTTTAATGTATATCTCTAACTGCTATTTTTTTCACTGCATCTTCACGCCTCAATTATTGTATCCGTTGAAGCACTTTTAGTATAGCAATTTGATACCCAATTGTTCTGTTATGTTTTCCACATTCTGATGTTCTGCACTTCATGGTTAGCTATGTTAATCTGTATTATTACTTCTCTTGGTTAGCTTGGCTCCACTTGTCAAGAAGGTTGGTGAGGATAGAGTGGTGGAGATGACCAACATTCTTTGTGATAAGTTACTCAATGGAAAGGATCAACATCGAGACACTGCTAGTATTGCTCTGAAGACAATCATTGTGGAAGTTACAACAACATCACTTGCTGAAAAGATTTTGGTGTCTCTTGCCCCACAGCTAATCAAGGGTGCCACTGCTGTAAGTTCTTAATTCGTCTCCTAATTGTAGAAAATCATGCCATTCCATATTAATCTTGTGGCGTGTGGCATTCGGACCATATAGTTTGTATTTGCCATTACAATTGGAAGTTTGCCTGCTAATCAAGTTTCCAGTTTTTCTGATGGTGCATTCTACTTTTGTGAGGTGTAATACCAAAGAACGCCTTTGCAGATCTTGTAGCTATGTATTTATTTTTACCTCCCTATTCATCCAGTCTGGTTAGGTGTGCAACCATGTTTGCTTGTCATATTCAATTCAAGTCATTATATGCTGACTAGTATCACAACTTCATAATCATGTTAGCAGCACAGAGCCAAAAAGAAAGTATGTTTTAACATTTGTTTTTAGTTTAAGAGCCATGATAGTAAGTGCCATAGTACAGTACCTTTCGCTACTGCAGAAAGTTGGATAGTTTCCCAGACCAGTCAATATTTCTAGATTTTTCTAGCCACCATAAATTTCAAACCGCAATTTTAGCTACTGCAGCAAATACAATGCAAATGGTAAACCACGAGCAAACTTTTATTTGGATAAACTAATTAAGAAGCTGTGCTATCCTTCTTAACACAGGACGAATTTTAGCCTCAAATCTGGCAATGATGCTGACTACGCACAGTCTGTGAGGTTTTATTTGGCAATTTCTAGCTATCTGCATAACTATAATAACACATTAGCATTCACCTTTGCGTCTTTACCTTTTAAAAAAACAAGAGCGGTGTATTGAATTACTTGCCTTTGCCGCACATCATGTTTATGCCTGTAACAGAGAAACCTATAATTAAATATACTGATTTTGGGGCTTAGTAGCATATAATTGGTTTTGTTATACCATGGGATGACTTGGGTATGTTCGATAACTCTTCTTCTGTTGACAGGGAAAAAGTGCGGAAGTGAAATGCGAGTGCCTTGATATATTGGGGGATATACTTCATAGATTTGGCAACTTGATCACAAAAGATCATGATAGTATGCTCACTGCCTTGTTATCCCAGTTGAGCTCTAACCAAGCAAGTGTTAGAAAAAAGTCTATTTCTTGCATTGGTAAGTCAAACTGATATGCTGTGCCTTTATATGCTGTTTTTTGGGTGGCTTGAATTTGTAAAGGTGTATACACTGACTGTTAACATGCTATTTTTCTTCAGCATCACTTGCTGCATGTCTGTCTGATGATTTATTAGCCAAGGCAACTTTTGAGGTTGTCCAGTTGCTTAAAAATAGAAGTGCAAAGTCTGAAATTGCCCGAACAAATATCCAGATGATTGGTGCTCTAAGGTATATACTTTGGCTTTCAAACTGTACATATATGCCTTGAGTAGTTTCTTTGAGGAACAGAGCACACTCGTTCGTTCTCAATAGCTTAGATGAGATCATGTTCACACTTATAATTTATCTAGCCAGTTGAAATCCAGATATTTACTTCTTTTTGGTGATTTTGTGATTCTTATCTAATGTGCTGCAATGCAAGTTTTGATTCAATATTATTTTTATTTACAGTCGCTCGGTTGGATACCGTTTTGGGCCACACCTTGCTGAAGCTGTTCCTTTGCTCATAAACTATTGTACAAGTGCATCGGAAAATGATGAAGAGCTCCGTGAATACAGCTTGCAGGTGAACAATTTTCTTCTTTCCAATGTTACATGACTAACGAGTGTTCTCTTGTATGACTCCTGTGTTTTTTTTACATTATGTAGGCCCTCGAAAGTTTTATGCTGAGGTGTCCAAGAGATATATCTCCATATTGTGAGGGTATTTTAAATCTTGCATTGGAATATATAAGCTATGATCCTAATTTCACCGATAGCATGGAGGAGGACACTGATGATGAAGCTCAGGATGAGGAAGATGATGAGTACGTAATGATGCTCTCCCAGTTATAGATAAATGGCATCTGTTTACTTGATCAAAATATGTTTTCGATATTTTCTCCAGTGAGAGCGCAAATGAATACACAGATGATGAGGATGCAAGCTGGAAAGTCCGGAGGGCTTCAGCGAAGTGCTTATCTGCAATTATAGTATCTCGTCCTGAAATGTTGTCTAAGATGTATCTGGAGGTATATTGACATAATCATGTTAAACCAACATATGATCATCTGAAAAATGTTCTGTTTGATGGCATGTTTCAATTTCTCCCATGTTTCGGACAGTGTTTCTGGAATGATTTTTACCAGTTAGCAATGTGACCCATAAGCTAATAATGAGTGCCCCATTTAACTGTGATGTTTTTCTTTTTTAAAAAAATATGCAGGCTTGTCCAAAGTTAATCGAACGGTTTAGGGAAAGAGAGGAAAATGTAAAGGTAATTGCTTTGTATCAATAATTTGTCACTCTGAGTTGTCTTTCTGTTTGTCAATCTGATGAAGCTTCTATATGATTCTAGATGGACATCTTTAACACATTTATTGAGTTGTTACGCCAAACTGGTAACATGACAAAAGGACAAGGTGACATTGATGAGTCTAGGCAAGTCTATTGTGCTCTTATTTGTATCATTATTTTCAACCTTACATTGATTCTCCAAGTTATAGCATCTTATGCAGTTTATTGGTCAAATACTTTTACATGCTTGAAGTTGATCCTACCATGTTTAGAGCACTGAGCCCATGTTGGCAATCCTTTTGCTTTTCAGCCCTAGATGGTTGCTGAAACAAGAAGTACCTAAGGTTGTCAAATCCATCAATAGGCAGTTGCGTGAAAAATCAATCAAGACAAAGGTGAGCTCTTTGACTGCAAATCATGTCTATCGACTTGGTTCTGATTTTAGATAAAATTTCAGGTTGGGGCATTCTCTGTATTGAAGGAGCTTGTTGTTGTACTGCCAGACTGTCTTGCTGATCATATTGGGTCACTTGTTCCTGGGATTGAGAAGGCTTTGAATGTTAGTGATTCCCATTTGCTAAAAATATTATGTGCAGGACTTCTACTTGTTGCTAACTTGGTTTCTTTTTGATAGGATAAGTCATCTACCTCCAACCTGAAGATTGAAGCCCTTGTATTTACAAAACTTGTTATGGCTTCACATTCCCCAGCTGTGTTTCATCCATACATACAGGTAACTGTAACATATATCCTTAGTGAAATATACTTATGGCGTTTGTCACCGTTAGTTGTATTGATCATAGTGAAATTCCAGGCTCTTTCTGGCCCAATATTGTCTGCTATCGGAGACAGATATTACAAGGTCACCGCTGAGGCTTTAAGAGTCTGCGGAGAGCTAGTTCGTGTACTTCGTCCAAATTTTGAGGTCAATCTTGTATTTCATATGTTGCTGAACAAAAAACCTAAGTTCTGTTTCTTGAAGCCTTTGTTTGTTTGTGATACAGGCACACTCTCTAGATTACAGGCCATATATTGGTCCAATCTATAAAGCTATCTTGGCCCGCTTGGCAAATCAGGATCAGGATCAGGTTGAGCAAAATCAACACCTCCCTATCCTCATCTGTCTCTCTCTCAGGTCTCTTATGGAAATATTTGTTTCAGGAAGTTAAAGAGTGTGCCATATCTTGCATGAGCCTTGTGGTATCCACGTTTGGTGATGGTCTCCAAAGGGAACTGCCGGCATGCCTTCCCATTCTTGTTGATAGGATGGGTAATGAAATAACTAGACTTACAGCAGTTAAGGTAAGCTACCGACTGCACCTTTACTGACAGATAGTATTGCTAATCTCCTTATCAATTCATTACTTATGAGCACTACTTGTTTTCTTTAACACAGTTATGTTTTAGTCTTAATTTACTTGTTTTATGGAACACACCTTTGTTTTAGTCTCAGTTGAAGAATTTAGTAGGAAAGAATAGTTAAGTAACTAAACCCACACCCCCCAAGTGTATCTCAATATTCTGGTCAATGATGTTAAAGGAACTACGAGTGTTTTGATCAGTGCTGGTTTCACATCTCGCTAGATTTCCTGAAAGAGAAATTGTGTTGTAGTTGGTCCATTGTGATGCAAACTTAGTTGAAACGTATTTTACCAATCTATTTGCTCAGATCATGTCCTCAGAATTTTAATGATATAACATATTATCACTTGCTTAATGCCTACATTTGAAATTAGAAGTTATTATTTTTTCTATATTTGCCTGAATTTTTCAATTGAGTGCCTAATTTTGTTTTGTTGATCTGCTCAGTACATAAAATGTTTTTCCCCTTTCAGGCATTTGCAGTGATTGCTAAATCACCTCTTCGCATTGATCTTTCATGTGTCCTAGACCATGTCATTTCTGAGCTCACTGCCTTCCTTCGGAAGGTATACCCAGTGCTTACTTTGTTTTTCTGTCACGATTCGTGAGAAAACCTTTTAAATAACAGTTATGAAACTTGTTGGCTAAGTTTTATTTGATGCACATTTGTTTCAACAGGCAAACAGAGCTTTAAGGCAGGCTACATTGGGAACACTAAATTCTCTTGTTGTTGCGTATGGTGGTCAAATTGGATCCTCCTCTTACGAAACCATTATTGCTGAACTTTCTACCCTCATTAGGTTTGTTGTTTATTCATCAATCCTGCATTTTCTGGCTACCATGACAACTGGTGTTGACCTGATTTACTGTCGCAGTGACATGGATTTGCATATGACTGCTCTTGCGCTGGAACTTTGTTGCACGATCATGGTCGATAGAAAATCCATCCAAAATGTTGGTCTGGCAGTGAGGTACAAGGTTTTGCCCCAGGCCCTTATTTTGATCAGGAGTGCTCTCTTGCAAGGGCAGGCACTACAGGTATTTTTTCTTCATTTACATATTTGATTTCTTCTTAAGTTGCATGTTGACACTAACATAGGATGTTACTGCCACAGGCACTGCAGAGATTTTTTGCTTCACTGGTCCAGTCTGCAAATACAAGCTTTGATGCTTTGTTGGATTCTCTTATTTCTACTGCTAAACCATCACAGTCAGGTGGACTTGCCAAGCAAGCATTGTCTTCAATTGCACAGTGTGTTGCTGTGTTGTGCTTAGCAGCTGGGGATCAGAAGTGTGCCTCAACTATTGAAATGCTTAAAGGCATTTTAAAAGATGACAGCGCTACTAATTCTGTAAGGCGCTTATTCTTGATGACAGATGTGTCGTTTAACTTATGACTTATGTACTGTTTCACTTTTATGTAGTACTTCTACTCTTTGGTATAGTACATGCCATATGTTGGTGGTCCTTTTAAGTTAGTTTTATAGATTTTCATATATCAAGTTATCAACATCTTTTTATGTAGGTAATGCTAACTCTATAGCATTGTGAATTAGGATACGACATTCGCTCTTCACTTGTTTCCTATGCCTTTGACAATTTTGAAAAATGACTATGCTGAATTGGAGGGATCATGCTTTATTTTTTTTTCAATTTGATAGGATCGCCCTAAATTGTATGGTCTGAAAATCCTTGGTGTTATGTTAATGTGCTTGTTTGATTCTTAGCCATGAAAATTAGCATTGAATTATTAGCTATTTACTAATTGCATGAATTCAGATAACTCAAATATGACCTCTATCATTCTCCTTATATTCTGCTGACTGCCTAGCTTTGTTTACCAGGCTAAACAGCACATGGCCTTGTTATGTTTGGGAGAAATTGGAAGAAGGAAGGACCTCAGCAATCATGCTCAAATTGAGAATATTGTCATTGAGTCGTTTCAGTCACCTTTTGAGGAGATCAAATCTGCAGCATCATATGCTCTCGGAAACATTGCTGTTGGAAATTTATCAAAGTATTTGCCTTTTATCTTGAATCAGATTGACAACCAGCAGAAGAAACAGTATCTATTGCTTCATTCACTGAAAGAGGTTTGTCCCCATTAGGATTTGGTTTGAAGTGCATTCTCCTTGTATTTGTTGCTTAATTCTTGCTTGTACCTAAAATCACTCAGGTAATTGCACGGCAGTCTGTTGACCATACTGGCCAGAGTGAGCTCCAGGATTCAAACATTGAGAAGATTTTGGCATTGCTCTTTAATCACTGTGAAAGTGAGGAGGAAGGAGTTCGGAATGTAGTTGCAGAATGCTTAGGCAAAATTGCTCTGATTGAACCTAGGAAATTAATTCCTGCTCTAAAGGTGTGAAATGTGGATTACTAGCTAAACTATTTTCTTCATTTTGCTCTTCTGCTGTCATTTTATGATTAGAATTATCTTGGTTTCATTCCTTGTCTTTTTTGTAGGAACGCACATCTAGCCCAGCAGCAAACACAAGAGCTACAGTTGCCATTGCTATAAAATATTCAATTGTTGAACGGCCTGGAAAAATAGATGAAATCATGTACTCCGAGATTTCTACCTTCCTGATGTTGATTAAAGACAGTGACAGGGTATGGAAATTTAACCACAGTTCAGCGTTTTTACTTAATATTGTCTAGATGTGGTGTTCACTGTTTCCTTTTGCACTTTGCAGCACGTGAGGCGTGCAGCTGTGCTGGCCTTGAGTACAGCTGCCCACAACAAGCCAAATTTGATTAAGGGTCTTCTTCCTGAATTATTGCCTCTTTTGTATGATCAAACTGTTGTTAAGGTATAGTTTCTTATTGATTTCTTGTTTTGTTGTGAGCTGGGAATGTTGTATCAAGTAATGTTTTTTGTATCCATCTTATTGTAATGATTTTTTCCTATTCAGCAAGAATTGATCAGAACAGTTGACCTTGGGCCTTTCAAGCATGTTGTGGATGACGGTCTTGAACTCAGGAAAGCTGCCTTTGAATGTGTGGATACATTGCTGGATAGCTGTCTTGATCAAGTGAACCCATCATCATTTATCGTTCCTTTCCTCTTATCTGGTTTAGGTGGTAAGTACAGTTATACTAAATAATTTATCACTTGGCTGAACATTCCGTTTAATCCACTGTAGTAATATAGAGGTTTAGGTGGTGTGTAATCTTTAAAACCTTTACACCGCACACAAATAAATCATGTTTCTTTGGTTTACTAGTTCGCAGTGCTTTTTTCACCAGTATTCCTATCTTGCTTATTATGTGCAGTATACACACGCTGTAATGACTGCTTTTTTGTTGTCTTATTGAACCACTCTGTAGATCATTATGATGTAAAAATGCCTTGCCATCTGATTCTCTCAAAGCTAGCAGACAAGTGCCCTTCTGCTGTTCTGGCAGGTTTGTTGTCTTAATCTAGGTCCTTACGGGGATGTTTCATACGTTGCAAATGCCCTACTCTGAGTTCTTTTGCTAATATTCTTACTCTTCTGTCTCAGTTTTGGACTCATTAGTTGATCCCATTGAGAAAACTATAAATCACAAACCCAAGGGCGATGCAGTGAAGCAAGAGGTTGATCGCAATGAAGACATGATTCGAAGTGCTCTTCGAGCAATCGCTGCTCTAAGCCGCATAAGGTCAGGCATCATTCTGCCCTGCCCCGAACACTTTATTTCTGGTTTAACCGGAACTTTTAACTGTGCTGCCATCTTTCCCGTTATTAGTGAATCGCCACATCTTTTTTCTTTGCCCTTGATAAGCGATAGCTGGAAACAAATAGTAACCTCATTTTACTTGCGTTACAGCCATTCTGTGCATGCCATTTGTTTATTTGAAAGTGACACCTGCATTCTAATTTTAGTATCTTACCTTGGTCTGATCTTTTGGGTTACGTCTGCAGTGGTAATGATTACAGCATGAGGTTCAAGAATCTGATGAACAAGATAATGGCCTCACCTCCACTTGCTGACAAGTACAACTCGGTGCGTAGCGAGTAAGAGCTGATCTTTTTGTATATGGTAGAAAATAGTTGAAACCGACTTGGTACATGTGCCACTGCCTATTCTGAGGTGAAGATTCAACCCAGCATTGCCCTATATTTTCTGGTGGAGCTAGTCCGAAACACTGAACGATACAGCTGAGACTAAGAGGTGGTGCGAAAATTTGCGAACACAAGGTTGTCAGATCAAATGGCTGGTTGGATGCTAGACTTAATTTTTTGTCTTGTACAAAGTATGGTGGCAATTCACTAGATTCAGTAAAGTTGGATTATATTTAGCCGTCTTGTGCGTAATTTTTCATTGCATGGTACTAGTAATTATTCCATTCTCTAGATGCCGTCCTTTTCCAATTTTGGTTCAAGCGTGAAATAAAAATTAAAAACTTGCAAATCGAATTAAAAAATCGAGATCAATTTTTAACTTGATCGATTTTGTTTTCTTTTCCCATAAAAAAACGTTGAATTTCAATGTTTATTTCTGAACCTTCAACCTTGGTCCTTGTAAGCTGACATGAGGCCACATTGCTTCGCATGATGCCACAAGCTCAAAACATATGCCCTAAATATCAAAACCGTTATTACATGAACGACGAGTCGTCGACGACGAGAACCACCTGAATTCAGCTAAAGAGCAGCCATGCCTGTCGCTGCACGCCGCCGGCGTCCCGAACAGTGGACGCACCGGCGACGTCGCCTCCGAACGTGTCGTGCCTCCTCACCAACTGAAAATTTACACTAGAGAGACTGGTCTGAGACCCCTCTTAACCCACATCACGTGCCTGCCTGTCTTTGGCAATTTGACCGTATGGGTTGCCTACTGCCCTCTTCTCCTCCAATTCATTGTGCCCTCTTCTGCACTGCTCACATGATCATCTCTTGCAACCAAAACACACACACACACACACACACAAGAATTTCAGTTACCAATTTAGTAGGTGTGTAGTAGCATTTTCTACTTCCTGTCATTTCACTTGCCCTTCCCATCTGTGCATTTGCACTTCTGCATCAGTGCATTGCTAGTTTGCTGCTACCACTATTTTGCCATGGCTGCACTGCTGCACTTGCTTTGGGGGGGGGGGGGGGGGGGGGGGGGGGGGGGGGAGAGAGAAACTTCCTGGTGCTCACCATGTGCTGCAAGTGGAGATTAGTCTTTTTCCACAATGGCAAACTGAAAAGGAGCTGTGTTTGCCTGCTTCTGCATCTCTTTGCTCTGCATCATGCATGTGTGACTGATGGAGTGTATCTGTGATATATCATCATATCAGAGAGCACTTAAATGAGCAGGGAAATTGGTGGTATTCATTGTTTGCCTCCACTTCTGTTCTCCCCTCACATGCTCAAACCTAGGAAATTGTAGCATGATGATACATTTGCAACCTACCTGTTTTATTTTTCAGGTAGTTGTTGTGGCTTGCTTAATTTATTTGAGCAGGAGATTCAGAAACAGGCTCTTCTCTCTTTCTTTTGAGGTGAGGAGATTCAGAAACAGTTTAGCATTGGTTCTGTCACAATGATTAGGAAAGAGGGCACCATGATGCTGATAACAATAATGCAAGATTAGTTGCTTTAGGTGTATAAGTAGGTTGGATCTCTTCTGAATCTTCTTCCCTCTGAGCTAAGTCACAGTTAAGTGGTTATTGTCGATTGTAGTACTAGTCAATCTCTCTGCACATGGGGATGCTTCTTCTTCTATTATAACCCATGAATTAAACCACAGTTTCTATTTATATGGTGGTATAAAACATTTGGATTTAGAACTTTCATGGAAGCATCCACAGAAAACCTGTAAAAAACACATCTTTGATTTGGTGAAAATGTCAACTTGGACAGCTGCATTACAAGAGAGAGAGAACAGCATAATATGACTCAGGTGCACTTGTAGCTTCGTTTTCTCCGAGGAAAACACATATCTTTCCTGAAATTTCAAGCAAAATATTCGTACCGATTTTCTCCCCCAAAATCGTCTCTTCAGAATTGGACTGGGGAGGCACTGCAACAGTGCAACATGTCATGTATCAAGCGATTTCGCAGCGGTCAACTTATCGCCTTCGCCGAAGGCGATTTGATACCAATGTTTCCTTGCTTAAAGAGGGAACAGGAGAAATGAACAGCCAAGTCATCAGCCATGGCTGTCTCATCTCCCCTTTTTTCAGCTGTGCCAAACCAAAGCCGTCCTTCTCATGACAGCCTGACGATCAGTTAAGGGTCGTACCAAGAGAAGACCTGCAGTTCCTCAGGATGCTTCCTTCCTGCCCTGCCCCTGTCCTGGCCATATATCTCATCATGCAAACATTAGCATCTATCGAATGGAAATCTGGCCCTTTTTCTTCTCAACATGAAAACGAAATAACGAAAACTCTTGCTTCATTAAGCTGAACAATCGTTCCATCCACAATTTCCACATGCAGAGTCTGTCAACCTCCGTGTTAAAATATAAGGGATTTTGACTCTTACAGATTAGTCATGTTTTTATACGCAGAGTTCAATCCAAATGCTGCAATATTTCGGTTTTGCAAACTGAAATTTTCTACCAAGAGAGAATTGCAACCGGTTGTAAAGATTTTTCGGAAAATATGTCCGCGCTGATTGTAAATTTGTAATAAAAAGGCAGTAGTATGGTTGCAAAGGGAGCACAATGCCCTGCTTTCTTTAGCAGATTCTGCTTCAATCAGTAGGTTGGTTTGCCATCTTAGGACGGACCACCAAATATCTCAGGGCATCACAGCTTGCTTGCACTAATGTTAGCTTTGTGCCCCAAAATGCAATGCAAGAAAACATTAGTACTCCTACTTAGGTAAGGGCATAAAATTCAATGCCTGAATCGCCAAAAATTATTCAAAAATCCAGATAATCCGTGCTGTTCGCGAAAATTTCATGTGAATCTCTTGCGTTCTTCTCTTAACTGGGAGAAATATTATTTTTTTTTCTTAATTAGATCTTATAGAACAACAGATAAAGTAAACAGGAAGAGAAATTAAGGAATTAAAGAAACACAACAACATTGTGCTCTACTAAAAAATTACTACTACCTCCATATAATAAAATGGCATCAAACTAGCCTCAAGGATTACATGTATGGTTAATGCTGAACACCACAAAATCCTCCCTCTCACAAACTACTGCAAATCCTAGAACTACAAGGGGGTAAGAAAAAAAAGAACACCCATAGTTCTTCACATCATCAGCAGCTAAGATACTACTAATAAGTAGTAGTAGTAAATAAAATAAATCACAAATCTGTAGGTGAAAAGGCTACCCAAATCCCAATCCTACCCTCCATAATCTGAATGAATCAGATCACCAGCAGCTCTGCCTCTCTCTCTCTCTCTCTCTCTCAGAATCCCTGTATATACACTCTAATTCTACCCAGGGGTAAAATGGTAAAATGGCATCCAGTGGCAAAGAGCGTAAAATGCGCCCCGGCCAAGAAGTGGGCGGATCGCCGGCGGCGAGCTAGCAGTCGTAGGAGGAGGGGTATTCGTCGTGGTCGGCGGTGGCGGCGGAGAGGCGGAGGAGGAGGCGGCGGAAGTCGGCGACGGGGCAGGGGATGCGGAGCGCGCCGGGGTGCCCGTACCCGTACTCCTGCGCCGCTCGCCGGAGCAGCGCCGCGAACGCCGGGCTCCCGAGAAGCTCCGCCCTCACCGCGAACCTCTCCACGGGCCCACCCTCCTCGCCGACGCACACCGGCACATGCCCCTGCGGCACCTTCCCCGCCGCCGCCTGCTTCGGCCGGAGCTGCTGGTACGCCGCCGCCGCGGCGGGGGAGGAGGAGGAGTCGTCGGCGACGCGGGAGAGCCGCTTCAGGATGCGCTTCGCCTTCATGGTTGAGCTGGCCGGCGGCGAGGAGGAGGAGGAGGTGAAGCGAGCGAAAGGTGGGTTTTTGGGGGGAGCAGAGGAGGCAAAGGCGTTAGCTTTGTTGCGGTTTGCGGCCGGTACAAGGGTGGGGGGTGTGGGCTTATATAAAGGCGGTGGGCGTTTAGGGAATAGTTAATTACTTGCCACTCTGATTTATAAGTGATGATAACATATTTATCACTAAACCCACGTGTCATAGATACATGAGAACTCACGTGTCATAGATACATGAGAATTCACGTATCATAGATAACGAGTGATAAATCTGTTATCATCACATTTTAAGAGTGGTAAATGATTAAATACCCGGGGTTTAGTGGTTGCTCCACTTTAGAAGTTGGATTGTATTAATTTATTTATAGGTTAATTACTGCTTCAATTTTGCACTATATTACTAATAATCTATTTATATCATGTTGTGCACATATATAAAGGATTATGGTAAATGCAATTAAAATCTGCTAACCATAAGAAAATGCTATACATAAGTCCTATTAAATAGCACATTTCAATGCTATACATAAGTCTTACAGCAAAGATACTCTAAATGCAAGACAATTTGAAATTGTGCATCGAGAATGCACGGTAATTTGAAGTTATGCATCAAGTCATATGATGAGACGGTTGTCATATCTCATATAAGGTGTAACATTACTAAAGGATGAAAATAATGCAACAACTACGATAATCTACGATAATAGCCGGTTGTACCAGTAAACTATATTACTCCACTTCTCACTGTCTAACCGTTCATATTTATTTTTCCTTGTTTTTATTTACCCAACACATCAATACAGGAATTTATAGAGCACGAGTACTACGTAACGCTTATACTTCTACTAAAGCCGGGCACATCAAATTTTTTTCACTAGTTTCTCTCTCTTCGAGTTAATGTCACGTATTCATGGTGTGATACGTATATCCTCCATTAATAAAACTTCATTCTAAAATTATCCAGATCCACGTTGAAAAGTGAACTTATTTTGAAACGGAAAGTGTATGTGTATGCATCTCTTGTATAACCGCGGGAAAACATAATACTCCCTGTGTTTTATATTATAAATCGTTTAACTTTTTTCTTATCAAACTTCTTAAAGTTTAACCAAGTTTAAATATTACTAACATTTTCAATACAAAACAAATATTGTATTAAAATATATTCAATGCTAAATTTGATGAAACTAGCTCGATATCATAGAAGTTGCTAGTTTTTTCTTTAAATCTTATTAAACTTAAAAAACTTTAACTGAGAAAAAGTCAAACGACTTATAATATGAAACTGGGTAATAGTGATCGTGCTAATTTCTGGACGCAACAAACGGGTGGCACCACGTAGGTGTGAGCCTAGCAGATAAGGGTAGGGTGGTGAGGGTACAAGCTGGTACCGAATAGTGTACCCGGCAGGTACAGGGCGACACAAAAGCCGGTGGCGACCCGGACCAGGACCCCATCCCATCGTGTCGTGACCACACCACGCGACGCCTTCGATTAATTTTAGTTAACCCGGTCGCTTTGGCCGGCGCGGGCGGCCGAGCCCGACCGGCGCGGTGTCTGGTCCGGTCGCTGCGAGTGCGTGCGCTGCCGTGCCGATTCCGTAGTCCGGCACGTACGGCTGGCCAGCGAACCGACCGATGGCGACCGGGACAGCAGGGCAGGAGGACGAGCTGGCTCGTGACAGCGACACTCGCTGGCCCTTGGGGGTGGGCCCCACCTCGGAATTCCGTACCGATGGAAATGCTGCTACCACCTCCACTTTCTTTCTTTTTCTTGTTTCTTTATTAGTTATTCCCTCCGTTATTTTAACATATGATACCGTTGATTTTTATCATAATCTTTAATCGTTCGTATTATTCAAAATTTTACGTGAATCTTAAAAGTATAGGAAATTCTTAAATATTTTTAGTAATAAATAAAACTAAAACAAAAGAAAAAATATTTACTTATTTTTTTAATAAGATGAATGGTCAAACATAATTAAAAACAAAAGTGGCACTATTACTTTTCGATCGAACAATTTTTGTTGGTGTGTGATGGGCTGGACTGGCGAATTTTTCTCTCTTCTGGACTTCAAGATATTCTGCTTGATTTTTTATACGTTACGTGTTTGTAGTATGAGGTCGTGTATGTTTCTTTCTTTCTAACATTAATATTTTATTTTGTGGTTTATAGGGAACTGATTTGTGAAGCTGCGAAAAATCGAGCAATATCACGTATCCTAGGTAAGGACTTAGATTTTTCTTTCTTTTTTTTTCTAGAGCAAAATATACTGGTGATACCACAGCCGAGAAAAACACAGGTGTAATATGCGTGACCTCATGATAAGTACGTAATATACGCGTAGCTATAACTTCTCGACCACCATCTCCATAAAAATAATTGATGGCTAATTATATTGCTTGGTCGATGCCCAAACATATAGTGGATTGGTGGTCCTTGCAGGTGTGAATTAGTAGGAGAAATTGAAAGTTAATTAAGTAGTCTATAATAATACCAATAGCTACTTGTCCTAGCTAGCAAGCCACATATATGTACTTGTACCTGCACGTACAATATCGTACGTGTACGTTGCCCTGAGCCTGAAGATCTTTTGGCTCGAGTTCTGGCTGTCTTCTTTTTGAGCGATGAACTGGGGAAATATATATGTGACGGTCATGACTGGAGGATTAATTGAAGAGGAGTGTCACATATATGTTCACATATACTCCTTTATTTATGCAATAATTAAATTGGTGTGGCTGAAATTATTTCAGCGTCCGGACAACCTTCGCAATTAATTAAGCGTTCTCAATCGTATATATTGTCGATCATCGTGGTCACGAGGGATATGTATATTTGCACTCAGAGGATTACTAGTAGCTCATCTAAATTTGATTCTCCATGTACCAATAATCATCCAAAATAGATTTATCCTTCATGTCCCTTCTCACTACAACATATCATTCATATCACACCCTCCTATATTTTAGTAATAATTTTCAACTAACCTTATATTTGTATTATTTTTTAGCTATATTTTGGATGAATAAATTTTAATGATGTTATTTATCGCAATAATCTTTTAAAATAAGTAAATTTTAATGGATATAATTTAAATTGTTAATATTTTAATTGATATATTTGTATTGAGCAAGCATTTTTTTTTCAATTTGATGTGTTCAACTGCTAGCTTTCCAACGGACGTCCATGAGTACACCTAGCAAGAAAAATCATAGCAACATAAATCTACTCTATTCTAAAAGCACAGTAAAAATATAGTAACATAAATCTACTCTACTCATTTTCTATCTATTCCTCATTTTCTCTGTTCTTCTCTATGCTCTTCTATACTCTTCTCTACTCCTTTTTCTTCTCTTTTGTTGCAGGGTGGATGGGGCGGCCGGCAGGCGCAGATGCGCGGCGGTGGCCGGTGGGTGGCGAGGGGCGGAGGAGGCAAGCGGGCGGCCGCGCGCAGGGCGACGACGGCAGCACACAGGGTGACGGTGGCAGGTGCAGGCGGCTGCCACTGGTGGCGCTCTCCTTCCAGATCCGGTATGCCTCTCCCTCTCCATCCTCACTCCACGGCTACACCCTCTCTCTCTCTCCACCCTCCGACGACAACGATGATGGAGGGGAGGTAGCGGAATTTTGGATGAGGACGGGAGCTCGATCCATTGTGATATGGCATGAGGAGAGAGACACGATATATTTGCTTTTTCTCTCTCCCTTTTGGCGCATGCGCTACTTTTGGAGGAGCGATGGTGTATCTGCTGGAGGCCAGTTTTACGCTCCTATGCGCCAAATTTCGGATGGAGTATTAGCTAGCGTATCTGTTGGGGATGTTCTAAGGGCCATCTGAAGTGCTGATAGATTATGGAAGATGGGAGAACTAGAGCTTATCATAATTATTTAGGCGCAAAGGAATTAATTAACTATTAAAAATAGTTTTTCAAATTTATTATAAGAAATGTAGGTGAAGAAAGATTTTTTTAAAAAAAAATGCATCGTTTGGTAGCTTGGTGAATATGCCCATGATAACTTTGCTATCATAATAGTAGGATCATTACAGAACGGGCCCTAATATACATGAGCTCACCTGAACCTCCAACCCATGTATAAGTTTTCTAGATAGTCGGTAAATCTAGCATTTGTTTTAGTAGAAGCTACAACCAATCTCACCCCCACGTTCATATGCGGCCAATTGGTACAACAGAATGCATGCAAAAGACAAAGTGAACGTCGCTCAAAATATATTAGGTTCGTTGTGATGGAAAGAATCCGTACACTCAGGTTCAACCACTTGGCACATGTGCTAGTAAACTATTTTTTCAGTAATAGACAAATATATTCATCGCTAGTTAATCTCAATATATGCTGGCTCAATCATTACGAGGTTCTCGTAGAGATTGGGGTGAGCGTGTGTTATTAGCACATGTGTTTGTGGTATTGTGTTTCTAACGAAAGGATGCATTAAAAAAAGTCCACGTCGAGACTGATATATAGAAAACGAGGCAGTTTGATGTGTGCATGCCTGCCACATATATATATATATATATATATATATATATATATATATATATATATATATATATATATATATATATATATATATATATATATATATATATATATATATATATATATATATATATATATATATATATATATATATATATATATATATATAGGCAACAAGTCCACATTTAAGTCTTTTTCCGCGTCAAAGTACACTAGCTACGCGGGAGGGAAATTAAAAGAGTTCAGCCAAGATTAGTCGTAGTATAGTGGTATATAATAGTACGTAGAATTGGTTCTTCGACGTACGTAGCTGGATGCAGCAGCATGCACAGCTTCCTGGAAACAATCTTTGAGCGAGACCCCAACGGCGATGTCACCACCGGCAACGGCTGTTTTGCCGCCGGTCTTCGTCGCGCGCTGGGAGCCGGTCACCGTTGCTGGCTTTAATTTCTGATCGGTTGGTTTAGTTTGTGTGTACGTGGATTTCCGGTGGGACTCACCGATCGGTGATCTCGGATCTGTTTGGAAGAGCTCCTGATAGCTATTGCTTATTTCATTACATCTCGTTCAGATTATAAGAAGTTATATTTGTAGAATCCAAAAAATAAAATAAAAGTTAAAAGCTAAAATTTTTTTAGGTGGATGAAATATATCTCTCCGTTCCAAAATATAATAATTTTTGGATAGATCGATGAATATATCATATTACTATGAATTTAAACAGTTTTACGTTATGTACATAAAAATTATTATATTTTGGGACGAATGGGGTAGCTAACGGTCTCATCGGTTCGCTTATTTCCTAATAAGTCAAAACGGCTTATTAGGGAATAAAAAATAATTTATAGGTAAAATTTTTATATATTTGTTCGTAACGATTTAAAAGCCAAAATCTAAAAAAAATTGCGTTGAAAATATCTTAAAATCAACTTCAAAATCAAATTTGAAAATTCAAATTTTGGTTTTTGCTTTGGCTTATTAGACCAACCGATGGGGGCCTAATTCTGTGCAGTGTGGGTGGGTCCCATGTCGATCGGTCGGTCATGTGCCTGTCTAGCTAGAAGAACCGTACTCCCGCGTACTGAACAGTACACACGCACGCGCATGGACACGAGATTGTATTTGACATGGATCTAAATTAATAATACTCCTAGCACTAGTTAGCTATAGTTTGCATGTATGTATGGGCCATGCAATGCAATGCAACAGCTTGCTAATTTGCAACCGTCGAGCGGCGCATTAATTTGCTCAAGTTGGCTGTTCGATCCGTGCGTGCATGGGCGTACTCGTTTAATTTCGATCTCTCAAATTTCAGGATGTTTAGCTAGTGGAACTATTTATTTCCTCTTATACTTGCGTTGCATCACTACTAAAAAACAATTTTCCTGTACAACGGTCTCCTTAGATTGCAGACGGATCGTAACTAGTCGTGTCTGCAAAAATCATCCTCCATTTTCGTGTACGGTTTCTTAAGAGGACCGTACGGAAAAATCGATTTTCATAGACGAACCTCTTAAATGGACCGCATGGGAAAATAAGCCTATTTTCGCAGGCGGGCCTCTTAAGTGAACCGCACGTAAATTTTTTATCCCATCCTATCTCTCTTTTCCCTCTCACTCACTTCAAAATTTTCACCTCCTCTCTCTTAAGTGGACCGCACGTTTGACTTTCTGTGCTCTCTCTCTTCGACTCTTCCTCTCCTCCCCTCCGAGCGCGCGGGGCGCAGGAGGCGATCGGCTCAGCGCCGCCACCGACGAGGTGGCGGCCAGTAGCGGGTGGGAAGCAGCGCGGTGGCTGGAGACCGGCGGCACGACTTCGGTCATTGGCGCGGCAGCTGGAGACTGGATCCGCGCCGCCCCGCCGCCGTCGCCGATGACGACGACGAGGAGGAGGCCGGGAGCGGCCCCGTGGTCCTCTCCGCCGCCTCCACCGCCGTGTGTGCACGACAGCCGGATCTGCACCGCCGACGACGATGAGGAGGAGGCGGCCGGGAAGGGCGCCGCCCTCCCCACGCGAGGTGGCAGCGGATCTGGCGGTGGTGAGGCACGGCGGTCGTTGCCCGAGCGGATCCGACTGCGGCCGCCATCCACCCGCGCAGCGGCGGCGGATCGGACAGTGGGGAGGCACGGTGGCGGTGGCGGCTGGCTAGGGTTAGGGTTAGGTTTTGTGTTTTGGAATTTTCTTTTTTGCGATTTTCCATTTTTGCGTGCGGTCCACTTAACCCGACCGCACGGGAAGATCGATTATCCCGTGCGGTTGGGCCGCCCGCACGCGAAAATATTTATTTTCCCAGACACCTGGGTGCCGACGGGTAAGACCTTCACACGGAAAAACCCTTTTTGACCGCACGGAAAAATCTTTTTTTAGTAGTGATGCGTCGCTCTTTTGTGCCGAATGGCTAAATAATTTAGTTGGTTCAGACCAGATGCTTTAGCTTAGATTTTTAAAGCAACTAGTCATTCCTACTCCCTTCTTCCCAAATTGATCATCATATAATCGCATAGACATAAATTTTATCGGAATACAATTAATGTAATATACAAGAATATGGTGCATGCTAAGGATATAATTGTGCATTGTGTTTTAATCGATTACATGTGGGAGAATGTGTGTATATTGTGCATGATGTCTTGATCGATGCGGTTTAAATAATCATTAGTCTTAGTACATAAACATTATGTGATGATCAATTTGGGATGGAGTGAGTATATGGTTAGTCGAGTATTAATTATTATAAATTTTAAAATATATATTTGTTTGTTTTGTTAGAAACTTTTATATAAGAAACTTCTGCATGAAATATATCATTTTATTAGCAATTCTGGAAATGTGCTCACGGAGAATGGTGAAGTAGTCGTTTCAAGTAGCTATTTAGAACTTGCCCTTTAGTTATTTGCGATCTTTATTCGAGTGTGCAAGCGAATGAATTGTATAGAATTATAAACAAGATTTAAGACAATTTTCTCATAAACACATATTCTCTCTATATATAGAATATGTTTGCAAGAATCACGCCATTTGAAAATTCGTGAAGCTACAGTTATACTAGTACGTGCGTATGACTTTTTTTTTTTTAAAAAAAAGACAACTTTTATATAGGTAGTTGCTAATAAAGATTACAATACTTACTTTCTTAGGCACATATCGAGCTTTGTGACATCAAGCTCATAAGAAAGGAGTCACTCTATATAAAGTCAGAGAGACGTAGGGTTCTGACAGGTGAGATCCATTTTTATCTTTATAGATCTATATGTTAGTATTTATGTTCCTCTAACATTACGTCAGAGGAGACTCATTCATATCATAAAAGCTAAAACATAATAAGTTAATTGGATTCCTACTGGCACGCAATGAAGTAGTATAACATCTTGGAGATCGACTTGGAGCGCACCATTTTGTTCATTCATACAGCAAACCTATACTAGCAAGTAGCAAAGCAAAAGGGCAAAAGGGCACCAAACCAAAATGGGGCACACATACATTGTCACGATGACCTGTCACGTACACTGTCAGGTGGGCCCACACTTACCTACCTGTCCTCCCGCGTATGCATGTACGGCGATGACGTCAGCGGCCCACTGCATGTCGTTGGAGTCCACGTGGACCGTACACACGGGTACTGTCCGGAATCACGGGCGGTGTACGTATAGTAGTACCCCTCTCTCTCTCTCCTCACTCTTTTGAGAAATTTCAACGCCGTATGCATTATTATTGCATTACATATGCATGCTAGAATTATTAATAGTCCATCACTTTGACCAATATAATTTCTCTCCGTTCTTGCGTTAGTCATGCCGCCCTGGTAAATATCACCACTCGTACATGCATGTGTAAGCTCGATTGTATTATTGTATCAATTGCACGAAGCTTCGTAAAAAGGTTTTGTTAATTGGTTTGAAGATAGAACTGTACTATTTGATTTACAAGCTAGTCGTGCTTTGGTCTCTATATAGGTGGTATAGTATATATTTTGCATACAATCCAAGGCAACAAATAACAAATAGTGGATTAGTGTGTTGTAGCGGATTACATATAGCGGGTGTTGTTACAGAGACACTGAGTTTCAATAGTGGAATTTAAATATTAGCCATGTATTTAGATTTTTATATTAATAATCACATAAAGTTTTTACTTAAAATATAGAAGTTCGGACTACATACTTAATTAGTCAGACATTTAATAGCAAAAGAAATATGAAATAACATAATTAAATAACACATAAAGAAGTTGTCAACGGGTGATATCCGTAGACCGGATGTTTAGGGTATTGGGGTACGTTGATACTAGGATCTACACGAAACGACATCAAGCAAACAAGAAGATAAAGATTATACTGGTTCAGGCCCCTCGTAAGGTAATAGCCCTAATCCAGTTTATATGAGATTGATATAGAAAACCATAGAGTACAATGAGAACCTATGATTCCGACGTTACTGGCGAGATCATTATCGAGATGATTAGACGAAATCTCCTGTCGAGTAGACTTCGTATCCTCCAGCTTGTAGACTATGGTGGATGTGTTGATTGTAGAATTCGATGCCCTAAACCCCTCAGGGGGCATACTTTTTATACCGTGAATCACCTTAGTCCCCAAGTAGAACTCGGAGACTACGGACCCCACACGATATGGTACAAACCTGATCTTCTCCGAGTAGGACTCCATTAATCACCTACCCATAAGAAAAAATTCCACAATCTTTCGGTAATTCACTTATCACATACGGAAATAAACCGTATACACAAAGGTTCATATATTCCATCAATCGAAGTATAGGAAGTGTGCTTTATCCGTAACCATGATAGAAGCCATACAGTGTTAAGTTCTCCTATCCTTATATGAAAACCGTTTAAACATAATAGTGGGCTAACGAAATCAATAGTGGATTGCTATAGTGGTCACTAAGTGCTAATATACTACCTCAGTAGTGGTACATGTCCGCTAATGCAATAGAGGCCGCTACAAACGCTATTTATTAGTACTTGATGCAACATTGTAATTATGTTGATTAATCTACATGGCAATAGTTCTGATGCTCCACAGTTGGCACTACGTAGATATTACTTCATCCTTCCAAAATATAAGCATCCCTATGTTCTTTATCAAACTAAGGTAGAGGGACAAAGATTTTCTTTTATTCGCTTCAGCGGTCAAATTTAAATATTGAATTATTCAGATTTCCTTCCAAGCATCTTATTAGCTAAAAAATGTATAGATTTCTATGCATTGGAATCTGTGCACCAGAAAATATTTATATTATGGTACATTTTCAAGCTAGAAATGCTTATACTATTTAATTTGAAACGGGGGAGTAGTATTTATTTTTCCATCAACAATATGCAATTTGTTGCACTTACAACCAACATAGCGATTTCTTTAATTTAGTGCTTGTCTCTATGCATGATAGTAATAAACATGTATTATGTAGATATAAATCTTTTTTCTTGTTGATACGTGAGTGCCACGTGTTAAAAAACTACCCTTGGTTTTGATCGGAAAAGGAAATTGAGAGGTTTTAATCGTTGAGTTTTTTTTTTTGACTTATTCCTTGTCATATGATGCTTGTGAATTTATTCCTGATGACCTACTTATACTGAACGTGTGTTAAAAGGCTGCACCTTAAAGGTGTGCGAGCATGCGCATGCGCATGTAATAAAAAAAATAGCATGGAAATATACTTTGTGAAATAAAAGCGTCTAGCTTGTGAGTATATAATTAACCACGCAAACTTGTGAATTGTAGAGATCTATTTGGGACTTAAAATTTAACGGTAGTTGTTACCACTGCTCCACTTTGGTGCATGCCTGGATCGCATATCATATCATCTGCTCTCTCCAATCTTTATCATATCTTCCCATGCTTCCTTTTTCTTTCTTGAAAAGAAAAGGAAAAGTGAAAAAGATGATGCTGGATTGTTAGGACCGTTGGCTACTCTCATCTTTCCGTACCACTAGCTACCACCGTACCTACGCGTACGAATACTGCACGGTCAAGTTGCAGCATTGTAGTATAATACACTATTTGCATGCCACGAAAGCGACCCGTCGGCCACACGCAAGAAAGCAGGACTTTTGATCTCCATACATCAAACCATATGCATATCTTTCGGTTGTCACCAAGAACAACATATATTATCTTTAATTTGACGATAGCAGATACTCTCTCCGTATAACATAGAGTTTTTGGTTGAATGAGATACTTCTTCCGTTCCAAAAAAAATATATAATTATGGTTTTAAACCTGCACACCCATATGTTCAGGTTCAAATCCAGGATTGGATTTTTTTATAGAGGGAGTACACCCTAGTACTATGAATCTGGATAAATAGTCTGTCCAAATTCTTAGTATTATGGTGTGTCTCATCTAATCAAAATTCCTTATATTTTAGGATGTGGTAATATATAAAATGAAGAAAATTAATTATTTTTAAGATAGAATAATTTTATCATTATTGAGAAGGTATCGGGAGTTATCATATTTTCAAGTGTACAACTTGATACTTCAAGAGGTACCTTGAGATACTAAAATGTGTAGTGTAAAATTTTAGTATCTTCAAGTACTTTCTCAAGTGCCATAAATTTTCTCTTTAATATAATTGAATGAATTATGGCGTTTGCTTCAAAGAAGCTTCAATCACTTGTTACAATTTCAACAAATGGGAGGCAAAAAAGCTAAGACTAATAGGTAAAAAAACATTTATTTAAGTTTATTTATGAATCTTCATCTGAAATTAGTAAACATCTATATAACCATGGACTTCAAAACTTAGCATGCAATATGTAATAGTTCATTGTAAGTTAATTAATTAGGATCAGGAGCAAGAACAGGACTAGCTAGAAGATCAATTACCTGGGATGCATGATATCTTCCAAACACGCCTGTTATTTTAATGGCGTAGGATCAGTTCGCTGTCTGTTTTTCAAAAAGCTAGTGAAAGGCACGTGTCGTGGTTTTCTCCTACTCACATCGCGATCTTTTTGACTCGGAGTCTACCAGTTCCATGTCGTTGCGATTTAATTAACGAGTTAATTAACTGCTAATCTAGACGTCGGATCTTAAAAAGGTGTTGTTAATTAATTAAACGGCATGCATGATCATGATGGTACAGTCCCGCTTAAACGACGAGTATGACTGCAAACTTCGACTATCTAGCCTATATTAGCCTAGCTACCTAAAGTATATGCAGTCTTAACTGCAATGGTTTTGTCAAATTAGCATAATCTGATGAGACGGTTTAGTTTTTAGTCACTGAAAATTACCCATAAAATTCAGTAACTTTTGAATAATTCAAATTACGTTAATATCTCAGCCATGCGCTACAATAACCTTATTCTCTTCTTCTCCCCCTCTCCTCTCCTTCCAAGTCTCAGTACGCGTCATCTACAATACTCTCGTCTCGAATCACTCAAAATATATTACCACATTTTCAATCCCGGTCCATTCTTATAGTAATCTTGTAGTAATCTTCTAATCTAATTACAATAGTGATCAAGTGTACGTGCACGTATAATTCTACTGCATCTATATCTAGTGTGTCTTCTACTATTCTAGCCAAATAAACAGATCGATTTTAAAAGTTAGTAGAATTTTAAACCTCACAAAATCTCTACATTTCTGATGTTGAGATGAACCGACAACCATGCACGCATACATGCAAACCCTTCAACCGCCGAATGTTTTTTCGGAGGTGTAGTATTTCTCGTGCTTATAATGACACTAAAATTATGGACGATTGTGATTTTTCAGGTTGATGTGAAGTAAATTAACGGCATCGATCTTGCATGTTGTATCGTGATCCCATATTTTACACGGTGTTGTACGTGTAATTAAGGAGCTTAGCACGCGAATAATGGTCGTCAAAAGCTTCGCTTTCTACGGCGCCGTCCTCTTGTTAATTTCCTCTCCAGAATCTTCTAGAAGATCTCCTCGATCAATCGATCGATCGATCGATTCTTTTCTAGTCGTACCTGCTAGGTAGCTGCTGCCTCTTTTAATTTTTTTATTTCTTTTTTCTGAAACCATTTTTTTCCTTTCTGCTGACAACGAGAGCAGAGGGCGATTTTTCGGTCGTCAAATCGAATTAATTGTGGTTGGTTAACTTTTACCAGCGTACATACGTATACATCATCTACGTGTCTTGCTGTCTCTGTGCCGTACGTAGTTACATATATATGTACGTATTTGGTGGCGTCGACGTCGAGTGAAAGCGTAGGCGGCCATCTTCTTCTACAAACCGTGTAGAATTTACCTTCTGTCGACATCTGCTTGATCCTTTTTCCACTGATGATGGAGACACTGGCTAGCTCTATCTCTCAGTCTCACTCTTGGTCCCTTCACCTGTGACTGTGAAGTGACATGTACTGACTAGCTAGGCTGGAAATTTAATCAAGTGATGGCATGTGTTTGGCTAACTGTATTTTCTCCTTTAATACAAGTTAGTACAAATGTTGTTGTAACATTGTTCCAAATTAATACACGACGCTCGTCGTGAAAGGGGAACACAGTATTGAAGAGACTTCTGCAAGAAAAGAATTGGCATCACACAGGGATCTATCATAGTCGAACGATAATGGCCTCGTGGTAGTATACTTTCAACAGGATTCTTAGGGAGATCAGAGAATAAAGGATGTACTCATGGAGTGTGAGCGTATGCATTTTCCATGTAATCGGAGTTTTTCTTAATATAGTTTTGCTATTTCACTTGCAACAGAATTTTGAGTTTCTATATTTTATTTTTTTCATCCATTACAATATAATTATACTCAGTTACAGATCACTTACACTTAGTTACAGTGTAGCGAAATTAGATTTTACAACAATATATTTTAAGATTTACGATTTTTTGATATGTTTGTCCTTGTTTTATTATTTCATTCACAAAGAGTTTTATCCATTAGTTAAAAATTTTCAAATCTGTTGAAAGATTGATATATGGTCCCCAAAATTTATAAAACATATAAGTATAGGACCGAGGAAATAATAGATCGATCTCGTATTCGTTTGTCTGGTCTTTAGGAGCTTTGGGCCACGGCCCACATAGCCCAACAGAGAAGCTCAGTGGGTCTCCTCCTTCTCCCTCTCGAAAACCGTATCCGAGCCCAACTCTACGTCCTCGCCCTCGCTAAGACGCTAACGACCAAAGCGTCGCGACAGCACAGAGCCGCACGCCACCACTGCTCCGCTTCTTCCCCCTCCCCTCCCGCCGCCGCCGCCGCCACGCGCCGCCGCGATTCACTCCCCGCCGATCGAGCGCCACGCCCTCCTTGCTCCCTGAAACCCTAGGCCGCGGCCTTCGCTCACCGAGCGCCGCTGGCCGGAGGATATATACCCTTGACCCTGCGCGAATCGTGGATCGCGATTCGGCGCTAGGGTTTCGGCTCGTGTGCCTCGACGGCTGGCTGGTTGGCTGGCTTCTGCCTGCTACGCGCGTCGCGCCCTCGTGCGGAATCGAGAGGTAAAGTAGTTGGAGAGGAGGAGGGTGCGAGGGGTCGGGATACCTCGTGTTCGTCTTCGATTTGTGTTTTGCGGAGTGTCGGTTACTCCTCCTAGGGGAGGATTAACTTGTAGCGATTCAAATTTCGCCGATTTCATGGGGTTATCTAGAGATTCTGGGTATTCGTGATAATTTGACTTGTGCTGCAGTGCTGCTGCTGCTTGTGTGTAATTCGCCCTAGTGAATTCTAAGCAATGGCATATCGTTATTTGCTAGCTTGGAATTCGGAGTCTTATTGCTGAGATTTTAATCATGATCTAATGAAATCAAGTATAGTTTTTTCTTTAGGATGCCTGTGCAGTTGCTGCAACAGAATTCGTCTTTACAACATTTTGCTATGTCCAGTGGCTCCACCTCTGACGCTTCCATGTTCACTATCCAATCTACAATTCTATATACATAATCATAAACCAAGTAGTCCAATTTCTATTGTCCCCTTCATTCTCAATCGTCCAATCTGCGTACAAAATCGTAAACCAAGTGGCTATAATACGGAATCTTCTAATTTGTGAAGTTGGTTTATTACTTGGGATTGCAATTTGAAATTAAGATGATTAGCAATCAAAGGAACGCCCTCTTGATTGAAGGTCCAGTAGAAGGGTGGCAGTATGGTGGTTTTCTTGTTGGCATTTGCTTAACCTTGTAATATCATGCGTCTCTTACAGGACAGTAGAAAAATCTGCACCCAAAATTCTGAAGATCTCCAAGAACTTTGCAATCTAACATCAGTGCCGAATATCAGAAATGGATCATGGGCGTTATGCTCCACAGCATGGATGGGAGAACAACAGTGTAATTGAAGCCTTTCCCTTTATTAGCTAACAAGGAATAGCAGATTTGCTGGCCATGTGGTTGGCCAGCATTGTGATGTAAAAAATTTGAAGAAGCGGCCATTGCTTAAGTGGAATGGGTTACATGCCTGTTCTGTAGACTTACTTGCTGACTCGACTTCTGTTGAATCTACAGGCATTGGATGGGTATGGCGTCATCAATGGCCCAGATTATAGGTAAGTCAATAAGCTATGTGGTGGTATTTTAGATTGTTAGCGGTTGTAGTCATGCACATCTTCCATTCTATTCGTCTTATTTTGAAGTGCGCTCAGCTATAGTTTGTTGGGAGTAGTAATTTTTTTCCATTATGACCTGTTGTCCACTTTAATGTGCTCTGTCATATTACCATATTTTCTACAATTGACTCATATTGCAGGGCCAGTGGATCCTACAATGGTAGGAGGTTTGTGGATGATGGCTTCCCAGGAGATTCATATGGAAGGGGTGCATTCTATCAGGACACACATGATAGAAATGTGTATCCACCTGCACCCTCTGCCCCCATGTTGTCTCAGCCTCGAAGGTTTCATGATGATGAATATTCAACTGCCAGAGATTACAGAAGGCATGACACTTATCATTGCAACGATGGAAAGCATCATGGATTTGAATCCTATGGAGGAGTTTATAGACTCCATGATAATTATTGTGCTGCTGCCAACTATGAATCTGGTAGTTACTGTGATTTTGGTTTTGATAGGAACAAAAGGATCGGGAGTAGAGACCGTGCAGAGTTTCATGGTGACTTTGAAGACCGGTACCGCAGCTCTCACCAAAGTAGAGAGGATAGCTATGAGAGAGATCGTGATTATGATCGTTACAGCTATGATTCGGACTATGAGAAAAGCAGGAGAGATGGTAGCTGGAGAAGGCGTGATTTATGTGAGAGTGAACATGAAAGAAGAGGGTTGAGTCATGAAAGAGACAGAAGTCCATACATGCAACATTGCCGTTCACGATCACGTGGGCGTGACGAACGATCAAGATCTCGGTCTAGATCAAGATCACCCCGTGGCAAAAGTCGTGGTCGGAACCAAAGAGATGGCTTTTATGATGACAATTCCTTTGGCAGAAGAAGGGAGTATGACTGGGATGAGAGAAGGCATGGAGATTTAGTGGTATGGCCATTCCTTTGTTTTGTACATAATTGCATGTTTCAAATGTGTTTTGCACTGATGAATTGAATAACATTTCCATTCATGCTTGTAGGCACCATCTGCTACTGTTGTTGTTAAGGGTCTGTCCCAGAAGACTAATGAAGATGACCTAAATCAGATTCTTGTACAAGTTCCTCTTCATAAACTGTTAAACTGGTTGCAAGTGTATTGTCTGGTTCGATTTAATCATTTGGAGTCTGATATCTTTTAGGCTGAGTGGGGCCCTCTCCGTAGTGTGCGCGTAATTAAGGAACGATCTTCTGGCATGTCTCGGGGATTTGCTTTTATCGACTTCCCTACTGTGGTATTAACCGTAAAAGATCTATTACCTTACCCGTTCAGACTGTCATGTAGTGTCATGCTCAGAAATTTTAGTGTACTCTACAGGAAGCTGCCCGCAGGATGATGGAAGGTATTGGAGACAATGGCCTTCTAATTGATGGTAGAAAGGTATTTTTTCAGTACAGGTACGTGCCTTTTTGTTTTTTATAATAGTTCAAGTCGTCTATATTTATTCACCAGTTTACATGTATGTAACATTGTTGAATAGTCTGCTCTACGTGATACGGAATCAATGTGTGAACAACACAATTGCAGAATATTCGATGGTTCGATAATGGTTGAACTGTTTAAACTGGGAGCGTCATGTAATAGTAATTTTTCACTGGAGCATGTCCTTCATATACCAAATATCGTGTGGCTCTGCCTTTCGTTGTTTCACTGGTCACTATTTTCCCACTTAAGTTTTTTCAATTGAACTCTGTGATTGCATACAATGATCGAGATATTGACCAAACAAGGCACAAAAATATCTTAGTTATTTTGGTAGCATATTGCTAAGGTCATTTTAATGTTTTTATATCGTGATAAGCTTGCGATGCAAAACAGTCAATCTACCATTGGTATGTTAAAGATTCAGTGTGTTAAGTTGCTTGTTCCTTTCTTTTGGATGTTATTCATGTCTTTATCTAGTGTGTATTGCTTGCATCAAGCTTAGTTTTGCAGAAGGGCACATTGAGAAAAAAACAATTTACATGTGTCTTACCTTTTGCAAAAGTATATACTTATATCTTTTTCTTCCACTGTAATTACTGCTGGCAACTTCTTTACTGCAGTAGTAAACCAACTAGTGGGATGAGTGGGCCTTCTCATGGAGAAGAAAATTTTACAAGGTATAACTATGGGCACAGGACTGCTGCTGCGCCATGTGATTGGATATGTACTATATGTGGATGCATGAACTTTGCTCGCAGAACTTCATGTTTTCAGGTATGTTTTACTCTATATTATTTTAAATTATTTTTGTAGGTATGTTCTTCATCGCAAGACCCATTACATTTAATATCGTCTTACAGAAGTTTGCACGAAGTCATTTCTGTTTATAAATCCAATCTAGCATGCTTGGATTATTTCTGTCCTCGATTTCCTCGATGGAGTTCTGTTTTCCCTTTCGATTCAACATCCCTATTGTTAATGAGAAGTTGCAAATTAAGTAGTCTCATAATCGCATAAACTGTAAGCTGTTGGATTAGCTGAGGATGTTTGAATCATTAGCCACTAGATTTATAAACAAAATAATAAGATGTGTGACATGGAAAATGCCATTAGTGGATTTGTCATGAAAACTACTGTGTCTCTCTCCAAGATGACAATTATAAAGGCATCACGGGAGTAGCATTTCTTTGTCACTGATTGTATGTTTGTTTATTTAAGCTCATGATTTTTTTTTTCTTGTAGTGTAATGAGCCACGAACCGAGGATTCTCTACCAGCTGATCCAACAAGTTCTACTCCACTCCATCCAAAAAGGGGATCTGAACTAGGCAAAGCTCTGTTCTTCTATTGTAGGATTACTAAAACTATTTTGCCAGTTGCCTTATTAGACACTAGCATTTTCAGGTCCAACTCATGTTTTAGTTGTTCGTGGTCTGGATGAAAATGCTGACGAGGAAATGCTTCGATATGAATTTGCCAAGCATGCACCTATAAAGGTGGGGAGAAGCTTATGACTCTTGAAATTTGCAGTGTTCCCTTTCTGTTGAGAGAATGACATGCTGTTGTTGTGCAGGACATTCGCCTTGTTCGGGATAAGTTTACTCATGTGTCCAGAGGTTTTGCTTTCATCCATTTTCATTCAGTAAGTAGCAGTGGGAAAAATGTTGAGTTTTTCTTTGATGTCTACTCCCATATTTATCTGCACCCAATTATGTTAGGTGGAAGAAGCTACAAAAGCTCTTGAAGCTACGAATGGGATTACACTTGAGAAGAATGGTCAGGTTTTACGTGTAACCTATGCTAAAAGCACACATGGACCGGTATCAGGGGCTTCACAGTCAAACAGCCTTGCTGCAGCTGCCATTGAGGCTGCATCATTTTCTCAGCAGGTCAGTTGTAGCCCCTACTTGTAATTTGTCACCATGTGCACAGAAAAGTAAACACTGCATTGAAGAAAATGAGAAATGCTGCTATGTAACTCCATTAAATGATGCACCAGTAACACTGCTATGTAACACTGTTAAAGGCTTGTCATAGGGTGGAATGGTTTTTCACATACAATTTATGCAGATTGTAGACATGATGCTTATTATTTTATTCCTTTTGCCCTTTGGACCAGTATGATGCTATAGGTTGGGCCCCAAAAGAGTACAATCCTGATGACAAACTGAATAGCAACTCAGAACCTCAGAGCAGTGGCTCTGCTCCACAGTCTGGATTTGTTTGGGATGAAAAGTCTGGTTATTACTATGATTCTGCCTCAGGATTCTATTATGACGGAAATACCGGTATGTATGTTGCAACAATTTTCTTACTATAATCAATTCAGAAATACTTTTCACATGACTTGTTTTTGAAATGCTTTCCCATTTTCCATCTCGTTTTTTTTAAATGTTTGCTCTATGTCAATTGTTAAAAATATTACAGTTTATAACCTTGTATTTGTTTTCAGGACTTTACTATGATGGTAATGCTGGAGTGTGGTATTCATATGATCAACAAACTCAACAGTATGTCCCTTGTAATGAACAGAACAGCAGTAAAGCAGCCGGGGACATGGCAAATACTAGCATGAAGACCTCAGAAAGTAGTGGTAAAAATGTAGTGATTTCTGCACCTGCAGCCACGATTAAACAAAGCGAGAAAACTTCATTACCTGAAGCTGTTCAAGCTGCTGCAAGTGCAGCGCTGGCTGCAGAAAAGAAAGAAAAGGAGAAAGCAAAAGAGATTAAGTTGGCATCAAAAGGTAGTCTTTTGGCGAATAAGAAAAAGATGAATAATGTCCTAGCAATGTGGAAACAAAGAAATCAAGAGGGCCAGGCAGGGCGTGCTGTCCTTGATGACAAGGAACCATCCAACTCTGCTGATGATAAATTAAACAATTTACACAATGCAACTGGTTTTGCAGTGAAAGCTAAGCCTAAATCTGACTTTGGAAATGCTAAGGACATGAACTCGCCTGCTAGCTATAATTCTCTTGGACGAACAGCTGCACCCACAGAAATGATAGATTCTGACATAAAGCCTACACCTGTCAGTAACAGTTTAGGAACTACCATTATGGGTGTCATAAGAGGCTCTGGTAGAGGAATAGTCAGATCAGACACTGCATTTCATGTGCCATCTGATGCTGGTGGTGCTGATTCTTTGACCAACATACCAACAAGCACAAGTGGGGTAACAGCAAATGCTGGGGCACCTACTTCTGCTCCCTTCAAAACAGAATTATCTGCTCTAGCATCTTATACTCCATCTGGAGTTTCAGGGAGTGGTAAACGTCGGTTTTCTGAGGCTCCAGGACATTCACAGTACAGAGATCGGGCTGCAGAAAGGCGAAGTCTATATGGATCATCTACATCACTTGGAAGTGATAATGATGGACTGGATCCAAGTAAGGATGCTCTTTCCCAACTGTCATTTTCCACCATGTACAATCACAGCCATTATTTTCTAGCCTCATTTGTTTAGCACAGGAGTTTACTATCCATCCGCAGCATAGCTTTTTTTGTCATTACAATACATTCTGTTTAGCTTGTAAGATATATTCATAGATACTTGCCACTTTGACCAAAGCACGTCATGAGTTGAATAAAATAAGACCAAAGACTCCCAATAACACTACAAGCATGCAAAAAAAAAGAGATATAGTAAAATGCAGTGATATAGGTAGAGTTGGTTGGAGTTTTTTTTTTTTTTTTGGCAAGACCTCAAGGAAACATGAAATTACAAGTATATATGTAAATGGATAAAACTGTAGACTTGTAGTAGAAACAAGTATTCACAGTCGGAGGGGGCACTTTAAAAGGCTATTTCTCTTTATAGCTTGATCGACTTGTATTAATTTTCTGGAAATTCCTTGTCAAGCTGGTGAGTACCCATCTCGAAGGGGTCCAAGTGAGATGGGGTCAATGCCATTTCCTCCAGGGGTGGGTGAACGTTCTAGTGGTGAAATTGGCAATACTGAAAATTATGAGGTTATCACTGCTGATAGAGCAATAGATGAGAGCAATGTGGGCAACCGTATTCTGCGCAATATGGGTTGGCAAGAAGGACTGGTACGTTCTATAACTAAGTTCTATTACATTTTGATGGCTTTCTTTCAATTTCCTTACTGCTGCTTGTATTTGAATAATTCTTTCTGGTGTCTGTTTTTGTTTGTCCAGCCACACATTATTTTTTTATAGTGGGCTTGCTGTTGCATTATAATTGATAAATGATTTAACTTGACCATGGCTTATATAGGCTGTAGAGTTTTATTTCCTGCACTTTGTGACTGAGTTGAGCAAATCTTTATTTGTTTTGGGTAAAGCTTGCATTACCGTATGTCAGTATTGAGTGTCAAATCTCGCTGGTAGGCTTCCTCGTAAGGAAATTTAGTGGATTATATTCTTATTATCTTGTTTGACCCATAAACTATTATATCTTGTGATTTACTTGTGTTTGTGGGCTCTACCTCGTAAGGCTAGAATAAATGTGGAAACTTACTGATCACTATGCTTGAGGGAAAATATCTCCAGTAGGCTTGAGTAGTTTGTGAGACATGAGAAGTTAACTGTGACCGCAGAAGAATCAATTTGCCAATATTTCCTCAGTCTGGAAGCTGTGTAAATCGACTATTTTCTGACTTGAGTATACATTGGCATTCTCTTTTGCTTGCTATTCCTTCGCAAATATTCAGGGTCTCGGAAAAACTGGTAGTGGCATCAAGGAACCAGTGCAGGCTAAATCTGTCGATGTGAGGGCTGGACTTGGAAGCCAGCAGCGGAAATCTTCTGACCCGTCGCTGGAGGCGCAAGCTGGTGATAGCTACAAAACCATCATCCAGAAGAAGGCTATGGCAAGATTCAGGGAGATGTCTTGAGCTGTATTGCCAATTTTTTGTTGTAATATCGATGTAGTAATGTTTTACTCGTGGTATTTGTCCCTGCACTGCTTGTGTTCAGCAGACTTGATCCTGGCATATATAGTATGATTAAAATTTTAAATTATTGAGGGCTCTTGTCGTATGACTATTACATGTCGATGTTTGAGATATTTGTGCCTTTCGGTGCTCTCAATCACACCAAAATTTGGCAACCATTTTGTTTGATGCTAATCTTTTTTGGCATTGGCAAAAAAAATGGCTACCATTTGGAATATTTTTTCCGGAGCACTACACTGCTGAGCAGCGCGTAGCCTTTTGCGTCAAGGCTGGACATCATGTAGCACCGGCTTCTCGAGGTCACTCGTACGCGCTTCGATGCGGCGGCGGCGTCGTCGTCGAAGAGGTCAAGGCTGTAGAGCAGGTGTAGCCGTCCTTGCCGATCGCCAGCAAACCGCTGCTGTTTGCCGGCCATTAATTAGTCGCCGATGATCTGATTCGCCGGAGCAAAGCAAGATTGGAACTTGTCGATCGTTGGTATGAGTCGATCGGTGCAAATATATATATAACCGACCAAAATTTGATCCGGAACTAGGCGCGTTCAGGAAGAAAAGAAATGGTAAAAAAACGCCGTTGCCGGGGATCGAACCCGGGTCACCCGCGTGACAGGCGGGAATACTCACCACTATACTACAACGACTTTGATGCACCTATGAGTGGGATACATCTATATTTAGTGAATCACTGGAACCTCCTATTTGTCCCAAATAAATTCCATTATCTATAAAACAAACCAAACAGGTACTGCAAGTATTATATCTATTCAGGGCTCATAAGACGAATACCACAAAAGTTACAGCTATGATTGTTCGATCTACGGCTCATCAGCCGTGGGAAATGAACTAAGCACCCCCAAAGTAATTCATGTGCAATACTTACATATAGATGTCACAGCGTTTTACAAGTCAATATGGGAAATGAAAGATGAATAAACCTCGAAATTAACTTAGAACGAAGTTCTAAGTTTTAAATTTGGGCTGCATTAGATAACAAGTAAACTATCGAGACTTACTAGCGGCTTACAACAACTGCATCCACGTTTCCATCCAAGAGCATACGTCCGCTAATGACGTCGCAGCGCACTATACGCAAGATGAAAAAACGATTCATCAAGCGATGCACGATATTACTGACAAACAGTAACAATTCGAGGATCTAGTAATTTAAGTCCACAGTTAAGCTAGTATCACAATTCGCATGGACAACACACCATTAACCAACACAAGAAATAAAAAGTAACTAAAGCATCAAATCACCTACTCGACAGTTGCAATGTAGGAGTACTTAGGTAGTAATAATAACACAAGGCACATCATCATCATCTACGATGGATGGTGAGAGCGAGGAAGGCAGGTAGGTGGCTTAGGCAGCAACCTCGTCTTCCTCCTCGTCGCCGTATTCCTCTTCCTCGTCGTCGGCCGTCGCGTCCTGGTACTGCTGGTACTCGGCCACAAGGTCGTTCATGTTGCTCTCGGCCTCGGTGAACTCCATCTCGTCCATCCCCTCCCCGGTGTACCAGTGCAGGAAGGCCTTCCTCCTGAACATGGCCGTGAACTGCTCGCTCACTCGGCGGAACATCTCCTGGATCGACGTCGAGTTGCCGATGAAGGTGGACGCCATCTTCAGGCCATTGGGAGGGATGTCGCACACGCTCGACTTCACGTTGTTCGGGATCCACTCCACGAAGTAGGACGAGTTCTTGTTCTGGACGTTCAGCATCTGCTCGTCCACCTCCTTGGTGCTCATCTTCCCGCGGAACATGGCCGAGGCCGTGAGGTAGCGGCCGTGCCTGGGGTCCGCGGCGCACATCATGTTCTTGGCATCCCACATCTGCTGGGTCAGCTCCGGAACTGTGAGGGCGCGGTACTGCTGGGATCCCCTCGAGGTCAGCGGTGCAAAGCCGACCATGAAGAAATGGAGACGAGGGAAGGGGATCAAGTTAACCGCAAGCTTGCGGAGGTCAGAGTTCAGCTGTCCCGGGAAGCGTAGGCAGCATGTGACACCACTCATGGTTGCAGAAATAAGATGGTTCAGATCACCAACTGCAAAAGGAAAGAAACAATGCAGAGTCAGAATTAGGTACAACAGCATGAAGAACCCTATATCCATATCAACACTGTAGACCCCATACATGTAGTGCAAAACAAACTTATAGATAGATCATATATTAGTGTATTTGAATGCAAGTTCCAGACATACTCATTAATTGAATCAAGTAGTGCCAGGATGCATGGAATACACAACAATGGAGAACATGGACCAGCTAATTCATTACTACTACTTCACAAGAGAGTAAATTGGTAGTGCCATCTGACATAAAGATCACTAATTAAAAACTGCTGTGATGTACCAGGATGAAATCAATGGTCAATAACAACCTAGAGCATAGTACGGTAACTGAGCACAGTAACATAATTATGGCATGTTTTCACTTACAAGTGGGTGTAGCGAGCTTCAGTGTGCGGAAGCAGATGTCGTATAGAGCTTCATTGTCAAGGACCATGCACTCATCAGCATTCTCAACAAGCTGATGGACGGATAGTGTGGCATTGTAAGGTTCCACCACAGTATCAGAAACCTTTGGTGAGGGGAAAACTGAGAAGGTCAGCATCATCCTGTCCGGGTACTCCTCTCTGATCTTTGAGATGAGCAGGGTACCCATACCAGAACCAGTTCCCCCTCCCAGTGAGTGGCATACTTGAAATCCTGTGGCAAATGGATCACATACATTAGTTCCTACCCAATTTACGGTTGATGTTGAACACAAATTGCAACACATCAGGGTAAACATAAGCACTTCGCTTGAGGCACCACCAAGTGAATTACTGATGTGTGGATATGACAGAAATCACATAACAAAATTATTCAGTAGAACTAATTGCATCTATTATTCTAGCAAATATCAGAGGGTTGCACCAGAAACACCCTTAAGATAAACCGAGTTCAAAGGTAATAAAACTTGAATTACAGCCCCTAGATTCTACCATTCTAGTAGCTTGCAGTTACTAAGTGTAACTAACTAACAAATCCGCAACACTCACCAAGTGTAAAAATGTCAGTTCAAATTAAGATGCATCATTCCACAAAGAAAAATTACAATTTACAAATCAGAGGAATATAAAGTGCTCCACATTTGCAGTTGAGCAAGGCAACAAACCAGTCAATCATACCGGCCAAGCAAACATGCAAATGACAAATCTATCACATCTAAGTACTACACGAGGAAATGCTTAACAAGGTTGCTGACAACCACCACACCTACTGTGCTAATCACCAGATCTCAGCAGTTGGAACATTTCCCCCAACTACACCACAAATGGATTCCGCAGTGAAACACACAGATCTAGTTCAGGAAAAAAATGGCCAGATCTACGAGCTAAGAACCCTAGAATCGCATCATTCCCCACCATTCACGCAACCACAAGTACGGAACACAAGATCTACACACAGAACGCACCAAAACAACACCCAATCTCTCACCATTCCAAACAAAACGGGCAGATCTAAGGAGGAGGGGATGGTGTGATGAATACCTTGGAGGCAGTCGCAGTTCTCGGCCTCCTTGCGTACGACGTCGAGGACGGAGTCGATGAGCTCGGCGCCCTCGGTGTAGTGTCCCTTGGCCCAGTTGTTGCCGGCGCCGGACTGGCCAAAGACGAAGTTGTCGGGGCGGAAGATCTGGCCGTAGGGGCCCGAGCGGACAGAGTCCATGGTCCCCGGCTCGAGGTCCATGAGCACGGCGCGCGGGACGAACCTGCCGCCGCTGGCCTCGTTGTAGTAGACGTTGATCCGCTCGAGCTGGAGGTCGGAGTCGCCCGAGTACTTGCCCGTGTGGTCGATCCCGTGCTCGTCGCAGATCACCTCCCAGAACTTGGCCCCGATCTGGTTCCCGCATTGCCCTCCCTGGATGTGCAGGATCTCCCTCATGGCGGCGACGGCGACGGCGGCGGCGGCGGAGGGGTTGGATTCCGGCGAGGTTTTAGGCGAGGGAGGAGGATTTGGGGGGAGTGGAGTGGGGAAGCGTGGAGAGGGAGGTGGGGAGTTTTATTTGGAAAGGGTGGGTGAGGGTAACGTGACGGTGAGGTTACCGGGGTCCAAATTTGAATTTTGAATTTCGTTTTGGGGAAGAGGGAATTTTGTGATTTTTTTGGGGGTGGTGAGAGGAGAGTGGTTTTACCCCGGGTGGGAGTGGAAAGGGCTCTAGTGAAGTCCATCGCTGACAGTTGGGGTCTACATGTCATGTCAGTACCTCGAAGTCAGATAAGTGTTTTGTTTGGAAACTTTTTTCTAGATAGGATCGTACCCACTATCCGTTTGTTACGAGGCATGGGATGTTTCTAATTTTTAAGGATAATTCATATGTCAGCGAGATAAAAAAAAAGTAAAATGGATTGATTCGTTTTTTGAGGGACCAGTCCAATTCAGATCTTAGAAGAATATTTCTTTCCAAGGATAATCTCACCCTACCTATTCTCAAACCAAATATCTAAAGAATGGGTTCGATCTAACCTAACCCATTTTCATCCCTTGAACCAAACACGCAATTAAAGGATCTTTTTCCGGGTGTGAGTAGAGTGGAGTGGAGGGTATACTACAGAAATCTGAAATGTTATGGTTTGTTCGGTTGGTCGATACAGTGCAGCGCAGCAATTGTTACTGTAACTGTAACTAGTGCTTTCGCTGCAACAGTTATTTTCTCCATCGTATAAAAAAAATCAAACTAGGATGTATCAACATCCATCAAGATGTGTCAGGTTAATTTCAGCACGAAAGTTCACTCTGCTTAATAATTCCACCATAATTTCAGAATGACTCCATCGTGGCTGCTATAAATTCCGCCAAGATTCATGCAAGCATTAGCTGGTTTGTCAAATAATTAGCCAGTGAACACCAATACAGATCTAGCTACAAACGAACAGGACCACAGACAGTTACATTTGTCTGAAAAAAACAAGGACCACAGACAGCTGAAACTTGGGCCATGAAATGCATGCGAAGTTATGATCCATATCAGCAGCAGATGGTATTTCGCTTTCGACAGCTTCTTCCCAACAAACTGCTGCATCTATCCATCTTCTTGTTCTCATCTCCCCATCACGGTAGTAGTTGCAGCCACCTTGACTGACTTATTAATTAGTAATTAAAAACAGATTACAACTTAATTAGAAGCCTTAATTTCTTGGCAGATATATATTTGATCGCATTGATAATCCTGGTTAATGATGACAAAACTGTTGTGATCAGATCATTCATTGTTATCAGTGAACATCAGTTCACCTTGCCTCTTAATTGAAAAGCAAAAGTAAGTAGCTAATCATGTTTAAGCGAAATGGATAGATCTGTTTTGTTGGCTTTGTCACATGAGTGCTCTGCTGGTCCATGAGGACCATGACCATCACGTGTGAGCCTCATGAAAAGCACGAACTGATGAACTGGATGGATCATGGATGCTGCATTAGATTAGGCTTTATCATCGGAGATCTTTCCTTGAGATAGCTGTATCTGTTCGTTCTTCTCGATCGGATCTAACACCGGCAAATCTATCAGCTACTCACTATAGTTGTTACCTAGGATTTGCTGTATCTGGTCATAATTATTTGTTTCTTTTTTAGGTTTGTGAGTACAAGTCGAATTCATGCGCCCACTTTTTCTTTTTGTTGACAACTTTTTTTTTGGGGGGTTGAGAATTCATGCCGTCATGCGCCATGCGTAGGTAGCACACGTAATAAAGATTGGATAGGTACGCACTTTTACCAACGGAACATGTGTTTACACAAAGGCATGATTGTTTCTTTCAAGAACCTGCTACCACTCTGAATTTCATATATAGAAGGACATGAGAATTTGATCATTTACCACTGTTAGCATCAGGGTTGTTTGTTTTGTTTGTCTTGTCATGTCTAAGTTCAGACAAGTTTAACCAACTTAGATAACCATTTCTGTAACCATACCCCTTTGAGTAAATCCCCTTTTTTTAACCATTTTTTTAACCATCAAGTATAGAAGGACGAAGTCTGAATTAATTTAGCAAAACCATAAAATTTGACGACCCACTGGTGCACGCTGAAACAGAGGCCTCCAAAATGTGAGCCCAAATCAATCCGCAGCCCATCTCGCGGCCCAGCTATCTCCCGGCCACTATAAAAGACGTCGTTGCTTGTGAATTTCCCGTTGAGAGATGGCAAGCCCGGTGGCCCAGCTCGCCGGCGTGGTGGAGGCCTACATCAAGCGGAGCCCCAAGCGAAGCCGCGCCCACGCGAAGGCCGCCCACGCGCGTGCCCTTGTCCGATATTGGACTTGTGGAGAGTGAGGTTGATACTGGTAGTTAAGGTTCCCACCTAAATTTTGTTGAGGTGACTGGTGCAACATGTTTGCTGGCGGTTCTGGAGCATACCGATTGCCGACGGGTTGAGTAATCCCAATCGGCTGTTGTGGTGGCGGCTGCGAGACAACCTGCTGCTGTATTAGCGGGATCTGCGGAATCGGCTCAACGACTGGTTGCTTCGCCTTGAACAAGTTGGCCACTTGTTCTTGGGTCAATTGCGTCAGATTTAGCCCCCCATGTGCTGGCTGTGGTCTGGTCAAGACGTGGGGAAGAAAGTTCTGTGGTGCTTGAGCCAATCCTAGTGTCGTTTGCTGCTTGTCGCCAATATCAGTCTTGATGGTCCTGTATTTGCGGGAATTTGCCTTCCTGGAAATAGATGGCCCCTTGACCTTTTCTTCAGCTATAGTACCATCTACCACCGTCTTGATCATATTGGTGAGGGTATTGACAAGAACACCTAATTGGTTGATCAATGCATGATGAACAGCAGAGTCGATGCGATCCAAGGTCAGAGGTTCTTCGCCATCTTTCTCAGCTTTTATATCATTATCCTTGTCTTTGCTACTCCCTGATGTACTCGCTTCTTCATTCTCGAGCAGCAACGTGACTTTGTGTTTTTGGATCGCAGTGTCTAGCCGAGTCAGCGCCGAATGAGTGCAAAAATCGTGTCTCGAGCTGGTCCATCAATTGTTTCGTGTTAGCCCTCTGTTCTTCAGTCAGGTGATCTATGGTAACCGGAATGACGTGATCTTCCTTGATGTCCACCATGGCCGAAAGCATGGTGTAAAAAAGATGTCCCACCGAGCGTGCCAAAAGCGTGTTGATGCAAAAAACACATACTGGCCTGCGAGATTTGCTTAACTCCAGTGCAGGTCCAAAAGCTTGCCTTCAAGTCAAGGGCGTGCCAGTTGGTTCGATACTGCAACCAACAAGAAACAAAATACACGATTAAATCCATAAACGATAGCCGATCGACTGTAGGGCCGATGACATATCATATTTAACATAGCCGATGCAATGTAGGTCGAATCGGCTATAAGGTGTGAAGTGAGAACCCTAAGCTTACTTCATCGGCTGTAGAGATCAACACCATATAATCTATATATCAATATGACTTTAAACAAAGTGATTGGGATAGATCGGACTGAACCGAGACAATATAAATCACTTATATCTAAAATTACGTGAAGAATAGATTATATAAGTTCATGTCATAGCCGATGGCAAATTTAAGTATGTATCGGCTATAGCTCCGATACTACCTTATAGTAGGATATCACTTTAAAATAAATATATTAAACACATATCAATCTAATATCAGATTAATCTAACTATATTGATGATAAGCTTAATATATTTAAATCTATTGAGATTTTAATATAAGGGGCATATATAACTTGTTAAGCAAGACAAGAATAAAGCAAAACAAATATATCGGGTAAGATCGGCTGAAACTCCGATAGTAGTAATCATAAAGCAGTCTAGAGATTATGGTTCTAAATACAACTTAGTAGGTCAAACCCAATTGATGCAGCACTAAGTATAAAAAGAAACATAATATCTAAACAATCAATCCGATGAATACCTTTTCAGGATGGTGGATACATTATATAATCTAAGCCGACAAGATAATCTAGCTAATGTCGATAAAACCCTAAGAGAGATTGACCGACAGAACTAGAGAACATTATCAATCTAAATTATATAATGCATATGATAACTCGACAATTCACATAAAGAAGATTAGAGTGTCATAAATATGTAAGCACTAATCCCGATAACGCAAACCGCCATAACAAGCTTTACCTCTCATCGGAAATTGAAGCCGATGCAGCCCAACTCGAAAGCAAGAACTCGTTGAGATTGAAATAACAAAAAGGGTGGCGATGCGCCGAAAGTATCTTGAACCGATGTTAATTATTTTTAGGGTCTCGGGTACATATTTATACCCAGAATACATAATATGTCCCTATCGGACATGACTCGTACTTTTTATTACAACTCTAACAGACGAACAAGTCCCTTAGGTGGACTCTTATCGAAAAATATCTATAAGGAAATAACTAAATATCCTAATTAGTAGATACAACTGCCTATCTCGGACTCTATTCCTCGCCTGGCAATACCATTGAAGCCCTTTGAACGAATCCGACAATGACTTTGACATCAATCTTGTCAATGTCAGCTGTATCGGCTAACCGTATCCAACTCAGTATCGGCCGATACGAGCTTCCAGCCAATGCTTGCTCTATTCTTCGGAAATATCGCATCTCCTTCAAATCCGCTTCGGCTTTAACTCCAAATCCGATACATGATTTACCAAAATTGGTGGACGTGCGCAACAGTAGTAGTATTTGTAGATGGCTGCGCTGGTCCTGCTTCTCTCTTCCTTGGTAGATTGCCGCTGCAACGATGAGTGGACGACGCCGCCGATGATGCCGCCCCTTATAGATCGATTCTTCAATCATGAAAACAGGCCGGTGGCCGGGATTACTAGATCGATCTTCAATACTCTTATACCACTTGTTAAAAAAAATAGATACACAACGGAGATACGAATTTTATGTGGAAAACCCTTATACGAAAAAACCACAAGCGCCGACCGGCAATTCTCACTATAGAGAGGTTGGATACAACCGCAGGAGATATATTGGGTTGTTGCAATCTCTCCCCGTATGGCTTACAATGGATATATATAGGAGAAAATTAGGAGTCCTAATAAACAAATAGTTAGAGTCATACTAGAAAACTAATCCTAATAGTTAAGTTTTATTAGAATATTAGGAGTCCTAACGAAAAAAAGACTTAGAGTCCACCGCAGGCTGCGCTATTTGTTTCAGCTCCACCGGAGCCGTGCGCAGTATCAGCCCGCCACACACGGGTACACCGTCATCGCCGAAGCGCCGCCCCCATCGCCGCTCCACCAAAGTGCCATCGCCGTGCCTCGGTGTCAACTCGCTGCGCGCTGTTGGCTTTAGCTCCGCCGGAGCCGTGCGCGGCATCAACCCGCCAGGCACGAGCACGCCGTCGTCGTCGCTCCGCCGAAGTGCCGCCACCGTCGTTGCTCCACGGAAGCACCGCTGCCGTCGCCGCTCAATTTTTGCGCCGGAGGAATCGGAAAGGAAGGGGAGAAATGGTTAGGGCTTTCGACCTAGCATGAGTTTTGTTTGGAATTGGAGCAATCTGGACCGTCCAATCAAGATCCTACGGATGACATCCATCCGGCGCCACCCCACACCGTCACAATCAATCATGATTGTTGATTACGATCCAACGGCACAGGCTAATGGGCCTGCGGGTGCTAATTGGGTCGCACGCACTCGCCTGCACCGGTGCGGCTGGGCCGCACACGCTCGCCACGCGCGCATGATGAGCTTCACTCCTCACGGGCCGGCTTGCCGTTTGGGCCGCCACGACCTCTAGGCCAAAATTTTATTTTCATTTATTTACACCCGAAAATCATTTATTGTTTTACTTAACTAATAATTAATTTTAGTCATCATTTTAAGCTATAAAATTACATTAAATTTTGCTTGTGCATTTTAATTTATTTCTAACTAAATGGAACCAACGATTTAGGAATATTTTTGCACTTTGATTTTGTTTTTGTTTCTATGTGGAACCAACAAGAAATTTACCAAAAAAAATTCTTATATGTAGATTAGAAAACATGTTCTTGCATTGCAACAGGTAAAATCGTTTTTTCGAGTGGTACAACAAAAGTCATTTTTCCAGTGGAACAACAATTATTAGGAGCTAATCAATAAAATAAAAAATTGGTATCACTATACATTATAATTGAAATTTTTAATTATAATCCTTCCTTGGTTTTGGGTTGAAAGCTTATTCCTTCCTTCCTTTTCAGCTGCAACCCAGTCCAGTGCCTCCTACGCCCCTCCGCTCAGCCTGTGTCTCTTCGGCCCAACCATAAGATTTCCATAATACCGTTGGGCCAAAATAGAGTGAAATGACATGATTGGAATAAAATATATTAATTGTGCGCATAAATAAAAGTTTATTCGTTAATATCGTAAGACAATATGGAACAATAAAATATTAAAACGTAAAGTGACAAGTAACGCGCATAATTTTATAGGATTTTAATTTTATCTCACTATGGGGTTTGAAATAAAGCTATTCAAAACAATATAATCATATAATCGTTGGGCCAAAATGAAGCAAAATTAACATTAATATCTGAATAATGGAAATAAATTAAATTTTGTAGCCAAATTTCTTGTTGGTTCAATTTAGCTACATATGAAAAAGTATATAATACAACTTTATGTTATCAAATAATAGCTTAAACAGATTAAAATGCATTTATGTGAAGAGGAAATCATTAATTCGGGCCAATAATAAGGGAAAATCAATTTGGCTCCAAGACCGACCACGGCCTAGAGGCCAGAGCTGGCCCGTGAGGCACGCGAAGCCCAAGTGCGGCCCGTCATCGTGAGTCGTCCGATCCTGATGGACGGCTAGATGCAGCGCGGGAGAGTCATGGGTCATCCGATATCGATCGAATGGCTTAGATCGATCAACCCCGGATAAAATTGCCACAAGCCGAACCCTAACCCTATTCCTCTTTCTCCCCGACCCGATTTTTCCAGCGCTAGGTGAGGGCAGCGGTCAGGGCAACGCTGACGGAGCGACGGTGATGATGCGCAGGTGGAGCGTCGATGTCGAGGCGCCCGTGCGCGGCAAACCTGATGCCGCGCATGGCCCCGGCGAGCCCAGGGCAGCGGCGCACAGTGGAACGCCATGGCCAAGCCTCGACCTCACACGGCGAACTGATGCGGGCACGAGGTGGTCCAAGACGATGGCTAAGGGATGCACGGCAGTGCGTGAAGCCGTGCGCCAGTCGCACGAAGACGGCTGAGTGTTTGGAGGCGCACGCACATGGCGGAGCTCATGCCGTGCGTCGCGAAGTCCGACGAACTAACCCTAAACCCGGTGAGTCTTAGGGTTTCTCATTGAGTTGGGGATTTGCTTGTTTGGGGTTAACTGAAATCAGGATTTGGATTCTTAATTTTGGGGAATTTCTAAGTTTAGGGTTTCAGATTTTTCGGTAAAATCGAAATAAGGGTTTCGAGTTTTGGGGAGTTTTTTTTGGGATTTTCTTACTCTTATACCGATCTGAGTCCCCTCATTCTAATCTCTTACCGCACTTTTAGAGTCGGTAGGACGTAGGGTTTAGGTCGTCACAAACATACCGGGATTAATTTTCCTTATATATGCGCTAGGGGATCAGGGCGGGTCCATGGTGTAATCGGATGCGCTTGTATACGGATGAAAAATTAGTGCGGAATTGACGGACGAAAACGCGTTGACGATCGGAAAGTTACTTTAAGTAGTTAAGATATAGATGTTTTTTCGTCCATCATAATCACCTCTTTCTTATATCTTCTTTCATCCGTCAACAAACTGTTTCTGATATGAAGTATTTCTGTTAACTATCTACCAGTCCGTATACAGAAGTAGCGCGTATAGCCGTATACGCTTGACCGCTTCGGGCTGTGTCTGGCGCTGCTTCTGCTTCTTGCTTGCCCTGCCGTGGGCTGTCACTCCTGGCCGGCCAAGGTGGGTCCTCGGGGTGCACAGCGAGAAAAAAATTCCCCCCCTTTTTTTTTCAGATTGAGGACTCATAGCATGATCCATTGGAAATATACCCTATTTGCCATATTCGAAAAGAAAATTTCATGTAAAAACAAGAAATGAATGATCCTATTAGCTGATAGGCACAAGGCCTCAAATCATATCAAAACAAAACTAAGTACTTGTCAACTTGGTGACTCTCATATATACAGAGGTTGAAAAACATGTTTTACGGTTGGTTGTCGCTCGTATTTGAGTCGGTTTTTAAATTCGTTCACTTTTGATAATATATGAGGAGTAGTATAAGAAATCCTTTTGGAAAACTCACATGCTAACTTGGGATGAGAGTTGGACTCCTAATTACTTCAGAATTTCTTCCAGACCATAAGAAAGTAACGTGTAGCATATGACCATCACCTCAACAAGGGTTTTGAATTGGATATCAATACGATCTCAAAACAAAAATCTCATATAGTTTTTTGAAAAAAAAGAATATCCAACAATAATACTAGACTTCACCCGTTGCAACGGACGGATATTTTTTTTTCTAGTACAAACAAAATTATAACTATCATCCGTCCGAGTTATCTAGGGCATCCGCTGTCATCCCGCCAATCCGACGGTGGTGCGAGATCCAACGAGGTCATATTCGGATCGATTAATTGTGCCTGTGTAGGAGTCGTGTTCTTGTTTTTTTTTTTGTTAGTTATAATCTTGAAGAGAAGTATAGGACTCGTATTCGCATTCCGATCTACTACAATGATTCCGATTTGGATCGATACAGGGAAACGATCGAGGGAGCTAGCTAGCTAGGCTGCCTAGAAATAAGCAGATCGTGGGGAGAGAATAATTAAGCAGATCGGATTGATTGATGGGGTCAGTTTTGGCACGCGCAACGTTAGGGTTGAGGACGGGTGATGATCGGGTGAGGTGGGTGATGGCCGACGATCCCAACCGGCCACCGTACCTCGAGGAGTTGCCCCTCCAGGAACGGCGGCAACTGCGGAAGGGTACCCTCAGGTCCGGTCCTGTCAATTCAGTGGCCTGGAGCGAAGCTAGAAAAATGGGCCCTTTAATACAACTATAATAATATAACAATGTTTCTAATAAATATAATGCATAAAAAACATTCTTATCGAAAAGTTATATATCTTACCTTAAAAATTTCTTCTAACATGTACTGATGCGAAGTCATCGACGATGGCATCAATATCAATTTCATCTAATAGTTTCTTCTCGATGCATAAAGTTGCCAAACCATTTAATCTTTCTTGAGACATTACAGACCTCAAATAATTCTTCAATAATTTCAACTTTGAAAAGGTTCTTTCAGCTGAGGCTACAGTAACAGGCATAGTGAATAGGATTCGATAAACAATGGAAATATTAGGATAACAATCCGCTTCTGTGACAAATTCAAAAATCTCCATTGCAGACATTGGCCTATCTGGCAAAGTAAACTGTAAAACACCTAACTCAGAAATTATGTTATTTATATCAACATCTGAGGAACCATCCAAAGAAAAAGTTTGTGCAAATTTAGTGCATTGGTCTTTTATATCAGCTGCATCCAATGACTTCAAGGACGTTGAATTCATTAGAAATCCGAATATTCCATTGAATGACTAGAGTTCTTTAAATCTGCTTTTCAATGAACTAATTGCCATATCAACCATAACTAAAAAATAATTGACTTCAAAATCCTTCTCAGCTTGCAAAATAGCTTCATTGTACTCGGTTTCATCAAATTGTTTCTTCCTTTGAGACTGACGCTTTACTGGAAAGGATGGCTCTATTCCCATTTCAAGTGCAATTTCTGTGGCTGCAATCAGACTATCAGCAAACCCATTATTTCTATAGTTCTGAAAGTAACTCACCATACCTTCTATATGCTGTAAAGTAGAATCAATGCACATGGATGGTGATTGTAAGAAGTAGAATCAATGCACATGGATGGTGATTGCAACTTCTTACTGACAATATTTACAGAATATAGAATGTCATGCCAAATAACCATTCCAAGTATAAACTCAAAGCTGCCAAGCACGTCATATAAATTTTTTGCATCACTCCTATCCTTTGGTTCAGTATCTCTATCCTCACTTAGCCACAACAAAGCAGACCTTAGTTGAGGAGCTTGATATCTAATAGCCCTGACACTTTTGATGCAACTCTCCCAACGAGTATTGCTCAATGATTTCACAGTCAAATCTTTAACATGGTCAAGCAAAACATTCCATCTTTTGGTAGAACTTGAAAATAATACATATATCCTCTGCACAATTCCAAAAAATGAAATAGCTTTTCTGCATGATTTAGCCATATCACAAAGAGTGAGATTAAGACTATGGCAAGCACATGGCATATACAAAGCTCTTGGATTTATATCAAGCAAACGCCTTTGTACACCCTTATGTTTTCCTTTCATATTAGAGCCATTGTCATAACCTTGACCTCTAATATCATCAACATTAAGGCCAAATGACTTGATGGAGTCAACTAATACATTGAAAAGACCCGAGCCAGATGTGTCATCCACCTTCAAGAAACCAATAAAGTACTCCCCAACTTTTATTTTCCCATCGGACATATAAACACATCGAACCAACAAACTCATTTGTTCTTGGTGACTCACATCTGGGGTACAGTCAAGGATAACCGAGAAATCAACTCATTCTGTATTTTATGACTAAGATAATGATATTGCAGCTCTTTGTTTTGAATGTGTCTAAGGTGATCTTGCATTACCAAGTCAAATTCTGCAACCATCTCACAACAAGCTAAGAAATTACCATTCACATCATTGTAAAGTTGCTCACTAGATCCTCTAAAAGCTAGACTGTGTTTACCAAGAAACTTGATAATAGCAACTATTCTGAATAGAACTTGCCTTATGCGTTCTTTCTCCTTCGTGATTTGATGTTGCAACTCCTTATCAATTGTTTCATGTTTTCTTAATCTAATTCTCAATTCATTCCAAGAGTTCATGTTGGTCATATGGTCTACACTAACTTCATGCTCTTTAAGTCTCTCACTAACATGCCTCCAATCTCTAAACCCATCATGCCCCAATGAACTCTTGCGGTTGCTAGAACTGAACAGCTTACAACAAAAGCAAAACACTTTGTCCACACTCTTTGAATAGACCAACCATTTCCTATCACGTACCTCTCCATTGCTCATTTTTCTAGAATAATGAGTGTACGAAAAATGTCTTGTGTTGGCATCAAAAGGAAACACAATATTTCCTTCTCTAATAGGCCCTTTCTCCACTAATATGTCCCTTGCTTTGTTATCAAGATTATCCCAATTTACCGGATCATACATATCAAATGTAAAAATTGGTTCATCATCAACATGAGTAGATTCTGTCGTGGGAGAATTAAATATGGGCTCATGATCACTCACATTATTATCATCCGTGTTGATGCCGACATTATCCTCTATAGGGTCTTGATCTTCTGGATGGATAGTTTGTTCCTCCACAGCAACTATTGCCCACTCATCTGTATTTCTTGAAGTGCTTGTATTACTCTTAAAAAATTTATTAATAGCTCCTTTTTGTGATTGTATCAAGTCCTCTATCCTTCTCTTCTTTTTTTCTTTTCTCACTTCCAGATGCGTGCTTTTTGGGCAACATGATTTCATTGTAAATTTAGAAATAAGTAAGTAATTTATGAAAATTATGTCATACTAGATTCAATTCAACATTATAACAAAAATGAGTGCTGGTAATTGGTAAATTACCAAGTTGAGAACTAGAGAATAACTATTCTGTCTATTCACTGCCCTAGTTGCACAGCCGCACCACAAGGATCCCTAAATCCTAAATCAAAATTTCAGAAATTAGAAGAGGAGCAATTGGGGAGTAACATAAACATATAAACTTAGCATACATCAAAGAGGAGAGCACTTGGTACCTCCTGGTCTCCTAGAACTGAAGTACTGATTACTGAACGGAGAGAATCCCAAAATTTGCAAATAGCTAGCTGCTGGCTGCTGGCTGCCGGCCTGTCGTGATGCCGCCGTGGCCGTGCCGCCGAGCACGACGCCATCGGCCGTCGACGCGTAGCCGCGCGGCCGCACCGTCGTCGTCATAGCGTAGCTGCGCCCTGCCGTGGTGCCGCCGTGGCCGTGCCGCCGAGCACGACGCCGTCAGCGGTCGGCCGTCGACGCGTAGCCGCGCGGCCATGCCGTCGTCGTCGTAGCCTCGTAGGCTCGTAGCGTAGCTGCGCGTAGCGGCGTAGGTTAGGGCATCATCGGCGAAGCGGCGCTTGCTACGAGCGAAGTCGAAGCGTCGCCGCGTCGGACGGAAGGAAGCCAAATCGGTGCAATCTTTTTCCAGTACGTGCGTCTCTTCCTCTCCTGAGTTGAGATAATGGGCTTCCTAATTCCTATGGACTATTATGTACATCATATATGGGGATGGGCCCCTTCACTTCGTGGGCCCTGTACGAAGGCGCAGCTCGACCCCCAGGGCCGGGTCTGAGTCCGTGCTACAGCTGCACCCAAACCCAACCACCAGCCACTGCTACGACTGTGCCTTCTGTCCCCCCGCCCGTTTACTGCACCCAATCAATTTCAACTGTGGAAAGCAGCAGCACGAGGACGAGCTTGATTTTTCCGTCCAGTACCTTAATTTGCTGTAATCTTATAGCACTGAAATTTAGTTATATTATTATATACCAGTTCACTACTGTACTTAAATAGCATCGAAAGTTGTTTCTTATTCTTACGTACTTTTCTCTCCTCTACCGTTAAAAGAGAACAACCGATCGAACCGGCCATATATCTAGATCTCCAGATGGAAAAACTCAAACCTCTCCCGCTTCTGGTGGCCGGTGCTGTACGTACGTAGCGACCTCGCCCTATCCGCTGCTACGGTCGGTCTGACCCATCGCTTGGCTCACCAGTCACCGTCGTTCGTTCGTACGTACGTCAGCGCGACATCAGCTTGTTTTCGGTGACGGCGACGAAGCTTGGCCCGCATCAAGCTTAGAGCTAATCATGTTACACGTGCAGGGCTATCCCGTCAAATTCAGGAGTCATGTGCAAAGTCGAAGGATAAAAACTTAATTAATAATATAATATAATAATAATTTATACTCCATAATATATTTCATAGCAATTTAAATGGTCTAAAATGATAATTCATACACCAAAATTAAGGATTACCGGATTAGAAATTATCAAGAAGAATTAGGTCAGAGGCGTGTGATAGCCAGCAGGCGTCAGGCAGCACGACCGCACGAGATCAAGGGAGAGAGGTGATGCGTCGTTTACTTCTCTCGTTCAATGCGATTGGCAATTTGTGAGACCCGCAGCGGGAGGCGATTCATGATTGCGAAGCGACACGACTGCACAAACCGGTAAAGCTGCGATCAAAGCCAAAGCTACCTGAAAAATAACAGATTTTTAGGACTAGTTGAGCTATATAATATTTTCGGACTACCTATTAGGTTGTATATCTAGTGTTGGAGTTTTGGGTCTAGTGGACCCTGAAAATTGGGGGCTCTGCAGGGATGGCCCTGTATACGTGCTTAAATGGCATAAAGCGTTTTTTTTAAAACCTAAGCCAGTCGAAGCTGGTTTTATATTAAGCAGGAGAGAAGCTGTACATAATCACCAAGGGTGACAGGAAAGTAAAAGGAAAATACAAAGCAACTTGCTACACCAGAACTTGCTAAGGCATTATTCTCGCTATGTCCTTAGCTCCACATGCAGACCATGGTTTCACTTCATCCAGAATTTTTGCCACTAGTTGAAGTATTGACAGTTCTTTGCTTTTGAAGATCCGCCTATTTCTTTCACACCAAACTTCCCAGCAGATCAGCATGTGTAGTGATCGTATTCCTTTAGTTTGGCTCTTGTCTCGCTGCAGTGTTCTTTTTTCCCACCAATCAATTAACCTCTCATCTGGATTATGCACCGGGAGGACATTATTGTGTTCCATCCCCGCAGTTACTTTGTCCCAAATCTCCCGTGTGAGCGGACAATCTTTGAACAGGTGCTGCGCCGTCTCCAGATTCCTATAGCAAAGTTGACAAAAATAGTTATTTGGCTACTGCCTGATTTGTAGGCGATCGGCTGTCCAGATTTTTGTTTTGCAGCAGCAGCCACGCGAAATTCGGCATAAAGCTTTGGGCTAATCAAGTCGTGGTTAATTAATGTGCTATTGTCGCGGAACCATTATTTCTTCCGCCAGTAGCAGGAACAATGCCTCTATGCCGCCGCCGGCCGCCGCCAAGTAGTCGACCGGACTGCTCGATCTGAAGGGATGGAACGGTACGTACGTTCTTCTCCTTGACGGGAAATTAAGGAGAGAAAAATAGTAGGGGGTTGCTATACAACATAATTCCGTTGGGATAGAATGATACCAGTTAGGCATTAGATCCTGATACCTCTAAGCTATTATATCATGATACCTAACCGATATCAGATGATACCTATGAGGTATCCGATTCCTACCACGTATCAGGTGATACATGTTAGGTATCAAGTGATTACTACCACGTATTAGGTGATACTTGTGAGGAATTAGCAGTGGGCACCGAGGTGTCGTCGCCGGTGGTCCCACCGTCCACGTCCCACGCCAAAGCTCGTTGCCGGCGGCCGCGTCCTCCGTCATCTACGCCCCACGCCAAAGCTCATCGTTGGCCGCCGCGTCCTCCACCGTCCACTCTCTGGCGATGAGCTCCCCGGTGACACAACAATACCAATCTCCATGGCATACAAGCAGCAATACAAACAATGAATTGTAATCACCTTCTGGTTCTTCACCTTGGCCGGAACTTGCTCCTCCGCCGCCGCCGCCTCTTCCTCACCCTCTTCTCCGACTAGCTCCTCTTCTTCGGGTCTACGCAGCAACGCCCGACGATGTTTTCCCGGGCGACGCAGCAAGGTGGGCATGAGTCCCTTCTCCGGAGAGCCCCTTCCCCTTCTTCGGCGATGTGCTCCCTGACGTAGCGGCGAGGTGAGGTGAGGCGAGGCGAGGTAGCGGGGGCCTTCTCTGACGAGTTCCGCTCTCTCTCTCTCTCTCTTCTTCCTCCGCTGGCAAGCCCCCTTCTTCCTCCACTGCTGCATGCCGTCGTTGCGCTGCTCTGCTACCGTGCTTAGTGCTCTAGGACGAGGAGCAAGACGATACCGTCGCGGCCACTGGGAACGGGATTCCGTCATTTAGCATTTCCGAAAGTAGTAATCCAAGTACTACAAACATGCATGAACAGAAGTAATCTTTAGATGCTATGTGTTAACGACTAAATTTGGTAAAGCATGGATCGGATTTGGAGTTAAAGTCGAAGCGGATTTGAAGGAGATGTGATGTTTCCGGAAAACAGGGCAAGCATCGGCTGGGAGTCTGTATCGGCCGATACTGAGTTGGATACGGTTAGCCGGTACAGCCGATATTGGCAAGATCAATCTTAAAGTCATTGTCGGATTCGATCAGAGGGCTTCAATGGTATTACCAGACAAGGATAGAGTCCGACATAGGTAATTGTATCTATTAATTAGGATATTAAGCATTTTCCTTATAGATATTTTCGGTAAGAGTTCCACCTAAGGGACTTGTTCGTCTGTTAGAGTTGTAATAAAACGTATGAGTCTGTTAGTGTTGCATTAATTGAGTTTGACCTGCTAAGTCATGTTTAGAACCATAATCTCTAGCTTGCTTTATGATTGTTAATAAGGATAGTATCGGAGTTTCAGCCGATCTTACCTAATATATCTGTTTTGCTTTATTTCATGCTTAACAAGTTATATCTGCTCCTTATATCATGATCTCAATAGATTTAAATATATTAAGCTTATCATCAATCTAGCTAGATTAATCTAACGATAGACTGATATTTGTTTAATATATTTATATCAAAGTATATCATAGCATAAAGCTATAGTAGAGCTATAGCCGATACATACTTAACTTGCTCATAGGTATGACATGAATTTATATAATTTGTTCTTTATATAACTTTAGATACAAGTGGTTTATACTACATCGGTTTACTCCAATCTACCCCAATCAGTGTTCACTTTATCGGTTTAGCCGATTTGATCGGAGGTCACCGATACACCGAAATTTCCGAAATTTCTGAAATTTTGAACAAAATTTAGTTAAATTTGAACAAATATTACCAAAATTCACGAAAAATTAAAAAAATTGAAAAGTTTCGGCCGAAATAATATCGTATAGGAGGGGTTCGAAATGATCGAAATTTCGGAAATTTCAGTCCGAAATTTCCAACCCTGATCCCAATCACTTCATCTAAAGTAATATTGATACACGGATTATACAGTGTTGATCTCTACAGCCGATGAAGTGAGTTTAGGGTTTATTATCTTATGCCTCATAGCCGATTAGAATTATATTGCATCGGTTAGGTTAAAGACGATATGTCATCGGCACTCCAGCCGATCGGCTATCATTTCTAGATTTAACCATGTATCTTGTTTCTTGTTGGTTGCAGGATCAAACCAACTGGTACGCCCTAGACCTGAAGTCAAGCTTTGGATCTGCATTAGAGTTAAGAAAATCTCTCAAATTAGTGTGTGTTTTTTGCATCATCACTATGTAAGCGAGCTGGTAAGTGGTAACTTTCGGTGCTAAAAAAAGTCAAAAACTCGATGCTTTAAAACCAATTTTGCCTATCTGCTTAAAAAATAAGCAAGGTTTCTAATAAATTTTCGTACGTCGTCTAGCGTTGCATCTGATTGCCGTCCACACGCCTCGCGTGTCCGATTCTATTGTTGGTCGTCTGCCAAAGCGTGGAGTCCATGCGTGCTGATCGTCATCCGTGCGTCTATCAAAGCGCTTGTCCTATCAAGCGGCGCGCTCTATTCCCGCATGGGCGATTAATTAATACGTTGTGTACGGTTCTCATAATATGTTTCTATCAACAGATCACGTCCAAACCTAGCCCGAATGCCTCGGCCTGATTAGATCGATATCCTCGCATTGGCAGCAGTAGCAATTGTAGCGAAGGGGGATGGCTCCAGCGACGACGTCACAATCACCACCCTAGAGGCCATTGATGATGACCATGTCGAGCTCACGCCTAGGGCTAATATTAGCCTCTCCCCGGGCGTCAGATGCCTATGGTCGGGAACCAATGCTGCTCTAACGAGCTCATCGATTACCAGTTGTGTTTGTGTAATGTTACATATATGTGTGTATGTAGGAAGATGACGCGGCGACCAATAATAATTTGCAAGAGAGGGAGGAGAACCCATCGTCGCCGTTTCGGTCGGCATATGGTGCACGCGTGACCTCTGGCAAGCCGTCGCTATTCAGGAGGACCCACCCGTCGTCGTCTCGCCAGTGCAAGAACACCCAGAGCTTGCACGCCGCTGCGGCGCGGATGAGGCTTAGGGCCAAGACCAGGCGGAGGAAGATCCGTTCGAGGAGCGCGTCGGGGATGCCACCGCCGCCGCTGCACGCTCCTCGAACCCGCCGCCCACCGGCGTGACACGGCGTTCTCTCCGATTCTTCACCTTCGTCTCATTGTCACACCGGCGAGGAGGCGAGCAGCGGCGGTGGCGTAGGAGAGGCCACACCCGACACCTCAAGAGAGAGATGAACAGGGGAGATGCCGAGATGGGGAGAGAGAGGAGGGAGAAGAGGAGGTGATGAGAATGACATGCTGGCCTCATTATTTTTTAATTAATTTTTTTGTAACTGACATGTAGGGCCATAGTTATTATTATTTTTCAACTCAAATTCCCACGTAAACGACATATTAATACCATGTCAGATGAAAACCGAACCAAATTAGCCACGTAGGTGCCACGTCGGCTAAAACCACCGTTCAAACCACCAATGGGTCTATATCAGGGTTTACAAGACTGTTTGGAGCGCGGTTACCGCGACGCCACGGTTTGACGGTTACCGCGGTAACCGCGCGGTTATCCCTAAAATCGCGCGGTTATCGCGAGATATACCGTGGTTTCAAAAACGGAAAAGGTAACCGTGCATGGTAACCGCGATAATCGTGGCGGTAACCGTGCGGTTTGGTAAAACATGGTCTATATTATACCGGTTTTAACAGTTGAGGGACTATCTGGCTTTCCGATTGAAGGACAAAGATCGGATTCGTTGATAAGTTAAGGGGCCTAAGATGAACTTGTTTGACAGCCCACTGTAAACAGATCCTGCAAGATGTCAGCCCAAATCAATCCCAGGCCCAACTTGCGGCCTAGTTATTTCCCAGCCACTATAAAAGACGTCCTTGCTTTGTGAGTAGGTGAGATGGCGAGCGCCGCGGCCCAGCTCGCCGGCGTGGTGGAGGCCTGTATCAAGCGGAGCCCCAAGCCCAGCCACTCCCACGCCAAGGCCGCCCACGCGCGCGCCCTCGCCGCCGGCCTCGCCGCCGACACCTTCCTCGTCAACCGCCTCGTCGAGCTCTATTCCCGCGCGGGCCTCCCGTGCCACGCGCTCCGAGCCTTCCGCTCGCTGCCGCGCCCCAACGAATACTCCTACAACGCCGCGCTCTCCGCGGCGTGCCGCGGCGGCGACCTCGATGCCGCCCGGGACCTGCTCGGCGGAATGCCGCACCGGAACGACGTGTCGTGGAACACCGTCATCTCCGCGCTGGCGCGGTCGCCCGGCGACGGATGCGCCGGGGAGGCGGTGGAGATGTACGGACGGATGCGCGCCGAGGGGCTACTCCCCACGCGCTTCACGCTCGCCAGTGTGCTCAGCGCGTGTGGTGGCCTGGCCGCGCTCGGCGACGGGAGGCGGTGCCACGGGATGGCGGTGAAGGTCGGGCTCGACGCCAACCAGTTCGTGGAGAACGCGCTCCTGGGCATGTACACCAAATGCGGGAGCGTCGGCGACGCCGTGAGGCTGTTCGATGGAATGGCTCGCCCGAACGAGGTGTCGTTCACGGCGATGATGGGTGGGCTGGCGCAGACCGGCTCGGTCGACGACGCGCTGAGGCTGTTCGCGAGGATGTGCTGGAGCGGGGTTCCTGTTGATCCCGTGTCTGTCTCTAGTGTTCTTGGCGCCTGCGCGCAAGCTTGTGCCAGTGACTACAGCATTGCTCGAGCATTCCGGCTAGGACAGGCGATTCATGCATTGGTTGTCAGAAAAGGGTTTGGATCAGACCAACATGTGGGGAACTCATTGATCGATATGTACGCAAAGTGCGTGGAGATGGATGAGGCTGTCAAGGTTTTCGAGTCGTTGCCCAGCATCACCATTGTGTCTTGGAACATCCTTATCACTGGATTTGGTCAAGAGGGTAGCTGTGCAAAGGCAGTGGGGCTACTTAACCTGATGCAAGAGGCTGGCTTTGAGCCCGATGAGGTCACTTACAGTAACTTGCTTGCTTCCTGTATTAAGGCAAGGGATGTTTGTTCTGCCCGCGCAATGTTCGACAAGATATCAAGGCCAAGCGTGACGACATGGAACACACTTTTATCAGGATACTGCCAGGAGGAACAGCATCAAGATACATTTGACTTGTTTAGAAGGATGCAGCATCAAAATGTGCAGCCTGACCGGACTACTTTGGCCGTGATCCTCAGCTCATGCTCTAAATTAAGAATTTTGGATTTTGGCAGGCAAGTGCATTCTGCTTCAGTAAGATTCCTGCTTCACAACGACATGTTTGTTGCTAGCAGTCTGGTCGATGTGTATTCAAAATGTGGTCAGATTGGTATTGCTAGGAGCATTTTCAATAAGATGACCGAGAGAGACGTAGTTTGCTGGAATTCCATCATCTCAGGTTTGACTATCCATTCATTGAATAAAGAGGCCTTCGATTTCTTCAAGCGGATGAGGGAAAATGGGATCATGCCAACAGAATCTTCATATGCTAGTATGATAAACTCGTGTTCTAGATTGTCTTCCATACCTCAGGGCAGGCAAATACATGCTCAGGTTATGAAAGATGGTTATGATCAGAATGTCTATGTGGGCAGCGCGCTTATCGATATGTATGCTAAATGTGGTAACATGGATGATGCGCGCCTTTTCTTTGACACCATGATGATGAAAAACATAGTTGCTTGGAATGAGATGATACATGGATATGCTCAGAATGGTCTTGGAGACAAAGCAGTTGAATTATTTGAGTATATGCTAACTACCAAGCAGAAGCCAGACGCTGTCAGTTTCATCGCCGTCTTAACAGGATGTAGTCACTCTGGGCTCGTAGACAAAGCTATGGCATTCTTTAATTCCATGGAGAACAGTTATGGGGTTATACCATTGGCTGAGCACTACACTTGTCTCATAGATGCACTGGGAAGAGCTGGCCGCTTTGTAGAAGTGGAGGCCCTGATACATAAAATGCCATGCAAAGATGATCCTATAATCTGGGAAGTTCTACTAGCTGCATGTGTTGTACATCACAATGCTGAATTGGGGAAATGTGCTGCGGAGCACCTGTTCCGCATTGATCCTAAGAACCCATCTCCTTATGTACTTCTGTCAAATATATATGCGTCTTTGGGCCGACATGGGGATGCATCGGCTGTTAGAGCATTGATGAGTAATCGTGGAGTTGTCAAAGGTCGTGGATATAGCTGGATAGATCAGAAGGATGGTGTTCATGCCTTTATGGTTGCTGATGATCTTGGAGCAGATGGTGGAGAATTCACAATGTTTAGCAACGAAGATAGCACTCCTCAGGTACACCAAGATGAGAATTGTGTCGGCTGATTCAACATGAGGGTTTTCTGCTGTCAAATACTCAAATGCACCGATAAATCTAAGCAAATGGTTGCTGAATCCAGTTATGCCACTTTGGTGCCATTTGCTTGAGAGCCTTCGAGGGTTCATTCTTGTAATGTGGTCAGTGGGGGAGTCTGAATGATCTGTAGGAAGAAACTGAAAGGCAAAATGGTATGTGTTGCAGATTAGGCGCAAAGGGATAATCTGTTCATGTTTGTCATATGGCTGCTAAGTGTTGAATCCTGATGGGTGGAGAGCCTCTGGATTTTGGAAGTGCAAAGAGATTCCAGCCCAATGTATGACAGTAAAGCTAAATTTATCTGGATGGGCCATTGGATGAAATGGAATAGCTTGTCAGATCAAACTTCAAATGAAGAATAAATAAAAGGGTTTAGAATTGAGCCATTTTTCTTTGCATCCGTAAAACATGGTCTGACTAATAATTAGCCAAAAACTTGCTGAGTAGAGTATTTGTCTTATAGCAAAGGACGATAACTTTGTACTGCCACTCAACTTGTACTGGGGAGGAGAGATTTTTATCTTTTATGTACCTAGTACTTCAAATATCATTTGCTCAGTTGAGCAATCATTTATCATTTTATTTATATTCCCTCTAGATGTAAAACAAATTGCTACTTGAGGTACTAGGTTCCGGACTTGCACTTGTGGTAAACAAATAAATTTTATTGCACTGTTGCAGAGCACAATAAAAAATAAAATGTAGTGACAACACAGTTTGCCATTCTGATATAAAATCAATTGGTATGCTTATTGTTGTTTAACGATAACATTCGGTACATCGTCGATCTAAGTTTAATATTGAATATGGCCTTATCAAAATTGCCAAGGGTGCACATTTCCGCTTGATTGAAACGCTAAGCATGTCACAGAGAAATAGACCAGCTGACAATCTAAACTGAATGGTGCAGGATGCAGCAGATGAATCCATCATTTCGGAGCTGATGATTGATGGAGCTGATGATTTTAAGAACCATTGGAGGTAACTTTTGGATAATCATGATCCGGTTGAGCTTCCCATTCTGTCCAAGATCCATCATAAACTGGAATGTCTTGCTTCCCAATTCTATAGAGTCCCTGTAAAGTGATAGTTGTTAGAGTGCTTTACAACCAAATGGCACAATCTAAGATGACTAGGTAATGTTTCAAACCAAAGCAAGTATGCAGGCAGTTACACCAGATCCACAAGTGACTACAATGGGGCGATCAAGGGATATCCCTGTAGAAACGTCAAACGAGTGTTGTCATTGGTTTTTGCTCGGTGAAATTTTCATAATTGTACACCTATGGTATCCTCGTAAGAAAATCTACACTGTTGATTTGTTGAAATATCTGTTCTACTTTTCATGTGTACATTGGCCAAACTACATTTTTTTTGGATAGTGAGATGAATCAGAGTTTCGAACCTGCTTGCTCAAACTTCTTACGGATCTCATCTGCAGGGAGAAGCATTGATGCATCATCAAACATCTGTAACAAGACCAATGAAGCCAGTTTTTACTTTTTAGCAGTCTGTGACTATCCAAATACCATGTGATATGTTGCATATTTGCATTATAACCAACCTCAGGGAATGGAACACATTTTGTCCCTGGGATATGTCCACTTCTTACTCCTTCCCGTGGTTCTGGTGCTACACCATCAAATCTGCAAACGATGTCAAGTGATTTTCTTCACGAAGTAATAAACTGCTGTCAAGGTATCTATTACCACTTATTCTACTAATATAGAGATAAGTAATCATATTTGATTGGCACTTTACATACTGGCATGCTACACCTTATAGTTATCGTTAGAACTTCTATAAACAGATATTGCAATCTAAGTACTAAAGAATAGGAGAATTTACCTGCCCTTTGATCGGGCATCAATGACTTGGTGAGACTGTGCATCCATGTTATGTTTAACCTGTTCACAAGCAAAACAGCTCAACACACACAGGGATAATCAAGGTTTCACAGAGTCCTGACAGTCACCTTCATTTCCTTATGGTTAAAGTAACACAACTTTTAAGGAGGTTAAATTTAAGATCATGAAACCTATAAAGTTTAGAGTTGGAGACCACTATAGAAAGAAACACATCACGTGAGTTCATGGTCATGTTCATTCATAACTCTATAAAGTTTTCAGTTAAAAAAAGGAAAGGCTGACCTTTTCTAGTGTCCAAAATATATGAGGCTGGAATTCAGTCTGAAATGTTACAGCACTTGCCTGGAAAATGAATCCAAAAATCTTCAATAAGCAAAAAACAGTTTGCATGATGCATAGGTAGACCGTATTTATGGCCAGCTCACCAGTTGACCATTATAGATCCTTTCAACAACACTGTTAGCAGCTTTAGTTTTCAGAACTGCATCACCGGGGGTGCTACTCTCAAGATAGAATCCAGAAGTTCTCCATTGAGGTAAACCTCCATCTAACACCCAAACTTTATTGTGTCCATAAACTCTGAACATCCTGTTGATTGATAGAGTATACAAAAACAAAATTGTCACGTTGAACATATTAATTTAAGTAAAACAAAGGCTGTGGATTCTGTCAACTTCATTGCCACGGTATTACAAAATCATAGTTTTGTGCTTACCACCATACACGAGGTGCACTGAAAAATCCCTTTCCATCATAAACAATAACTTTATCATGGTTTTTTATATCGAGCGCAGAAACTGCTGCTGCAAAAGCCTCTTCTGATGGCAGCATGTGTGGCAACTGACACAAATTCATGAAGTAAAGATATATCACATATCTAAATTTATATGTCATGCCTTAAAAAAGGACAGAAAAGCTCCATTACAATAAGAAAATTTTGATTAATTGAAAGAATAAGTTTCCAGTTGTAGCAAAATTAACAACTGCAAGTCATACAAGGATGTCCGTGCCACTTATTTACTCAACTCAAAGTCTCGAACAATAAGTGAAATGAAAATGAAAGGTATATCTTGAAACATCTCACATCAGTTGTCAGGTCAACTATGCCATCTATGTCGAAGAACAGCGCACCAGGGATATGGGCCACCTGAGTAAATCAGAATGCTTGAGCTGAGAAAACTTTTTCACAAAAGTAGAGAAGTTCAGTACTTTCAGTACAACTGATCCTCAAACCTGGTATTCTTGCCATGGATCCCTCTTCTCTACAGGCATGTACCAGGAAGCATCCAACACCTAAATCAAGTGGACGAATGTTACCAACAAATCAATCAATAATCTTTCAATCCTTTTTTTGGCAGATCAACAAAACTAAACAGCATGCGAGGAAGTAGTAAAATACTATAATCAAACTGGTAAACAATCAATAGTTTCTTATACTGATCATCACTAAACTGTAGTACTCTACTCCACATCCTTCTTACATGGGGATAACTAATTACTGGACAATAATCAAGAACAGTTTGCTACTACTTCTAAAATGCTGCCAAATTAAAAGGATTCAAGAATAAAGTATTTCTGAACTGAGGAGGGCCCTAAGTATTGCATGAGTAGACGATAAAATTGAAAACTGCTTCACCTTAACATCAGGCTGCCCTATGTGCTCATGAAGCCACTGAGCAGAAACAACTGAATCATTCTCCGCCATTGGGGCACCGAGCTACTGCGGCTGCTGAAAGGGATCAGGGAAGCAGGGGATTTGGAGGTGAGAGAAAGCAAAAGGACGCACCTTTTCCCAAGATTTGGAGGGGGAGGAACTTACCTTGGTGATCTTGAGAAGGGCGGAGCGCAAGCGATGGTGGGGAAGAGAGGGAGGCTGTGGGCGGAGCAGCAGATGAGTCGAGTTGGACTCGTGAAGCAGCTGCAGCCAAGGGCACCCTTTTATATAGTACTAGTAAATAAATAAATAAATGAATAGATAAATAAATAAATAAATACTTGCTGCCTGTTCAGGGATGTCCTGCGACAGCAGACTCTGGGATCACAACTGGTTCATCTGAGAAAAAACTAACTCTATTATCAGCAGAAAACGAGGTGAGTCATTAGCATATAACCCACCCTAAAAGCCAAAAAGAACGTAACCAAGTCTACGAGTACAAGAAACTGCGAGTTGGCAGTTTGCAGATTAGTTGTGGAGTACGTCATCCATGACACTTCAGCACAAGAGTCTTCTAATCTGGTGAACTATATTGTTTTTCAATTGTTATTTTATTTAATTTTTCGAAGCAAGTGCAGCGAACCAGTTGTGATAATATGCTAGTATATGATTCTTTTTCTTTCATTCCTTTTTCATAATCAGGATGACTGCACACCTGAAACGATACCTTTCAGAACCAGAGAGGCCTGAAATTTGCTATCAGAAAAGATTAACTCAGCAGTACGGTGAGTTCAGTCATCGCTCTTATTTCAGTTTTTACCATCAACAACTCAAGGATACAAAAAGTTAACGAGCTCAGATGATATATTATTGCATCAATCATTGTTACACTGTTTCAAGAAAGTTGCAACTTACAAAGGGTAGCAGAAAGCCAGAAACATTTCGCTCAAAGCATGGCTCCTTCTGGTCCTTGAGTCTCTACAGGACTTAGCTGGTCAACTCTTTTTTTTCTTTAATCTCATCTTGAATTGGAAGGCTTATTTTGATCTTGTGCTTGATGCCGCAATGTTAGCAGCAGCAAACCCAAAGGTGGTAGCTGTTTCTCAAAGTTAATTTACATATTCCATGACAACAAAACAGTTGAAAACATCCCTTATGTTTACAAGTATGTGGATTTTAGCAGCCTTCTATCCATTACTATTGTACACTGCTCTTCTACCTATCTCTGTATTCATGTCGAACTACGTTTCCATCTTCCTTCTCACTAACCCTGCAAAGAAATCAAAGCTGCATGCAGGAAATTGTCTCAGATGTCATTCTTGAATGTGGCGCTTTACATTGTTGACAACAGTAATCAGAGGAGAAGTTTATAGTATATGGTTACTAAGCATTAGCACATGAGGAAGATATTAGCGACGGATAACAAGACAATACCTGTTTCCATCAGGGTGCAACTCATAGCTTTTGCCATCCTCGCCAATAGCATACAAGTACCCAGCTGGTGTCAACCCCTGAAAAAGAACAGAATAGTCAGAAAACTGGAAATATCTATTTTAATCATAATTCCTAAATTCGGTGTTAACCTGAATAGTAACCACACTGTCTGCACGCTGGGCTTCAGGCCCATCCTGCACAACGACCTTCTGTCCACTGCATATCAGTGAAGATCAGCCTCAGTACTATCGAATCACATGTAGAAAATATATGACACGCAAGGTGATTCTCAAAAGATTCAACATTTTTGCTTCCAAATATTTTGCATCAACCATTCTCACAGAGAAGTTTCATATGGCAAATGACTACAGTTAGCAGTAACAGATACTAGGGTGTTCATGGATGTATCTAGGTGATCAGTCTGATTCCCATGCCAGAGTCTGGGAAGCCACCTTTTACCTGTGTTACCCATGGATGTACAGCGCTAGCAGATAAAATTGAAGACAAAATCAAGCAATGGGGATCCAAAGTATTCAATATCGAGAGACACTACTTCGTACCTATGAAGCCATGAATTGTAGTACTGTTCCTCAAGTGCCTGAAATCCTGGAATAGAAATTAAGAATGTCATGGTACCATCTATTCAACATTGCCCCTAAAATTTATACAACGCAGTACACTATCAGTTACTAGTTAAAAAAAATAGCAGGAAAAGGCATGTCTATGGGCATGCATCAAAAGGACATTGTGTTTGAAGCTTTGAACATGTGGCCACATACAACAGGAGAGGAGGGGAAATATAAGTTACCTTCATTTGTAAAGATCTCAAAAAGAACTTCAAATTTATTGAAGAAGGATGCCAATATGTCTTCACGTTTCAACGTGGAAGAATTAGCCTTCATTTCTTTCAGTGCAGCATTCAAACATGTCGTAGGCTCCTCATTGTCAACATTTAAACCAATACCTGGAAAGGGTAGAAATAAGAGCAAATTTATCATAAGAAATACCTTGACATTTGGTGGTGAATGATATTATTACAACCAGTATTAGAAATAATACTCACCGGTGCAAATATTGTATACTTTTGGTTGATAAGACGAAGTACAAAGAATGCCACCAACTTTTAGCCCTTTCAGATAGAGATCATTGGGCCACTTTATTTTAACGTCAAGTTCTGGCAGCCCCTGATTTCAATTACAAAGATAGTCAAGCTCAGAAAAATATCCATGATTTGGTTAAGAGAAATATCCATAATGAGATCAATGGTCTGCACAACAAATAATCACTGAATTAGTGGTACTGAAGTACTATTCACCTTAGCACAACACAGTTCCTTGATGGCTTCGGTCATGGCAAGGCAGACAACATACTGCATAAGAGGCAGTTTCCGTGCATCCTCCTTCTGTGAAGTGAAGGAGAACATGAGACATCCTGGTGGTGATTCCCACACATTCTTAGAACGACCTACATAAATTCATCAGTGAGATTAGGATCTGGTTTAAATGCACATCACATTGTGGCGACGGATAAAAGGAAGCATGAAACAATCAAATTTAACGTACTCTTTTAGCCAGTATATGTAAGCCAAAGAACTTTTGTAGAAACAAAAAGGCTGAATCATTCAAAAAAAAAGTTTTGAACAGCATTTCTCGCACTATATTGCCAGGATGATCTCACTTCTGAAAACTTCTCTGTATACCCAAGTCGAGCACATGGCATGGATTACTTTACAAATCCAAATTCATCCACCAAGTTCACTATTTCTCGAGTCATATGTCCAGTACCATCAAACATGTCAGAACTAGAGAGCACTAGAGCAGACAGCACTAATCCACCTAAAGTGTCAGGAATTGATCCCAGAGACTGCAAATTGATCACAGCTAGAACAGTAACAGCAACAAACAAGCACCAGTAACAGCTAGAACAGTAACTGCAAATTGATAGACTATCTATCTATCAATCCATCCCACTCACCTCTCCCTTTGAACTGCACGTCGGCGACACAGACGACGCCCACCGGAAGCTTGGCGAAATTCCTGCACATTCCGAGCAAGAGAGGAGTCAACAAGAGAATCTCAATACAAACAGCGCCCAAAAAAAAAAAAAAAAAAACAAACAAACAAGTCTTGCACTCACTGCGTCACGAGGTCGTGCGTGGAGGCCAGCCTGGGCGACCAGAGCATCCACCTCCCGAAGCGGGACGCCCGGAGCGCCGCCATGTAAGCGCCAGCGTCGAAGCCCGCGCCCGCGCCGGAGTCGAGCGACACGGTGATCTCCTCGACGGAATCTTCCTCCCCTAGAGCGAGAGATCCGCCGCCGGTGGCGGTGGCGAGGAGATGCTGGTCCTCCGTGGACTTGCCGGAGACCACGAGGGTGATTCCACCGGCGCTCCCGCGGCGGTGCGCGGACGTGGCCATGGAAGAGCGGGTGTGCAGGTAACTGCGGAGAGCGACGGCGGCCAGGACGGCCGCGGCCGTGGCGGCCGCCGCGGTGGCCGGCGGCGAGAGGCGAACGGGGAAACGCATCGAGCGGCGGCGGCGTGCCTTGTTTTCTCCGCTTTTATTTTTTCTCTCACTTAATTTGATAGAGAACTCCGGGCCCACAAGAACTAGGCCAGTTAGGCCTAAAGGGGCCGGGTGAAATCCACAGCTTGGGCCTAATAGATTGAGAGCCCATTGCGTTTGAGGGCCTTCTACACGACAGTGCGTTTTAACTCCGGAATCCCAATATTCACATTCAAAAGCGGCAACTTCTCTGAATTTTGATAGTGTTTTTTTGAGAAGTTGGAAATACCGAATTTTGATAAGATTACAATAGTAAAATTATGTTTAGTTTTTTTACCTTATTAAAATTTGGTAAAACAAAAGATTAATAGGGTTGGAAGTGGTAGCAAACTGAACAAATGTGTAGGTGTAGGTGGGACTACACCTAAACTCAATAGCGCAGTTGCACACCGACGTACTCCATACTCCAGTTCTATATAGTGCTATCTAGAGATGGCAACTGGAATTCCCTGTCGGGGAATACACCTCCCAATAGAGATATGGAAAAATTGTTCCCATCCCCGCCTTCACGCGGGGAATTAATCCCCACAAGTTCTCTCCCACTTAAAATTAAAACTATCCACGCATCTAAATCATATATGTAATTGACAAATAATGACACGTTTATATCGATATATTAGCATTCATCCACTGATATCTTTAATTTCGCCTCATATACATCTAAATCGGTTCTGAGAACGATGATAGGACATTAGGGCGAGAGAACCATCCCCACTCCGTAAGAGCCGACAAGTATATGTTTTCTCCCGTTTTCATGATGAACCAACTACACACATCCTATCACGAATTCCTCTCGGAAAATAAGATCAATTGTGCTAGTTGTGGGTGTACTCTCTTCATCCAAAAAAACTTAACCTAGTAGGGGTTATTCTGAATAGAGGAATATCTAGATTCATTCTATCATGAGAGATCATATTTTTTTTAGATTAAGATTTTTATTTTGGGACGAAGGGGTTACATAGTAGTATTTACTTTTATCCTATAATGTGGATTTTGGTTATACACGTTGGGAGAATATTCCAAACCGGCAACCAGACATGATACGTGGCACAGGGTGATGGTGGTACTCACTCCATTCTGCTGGCTGGGTGCATTGCATTGGCGATGGGGCCCAACCCCAACACAAGATGAAGCGGATCGAGAGCGGTGGGCCGTGGGCGTGTCGTCCAAGATCCGGGAAACGCGGGGAGCGATGGGACGGCGCACGCAGTGTTAGAAAACGACACGTCACCAATCAGCATACAGCTGGAGCGGTGATCAACCACTTCATAACAAACAATTTTTAAGAAACATCTTATAAACTCATGTGCTCATAATATACGCTAAACACGTACTCACACCTCATATTTGTGAGAACCTCTGAAAAATAATAAACCGGTTTTATCTTGAAATTAACATTATCACTGTATAAACATCTCACTGTCAAAGGATAGCTAGATCGTATACTACGGAGAAAATAATTATTGTAAATATAAGCACATATTTATTAACTTTAGTAATTGTACTCATCATCAAAATTTCCGTACTCTTATCGGAAGGACTTGGCTTCAAAGCATGACACGTGTTAGTCATTGGCCACCAATCCAACGGTGCAGTATTTTAGAGGAGGAAAAGAAGATAGGCTTAAAATGAGTTGAGCTGCTTAAAATGAGTATTAATTAATTTAAACTTAAAATAAATTAATATAGTTTTTAAATAATTATTTTATATTTTTAAAACTATTTGGTAGCTCATAAAACATGTGAACAGAAAACAATAAATTTTCTCTCTCTTTATCCTCCTAACAAAGACTGCCTTGAACTATTTGAATCATTCATCTCTTCAAGTCATGTACAATATAAATCACACTAGGGGTGTTTGGATTCAGGGATTAAATTTTAGTCCATGTCACATCGGATGTTTGGGTGCTAATTAAGAGTATTAAATATAGACTAATAATAAAACTAATTGCATAAATGAGAGCTCACGTGGGTGGTGGGGTGCGTTTGCCTCCATGGAAGTCAGCCACTCGTTCCCTGCCTCGAGCATGAAGAAGAGGATAGTGGGTGGAGAGCAAGATCGAGCTCGTCGATGTGCCGCCGAGGAGGTCAGCGACAGCCACTCATCCCCTTGCCTCGAGCTTCTTTCTTCCTCCTGCCGCTGCTAGCGCTCGAGGCAGCCGACGCGGGCCCGCAGCGCGGCGGCCTCGGCCTCGGCAAGGCGCGTACAGAGGGAGGAGGCCTTGTCGGTGGCACGAGCTTGAGAGGGGTGAGAAGGGAAAATGCGAAAGGGGAAAGGGCCTTCACCCAACGCAGCTCCACGAGTCGTGGCTCGGTGAAAAGCAGACAAGAACGGTAGAGCCGCGCATAACCCGTCTTAGGCTTTGTTCGGCAGAGTGGGTTAGGAACCCATTAGCACCGTACGGATAACGGAATGACTTATTAGCACATGATTAATTAAGTATTTATTAAAAATTAAAAAAAATTGATTAATATGATTTTTTAAAGCAACTTTCATATAATTTTTTTTTGCAAAAAATACACCGTTTAGCAGTTTGAAAAATGTGCATACGGAATACGAGGGAGGTGAGTTGGAAAAGTTAGGAAAGAACTGAGTCTTAGTATTGCGCCTCTATCCAGGGATGCGGCTCCAGCTAGAAAAGGAACGCTAGCCAAACGCCGTGAGCTAGGGGTACGAGCCGGAGACATGCATTGGGGATGGCTTACTTGTTTTTCTAGATTGTTTAGTGCAAATTAAGATTTAGCAAGTAAAGATTATTTTCGAACAGAGGAAATACATTTCAGGTCAAATGGGGTAATAACGCATAATAGTATGGTAAATGCTGTTTTCTTCTAAGACAGACCTTTGCCATACTATTAGGAGCAAGTTTGCTATAGAGCGAAGTATACCATTAGTAACTATAACAATCGCTACATTTTAGGATGAATTGGTTGATAACACATGATAGTATAGTAAAAGCCGTCTTTCTCTAAGGAAGTTCAATATAGAACTAAATACTAACTACTTATAACACTTTAAAAGTAATATACTCTTTCGATCCAAAATAAACATAACATGTGGTACTATCTAGTATAGTACGAATCTAAACATAGTATACGTTTAAACAATGATGTGGATAATGAGAGACCTCTCGTGAAGGCACAATCTCCATACAAAAATTAAAAACAAAAAGGGAGAAAGAGAGAATTAGATTGATCATTAATGAAAAGTATATTGCGGCTGGTATAGTACGGAGTGTGTGGATCATCTACCATAACGTAGTAAAGTAGGGCGTTAACTCTAAATTTATAAGTGGATGGTGTAGATAAAAACTAGAGATGGCCAATACCTCTGGTATAAAACTTGTGTTAGTCTAAAAGATGAGACAGATTGAGCGTGCCAACTGCCAACCAAACATCCTCGTCGGTGATGCTCCTTGTAGTGGCGATATACACTACTGTTGCGGCGATAGGCAGACGGCGGTGGAAAGGCTGCGACGTTTGATTCAGGTTCAGCAGGAGAAGAGGGCCCAGACGGGTCACATCACATCACAAATCAAATCAGCGTCACGTCAAATCCTCAACACAGCCGGGCCATCGCCCATCATGGCGTCGTCCTGTGATCGATCTATCGGAGAAAAGGCTACTACTGCTCTTGCCTGCATTTTGAAGTATTCTCCTCTATTTTGATCGTTTTTGTTTCATCTTCATCGGTCTTCGTAACTCTATTTTAGGAGTACTCTACACTTGTAGAGTATATATGGAGTGAAGAAGGGGTTATGTAGACTTGTAGAGTAGACTATAATATACGCCTCCAGTTTCCCAGAGAGGCTATCGCCATTGGTATCCATTTCTAGGCCAACATTTTCTTTTCTTCTTCTTCTTTCAGTATTCTTTTCTTCTTCTTCTTTCAGAATTCTTATAGTAATTGAGTAGGAGTACCCTATTGGACTGGCCGTAGGAGTGAAAAATAAGTCTAACCTTTTAACTTAGGAAATTTAAAAGCTAAACCAAAAATAGAGCGGGTTGAATTTTTATATATCTTTTATTTTAAATATATACGAGGGTTAGATAAGGTTACGAGAGTATTGAGTTGTATGCATTGATCAATTCAATAAAAAACCTAAGCTAATGAGGCACATCAGTCAAAATTAGAACTCTAAATTAACCTCTGATTCTGATACCATATTAAGTTGCATACACCGATCAATTTAAAAAAACCTAAGTTGGTAAAAAAAATGTAAAATCCATTTTATACTCCAACATATTACCATCCCTGTGGCTGACATACGTCCATTTTCCAGCTGTAAATTATCTAATCCGAAACCACACACATATCACAGATAATTTTTCATTTCCTAACTCTAGATTATCTGATCCAAAACCATACAGATTGCAGTTAATTCTCATGACAGAACATCGATCGATCGCCGAAACATGATTAGTACTTATTGGACAGTAGTAGTAACCCCCTTGACATTCGTTGACACTGTACACCTGCCTGCCTGCAGCCTGACCGATCGATCGATCGAGGAGAACACCCAAATGTCGATGTTGGTATACAGAGGACCACTACGATCTGGCTAGCTAACCTCAGTTGGATCGGCCTCTGTACGTACATGTTTCGATTTAGTTAGGACCACACACTCTCTGTGGTTAACGTACTTCGTGTCTACGTACGGCCATGCACGCGCAACGAGCCGTATACTACACCTGATCAAAACGCATTTTAGCACACATGCATGATCCAGTGCAAATCAAACACCAATAGACTAATATTAGAACAACCAAAATCCACGTCTCAAGATATAGTTTTTTTTTTTCGTTTCAAGCCAAAACGTGCGCTACCAAATTATTTAATTTGTTGTCATTTCAGAAAGGTGCTTTGATAGTGTTCGGCTTGTTACTAAAATATATTAAATATAACATATAAGTTGTCGAAATGAAAGCAACTAGTATCAAATTAAACCTGTCGATATTTTGGCATCGCTAACATTTTAGTACGGTAGTAGACCAAACAAATCTATATATAATGGGGGCTTGCTATTCATCAGTTAACTGACATTTTTCTTCTAATATCAATCACCTTTATAAATCTGATTGCTCCAAGCTAGATTCGTGCAAAGTTATAGTATAACCCTGACCCTTTGTCCATGCATTGTATCCTCTATCTCGTCGGTCTCAAATAGCCTCTTTAATTTCCCCCTAATCCTCCTAAAATCGAGCGGTGGCGATCGAGGTGCCCTAACCCTGCCACTAAAGCCGCCATGGCCAGGGCTAGATGACTAAAAATTCCTCAAATTTGAATCACCTGATCATGGATGGTAAAGGTTGTATATATTCAATCAATCAATCGTCAAAATCCACCACCCATTGACTGTTCACAACAATAAACAAGGGTACACTTCACTGTGCGTTGTGCAAGTCCATCGGCACAAAAGCAAAAGGAGCAAAGCACTGTTGCAGATGAGATCATCGATCGATCGAGGGCAACACACACTGACTCCCATGGCTGATCAATGGCTGTTCCATCACCGGCCACAGAGAGGAAGCTACTCCATGATGGTCTACTGATCGATCGATCAATTGACTAACCCCATTCTTTTCATCTTCAGTTTCGTCAGTGACGACAGGAATGGTCGTCGCAGGCAGTACACACACCACACAACGTCCATCACTGGCCTAGTCTCGATCAAACTTGCCTTTCTCATCTCAATCAAGGTGCTCTATGCTGATCCATCGGTCGTTGATCTGATTGCTCGATGGAGCCATTCGGTAGTGAGAAATGCTTGACTTTAGGTGTCTGTCCTTTACCTAATCTTTCCTGGTTTTCTGCTGCTTTTATGACCAAGCTCTAGCTACCACTACCAGTAATGCTTTGGTGATGGAGGTCAATGCAGTGGCAAGTACTGAAAATGAAGCTCACTTGGATGGGATAAGTAAAATACACATGCACTACTAATGTTTTTCATGGTAATTAATTAAGGATGTGTTTGATACGAGAAGAAACAAGAAAATTGAGGAGATAAGTAAAAATATATTAATATATATATTTTTTAAAGTAATTTTCTTATATTTTTTAAAAGATACACCATTTAACAATTTGTAAAATGTGCAGGTGAAAAACGAGAAGGAATTTCTCCGTAGCTATCTGTTTGAAACGGTCGTGTTGCGTGATTGGTTGAGCTAGTACAATTATGCAAGCCAAATCCCCGTATTTTGAGACGATGACGGAGGTATAAAGTAGTACCACTATATGTTCCCAAGTACTTGTCGGAAAATTTTAAAAATAAATGAGTAACATGGGATTTTTCGGTATTTATAATGTCTTCAAGAAAGGATAACTGGTCTAAATTTTAAATATAAATTGTGTTCGGGGAAAAGGAGGGAGTAAAATTTTGGAACGAAAAAAATAAGTGAGGTTATTAATGATGTAACACCCATCAATTTAAGTTGAAGACAACTAGTAAAAGTTAAGAAATTGCCATTCTTGAAATGCATTTCGGAGTAATTGATTAATTTACATTGACATTTCGTTGACCAGTTCTTAATTAACTAAAAGTCACTTCAAAAGCCACGAAGATAATTAACATGCGCCCCAACAGCTGACCATCTTGCCGCTAGCTTAGTGACACAGTTTATAACTAAATTAACCTACCATTAATTTTACTACAACCACTTCGTACACAAAAAAACCATGCAGATTACGTGCGTGCATGCACTAGCTAATCATAAAACCTCCGAATTAATCCCAAGCAAATGCAAATCACCACGCATCCATGCATGCATTTGCGAGCAATTCGATCTGACCAAATGGCGATGAGGCTAACCATCGCCATAATGCATTAGCAAAAGCTGCGTAAGCTTGTGGATTAATGTAGATTCGATGGAGAGCTATAGGCTATAGCTAGCTAGTTGAACACGGACAGTGGCATCATGCAGCCGGCGGCGTGCGCCTCGGCGGCCGCGGCCGCCGCAGCCATGGCCAGCACCAGGTCCTCTCCGCCGGCGGCGGCGCTGGGAGCACCGGCGCCGCCGCCCGTCGATGCCGCGACGTCGCCGCCGGGCTGCTCGCCGGCTGGTGCCAGGAAGTAGTGGCCGTGGAGGAAGTGCGCGTGGTGCGCCGGGAACAAGAAGTGCGGCACCGTCGTCGTCGTCTCCATCTCCGGCAGCGCCGCGGCGGCGGGTGGCGCCGCCGACTGTTCCAGCTGCTGCTGCTGCTGCTGCTTCTGCTTGGGGTGGTGGGAGGAGGCGCGCTTGCGTCGCTTCTTCTCGTAGGCGATGCCACGAGCCTTGGACTGCGTGTCCCGGATGTCGCGGAGGTAGAGGCGGACGGCGCGGGCGCCGAACGGGTTGGATTCGGGGCGGCCACCGTGCTCCTCGAAGGCGGCGCGGAGGCGGCCGACGAGGGCGTCGAGGCTGCCCCATGCTTGCCGGAGCGGGCACGGGCATGGCGCCGGCGGCGAGGGGTGGCCGAAGAACGGGCAGCCATGGGCGTGCACCTTCGTCTTCCCGAACTGGTCGAGGTAGCGGAGGAACTCCAGCACGTGCGCGCCGCTGCACCGCGAGAGCTCCAGCGGCGGCCGGTGGTTGCGCAGATACTGCCCGAACGTCTGCCAGTCTCGCCGCTTCTGCGACTCGTACCTGCTCGGCCTCGCCGCGCCACCGCCACCGCCGCCGGGGCTGTCCGCCGTCGCCGTCGCCGCCGACGACGCCATGCCGATCATGTCCATCTCCTCCGATCCTCTCACCTGCCAAACATGAACCATTGCTGCGTGTCAGTTCGTCAACGCCATGACCAATGGTCCAACCAAGCAGCTAATAGTAAGAACACTCTACTAGCTAAAGCTATTGATAATTTGACATAAGCTTCTAGCTATTGTGGATGATTCAGAATTGAGAAAGAACTAGGGTTTCAGCTAATCTGGAACTGTGATCTGCATACAGACGGTCTCACTGTTGTATCTCAATGTTTCTTCTAATATATTTGACGTGCAAAGCTTTTACGTTTTGGAAACATAAAAAAAGGCAATGCTTCTTCTAATATATTTGACATGCAAAGCTTATGCGAGTTTTGAAAACATAAAAAAGGCAGATAAGTGGGTGCTCCAAGAAAAACAGAACACAGTAGTAGCAAGATTGGGGTTTTGAAGATCTGACATGAACTTTAAGCTCAGCCAAACAAGAACTGACACAAATTAACTGTAATACATGCAGGGACAGAGAGAGCACAAGGGGAGGAAGTACAGTAGTAGTACTAGTATACCACACAAAGAGCAAAGGACGCTTACTTGAAGATGCACTGTGCCGGCCGGTGATCTAACCCTAGCGAGATCGATCGATGCACAAGGTAGAGCTAGATCATCTGCTAGAGAAATCTAGAGTTGTTCTAGTAATTCTTGCTTGGTTCAGGCTTCAGAGATCGAAGTGTGGTACAGTGAGAAGAAAGAAAGAGGATTAAAACTGCAAAGATGGATACTGCAGCCAGAAAGGATGTTATAATAATGGTGATCAATCAATCAAGGGGAACACTGTTCATCAACTACTCGATCGAGAAGGCGAATTGTATATTTGATCTGCAGATCGAGAGAGAGTTAGGCATTGATTGAAAGGAACTCATGGTAGGTGTGCAACAGGAAAAGCTTGATACGCTGCAGATATGCGTGTCTACCGAATCAAAACACAAGCTACAATTAATTAATCAGTGCAGCCTAGCTGCAACTGCAAGCATACTGAAGTACACCACACGATTACTAGAAAGAACCAAAACAAGAACAACAACACACTCGATCGATCGCATGGTGCAAAACGTACTGAAAATCAAATCAAAATCAGATCAACACCAAGAAACACTCTAGCAACCAACTAAACCAGCTAATCCCAGCAAGCAGCATCAAGCATGTTAGCAAGCTGATCTACAGACAAATCAAGTGGGCAGATCGATCGAGAGACATTACCAAAGAAGCCTAGAAGAAGATACTGGAGGCAGCAAAAGAGAGGAATGAGGAGGAAGACGAAGACGATGAAGAGAAGGGGGAAGGAGAAGAGAAGATATGGAGGTAGGGGGAGACAAGGTGAGGGACCCAGTGGCGCAGATATCGTCAAGGCCGCAGCGATTCTTTCCACATTACTATACGCAAAAAGGTTGTCACCTCACTAGTCACCTCACTCTCTCAGCTGCTGTCCTTTCGTCTCTCTCTTTCGCCATTGCTGGCTGCTGCTGCTCTGTGTCGACGACGACGACGAGAGGAAGCTGGCGCGCATTGAATGTCGAGGAGGAGGAGTGGGGGAGGTATGGAGATGTCACCTCATCAGCTAGTACTCTTATAGCTCAACAATGGATCATCGATGGATCATGGATGGACGGATCATTTGGGATTTTTCACAAGAGAACAAAGGTCACAGACGCTTGCAGGAGTAGTACTACATGTGTGCGTGGATGGTGGTGCGACTCCGATCCATATTTGTCAAGGCTCGAATCGAGAGGTCATTGCAACGTATGATGGTGTTTTTTTCTAATTAAGATACAGATTTCCCGTCGATTTTCGTTAGCATGTTTTTAAACTATTAAATATTATATTTCGTGTGAAAAATTATATATATAAATTTGTTTTAAAATATTAAATAAATCTATATATCAAATTTATAATAATTAAAAATATATAAATCACATATTAATGATTTTCTCGTTTTAAGTGTCATAATTTTATCTTCATCTTCGTTAGGTTCAAACGCCTCGGTTTACCTTTGTGGTAGTGTCCTATGCTGCTGTGCTAGCTATGGCTGATGTGAGGTGTGTGAACCGTGTACTACGCGCTTTTACATGTTTGTCGGTTTGACATTCCGGTACTCTCTCTAAAAAAACTAACTTTAGTAAGAGTAAAATTGGAACATAACGTACGCCAACAAATCTGTATAGGATCCGTATTATTCAGGTTATTAATCATCATTGCTTAGGTTGAATTTTTTTTGACAGAGGAGTACTGGTGTACAAACAGTATAATAGATTATCGATTATCTGCTTCACGTTTTAAATAATATTTTTTTTGAAAAAACTGTATTACTTACTCCGAGTAGACTATTTGTACGCTAGAAGTATCTCTTAAGTTTATTTTTTAAAGTATTAAATTTATCTTATAATCAAGTAGATAAATCCGCACCAGTAATTCACAAAATAGTTTAAAGATGCGTTCAAATTGGGGGTTAGGGATGGGCTGATTTTGGTATGTGAAACGCAACAGATCATTAGCGTGTGATTAATTAAGTGTTAACTGTTATAAACTTGAAAACTATATTCATCTGATATTTTTAAAGAAACTTTTATATCGAAAGTTTTTGTATGAAACGTGTTGTTTAGCGGTTCGGAAAGCGTGCTTATAAAAACGATAGAGTAGTTCAGCTAATAAGTAAGATGCCTAAATAACTTCAAATTTCATCATCTTATTTGTCCCAAAATAATTTCATCTTTCAAGTAGTCATCTGTATTGGAGCTTGTGAAAATAGGAGGCAAATGTATTAAGATTAGATAAAGTGAAGAACAATGACATATTTGATAAAGTGAAGGGTATTTTAGTATTTTTGGTATTTCTATTGGTATGTGCGACACAAATAAAACTATTTTGGGATGGCGGAAGTACTTATGAATTCCATAGCTACTAGTCACAAAATTTAGGGCCATAATTCAAATTGTTTGGAGAGGCTGGATATTCATAGAATAGCTATAACTGTCACAGACTCACCAAATAAGGTCTTCATCTCGTACTACATGTACTCCCTCATCCAAATATGAAGAGTCTTAGGAGCAACATCTAGGCCCTTTGAAATAGAGGATATGTGAAAGAATTTAATTTGTAAGATTCAAATCATATATAAACCTTTTCTATTTGGTCTTTTGAAACAACGGACTGGAGCTTTTCAAATCCAGAAAAAAAACTAAATGATGGCTCAAGTCTATCCGTAGATAAGAGATGGTTGAAGAGTGAGATGGTGATCAATAGAACAAGCGGGGCTTAAAAATCCCTTATATTTATGGATAGGTGCTTTTTTGAAATGTTATATGTGCTTCTTTGAAATGTGGGATTGAGAAGGAATAGAAGAAACGTAAGATTTAACAAGAAAAACAGTTTATTGCAAACATAGAAAACACATAGCAACTTATTTTATTTTATGATTCAATTCATGCATTTTTCCTACGATTTATTAAAATAAGTTGCTCTGTGTTTTATATGTTTGCAATAAACTGTTTTTTTTTTGTTAAATCCTACGTTTCTTCTATTCCTTCTCAATCCCACGTTTCAAAGAATCACCTATCCATAAATATAAGGGATTTTTAAGCTCTGTTTGTTCATCCTTAATATATCTATAAAAGAATATATAATCTTTTATCTTTATAGGCGGAGGGAGAATCAATTAGGTTAATTATCCCCGAGGACATGCGTTTTCAGGATGGACAACAGTGTAAGGGACGAAAAACAAGCAGCCAAACTTCTGGTGAGATGGTATTGATCACCTGTCAGTTTGTTCTAGATATGACCCTACAGTAGAATCGATCTGATTATGCATACAGTAGTACTTTGAAATGACATCACTGTATCCCTGCTACGTACATATACTCTAAATTCGTTTGGTAAAATAGTACTAGTAGTACAGATTCCAAGCCTAGCAAGCCATAATACACCGTCAAATAAATTAGGGCTACTTTAAAAGATTAAAAAAATAGGAATAAGAAAAACATATTATATAGAAAAATATATAAAAATATATAGGAATAGTCGTTTCATTAGTCCGCAAGAAAAACATCAAAATCGGACGAGGGAGATAGTCTAAAAAAATTCCAAGAGATTTGAGCTTTTGCTAACTTTTCTCCAAAATCTATATAGGATTATCCATTCTGTAGAAATTTCAAAGAAAATGATACAATAGGATTTAATCCCTTGTTCTAGGTGCCTTTATAGGAATTTTTCTTATATTATTGAAATCATCCAAATTTCTATGTTTCTCCTACAAATCACAATGGACCTTAGTGAATAAGGAAGCCTCATCTTAAAAAAAATCAGTCACTGCTAAAATTTAAAATTTAAATTTAATTCTGAAGTTAATTTTAAGGTATTTTTAATATAGTTCCTTTTAATAACAAATTTTAAGTAGTTAAAAACACACACATATAACGTTAATAAGCTGTTTACTTTACAATCATCTTTTGGCCAATTTCAGGGACAATGCAAATCTGTGTGCTGGATGGGGGGTATTGGTGCACACGTGTGAGTACATGCATGTAGATCGAGATGCAAGGAAATCAGGCACACGTGAGCATGCGGCTGTAGGAGTACACATGTGGTCGCCTGGAGTACTCCTTACATGAGGTGATGGGACAATGGCATGGCGAAGCTGAAGCCTGAAGCTAAGCAGAGCAGAGGAGAAGGGGGAGGCAGCAAAGATTACAGCAGCAGGCAGCAGCAAAGACAATCGATCAGGCCATCGCATTGCATATTTGCATGCATGCATACAAAGATTTCAGGGTGACAGGACGTACCCATGCTACCCTGCATCTGTGCCAGCCTTCAGACTTTTCTCTTCACGACTTCAGATTTTTCAGAACTTGAGATCAGATCAGACACCTTGGGGATTGTGCGTCTGTCTGACCGGTGTTTTGTCGTCGCTTCAGGGTCGAAACTCTTTGTTCGATCAGCGGCCAGTAAGGTAGGATTGGATTTTGGTCAAAGACTTTTCCCAGAAAGAAAATGAAAACTTATTAGGGTCTTTACAGTGCACCTACATGATGATTACCTTATTGGTTCAGCTAGATCAAAATTTGACATGGAGAAAAAAAAGCAGTGGGTCATGTATCTTTGTAAGGTTTACGCTTCCTAACAAGAATCCGGTTTTCTTAGGCAAAAAAAAAAAAAAGAAACTATGAGTGATCCCCTCTCCCATGTGCGCGCGCTACTACTCGTCTACTCCTCAATCTTCCCCTCGACACCAATACGCCACCCGTCGCCCGTCTATCATCGCCTTCGATCCGCGTGAGCTTGGAGCTCGTCGACCACGCTGCCTAGTCCGACGAGGAAGGGGAGAATTCAGAGGACAGGAAAAAGCGGTGGGGGCAGGTGGGGGGCACGGTGACAGCAAGGGAGGACGACCACGCCGGCCGTGGGAGGAGGAGAGGAGACCCTCCCGCCGTGCCATGGCTCGTCCTTGACTCCCAAGAGGGGAGAGGCGACGACAATGGCGGCCGAGCTCCACCGTATCCCCTACTTGGCTCCACCGAACTCCAAATTCGCGTCGCCGTAGTCGAATCATCGCCCTCTGAGGAGAGGAGAGGAAGGGCACCGGTCACGCGCCGCGCCTCTCGTCGTCGTTCACGTGCCGCCAAGCTCAAAGTCGTCGATTCGCTTGGTGGGTCCACCGCCGCCTCTTCCCCCTGCTTGGCTTCGCCGAGCTCATCGTTATCAATTCGCTCGGTGGGTCCACCGTCACCTCCGCCTCCTCGACCGCTGCCGCGTCCCCGTGCGGATTGGGCTCGAGCGGCATCCGAGAGTGAAGAGGCGCCGATGGGGAGAGGAGAGAGGCTGGCGGCGGCGTTCGTCGCCTCGGCGGGGTGTGTAGGGAGAGGCCGGAGGCGGCAGCGTCACCGGTGAACTTGCCGAGGTGGGTGGGTGGGGGAAGTGCAGAGGGTTGTGACCCGGTGGTGGGGGTGGTGGGCGGAGTTCATATTTGTATTATTTTCTCTATTGTAAGGTGCTCGCTGTAAAATTTGGGCTTCTTTATAAATTGAGAAAAATACGAGGGATGAAATCAAAAGTGGTAGGGGCTGAAACGAAAAATTGAAGTCACCCATGAGGCCATTTGTACTGTGGGGAACCAAAATTTGAACACCATGCCTTTGGCCTATGTGGCATTTTCTGGTTTCTCGTATGAGTAGTTTTCATTGCTACTGCCCTTACTATTTACTTTCCCTATTTCAAAAAACACCAATCCAAATAGGTTCATGCCTATGATTGAGTTTTATTGGGCGGAGGGGGTACACACTAATATTTTTAACATTAATAAGAATATCTAAAAATTCAAAATGCCACTGGAAATAATTCTTTTTCTTTGGTATTTACGCGATAGAGTACTATTAACAAATAATTTAGCCAAACAAAATTAACAGGGCACTAAGAATTGTTGTTTCACATAAAGATTAGAAACTTAGGCTGCTTTCGCGTGCATGGTTCCAAACCCGGAACAGTGTTTGCGGAAAACGGAGCGATCCATTAGCGCGTGATTAATTAAGTTTTTACTAAATTTTTTTTCAAAAATGGATTAATTTGATTTTTTTAAGCAACTTTTGTATAGAAACTTTTTGCAAAATACCCACCGTTTAGTAGTTTGAAAAGCGTACGCGTGGAAAACGAGGAAATGAGTTAGGAAAGGGGAGGTGCGAACGCAGCCTTAGACATCTTTTTATATGAATGCCATCTTACTCATTCTGCTTGGTCCATCTTACGTATTGTCTTCGGAACCCCTCTATGACGTAGTGTGGCACATGGGCCTGATCGGGTAGAGTACAAAATAACATGAAACCACTGGTCCTATCAGGAGTAGCGACTACTTGTTGATCCATTTGACTATACAGGATCAGTAACATTTTATTAAAATAAAAGAAATGCTATTTTATCTCCTTTGACGAATATTTTCTTACTTACCCATTGACTTTGTACATGAGTATTCTTTAGAAGCCTGATTCTTAGGATATGTTGAGTGTGGCTTGTCAATGATTCGACAAGATGGTCAATGAGTGTTTTGTCCAAGAATATTGGTGACAAAGTATTGATGGTCCTTAATTGTAATATCTTTTTTAGTGCGCATGTTAAGTTGTGTGCACTATGTTTTGGCCAAAATGGTTTTCAAAACAGTTAAATCACTTTGATGTAATTGATTGAAATCAATATAGCTTTTTTTAACTAAAAGATACTATACGGACTAGCGAAACTGATGTGAAAATATACGCTAGTGTAGCTGGTTATATTGGGCCTTGTACCCGTGGGAATTATTGCATCTGGAACCGCGTTTGAATAAGGCCCTCGATCGGGCAGGATTTCCCTGGCCCAAGAACTTCCGCGTGAGGTTCTTTGGTTCAATTTTGCATAACTAAATTGAAAGCCTAGTTAATCTATGTAGGTATTAGTTTATCGGCTAGTTCGTAGCTAATACTTTCTCTATCTTAAAATATAACAATTTTTGATTATATATTCAGACAATTATATATCTAAGTATATAGCTAGAAATTGCTTTATTTATCAAAATATAACAATTTCTGATTATATATCCATACAAAGATATATCTAAGTATATTGCTAGAAATTACATTATTCGAACGCAGGTAATACTAAATTAATACAAAGATTAACTAAATATTTTAGATTTTGAAGAAAATATCTAAGGAATATTAATATATAGCGTAGTAGAGGAAACCATAATTTTTGAAGCGTAAAATGAATAAACATACCTTTACTAACTTAAAATGAAACGTAGTAAATTTCAGAAAACTATAGATATATTTTACCAAACTACCGCGATCAAAATATTAGCGTGATGCATCACAAATTATTATCACAGAACTACTTTTTTAAAAGTTTAAATCCTTACCTCTATAATTATGCTGAAGTTACAAACATTATAATTTGGTGATTAATTTTGCGTAAAACCTATAGTTACGTGATAGCTTTATTACTAAATCTATTGTTTTGCGATACTCCATCTTAAATATGCATGTATTCTGGTAATTTAGTGCTAAATCTTTTGTTTACTAAATCTATAATTTATGATAGTTTGATTTTATATGTAGTTTTGTAAAGCTTATTTTTAAAGAACAGTCCATAGTTATAACCAACAAGAACACCCATCCCTTCAGAAAGTCCTTGGCACTTCCCCTTTTGAGTTTGGTGACCATGTTGGTCTGGTCACCATCTCGCAAGTAGGATCAGCCGCTGAAACGAATCACAGGATACGGATAAGGGAAGCTAGCAATTTTGATAATGAGTGCTCAGAAAAGCCACACATGCACAAGATGACACGACACGGTCGGTCAGCAAAGTAAACCTCCTTAATTTGGCTCATCATCGTCAACTGACTGGTCCTTTTATTATCAGCTGGACAACTAATATATATGTTCGTTTACAAATATAAGTATTTTTATGTTTTCTTAAATCTATCTGTTTATTTTTTGGACGAAGGGTTATCTCTGATTAGATCACAGATGACAGACAAATAAATCAAATTTACAGTAACGCCGACCACCTTAAAAAATAATTATGACATGATGATCCTTGGACTAACTGGCCAATTTTTCAGAAGTTAAGAAAAAAAAAGTGGATTGGACGATCAATATATATAGCAGAATCTATGATATGTTCTGTGATGCATATTGGTCGGTGTATGTTTGAGCTGAGCATGACTAGTCATGGCGATTCTACGTACGGCTTCATGATTCACATGACATGAATACCGTGTGGAATTTAGACTAGTACAAGTTATTCTAACCCATATCTTGCTTGATAATAGAGTGTTAGTCGTTATGTATACATGCAGGAGTATGGGTCAAGGTCATGCAGGTCATCTTAATTAGTATCGTAACCTCTTATATAAGAGAAGAAATCAACTTTGATGTGGGCTTGTATGTGCCATGAGATTGGTCCAATTTTGCTGCTGGATGTCCTACAAACTTAGGTGTACATCACATTCAAAATCTTGGAAGGAGATCATGGCTAATTAAACATAACCAAACCTGACCAAAAGATTCTCCAATAATGTACAATGCATTAATGAAATCACCATCTTGGACCACATGCTCGCATCAAAATAAAATCATTTTAAAACAATCCATATTTTAGATAGAAGAGGAAAAATGTTTGGAAGGAGAGAAGAAGAAAATAGAAACGAAACAATTTAGGGTGTGTTTGAGAGGAATGAAAATACGTAAACCAAGGTTAATTATTAACACGTTATTAATTAACTATTATTTTAAATTTAAAAAATATATTAATATGATTTTTAAAACAGTTTTCAATATTTTTGCTCGGATAAGGACAACATGCGACATTTCCTCTCCATTAACAGCTGCCAACAGCAGCCTTACCTCAGGTGGACTGTGGACAGGATAGTGACATATAATCCTACATATAAAAATTATATTTCAAACCCTTATTATTTAATTTATTACTGTACTTTACCTTTTTTTTTCCCAAAGAGAGTTGGAATGAGAAAAAAAAGAGAGAAACTAACTTCCTAAATATGGGCCCACTTGTCAGCCTTAACTCAGAAACACTTCCCCCACCCATCTTGAGAAATTTAACGATATGCCACTCAATAAAGGTGGCTTTAACACAGTGCCACCCTCTGTAATGTCCTTATAAAAAACCACTTAAAATAGCCTGAAGTGGCATTCTATTAAGGAGTCCCCTCTATGGAGTGACACTTTTATAAGGATATTTTAGAGGGTGGCATTCTGTTAAAAGCCACCTCTATTTAGTAGCATATAGTTAAATTTCTCCATCCATCTCTTCCCTCCCCTTCCACCGCCTCCTCCCTCCCATCCACTCCCAGAATTTCTCCGCCGCCGGCGTCCCACGTACGCGGCGATGCTGCTTCCCCCTCTCCAGATTATCACCAAAATCACCCTAGCTTTAGATTAGATTTAGTGGTAGCAGCAACTTTGTTAGGATTCATTTTTTTATCACATTTTTGGGTCACGGATTAAAATTTTAGTATCGATCATCTAAGATTTTACCTTTGCTTTTTCTGCGAGGCAAACAGTTTTAATTGATTGGTGAATTATATTGAACTGTTGGTCAACCTTGCTTTGTATTACTCGTGTGGTTTATGGCCCTTAATGAATGAATAAAGCTTGTGATTTTGTTATCCTATGTTTTTGTGAATAACTAAAACTCTCATTAATTGGACTGTGCCAGTATCCGAACTTATCCTTCTGCTGTTATTGGATTGCTCGTGCTATTTTGTAGTTGATAGAGCACCTCTGAGCTAACGCAGATATGCTTCCATTTTGAACTGCTATAATTATTTGGTTGTAGCTGAATCTAGATGAACTACATGGTTACCATACTATGTAGCAACTTGTGACTACCCTGAAATCATCCCTTTCTATTCCTACATTGATTCACCAACCCTGGAATTCATTATGCAATGGTGGGCTGAACTTATTTACCATTCATCTATAATTTGATTTGTGCGCCTTATGTTCTGCTGTGTGTCCATTTGTAGTTATGTTAGTCTCATACAATTTTCCCTTTGAGTATGCCATATTGCCATGCATATGTTTTTTTTCCTTTTGTTTTTTTACGAAAAATGTTTTTGTGTTATAATATAACATATGATGATGATAGTGACTATTGGCTATTGAGCTCTTTCACAATCCTTGTGCAGTTGATACCAAATTTGATACATCACAATATGCATTTTTTGGCGACAATGTCATGGAGGAGGTTGAGCTAGGTGGATTGGAAGATGATAGTAGTGATGCTGCTTTTGTTGGGCTTGGTAGTGAAGAACGTCCTCCTACTTATGGAAGGGATATGTTAGAGGTAATTTTGATACCCTGTTTGTTTAAGGTCACTACCATGCCCATTTTCTCGTTTTCCAAGAGAAAAAATTGCAGTAGAGAAGCACTATACTGATGGCATTTATAGCACAATGTAAGGATTCCGTTTACATCACTAGAATAGATAACTCTCGCTTCATATCATTACCTGAGTGACAAGGGTGCCCTCATATATCATTTCAACAGTCATGTTTGTCTACTTTCTGGTCAGTCTGCTTAATGCCCGAAGAAGCACACAACACACCCATTTCAATGTAGTAGAACTGTACATGCCACCCTATACATTGAAATGTGTTGAAGCCAGGTAGTGAAGGCATTCGATTTAACTTAGGAGGAACCACTATACCATAAAAACTGTACATATTACACGGTAAGAAAGTTGGCATTTATCTTGAAGTTATAAAAAAATCTATTGACAACTATTGTTAAACTATATAGCGAATTAATGGTACTGCAAAGTAAGCACCACCATGTGCATACATAAGCAGATGTTTGGTCCCCAACATTCTTCAGCACAAGGCATGCAAATGTTTGGTCCTTAGCATACTCTGCAAATCATTAGTAGGCATAATGAAAACTTTGGGATGTATGACTTAAGTGATCCTAGAGCAAGAGCAATGTTGCACTATGGAAGGCATGACCAATGTTATCCTCCCCAAGGTTTTGAGCATGGCCATATTATGAGGATGAAAATGGGTGGCCACAGTTCAGATCTAAGTACATGTCCACAGAAGAAATTGAGAACGTTGCAAGAATGCAGCAAACTACGACCCACATCAATGATCCATACATTGATGATTACTACCACCAAGCTTATTTGGCTAGAAAATCAGAAGGAGCGCTACTGAAGCGCCATTTCTGCCCAACATTGATTAGAGATCCATCTTCTCGTACACAGAGCAAGGATGAGCCACATGCATATCTTCAGGTTGATGCTCTTGGGAGATTCCCATTTTCTTCCATTCGTCGGCCTTGTCCCCTTCTGGATGTTGAACAAGCCTCTTCACCGAGTGATAATAATCCTAAAAAAACTTCTTCCAAGTCCCTTGACGAAGAACCTATGCTGGTTGCTAGGATCACAATTGAATATGGCCTTTGCCTTTTACTTGATGTGGATGACAATGATCGCTTGCTGCAATTTAGCGAGCAATAAGATGGTGGTTTGCAACTTGGAAATAGAAGACAAGCTGTTCTCGAGCAGCTTGCAGAAACACTACAGTTGGTTGATCCACTTGGACCTAACAAGACTGAGCCTCTCTCTCCAAATTATGATCTAGTTTTTCTCCGCATTGTCTCTTCAACTTGTGAATCCAGATAGTGATCTTGCAAGGGTAGCTTTCATGGTAGTTTTCCGACATCTAAGATTTATTTTTGGCCAGTTGCCCTCTGATTAGTGCAGCTGAGACAATTGCTAAACTTGCGAAGGATGTATCCTTCTGTATTCCTTGAATGGAGTTGGGTGGCATTAATGCTTGTCTTGCAGCTACTGTGTGTTCTCCAATGCATCCCCCTCTTCGACCCCTTGGGCATGTTGCAGATGATGGAGCTTCTGTCATCATAAAATATGTTCTGAACCAAGCAATCGGAACTACTTACAAGTCAGCGTGCGGCCTCTGCTTATGGTGTGGAGAACCGAACTCTATGGCAAGTTTCTTTGATGTTTTCTTTGGGCTGCTTATAGAGTACTACATGAGTAAATTTGATAGTTTGATCCACACAATGCAAATGCATCCTGCCGCTGGGGCACCGATAAGCAAGGAAAATGCCAATAGAGTTGTTGTGTGCTAGCCTTCCTCATACAAATGAGCATCAGCGCAAGCAGTTGCTCAGTTTTGCTCAGCAGTGTTGCTGTTAACAGCGCTAGTTCTTATGGGCCTGGTAATGGATCCGTGGCATTAGAATTCGTCACAAGCTGAGACGGCGAGAAGAAATAAAACAAGTCATATATACTTGATATTGTGGATCTTCAAGAGGTTGGTTATGTTACTCATGCTTTTTTGCCTCAAGAAGAAAGGTTAAACCTATAGATAGTGGAGTAATATGAATAACAAGTAACAAGAATAAAGGGGTTGGAGCATCAATAAACTGTTGGTAGTGTAAGGTCAAAATTTGTTTGTAGTTATTTGTTTTCCATATACCATGCAGTTAATCCGGATTTGTTTCGAGATAGGTTTTCTTATCTGGGGCTAAGTTATATTGCCCTTGTGAGGAAACCACTCTAGGTGATCTGTACTTCATTGGCCGTACAGGATGCTGCTTGAAGACAATGTGTGATTGCTCTTCAAGGCATAATCATCGAGGTGTGGTATCTCAGTCAGTGCGTAGCAGTTCCTATGTATACGTAGTTTTTCTAAGATTCAATATGTGTAGTCTTGATACCAGAAACAATTTAGTTCTGCTCAGAGAGCTACATGAACTCTGTTAGACGGGCGTATGTTTGGGGATTTGCCTTTTTACTGGAGCTATTTGTGTTATGTTTTATACTATCCGTAGTGTTTTTTTTATTTTTTTTTTATTTCTAGGAATACAAAGCCATCCCTCTTTTGTTGAAGGGATGAATTACCTAGTACGTTATTTTTGGGTACTTGCACAGTTGTCAATGGTATATGGTAATATGTCATAATTGTTTGCATCTGGTGTTTTCCTCCGATCGTTAAATTGCTCATATTTATGTTTTAATGGATGGTAGCAGTTGTGGTTTACTACAAAAACTGTATAATACATGTTCGACTACAATAAATAATTAGTAAAAGATGAGTTTGTCCTAACATTTTTATTGGTGTTGTTATTAATCCTACGTTTCTTCGTTTCATGGAATTCTTTACTGAAATCTTTTGACCCGACATGATCTACTTTATGGCCGGTTGCTCTCGTGTCCCCCAGAAAGAAGGCAAAATTGCCTTTGGCGCGTGGCGTTTTTCTTTAAACTGATTAATAATGCTGACCAACTATCTTACTTTATTCTCTTTGTGTGTGTGTTGTGTTTAACTAATTATTTTTTCTCATTAACCATTACCGTCCACTCATTCAATCTTTAGTTCAATTTTTTTAAGACTCATTCAATGGTTAGTTCAATTTGACTTCGTGCGACAGCCTCTCATTGCGCTATCCTATCCTCACTTTTTTTCACTTTTGGTATCCTCCACCTAGGCTTCCTCCATCCATTATCTCCCCTACCAAATCATAAGAAGAATGATTAGACAAAGCAAGGGAGGGAGCCCTAGGATTCATCTATCTACTAATGACTGCATGATAGAGATGAATGCATGCATGCATTAAACTATTATTAGGCTTATATATAATATTACTATAATTAATCATGTGCCTAACTATGCTAGCTAGGTTTTAATAAAGATTAATTAGATGATCGGCTAGCAAACGAGCAAGCAATGGCCAAACCAATCATATTGCGCTGTGGCCATAAGGGCCAATACAATACAACTTGCTAGCATCCATTTCAAGATTATATTATACCCTTATAATCTAACCTATAGGTGATAATATTAGGTTTGTCTAGACTTAAGAAAATTCCTTTTGCTAGAATTGTTCGTGTTTTGTGCACTGTTTATTTCTTTTGTTGTTGTTGGTTTACGTAGACTCTGGAAAGGTGTATATTATTTGTTTAAACTGGTGCTAACAGCTGTGGTTGACTCTCGAAAAACTGTGTACTACGTATTGACACTAAATTTTTTAAAAGATTGACTTTGTGCTCACATTTCTGTAAGCTAGTGAGGTTGGTTACTCCTAATTGTTCTCCTTTCCCTTGAGTTGTTCAAGGGAATCAAGTACTATAAGCTCTTGTATTCTTTAACCTCATCATGTCGACATGATTTGCCATGTTAATTTCAGAGGCAACTTCTTCGACTTTGGTGAGCAATGCGAGATGGGCATAAGCTGGAGTAGATACACTGGCATGTGGGACCCAGTAGTCAAACCGACCATTGATTGGCATTGGCCGGTCGCTCTCTGTTTGTCTCCAAGAAAGAAGCGGATCGAACCTCCACGACGACGGAGGCAAAATTGGCTTTGTTTGCTGCTCATCTGCGCCCAATGGACTTCTGGGTTTTGACAAATTTGGTGAACATACTGACTATGACATCATCATTCTAGTGCGGTCTTTGCTTTGTTGATACGGCAAGCCGGTGATCTGACAGGATATGAGTAAGATTTCTTTTTCCCTGCACTTTTTATTCTACTCCTCCCACGCGTTGCTCATCCGATTAATTCATTCATACTCCGCAGGATTGGATTCTTCTTTTATTTATGTTAGTAAATTACCCATACCATGTCATGAGATAAAAAAAATAAAATCTCTTTGCATTTTTTAAAACACAGTTCAAATGCAGGTACTCACACACAATGTATGCACACACTCTACTCTATGACCACCTTCGGAAAACTGGGTTGGCATATTTAATATTGACGAAGTCACCATAGGACACCGCGTTTGGGGCTTTTCTCTATATTTTAGTTCTTTTTTTTCTAATGGACGGTTTTTTGATAAACTATATGATTTTTTCTAGAGGGGTGGTGCACAGGAGAATTAAATTTGAAAATATAATATTCATTTGTGTCGACGGTGGATACCGTGACCCATACGGTGAGGGTATTGGAGTACGTTGGCACGAGGATCTACATGAAATGACATCAAGCACACAGAAGATAAGGATTATACCAGTTCAGGTCCCTCGTGAGGTAATAACCCTAATCCAGTTTATATGAGATGCGATTAAATCACAGAGAGTACAATAGAACACAACATAACTAATGGTTACTGACAAGATCCTCGGCGAAATCAAACTGCGGTAGGTTTCAAGTCCTCCGGATTGCGACCACCGTGGATGTGATTCCGTTATGATTCGATATCCCGACTCCCCCCGAGGTTTTGTGTATATAGTGCAAATACCTAGGCCTCCAAGTGGGATTCGGAAAAGTTTTGCCCGCGTACTAAATCATCGAACCTTTATCTTCTCTAAGTAGGATTCTGGTATTCTATCTAAAGAGAAGATTTCCTTATACGACTAAGCAAATTTCATATATCTTAAGGAACCTTCTCGTATACTTGAGGGTACCCATATTCGTATACTTCATAACCCCAAGGATAGGAGGTATACTTTATAAATAACCCTGATAATTTGTTTTTTCTTAGAAATATTTGGGATACAATTTGTTTGGTATAAATATACTATTGTCGGAGGATAAACTCCGCAGCGGGGGACTGTGCAAGCCCCCTTTCTGAGTTCGGCCCAGGGCGCAGAAGAGAGGTCTTTCCTGGCCCAGGTTCAGTGCGCCGGTGAGATGGAGAGATCGCGAGAGAGAGGATAGTGGCACGCGAGCAAGTATACAGGTTCGGGCCGCCGACGGAGCGTAATACCCTACTCTTGTGAGGTGGACTATCTGTGTAAGCTTTTGCTCTCAAGAGTTGGACTTAGCAAGAAGCAATCCAAAGAGCAAAACCCCCTTTCCTCTAGGCCTGGGCCTCCTTTTATACTTCAAAGGAACACCACATGGGCCGGACAGGCTACAGTCTAGAGAAAAGGAAAAAAAACTGTTTTACAATTAAGAGCCATACTGTGGCTTGCGGCCGAAGTCTACCGTCCTGTAGCACCGGCATGACTCCTGTCAGATCGCCCATCCTCAAAGAATGACGTTGCATATCATTCCTCATTAAACGGTCAAAGACTTACTTGTCCGACCGTATGCGGTGTGATGCGCCAGGTGACTGGACCTGACGCACCAACTCTGGCGACGGCTCACATAATCCTGATGTGACCTGACGGGAGGCGCAGCACACCTACCGTGCGTGCGGCAGCACGCGCGGCACTGTGCTGTGTCCCATTGGTCATTCGGACCAATCGCAGGCCGGTCAGCTGACTGCGACCGGTGTCAGATATGTGCATCCGTGTCATTCCGCATTTAACGTAGCACACGCGCACGCAGGCGTACTACGGCTGCCTTGCCATTAACAGGGGTAGGTGAGCGCTGGGAGCGCTTACCTATTCCGTCGCACGTGGCGGTAGCCCGAGGGGGTCGGGTTCCCGACCCCCACCGCGATATCCCCCGAGGGGGCGCCATGTCCTGGGAGGGCAGCCGCCACGTCACCCTCGGGCCCGATCCCCCCTCGGGGGACGGTCACGTGGGCGTACGGGACCACCTTAGATCCAAAGTCGGTATACCCTTGGACCCATATCACCGACAACTATCAATCTCGCTGAACCATTGAGTAAAAATGATGTGAGCGTGATAACACGAGCAATATCGCACAGGGATAGTGTGAGGTCACGTGACCTCGTATACTGAGGGCGCGAGACCGCGCGATCTCGTATGACGGAACTACGAGACCGATCGGTCTCGCATATGAAATCAGTGAGACCGAACGCCCATGTCCATCGGCTACACTTTATTCAGTGATTAATTGCCTATTTAACAATTAACTAATAATAATTAGTGATTAATTATCCTAATTAGTGATTAATTAATAATTAATCAATTGGAAGCGGTCGGCCTGTTTCAGGCTCGCTCGCTGGTAATGTGAGACCGCTTGGTCTCGCAACCTCACCGCGTGACACTGCGCAGTCTCACCCCATCGCTGTACGAGACCGCTCACATTGTCACGATCCTATCATTTTAGTGTAACGGTTATGTAAGATTGATAGTATATTTTTATTAAACAAATTATATCCTGAATATTTCTGAGAAAAAATAAATAAATGGTGTATTTTCAAATTTAATTCGGACGCAGGATCGGAAAGAGGAGGACGACGACTCCTTTTTACTCCAGTAAGTTTCATCCGTATTTTACGATATCTCATAAATTTGGTATCTTTGAAAAGGCATATCTCGTGAGTATCGATCTACACCGCACTTTGGAACGTATTCATATAATTTATATGCTAGCGATTTAGTTACGTCTCAATAAAAACCCTACTATCAAATTTGTAACTTGTAAGAGTCCTGGTTCGATACAGATAGGGACAGGCTCGCTTCTCTTCTTTCCGCGTGTGAATGGCTGGCTAAGCCAGACATTTGTTTGTGTTTAGCTGCTTAATTATTTTTCTCGTTTACCATTGCCATCCGTTCATTCGTCGAACTTTATACAGCAACCTTTCATTATTAATTATGTTATCATCTGACTTCTGGAATATTTTTGGGCTTGAACAGACTAACTTAACCATCACGCCCGCCTAACTATTTTGCATGGGGATCGTGAGTTGAAGATGATGCCGGGTCAATCTTTTTTTCTCAGATCAACTGAACTAATTTGTTTGGTTCAATTAAATAGATGATCGAACAAACATATACCGGCACAAGGCAACAACAACGTGCAGACAGCAGCAACTTTATTACTACCTTCGTATTAAAATATAACAATTTCTACACTCAAGATTTATCCCAAAATATAACAACTTCTCCTCCAACATTTTCTTCCCAACCAATTATTCACTTGTAAACCAATCATAATCTTATCCTATCTAATTTTACCTACTTTTTTAATAGTTATATCTAACATTAAAAATATTTATATTCTGGGACGGAGGTAATAGTATCTAACATACATGGGCCTCTGCCCTATTAATACAAAAGCCCTTTCTTAAAAAAATAATAAAAAGATACATGTGTCATATTTCATAAAAAACACAATAGCCTATTAACTCGAAAACAGTACAACAATTTCTATTAAAAACACTAACCGCAAGCAATCATAAATCCACAAATAGCCAAGCCACATGTGTATACATAAATATTTTTATCCACTCTTATAAGATGCCGAGATAATCACAACAACCAAATTTACATGCATATAACATTCTAAGATAACAAATCTCCCCTTTTCGATTTTTCAGGCATTCATGCATGCAGACGTATGAATTTAACTATGATTCACCAGCACCTCCACTTTGATCGAAAAGACGAGACGACCAAGCCTTTGCATTTTGATCAGTGCCCGTCTCCTGACGAAGAACTCGCAATATATTCACCATATATAACACAGCATCTTGATATATATTGATCGACCTGCAGAATTAGTAATTTTGCCAAATGAATATATATATACTGGTTATCGATCGACCGGCCGGCTGCTGCGCGCCGCTTGTGGTGGATCCCTGTGCCTGCAACATTAGAGATCGATGAGCTAATATATATAATCATCTGCAAGTAACACATCATTAATTTGCAGTATATGGTTATTATTATATGTACGTATATATATGTGCCTAGGCACGTAGCAGAAATTTCCTCGGGGAAATTTGGCAGATCGATCGACTGAACGCCTATAAAATCGGAGAAATTAATTTCGTTATAGAGTAAAACAAAAGCGGTTCGAAACAATATATAAAAACCTGCAAAGTAAATTACGAGTCAATTTTCAGAGAGAGAGAGAAGAGGAGTTCCCTTCCCTTGGGGCCATTCAGGCGAACGAACGCCGAGATCGAGCGATCGAGGCGGCGGATCGAGCTAGCAGATTCAGATGCTGTCTAGGTAGGAAGCGATCGAGGCCGGATTTTAATCCATTTTCTAAAAAAAAAAGATTCACTGACTGGATCTCGATCCGAGTTGAGTTGGCCGGCCGGAGTTGATGAGGGTGCGTTCACACGGCGGGGCGGCGGACGAACAGGGCGACTGCGGCGGAGGCGACGACCCAGAAGAGGTAGGCGGCGAAAGCCGCCGCTGGCCATGGCGGCGCCGTCGCCGTGGCGGCCGTGCCGATCACGAAGGAGAAAGCCGCGACGAGGACGAACACCAGCAGCGTCAGCTCCATGGATCGGAGGCCGGTGTGCGCTGCTGCAGCGAAACTCGGCGGAGGCGACGAACAGAGATCTAACCACACAAATTAGCAACAAAATACACTGATAACTCGATCGAGCTGATTAATTTGGGAGGATCGAGTGAAAGAACACAAGAGAGCGGAGGACGGATCGATGGTGTGTAGTGGGTTAGTCGACGCTGGGTTGTTTTTTATACTTGCTGATGACGTATTAATAACGCGTTGATTCTTCATTTGGTGCAGCTTCCTCGAATTTATTCGTAAGTGTGTGCTGGGTTACATATATTTATCATTTCTTACCTGTCCAAGGCCATAAAACCAAAACAAATGGTTTTTTCTTTCTTAAAAGAACACAACACAAGCGATAAATTTAGAATCAGATTTGATATATTCTAGCATTATGAATTTAAACATATTTCTATTTAAATTTATAGGACTTGATATATCAAATTCAGTCAAGACTGCTATATATTGCGTCATCCAATAAAGAACTTCTGGCTACCAAACTAAACATTACAAAAGCACACACGCGCACTCTTATCGATGGATACAGGAGTATATGTCACATACCAGTGGAAACACAGACGTCTTACATCCCTCGTGTCTGTAAAATGAATGGTACTATACTATCACAGTAGCATTTGCTACGTATATAGAAAATGTATAAGCGTATCGTATAAATATATATAGAATGTGTATAAGTTTAGAGATTACCTGTTAAATTGATTTAGTTTTGTTGTTGGATGACGACCAAAACATTGGTTATCGTAATGTCACATGGGTGACGTACGTGTACACAAAAAGGACTCGATGGCCGCCGGTGGGTGGAGTAAACATTTCCATCTGTTCACATTGCTAGCGAACTCTCTACGTGTTCATCCCTCTCTGCACTTTAATGGGACCATATCGTTATAAATTCTCCTGTTTTAAAATGTACTTTACAACTCACGTATTTATAACAATACCATTATAAAATATAGATATTCAAGATATGCCACTACTTGATACATTATCAGAAAATTTCTTTGACTAAATTGCACCTCTATTCTCCCTCTTCTTTGATCAAAATTCTATACTTTGGCGTTTATATTTTGATGGGTCGTGTAGTGGCGAAACACGGTTGTTTGTATGTTTGCACATGTGGTATTTTTATTTATACATTTTTTTATTAAAATATTTACAAAAATAATTTTTTTTTGAAAATTTACAAATCTAATCGCCTACCACCCTTTAGGAGGGCGATTTTTAAAAATCACCCTTCCAGAGAACGGCAAGGGACCTAAATGCAAAATTTTTATTTGTGTTCAAACCCTCTCCACCGGTTTTAATTGCTTAAAAACTAATAATGCTTATTCGATACTCCAAATGATTTTAAATGAAAAAGTGATAAACTACAAAGTTATAGATCTCATCAAGATCTACAACTTTTATATAAAGTTTATCTCCATCCAATGTCGTTTGAAATGTAGATCTGAGATTTTTTAAAATGTGTTTTATATTTTGTAACGAATATTTGAATATCTAAAACATCTTAAATAAAAAAGTTGTTAACTACAAAATTGTAGATCTCCTTGAGCTCTACAATTTTAATATAAAGTTTTATTTCATCTGACTTTATATAATATAATTTTAAATTGTAAAATCATAGAGCTAACAAGTTGTGCTGGAAAATTTGCATTTAGGTCCCTTGCCGCTCTTTGGAAGGGCGATTTTTAAAAATCACCCTCCCAAAGGACGGAGATTTGTAAATTTTCGAAACAAAAAATTATTTTTTAAATATTTTAATAAAAAATTGTATTAATAAAAAAAATTCTTCGCATGTGAACCTATAATGGGCCACGAGGGGATTCAATCACGACCATATTGGCCCAGTGCGACTTGTTGGCCTACGCTGCAATTCGAACGTGCAAATAAGAGGGTCCGGTGCAACTTGTTGTTTGTACTGCGATCAGAATGTGCAAACTTGAAGACCAACCTGACTTTACTAATGGTACAAAACATCCGTACCTTGACTTCCTAAAGGAATGATAACGATAATATTTGACGTACTACTGGGCTGGTTAATAGACTAACTTAGCGTTATGGTATTACTAAAAATTCCTAGATCCAGAAACCCTTTACTGATACTTTTAATTTACAACAGTACATTATGTGATGCCTTCGAAGGGCAGATCGCAACGTATGATGAGACGTGACCAATTCGTATATTTGAAGACCACAACGAGCCCTGGCCTGCAACAACAGTGAGTAGCAGAGTAAACAATTTAAAAGGGACAATTAACAAGCACTACCAGAAGCATCAACGACTGACGCGTATAAACATCAGCGTATGGACATCCAAAGTAAGAGCAAATGCACATGATGTACAACATTGCAAAAAAAAAAAGGAGATGATAATACGAGTTAACACACACACCCAATTAAAAATCATTACACGCCATTGATAAAATGTGTTAAATGTAACTAAAATCAAATAATGATCCAAGTTAGCTATTGGTTTCCTGGGCCAACCAATATAGAGATCTCAAACTCTTCGCATGAACTTTCTTTCGACATTACTACTTGTCTGTATGCCACACTACAGTGGCTGCTATGGTTCCCCACATACTTCCTTTTACCTTCCTGCGATTTGCCAACATACTAATTACTCTATTAACTAGCCTATATCTGTATGTTTGAAGCCAGAAAAGAGTATCAAGAACAAACTCCAATAATAAATACCTCCCGAATGCAGCAATTTATCATCGTAAACCATACTGCCTGATGTGCCTCCTGAATTATATAATACACTAAATTGAACTTCTAAAACCACTTCTTACGCAAACACCCCCCTCGAGTTTTTAATAGATGATGCTGTTAACTTTTGGACGTACATTTGGCTATTAGCCTTATTAAAAAAATCTGTGCAAATATTCAAAATGTAGGTCTGCTTAAAGTACTTTTAATGATAAACCAAGTCACAACAAAATAAATGATAATTACGTACTTTTCTTAATAAAATGAAAGGTCAAACATATGTCCAAAATCATCTATTAAAAACCAGAGGAAGTGGCAAAGTGCAGACCGACTGTTCTCCTAACAATAACATAAGAGTAGGCATAGTGTCATACAAAAGTGACTATGCATGCATGTTCATAGAATAATTCAACTTGAACCAGTCAAGAAATATAAAGGCCTGGATACCCACAAGATCATAGTAAATTTATAGGGCTGTGATCATATGATCTTGTATTGCTCAGATCAAAACTCAAGCTGCTTTTGATCAGCCTCGTGTGTTAAACATATACTGCAATAAACAGCAATAAGATGAATTTCATGAACATAAAGGATAAAATTATGCGCAAGCATTTATTTTCTGAATTACGTATAAAGTTATAAACAATATTATGAGCCATATATTGTCTTGTAAAAAATAATATGTTCCAAATATATTGTTTAGTTCATGAAATCCAATATGATAGAACTGCATAGTAACATTTTGAATTACCATAGCAACAGCACGAAAAAACTAGAATGACGACGTTGAGGAGATATCATTAAGCGTACTACACAAGACCAACTGCCTAAGTTGAAAGCTTGCAAAACAACTAAATCACATGAAAGGAAGGAATCCTCAAAGAGAAATAGAGTGCATATATAAAAATGTACTCGCTCCAAATGGCAATATAAAGATCGTACGAAATAATATAAGCAATAAGGTAGGCTCTTGCATATCAAAGCAGAAAATCAAGTTTTTTCAATACTTAATATGCTGAAAAAAATATCTTCAGTCAAATTGCGAGAGAAACACAGAATGAAATACATAAGTGCACCTAATTACCAGACTAATATGGCCAACTGCACTATAAGGAAGCATAAATTTCACATGCACAAAACCGATCGAGGTTATATGGTCTTAACCAAACCCTATGTAACATCTCCCAAGAAGAAGATTAACTAGAATATAGGGATCAGAAATAGCTAAAGAAAACAATCAAATTCCTATCCACAAGACCACAACAACGAAATTCACACAACCAATGCAAATTAGTCCATTGTTAAATAGGCAAAATTACATCTGTCACAAGTGGGGCAGGACAGCAGGCACACCGCACATATACTAGCAATTTCAAGATTAGAAGCTCTACCGACAGCCCATACCCAATAACCTTTGTAATTCATTGAAGTGGTTCTACAGACGCCTTTGCTTTTATAAGAAATAGGAATCAAGATTTGTAGCAATGCCCCTGCTCTTAAGCACGACAAAATCTAATGGATAGCAAGCAAAATACAAAGGTAGATTGAATATATTGCTTCATGCCACAATGTCCCTCTTGCTCATGTCATAAATCTCAGTATGACCTCGATCCAGACAGACAACGCCACAATTATGACAAACTATGACCAATTACATCCAGGCATAACAAGGGTTAAAACGCCTCCCAAACTGTGCGATTCAGAAACGCTACTGAAAATTAACCCCTAATCAGGAGTCGCTACGATTTTTCAATGGGCATAAACAAGGGGGAAAACGCCTACACCCATCCCAAACGATGCGATCCAGAAACCCCTAAGATTAACCACTAACGACCCGCACCAACACACGTATCGGGACGCGTAACCTTAACGCGAGCATGAGGCAGAGATGCTTACCTCCCCCACGACGCCAAAGGTAATGAACAACCGAAATGAACCTGCACCTTCTGGTGGCGTCGATGCCGGTGGGTGGACAAGGAGGCGAGGCTTACGGCTCGAAGGCTCGCAGCGTCGGCGCTAGGGTTCGTGGCGGTGGCGAGACTAGGGTTCGTGGCGGCGGCGGCTTGAGCAATTCAGGACTTGGGGATTTTGCGAGGTTGGCTTGATTCCTCTCCATCTCGTGGCTGAGGAGGCTGCCACATGGGCCAGAGTGGGCCCGGCCCATCAACTGCCGTCCGTGAGACTCTTTATCCGAAGACAAAGTCCAAACGCCCAAAAACAAATTTGACATGTTGCCAATGCATTTATATTTTGACATATTATATACCCTTACAAAAATGGCAATGGTGAAAAAAATTACATTACCAAGAAGACTATTCAATGCTACTAGTAGTGATCAATGATACTCCTAATAAGCAAGTGGTATTACAAAGTGGTGCCGTTAATCTTCAGGTTTCCAACATAAATTCAGGTAACCCGATTACAGTTCTTGTTTCCCAAACTAAAATCGGAAACAGGCACGCACAAATTAACGCAAAAAGGAAAAACAGAAGAAACCAAACAAACATACTAGTACTGCTAGCTAAGCATATGCTGTAGTGTGAATATCTCGTAGTCAAAGGCCTCCTTTTGAAACCGCACAGAATTTTGTGAGAATCTTTCCAAAACTAAATTCTCTCAAAATTCATGCGTTTCACCCATCTCTCTTCTATCCCAAGAATGCGAAGAAGATCGCGCATCCCAGCAGCCACATGGCATGGTAAAATCCCATGATGACCAGCACATGAGAGTTCATCACCGGCGCGGTGGAGCCCAGGATGAGGATCCCGCCGGCGGCGTACAGCATCAGGAGCACGCCGGAAGGTCGTCGCCGGCCGCCGCCGCCGCCGCCGACTCGCGCACCTGCAGCCTCCATCCTGTAAGATTCAGAAGAACAGAGAGAATATATGGTCTAAGGATTATTTTGAAGAAAATTAAGCGAATTAATGAATTGTTTACCTAGTGCTGGAATGAAAAGTGATGAGGTTTGCTCTGATTAGTTTTTGAGCACAGGGTGAGTAGTGTGTGAGTGAGGAGAAGATTAACCATGCAAGCGCATTATTTTATAGGCGATCGAGGTCAACACCAATGAGTTCTCAAAAAAACAAGGTAAACACCAAAGGTTGCTATTACGTACGCGGTGCCATGCATGTTGGTCCCAGCTGGATTGATGTGAATTGTACATTCATACTTCGTCGTTGCAAGTTAGTGATAACCTGTACGTCAGGTAAATTAGAATATGGAATTAATACTTAACTTTGATTAGTACTCGTAATCAGATATTTACCCTTGTGAGATTCACATGGTCATCGACTAAGATAATTAATCCAGCTAGTTAAGTTAGCCTTCTGAAATGCATGCGACGTGCCCTTCTCGTCGTCGTCGCGGTCGTCGCCGGCGCCGGAATCCCACTCCACCTGTGACCTGGTCGTGATTAAGCATAACTATGATCAGTCAAGGTGACCTGACCGGCGAGCTTAATTAGCGAAGCCGTACGTCCTTTTCGAGGCGTGCTGTGCCGTGCCGACCACCACCACCATGGGCGGCGGACTCCGGCGAAGTCCACGCCGGGACACGCACTTCGCCGTTATCCCCTGTGGAAAAAGTGCGCCCCGGAGCTTTCCCTTTTTCCAAACTCGCTCTTGTCGCAACGTCATTGTTTGTATATATGGATTACCAACTAAATACTGATGTCCCCTTGATGGTAACATGGGACGACATCCATTTTCTTGCCTTAAAAAAAAGGTTGTTTGTTTGGAAGAAAAGTATTACCCTTACACCATTTTATACTATAAGTCATTTTGTTTTTATTCTAGTCAAAAATCTTTAGCTTTGATCAAGTTATGAAAAAAATTAGAAACATCCAGAGCATTAAGTTAGTTTCACTAAATATAACATTAAATATATTTGATAAATATCAGGGTTACGGATAAGACATACCCTTTTATCCTCGGAGTCATGAGATATACGGATACACTATATCGTCAAGTATACGGAAAGAATCTATTTAAAAAGAGGAAATAACAGCGTCCTACTTGGAGAGGATTAGAATACTGCCTTACCGTGCGGGATCTATTGTCTCCGAGTTCTACTTGGAGACTAAGGTGATCTGCGGTATAAATACAGACCCCTAAGGGTAAAAGAGATCGAATCTTTGAGCAAGACACCCGCCATCATAGACATAATCCGGAGAACTTAAAAGACAAATCATCTATAAATCTCATCGAACCTCTCTCAATTAGGATCTCGTCGGTAATCACGAAGTTCTGTTGTTCTCTATTGTACTATGTGGTTTTCTTTTATAATCTCATATAAACTGGATTATGGATATTATTGTGCGAGAGGCCTAAACCAGTATAATCCTTATCTTTTTGTGCGTGCTTGATGTCGTATCGTGTAGATCCTTGTACTAACGTATCCTAATACCCTAGAATACAGTCCGCGGGTATCACCCGTCGACATTAATGTATTTGATTTGTTTTGAAAATATTATTATCTTTTTTCTATAAACTTAGTCAAATTTAAAAAGATTTATCTAGGAAAAAATCAAAACGACTTATATATAAAACAAAGGGATTCAAAATAACAACATATAGTGTGTGCCGATCGAGGGTCTTCGACATCAACACACAAAAAGCAATATGTTAGTTGCTTACATTACAAATTGGGCCATGTAAGACAATCGTTTTTAACCAATTTTGTCGGATGTTAAGAGCTTGTATAAGAAACGGTGATGCACACATATTGCTTCTTTGCCAATACGCTCGCCCATGAAGTTTGGACAACAGTCCTAACATATACGGGTCAATTGTATTTGTACCATCATGGTGACAGCATAATCTTAATATTTTGATATTTGTTGCCGAATGGTGGTATGAGGCTTACTCCTATCAATACTAGCTAGTACTTCAAAAGACTTTAGTCATTGTGGTAGTAGCCTGTTATCACCACCACCACTGTTGTACTATCCTATTACCTTTTAAAGACCAATTCGTCTTTTTCTTTTCTTTTCTCAAATAGGACTAGGAGACTTTTTTTTCCTAATTTAGATAATCCACTGCAAAAATGAGCATATTTGTTAAATTAGTGATTTACTCGTGTTGAAACGTTTGGAAGGAGCAGAATAGGTGAATTTTTCTAGACCAAAGCCTCCAGCGACAAGACATCGCAAAGAGGATACTAAAAAAAGGAGCGACTTTTCTAGTATAGTTTGCACGAGTTTTTCGCTTTTGTGTTGCTCCCTTCTCGCTGACCGGGCTGTAAACTTTATTTTTAAAGAAAAGGAAAATCCTCCTCTAATGCAATTGAGAGAGCTCCTACCCCTTCGTGTAAAAAACAAAGCGTTGACTGTTACCTGGGAAAAATGTGTTGGCCAACCAGTGACCACTACTACCCGGGTTGATAATACTTGCTGTTTTAGATAAGATTATTGTTAAATTTTAAAAATTTTGACCATAAATACTATCTAAAATATTTATCTAAAAATATGATGACATATGTATAGATTGGTATTGAAGGTACTTCAGTAAAGTTGTATATTTATTGATATTTTTATATATATTCTAATAAAAAATAGTAGTTAAATTTGTTTTTAATACCATGTACTTGTCCAAAACGACAAGTATTAAGTCTAGAGGGAGCGCTAAGGATGAGTTTGTCTCAAAAAGAAATACTACTCTACTACTCCCCCAGTCCTAAATTATAGGGTCTCTTTTAGAAAAATCAAACTCGGTAACTTTTCACTAAAAATCATATTAACCATATTTATAATAAGTATTATGCATGATATATCATTATTTTTATATTTTAAAGTACTTTTATATGATATTAATTTCATATTTATTGGAAACTTTATATAGAATAAATTAATAGTTAAAATATATCATTGTAGATCGTGTAAGAAAAATATATAACTTATAATTATGGACAAAGGAAGTACTAAAAGATGAGTTAATCATTCTCCCGCAAAAAGGACTAATTAATTAATTAAGGTCTGTTTCCTTGGCTGGCATTTAATAACACGGGCTCTAGGCTTTGTTTTGTGGAAGTGCGGCCTGCAATTTGTCCCTTGGATAGGTGGGCTCTTGTTGCGTTCGACAGGTGAAATGTGAAATTGAGTGTACCTCCATCTCTCTCGAGCAACACCACTCTCAATGCATCGTTTATCCCCGGAAACCGTATTTGCTCACTGACGGCCGCCCGTCCAGTTTTCTTCCCCTTCTCAAGAAGGCTCGTTGCACCCGCGTGTTTTTTTTTAATCTGAGCTAACAGGAAAACTGTTAATTATATTTTCAATAAACAAGAGTAAAATTTTAGACGGGTTACAAGAAAAAAAAAACCGTAAACTAAGTTAACAGCTGCACAGCACGTACCACAACTCACAAACAAGTGAAACCACCTAACATAGGATATCGCGGCGAAGAAAGATCAAATTCATAGTCATCTCAACTTCGTATTTGCGTTCCCATCAAATTTCACTAAATCTATCTCGTATTACGGCATGTTGATAATCGTGCAGCAGCAACGAGACTGTGCCGAGCGACGCGACGAAGAGCGCCGCCGTGGAAGCGACCAAGACGGCCGTGCTGCACGCCGGAGAGACGATCCGGTAGTGCCCAAGATCGGCGGCTTGCCGGAGGAGCAGGAGTCCGGCGGCCGACATGAAGGCGGCGAGAGCTAAGATCACGGTGACCGACTCAACAAGCTCTACAGGAAGGAGGCCCATCTCGCCGCACCGCCGCTGCCCTCGCCGCCGCGGTGCCACTGCCCGGCCGGCGCCGCCGCCGTGGAGGAAGAAGAAGAGGTTGGTCAGCTCGACGGCGGCCGTGGCGGCGACGGCGAGCGCTGCCGTCGACGACGTCGTCCCCACGGCACCCTCCTTCTCCTCCTCATCTTCAGCTGACGATTCTTCGTCCGCAACCAGCCTCGCCGGCGGCGGCGGCGCCACCGCGATGCAACTCCGGCCGACCTCCACGTCGTCCTCGACTCCATGACCATCACCAGCCATGGCGGCCGACATTGCCAGTGGAAATTAAATTGAATCGAATCGGAGGCAGTAAAGCTCACGAGCTGAGATCCACCAGCTCGATCACAATGTCATTTTAAACTAAACCAAGCAAACTGAACAAATATAGGAGATGACTGACTTAGCTTAGGCAGTGAGTCGATTTAATGGTTGACGAGCACGTGCGTCAACTCAGTGGTCAATGGTCAACGCTGTAGGCCTAGCTTAATCGTAAACTATAGAATCATTATAATGTTGTTTTTGTGCTTCTTTCACCACCTCAGTCGTCCCATTGGTGTTCTTCAAATGATTCTATCTGTTGCCCTTATGGACACGCGGTAATGATTAACGGGAAAACTAGATCAGTAGCTATTTTATATTTTTTTAAAACACAGTACGAACGTAGATGTTCACAACGTACGACACTCTTAATATAAACACGCACACCTTATCCCAATAAAGCATCTCCAAAAGCTACCACAGATAACTCGTTATCAACGGATACGTTATGTACCACTAAAAAATAATTAATCATAAATGTGAGTACCCATATTAAGTTTAGGACTTAAACCCATATGAATTAGTTCCACCACAAGAAACCTAACCAAACGAAATATGCTTACTTCACAACTAATTTACATTTGGGATAAGTACCTTACAGCTCGCAATTTTCGAAACGAAGTTTGTGAACCCACATCACAACTAAAATTTACACTCTCGGTTACATAATAAGTTCATTCTAATCTCTTCCGTTTGTTTCAAAATAAGTTTATTTGTGAGTAAACATTGCATTGAAGTTTGTAAAGAATAGGGAATAAATATATTGGGAATAAATAAAGTGAAAAATAGTTACACTAAAATTTGATAAAATGAGGATATTCTGATCTTTTTTATTTTATTTTGTATTGGTATATACGTGGAAAGGGTAGAGGGGTATGATTCACCTGCGGTACGTCTTGGGCCGGAATGGGACCGTGACAGACGTTCGGCCCAACTAGTTGGGCTGGAACGTGATGGCAACAGGCAGTCGGCCCATTATTGTGTGTGGCCTAATTAGTACGTAGGCTGGGCCTGGGCAGGACATGACGTCGTACATTAATTAATGCAAAGTTAATCTCTTGCCTATTTTACCTCGAGCTGTCCGTTTTAACCACCGTGTACATTCTATACCCCTGTAACAACCGTCACCGTCGGATCAAGATCCAACGGCTAGAAACAACAGCAGAATTTATCTCACCATATCTGTAAGAAATTAATTTTAAACCGAGATAATCCCTAAACCATTCTATAAAAATCTCACCCGAAGCAAAACCAAAACAAAATAAACCAAGAATATTAGAGAAGAAAGGTGCGATGGCCGCGCCGCCACCGAGCGACCAGAACGGCGCTGCGCCGCCGGACGCTGACGACGCCGCCGCCGCTCCTCCGCCGCAGCCGCCTGATCAGCGAGACCGGCTGGTTCTTCTGCTCGAGCAGCTGGGCGTGGTTGATCCCGTCTGCAAGCTCCGGAAGCAGGTGGACGCGTCGGACGCGAAGCCGAACCAGTCGCGGCTGCAGCTGACGTACCACCTTGCGCGCGACCTCCTCGAGAGCGGCGACCTCACCGACGGCGAGAAGAGGATCATCCACGGCGAGAACGACGTCGACAGCGTTAATACGCTGAAGCTGAAGAAGAAGAACTCAGGCCTGAAGCTCGACGGGTACGACCGCCATGGCCGGAGTTACGAGGCGATGAGGTTCGGAAGGGTGGGCAACGTGGACGGCAAGAACGGCAATGGCTTGTACCGGCTCAAGAGCTTCGGCAAGTTCGTCGCCGCCACCGGGCTCAAGGCCGGCCACACGGTGGTCGCGTGGGTGTTCCGGCTGCCGGCGCCGGCGCCGGCCCAGGAGCAGGAGCAGGAGCAGGAGCAGGAGGAGGAGGAGGATGTTCCGGCGAGGTTGGCGGTGGTGCTTCTCAACTACGCTTCGAGCAATCCGGAGGTGGTGGAGAAGATGGTGGAGTGGGAGGAGAAGGCGCTTCAGGAGGTCGGCGCCTTGCGTGGCCTTCTCGGCCTCTCGGGCTAGGTAATAGCAACTACCAAAATAATTTACAAGATTACAAAATAGATTTTAATCTATTATTTGTTTCCAATTTTCCATTGCATCATTGATTGCTACAGTGTATCCTCTATCTTCTATTATTAGTAAAAAGTAGCCACCATGTTTGCCTTAGAATTACCATACTAATGTTTGAAAAAGTCTATACCATTTGATCAAGATGGGGTCCAGATTTATAACAATGTATACTGATTTGATAATAGAGGTATAAAAAGTATATATTTGTAGTAACAGAAGTTAAGAATCATATCCATTCATACTTTTCAAATCTAATGTGTATAAAATAAATTATATGCATGGAAATAACTGGAAATAAGAGCTAGTTAATAGATTTCTATCGAATCCAATTTCAACTACTCCGGTGCAAAATCCATTCATACTTAATCTAATGTGTACAAAATAAAGTTGTATACATGGAAATAAGAGCTAGTTAATATATATAGATTTCCATCATATCAAATTCAACTATACTCTGGTGCAAAATTCCGCAGAAAGCATGCTAGTTATAAAGAAGTAGAGATATACTAATAACTTCTAGTTCAACTAGTCCCGTGTAAAATTATGAATTCAATAGCCCGTGCTAAATTGTGCAGGATCGGAAAGTCTACTAGTAAAATTGTGCGGGAAAATTTGCTGGATATAAAGAAGTAGAATTATAATACACTTTCTTGTTGGATTCTGGATAAAGTGCCAAATTAATTAGCTCAAAGTCCAAATTGGTGCAGAAAATCGATAATCAATCCATGCATGAGCAAGCAAAAAATAAACCCAGGGAATCTTTTCGTTCCCTACGCTTTCACAACTAAAATCGTAGAGCACATCTAATTCCCGGTGAGTAATTTCCCTGAAAGTATTTCCTATGAAAAAACTTAGGGAACTTGTTTCCCATTCAATTCCCTACTAGAAAAAACAGTAGGAGACGCGGGGATTTTTAGTAGTGAAGTTAAGAAGAACCGAGGCAAATTGCAAAGGGAAATAATATACTGCAGCATACTTTAGTATGTACGCATTGGCCTAGCGCACGTGCATAAAAGTGCAGTTTATTTGAAGTGAAAAACATAAGCTGTGCAACATGCTTTTAATAACTTGTTAAAGCCAGTTGAAATTAAGTAATTAATGCACCAAATAGGAGGTAATATTAAGACATTTACTCACCTGCCTCGTGGTTTATACACGGTGCTGCATTTTCTTGCCGTGTCCCTTGATTTAAAGACTGCAAGCCGGCTCCGGATCACTCAGCATGCATATAATTAATTGCTATATATGCTAGCTTCTGTGCACATTTATATCCAGACGACGTGCGGCATGATGCATGCATTGAAGCTGTACATTTTATATCCATAATCCATATTAATTTGCCTTTTGCAGAATAATATTCATTTCATGCAATTATATATATACACACACATATACTATATATATACATATACATATACACACACATATATATATAGACATAGACATACTATAACACACTCTAGGTGTGTTATAGCTAAAACAAGTATGGGTAGTAAATATTTTACAATGAGTACAATCATCATCAAATATCTCTATTAATTCTATTAGTAATTTTTTTACTATAGATACATGTGGAATTTATTAGTAAATTTTTTACTACCAGGTATTTTACCCATATTGAGCCTATTAATATTTTTTAACTATGAGATATCTATGGTGTCTATTAGTAAAATTTTTACTACGAGGTATTTTATAATGGTATTTAATAGTAAAAATTTAACTATGTGAGGGGTGTGTTTTACTTATAACAGGCTTATTTTAGCGCATATATATATATATGTGTATATATGTATATATGTATGTATGTATGTATCTATCTATCTGATCGCTGATCGACACCATTTGTTATATGCCTAATTGGATTATTGGAAAAAAGGTTTAATAATTAGTACTATATCAATAGTTGAATAAGTAAAACATTTTCATTATGTAATAAAATAGTTAAAGAAGCAAGGCAAGAAAATAATTTGACATCAAGTAGTCGATCATCACAAGCAAATTAACTCAATTAAGAATCAAGATACAGCCACAAGCTGGTAGTAATATGCATATATATCTTATTATACATTTATACGGATTGACTCATGGATCAAACAACCCATATAGATAGTACATTGCTAGAGAAAAAAACAAGCAACGAAAATACATCAATTTCCATGTACGATTAGGCTGGGCCTGAGCAGGAGGACATGTCGTACTCGTACATTAATTAATGCAAAGTTAATCTTGCCTATTTTACCTCGAGCTGTCCGTTTTAACCACCGTGTACATTCTATATCTCGGTAACAACCATCGCCGTTGGATCAAGATCCAACGGCTAAAAACAACAACAGAATTTATCTCACCGTATCTGTAAGGAATTTTAAACCAAGATAATTAATCCCTAAACCCTTCTATAAAATCTCAATTCCTTGATGACCATAAAAGAATTACTAACAGCTTACAATGCTAGTAATTCTTTTACAAGCGTTATAAATATTGTTTAGATTTCGTCGTCTGCGAGTAAAACAATTACCACCTTTCTCTTGATATAGCCCATGATCTCGCAGCCACTGTGTAGTAATATGTTTACTGATATGTTCAATACACAGTATAAGAGTAAAAACTGAGACTTCGTGATCTGCGAGTAAAACAATTACCACCTTCCTCTCGATATAGCTCATGATCTCGTATCCACCGTGTAGTAATATGTTTATTGATATACGCAGTATAAGAGTAAAATCTGATCCTAAGAGTATTGTTAATCTGTATCGCAAAATGACCGTACGAATGAAAACATTACAGGTTCAATAACACACCAATGATAAAATTACTCACGGGTGAATCATACTAGAAAAGGAAAAAATGATTCAACCCAAAATCCATCGTGAAGCTTGGATCTTGGTGGCTTTGCTGGATCTTGCTATAAGGATGGAGAGGTTGGTCTGTGTCTTGACTGTTAGTAGAGCCTTCCCGCTTAGTAAGCCGCCTTCGGCCCTTCCTACTTATTACTCTATTTGGTATTCGCTCGCGGGTTTGTTTCCAGGTTCTTTTGTTCTTGGTTGGCTCTCTCTATTGTTGTTTGTAGATCGTGCGTCCTGCGCATTGATCCGGTAGCGAAACCCGCCCTGGTTGTACTAGATCTTGCTACAAGGATGGAGAGGTTGGTCTGTGTCTTGTGACTGCTAGTGGAGAGGGCAACAAGGTAGCGAGCGGTAGTTGACGATGGAATCATAGAAGGATGTAGTGGAGTGGTATAGAGATGAGCTCGACGTTGCACAATAGCAACCATCCATCATATAGTAAGCACAAAAAAAACAAAAACATTCTCGTTCATGTCATAGAGACGACGAGCAAAAGAAAAAAATAACAAACAACCTCCATCACCGGCGAACTCCAACCTATCCTCTGCGGCCAGTCATATGGAGCACGATGTGCAAATGTAAGACTTGTGCAGCCCATCAATTCAGATCAGGTAATATTGAAGATTGCACATTAATTTGATTTGCAAAAAGAAATTGGGACTTTATCCGTGGAGGAGGAGAGTATGCAAATCGGAGTGTCATTTCCTTACTTGCTTTTTCTGTCAATGTCGCCGACGTGGAGCAGTTGCCGGTTGTTGCTCTTGACCCCGGTGAACACCTCCTTGCTGGTTAAGGTGTTGCCCGACATCCGACAGCAAGGCCTGAAGCAGCGCCTTCACCTCACTTGCAAAATGCCACCGCTCGCCGGCCACCGCTTGTCAACCTCCACGGTGCTGTCGTCTTCCTCCATGGTGCGACACCGATCTGTGGACTGGGATGGTGGAACGATTTAGATCTGAAGAAAAAGGAAAAATAAAGTGGGGCCGAGAGTGGTTGGTTGGGTACGGAAAAATAGAATATATAATGGAAGGAGGGAAGTTGTTTTTATCAAAGTAAATCGTTTACTCCGATAATGGTGGGAATAAGATGACGGGACGTGGGGTGGGATTGGAAGCAGGGAAGTTGTTTTTATCGAAGTAAATAGTTTACTCCGATAACGGTGGGAGCGGGATGATGGGACATGGAGTCAGATAGACCTGGGCTGATACATGTTTAGCTCTCGGAATACTAGGAGCGTGTTGCGCTCCTAGTAGTATCTCTATAAAATTTGGATTGTTTGATCAAGATGCAATATTTATATTGACTGATAGTTGTTGTACTGTAAAAGTTAATATTATTATATTTGTACATATCTATGGGAACAAAAGTTAAAAGCTATATATCAAATCCAATCATACTCTCCTATATATATATATATATATATATATATATATATATATATATATAGAATAAAATTTTATACATAGAAATATGAGACAATAGTTGTCTATCAAAAAATCTAAGTCAACAAGCCCTGTGCAAAATTGTACAGAAAAGTTGTCTACTTGTTACAAAGTAGTGCTACAATAACTTATAGTTTTTCTTTGAAAGGTACAATAAGTTATGGGTAAATTAAAATACCAAATAAAGTTCAAATATGTCCCAACTTTTGCAAATAATTGATAACCAATGCATGCATGGACGAGCGATTAAGCTGCGAACATCTAAAAAAACACTAGGTGATACCCCACGCATTGCTACGAGAATAGTAATAAATAAAAATAATGTGTAAAATAGCAAGACAACATAAGTAGTTGATATGGTTTATGATAATTTAAGTAGTATTTAAAATGATGATTCAAATGTAAAAGTAATGTGTTGTGGCTTTAGGATAGAAGAAAAGGAGGAAGATAATTTGCACCATAGATTAATCATCTAATGTTAAAAACAATTGAAGTGATATGATTTAATGAGAGAAGAAAAAGAAAAATAATTTGGACCACAAATTAATCATCTAAAGGCTAAAAACACACCCATCAAGTCCACATATCAGTGACTCAAGTTAGAGATCAATACCGCAGAGAAGATTCATAAAAAAAACACACCCATAGTACTGTAGCTAGTTTGTACTACCAACCACCTCTGCTCACCTCTGCATGGATCAGGATCCTCTACAGTTAATTGCACCATATTTTTATCACTGACATGTGAGTCCGATGATCTCTGGTCCACATGCCGTACACCTTCACATTGGAACCCTTTATGGATGCTACTAGAGATGACATATAGGTCCAACCTCTCAGAGTCATGTAGGTTCTATATTTTTAACACTATTTATTTTATTGTAATATCACGTAAGCGCTAGTATTCTCCACGTCATATGAGTGCCACAAAGAAATTATGAATTATTTGGATGGAGTAGTTATAGATTATTATTATCCCTCTTGGTTGGATAAGCGCTCAACCACAACACCGTTCTGCTGCTCAGCCTAACCGTTTCTCGTTTCACTGTCTTGAAGCTGTTTCTTCATTAAGAAAAATGTTTGATATGAGAGGATGGTTCTCATATCGAATTTTATTAAGAAGAATGGTGAGATTTCGAATCTAGACATGCTATCCTATTATCTTTTGGTGCAAGCCAGAAAACTCTCGGGTGTTTCTCGAAGCTGTTTCTTTATAGACTCTAGCTCATTTTTCTTATGAGAAAATTTCTAAGAACCACCTTGTGGTGGTTTGATCCTATATAAAACGTTGACTAGGGGAGAGAATTTATCATAAGAATAATGAGAGAGAGAGAGGACCGATCGAACCACCGTTGTCCAAAACGATTAGAGAGGCAAGATGAGTCGATTTTGATAGCTAAGGTAGGCTTTATATTTTGTTTTGTTCCTGAGGATTACGAATCAGGCATTACTGGAGGGAGTCAAATGAACTTTTCCAATAAAAGGCAAAATAAATCTCACCGATTTTACTGGGCCGGCCCAACTAAACTACCCAGATCGAGCCCGCTAGTTGTGGTAGCCTTGGATGTGTTGAAAGAGAAGGGAAAAGTACACCGAAGGTCCCTCAACTTGTCATCGAGTTACAAAATCATCCCCCAACCGCAAAACCAGATACCGAAGGTCCCTCAACTAACAAAACCGTTCGCTTGAGGTCCTCTGGTGGTTTTGACCCCGGTTTTGTCTGACATGACGGGTGAGTCAGCGTGGGCCCCACGTGGGCCCTACCTATCAGCATTGCCACATCAGCCTTCTCTCTCTTTTCCTCTCTTCTCTCCCATCTCATCTCTCTCTCTCTCCGAGGCTGCTGAGGCCAGCAATGCGAGGCGGGAGAGGAGGAGGGCGTCGGCGACCGGCGGCCAGCGACGCGGCGGCGGGGATGGGGCGGCGCGCGGATGGCCGGGGGTGGAGCGAGCGATGCGGCGGCGGCTGCCCGGGCGCAGGCGGGCGACACGGCGGCGGGCCCGGACGAGGAGGAGGAGGAGGGTGATGACAGCGGTGCCCGCCGGTACAAATCCCCCCACCGTGCCGCCATGTCCTCCTCCCGTGGTGGAGGCGGAGTAGGTGGCGAGCGCCACCGTCGGCCGGTATGATGCGCTGCGTGGAAGGAGGACATGGCGCCTCCCCCGGCCGCCCGCGCGCCGCCCCACCCCCGCCGCCCGCGCGCCGCCCCACCCCCGCCGCCGCGTCGCCGGCCACCGGCCGCTGGTCGCCACCGCCTTGCTCCCCTGCTCCCGCTGCCGCTGCCTCCTTGCTCCCCCGGCCACCCGCGCGCCGCCCCACCCCCGCCGCCGCATCGCCGGCCGCTGGCCGCCGGTCGCCTCCGCCTTGCTCCCCTGCTCTCGCTGCCGCTGCCGCTGCCGCCTTGCTCCCCGCCGACAGAGACAAGAGTGAGAGAGAGAGGAGGAAGGGAGAGAAGAAGGGGGAGAAGGATGAGGCTGACGTGGCTGGCTGACATGTGGGGTCCACATGGGTCCCACGCTGACTCAGCCGCCACGTCGGACAAAACCGGGTTGAAAACCACCGAGGGACCTCATGTGTCCGGTTTTGTAAAGTTAGGAACCTCGGGTGTCTGGTATTACGGTTCAAGGATATTTTTGTATCTCGGTGACAAGTTCAGGGACCTCCGGGGTACTTTTCCCGAAAGAGAACTCTAATTCGGGGCCGCTATATTGGAGAAAAATTGGAGATCACTGTCCAAAAAACAAAACGGAAAGGCTCGATCAGATCTATATACGTCCAGAGAAATATTTGCAGGAAACTAGCGCGGCAAATTAGCGCTTCTATTGTATTTTTAGCGGTCCAAAGACTCCACGGTAACTTTTTCTTTTTGATAAAAAAAACAAACGCAGTCATCCACAATACACGTACACTCATCCCAATAAATACATACGTACATCCGATCCTATGAGAATCTCCGAAAGATTGGGCTGGTAAATGATGAATATAACAACAACGGAGTTGTTGATGATTACCAAAGAATGTTTTTAATTTGTGATTTTCAATAAATATTTACATTTCATCATGCATCAGTATGTATTGTTATTAGGGACAACCTTATCACATTCCAGATAGGCAAACCATGGAGCTGAGGCACGCTATTTCTGCCAATTCATAATTAAAACGTCGACAAATTAATTAACAACACGGAATCCATTGGCGCCTATATAAAATGCATATATACACATACATAGGCAAACAATATTTTCCTATGCTCATTATCAGGTACCGTACGTAGCAGCGGTAACAACAACAACGTACAGTACAGCGGATTTAACACACTCATCCCATCCAAAATCCACAGCAACAATTACTGATTAATTATATATGCATGGTCTGATCTGGCCATACTAGCTAGGTAGGAGTACCAAAGTTTATTCATATACACGGTGGTGGATACCTGAAAAAATAACAGGAAATCTAAATAAATTAGATAAAACTATAATCCCTCTTCTTAAGTATGTATGGTAAAAAATTAAGTGAAGATTTTGTGGGGACTCTCATAATCCTAGCGCTAACAGTAGAGGCTTGAGCCTCCATCGTCCCAATGATAGATCCGCGCTGCATATACATACACAGTAACTCTTCACAGTACATATGTATAAGGAGAAACCATTTAATCCATAGTACGTACTGAAAAAACTTCCTGAAAATTGTTAAGCAAATTAGCGAAGAGTAGCTTATCAGCATGCATGTAATTAACTCCCTTCTCCGGTCTTCCGGATCGTAGCTAGACTGATCGTAGGTTGATGATGATCAGAAGCTTCAAGCTAGCTTTATTGTTTTAAGAGGGAGATCATGAATGACTCCCTTACGGTCTTATACATGTACTGTTCAATTACAAATGAATTAATATGTAAGTTATACATGTACTGTTCAATTACAAATGAATCCATGGAGTACTTTCAGTAAAATGGGATCGGAGCAATTTGTTAACATGCTTGAAGCCCTCTGGCAGTGTGTGTCATGCGCGCTTTGCTTGCAACCTTTGCACTTAACAATATCAACTTCTGTGGAATGGGAATGTCATGCATGGCAAATAAATTGCTAGTACAGTATATAGAAGCGGCTGCAGAAACTGTTTTGCATCAGCTAGCTTATTTGAAATTTTCTAGTATCACTAGGCCGGATTGAAATCTGGCATGCATTTCACAAACTGTAAAACCCTAAAATGATGGTTTTCATGCATCTGGTAAGAAACTAAGAACGTGGTCATAAATTAAGTTGCGTGATGTTGTTACTCACTTGATGTGTGTATTGTCTGATCTATTAATTTGTTTCAGATATAAAAACAATATTAATCCGTAGCATCATTTTAGCTGTTGCTAGATCATCCATAAACTGAGCATTTGCAACACACACGCAAACAGGACACGGTTTTTCTGCACCTAGGTGCATCTGCACCTAAGGCGTCTACCGTTCGATCGATTAAGCCATCCAGCACAACAGTATCCGAGTCCAAATCTTGAGGTATCGTGTACTACATCCGAATCTTGAGACGCATCCAGCGGTAATAAGCTTAGGTGCAGCTGCATTAGCTAGTCATGAATTGAGGCAGGGGGCTATGTATTAATTCCTATGCATCCTTCATTTTAATTCATCACTTCAACTATAAAATTTCCAAAGATAATCAGAACGTATATTCACACCCAAAAGACAATATTGTGCTAAAGCCAACAGACACTTCCCAATTGTTCAGCCAAATGTCCTATAAACATAGCAGTTCAGTATTGCATACGGATAGTGGGATGCCCTATATGTTGCAGCCTAATCAACTGCATGTCCTCATCGTACTGCCTCTGTTAATGGTAAGATGATCACACTACAACAATAGCAATAACTGGGTGCAAAGTGAAATTCTATGCTAAATAACCGGGTGCAATTTACTCTTAAAACTTACACCGTGCATTGGCAAAACTGGCTAAAACTAGGAATTAAGCAATGCAACAAATAAGGGGGCATTAAAATGTACATTTGCATACTCACCAGCATCGTGTGTTTTCCACCATGCTGCGTGTTCATGCATTAATTAATTCCCTGCTCTTGATCTGTAGTACTGTACATATGCAAGCCACCTTCATATATATCTCTGATCAGCATGCATGTAATCAACTAATCATGCTTCTATTTACATATCCAGACAGTACCCAGCCGGACATTCAAGACATATTTTTGCTTTTGAAGATTCATCTCATGGCAATTGTATCAGGTAGTCCAATTGCAAATATCAGTCATACTTGTTTGTACTATCTGATAACCATATATACTTCCTGGATTGTTATACCTCGCAATCTTCGTGTTCCCATGAAACTAATGTGGCCGGCATACCTAAACAATTCATGCATGTTTTCACTGCAAAATTTAAGAAGTTAACATGAAGTATAGACAGTACTAAATTTTATGACAATGCAACCAAGATTGTCAACTCATCAAGCTTAATATATTTATACACCACAAAACGATACATATAGTATAAATTATACATCTATCAAGCAGCCGCACAGTACATTTACAAGTTACAACAGAAAATTAAAAAAAAATACATGCATCTCTTTAATTACAAATTTACAATTAGATCATACACATCAAGCTAGCTAATTGGCATAACAATACAACAGTATATACAATTAATTAACTGCTACACTCATATATAAGCTGCTCGAATAATCGATCGAGCGAGCGAGATGCATGGCTTAATTAGTTGGGCTGCTCATCATCGATCGCGATCTGATCTGATGGGATGAGATCGGATCGAGCCCACCCTAGAGTGCTAGATCAACGCCATGAGCCAGTTCTCCAGGGTGGTCGCCGCCCTCGCCGCCATGGCGCAGCGCGGAGCAGCGACGGAGAGGGTGAGCAGCGCAACGCCCGCCATGAGGAAGGCGAAGGAGAGCAGCATGTGGCAGATGGGGATGGCGAGCTCGGGGACGGCCCCGACGATGATGGCGGAGGCGCCCCACATGATGAACATGGCTGCCAGCCCGATGGTGCGGCTGCGGAACAAGGGGAATAACGGCGCGCCGCCGCCGCCGCCGGCGGCGAGCTCCAGCAGTTCGGCCAGGTGCCCGTCGTCGTAGTGGTTGCCGCCGCCTTCCATGCTGGCGTCGTAGTGGTGGCGCGGCGGCTGCAGGTTCGATCCGGCGATCCGCTTGGTCGATCGCGTCAATTCAATGGCGGCTAGCTAGCTAGCTAGGGTTTCTTTCGCGCGATTAAAAAGAAGGGGAAAAGCGAGAGCTCGAAAGCACTTGGAAATTGCTAAATTTACCGCTGGTTCATGCAGTTCTTACGCAGAAACGGTAAGTTTGATCCTGATCGTAAAATTGATGACGATCTTTTATTTACCCTTGTGGTTTCGGCTAGACGCACGACGAACTTACTGTAGCACACGTCATGCGGGCCTACGGCCCAACACCAGCACAAATAGCAAACACGGTCATATGGGCTTTCATAGGAATAAGTCCATTATACCTCCTTCATCTCTTGCCCTTGTGTGAATAACATCCCCTAACCGGAAACCCGGGTATAACACCTCCTTCATCTCTTAAATCCAGAGCAAATGACCTCCCTCAGCGGTTTCGTCCAACGTGGCGTCGTTGACCCGGTTGACGAGCTAACTCAGCGTGTGGGACTCACATATCAGTGTGGCGCACGTGGCCGGGCGCGGGCGTGGGCGCGCGTGGCGACGCGCAGGCGGCGGCTGGGCGGCTGCAGCGGCGCGGCCCGGACGAGGTACAGCCCCATCTTCTCCATCCGCCTCGACTCCAAGCTCGGCGTCGTCATCACCCCGCCGGCGCTGGCGCGGGAGGTGCTGCGTGACCAAGACCTCGTCTTCTCCAACCGCGACACGCCCGAGGCCGCGCGCTCCATATCCTACAGCGGCGGGCAGAACATCGTGTGGAACCCGGTCGGCCCGACGTGGCGCCTGCTCCGCCGCATCTGCGTCCACGAGATGCTCGGCCCCGCCGGACTTGAAAACGTGCACGGCCTCCACCGCCGGGAGTTCATGGCGACGCTCCGCCACCTCCACGCGCAGTCCGGCAAGCCCGTCGACATCGGCGCGCAGCTGTTCCTCACCGTGATGAACATGGTGACCGGCACGCTGTGGGGCAGCAACGTCGGCAGCGAGAACGAGCGGACGGAGGTGGGGAAGGAGTTCAGGGAGCTCATCGCCGACATGACCGAGATGCTCGGCGCGCCCAACTTTTCCGACTTCTTCCCTGCGCTGGCGCCGCTCGACCTGCGCAGTCGCTGCCACGTCGTCTTCCCCGCGCCGCCGCTCGCTCGGCAGCCGCTCGCGCGCCCGCGTGTCCGCGCCGGTCGCCGGTCGCCGGCCGCCGCCGCCCGCCGCACCCCGGCCGCGCGCCACCGCTGCCGCTACCGCAGCTCCGCCGCGCCCGCGCGCCGCCTCCCGCGCTGCTGCCTTGCGGGCGCGCCTCCGGCTCACCTCCGCCTCCGGCTGCGCCCCCGGCCTCCGCCTGCACCGCCCCGCACGCCCTCTGCCACGCCGCTCGCCACCCATCGCCGCGCCGCTGCAGCCGCCGCTCGCCACCGCCCTCTGCGCGTTCAGTGTGACTCGGAGTGTTCTCGCGGGTGCGGGAACACTCCGAGTCACACTGACATGTGGGTCCCACACGCTGAGTCAACTCGTCAACCGGGTCAATGACGCCACGTCGGATGAAACCGCCTGCCAAATCGCTGAGGGAGGTCATTTGCTCTGGTTTTAATAGATGAAGGAGGCGTTATACCCGGGTTTCCGGTTGGGGGATGTTATTCACACAAGGGCAAGAGATGAGGGAGACAAATGGACTTATTCCGGCTTTCATATCTACCCTCTCTATTAGGATGGGCCCGGACCGGAAAGAAAATCAAATGAGAGTCACAAGTCTAAAGAAACAACATCTAACACACGTCTCACGAAAGCGTTAGCACGCGCATCCGTTTTCTTGCTTGATTTGGCGGGATTGAATACCCGGATCGAATCAGAGTTCACGCCGCCCTGGCAGCTGAGGCTTGGCAGGATGGGAGTTAATTAGGGTCGAGGGAGCAGGAAAGAGTTTGTTATTCGCTATTGGCTTAGTACGGCCTATACATAATAGGGCCATAGCTCGCAGGAGATCAAACAACCAAACCATCCAGAAAAAAAAAACAAATTGCAAAAGCAGCGAAAAGAGAGAGCAAAAGGGAGAGTGTATTAACTAATTAAACTAATTAACCACTCACCAATCATTCCCATGTTGTGACGAGATGACGAGACCGACGCTGATCGAGCGAGATCCACAGAATTAAGGCATGCAGGGGGTACTGAATTTAGCAAGTACTTGGACCATTCACTTGGCTCTAATCAAGTGACTTTTTTCGAAGCTCAAATAAAGGTAGCTTCCTCGATCCTGATGTTCTTCATGCATCCGTCGTCGTATCATTCGAGCTATCTACAGTAGCTACGCAAGATCGATCATGCTGTCTCTGCACCTGACTAATTAATTAACCTGAGAGAAGCAAATCAAGCACATGAATTAAAGATAACAATGAACAATATACCATCAAACCATTGTTACCTGATCTCCGTCTTAGCCTAATCAATAGGATACTGCATGCAGAGAGAACAACCAAGAAGAGCAAAAACGTAGCAGCTCTCCGGTCTGTTGCTCAGCCCTGTGCATGGCATAGATCATAGTGCCGCCACCGCCACCGCCGGCGGTGGCGACGGCGGCGGCGAAGCCATGGGACGCCGGCGGCCGGCCGGAGCTACGACCCAGATCGAGGCAGCTAGCTAGGATATGTCTCTTCACTTGCAGATTTAATTAGGAACGTTGACCGGCCTGGTGGATTCGAGGGCGCAGATAGCTAAGCTTAGCATATTTTAACACGAACACGACCGTGAAACCAGTGCTGTGTTAGAAAACTAGCTAGTCAGAAACCAAACATGTGACAGGTTCAGTTTTATTACACGAAATTCCCAATCTAAGACCATCCCAACCCTCCATATTATCTAATGTCTATAGCATTTAATATATTACCACATAAACAAAAATCTGATGTGGCAATAGAGTTAATGAGGAGAGGTAAAAGGATGAAGAAACCATGTCTCATGCAAGAAACTATGTCTACACAAGAAGCTAAGGAGAGAGAAGAGAGGTGATTGGAAAAGAATTTAATTTGAAGACACTATTCATTGAATACATAGTTTCTATACATAGTGTCTATATGACATATCAAGTATAGAAACTAGTTGGTAGTTTTTACGTTGGGATGGTATAATACTACGTACTACTACTACACCGCTTCATCAGGCACTGATATAATTGGTGAGGTTTCCTTTTCTTCATTTTAGTTTTTCTTAGATGGCAGAGGTACAATTAATCTTTCTCTGTGAAGAGAAGATGACAGCTGAACGCTCCTCTACGTACGTACAGCTGGCAGGTCGTATATTGATTAGTTCACCGCGATTACGCGATCTACAAGAACCAATGGGAGGACGAAGAACAGGACAGATTTTTTGATGCATGCGGCTACTTGGAATTTAGACTGATTCTTTGAACGCGACAGAGAAGAAAATGTTGGCCTCCTACTGTAACTTGTATGATTAATTTTCCTGAGACTAGATGATGACATATATGCTCCTAATTTGTACTTCTGACCTTGGCTGGCCCCCGGCCTGCCAGACTGATCACCAGCACACAGCTGCAGGCCGGCCCAATTTCGAATTAATGGTCCGCGTTTTAGTTAATCTTGAGTATTTTCTAATTAACCTAAAAATAACGGTTCAATTTTCCCGAGAAAAAAAAAGAGAAATGGAATCACTGACAAATGGTTTTCTTGTATTTTTAGTGAATAAATTAAGTAAATTTTCACGGGTAGCATACTAGCTGATTAATTACTGCAGTACTAGAGATCAACCCATTTATCAACGAACAACAACTAACCGATACCATGCCAACAACAAAACCAGTGCGAGCTGAGAGACCTTCCGAAGAAAGCTATCTTGATTGCATTCATGCATGCATTGATCACTCGCCCAAAAATGCTAAAACAAAAATAAAAAAAGCATGTAGTCATGCATGCGTCGATCCATCACATGATCACATAAACTTCACAAGCCTCCTGCCAAAACCATCAACACTTCCTGTCTGCAAAATGTGGTGGTATCTGTATATAATATGTTCAGGCTTATATGCACGTTATCAGAGAGAGAGAGAGCCAAATCTTGCAACACAACAATATACAGACGGTCAGTGTACACACAGATGGCACGCAAGGACACGGCGCCAGCGGCAACGCGCGCTGTCGCGCTAGCGGCGTTGCTCCTCCTCTCGTGCGCCGGCGCCCGCGCCGCGCCGGCCGTGGAGGAGGTCAAGCCGGCGCTCGCCACTGCAGCAGCCGACGGATCGTCGACGTCGACGTCGTCGCCGCCGGCCGCGCCGCAGCTGGGGATGATACCGGGACTAGGGACGACGACGGGTGGGATGGGGACGCTGCCGAGCTTCCAGCTGCCGCCGATCCCGGTGCAGTTCCCGACGCTGCCGGTGCCGGGGATGGGCGGCGCCTGGAACTTCCCCAACCTGCCGTTGCTGCAGCCGCCCATCCCGCCGTCGCCGTCCGGGACTAACAATAACCCGTAAAACCGAAGCAGTCGCGCGCCGTATCTATGATGCAGCTAACTACTTCTACTAGTACTACTAAACTATAAACTGTAGCTTTAATTGCTTCGATGCTTCGGGTTAGAGTTAATCAGTGTTAATTGTTTGTACTCATTGGGTCGGGCCCAACTTTGCTTACTGAGTTATAATTGCTGTGGGTTCAGCCGTACTTCAAGGAATAAGTTAATTTGAGGGCTCTTAATTTTACACCGAATCCGATTACATCCTTAACCCCAAAATCAGAAATAATCGGTCCCTGAACTTTTAAAACCGGTGCAAACTAAGTCCCTCGACGGTTTGGAAGTCAGTTTTGGCTGACGTGGTGACTACGTGATTGGTTTGACTAGGTCTTCGTTCCACATGATATTGACATGATGCTTACGTATGAATTCTATCCCCAAAAAATAATAAAAACTATGGACCCACATGTCAGCCTCAATCCTCCCTTCTTCAATCTCCCCTCTCTCTCGCTTCTTCTCTTTAACTTCTCTCTCTCTGTCCTCTCTCTCCCCTTGCTTGTGGCCGGAGTGGGTGATAGCCGGGGCGGCCGCCCGACAGAGTGGGCTACGGGCGGGGCAGATTGGCCGGCCGGCGGAGCGGGGCAAGCGGTGGCTGGAGCGGGCTACGGGTGGGGCGAATCGGCCAGCTCCACCGCGAGCGGTGGCCGGAGTGGGCGTAGAGAGGGATGAGACGAGGAGAATGGCGAGCAGGGAGGGAGGAAGCGAGGCGTGCCATGGCGCTATCTCCCTATCCCTTCTCTCTCTCTCCTGCAAGAAGAGGGCTGGAGCGGGCGAAGGCCGAGGTAGGCGGTGGCGGCACAGTCGAGGGGCAAGGCGGCGGAGGACGACAACAATGATGCCAACGCCGCGGATGACGCGGAGCAACCCGCGGACGAGGAGGTCTGGATCATATCAGTTGATGGCGATGTGGACGGAGGCGTTCTTCGTAGTGAGGCAGACGCCAGCTTGCGCTCGCACGCGTTGCAGAGGCAGAGGTGGTGGCATGCCTAGTTATTGAGACCGGACCGGATCGGCGGTCGGACCGGGAAAAACCGAAACCAGAGCCTCTACCGGTCCGGTCTAGGTAAAAAGACCGGCATGCAATCGACCCGGCTATAAACCGGTTTTGAGGAAAAATCGCTATTAAACCGGAAATAAAAACCCAAGACCACATGGGAAGGAGTTAACTCACCAACCACGAGGCTACCATGCTCCTTGTGTTTTTGATAGAATGAATAATATATTTAATAAGTATTGAACCGGGTTAGACCAGTGATCCACCCGGTTGAACCGGTGAACCATTGAACCGAGAGCCTCACTGGTTCGATTACCAGTCCGGTCTCAATAACTATGGCGGCATGGGAGGAGCAGCACGGTGGCATCGCCCTCGCTACACGACTTGCACGACCACTTGGACGTCGCCGACATGGTGGCGGCGGCGGCGGTAGCAGCGCTGACTCCACTAACCGGCTTGGAAGGGTCACTTAGGACTAGAGGGGGGTGAATAAGCTAATTTAAAAACTTAAGAAAATGCGGAAGCAATGTTTTTCAGAAATTCCGAAAATGCTTTTCATAAATTCCGAAAATCACAGAGTATGCGCACTACTAAAGAAATGCTAGATCTAGCTATTCACAAAACTAAATCACTAGCACAAACAACAACTAGAATTATAGCGGCACAAGCAAGTAAACCTAGAGAAGGGAGAGAGGGATTTCACCGAGGTTCTTGCAAGATGAGTTGTTTCGGAAGTTCGAATCCTTGACGGGACTCTACTCTCCATTGAGGAGCTCACAAAGAGCCGGGTCTTTGCTAACCCTTTCCTCAAGAGGTTACACAAAGCACTCCTTCTTCCACTAGTGCTATCTCTTTCCTTTCGGAGGTGAGATCCGACCTTCACAAACTTCTCCCGACCAATCACAAGTAGATCGGTGGCTCAAGAGTGACACCTAACCGTCTAGGAGTCCTCAACCTCCAAGAGTAATAAATGATGCAAAGATCTTTTGGGGAATGAAGCAAGTCCTCATAAATCGTCACGAAGTCAACACCAAGCACTCACACAAACTCGAAACCGCAACTCTCATACACACACCAAATCCAAATCGAAGACCAGTGAAGAAGGAAATCAAGTAAGCAAGGCTCAAAAGTGAATCTCAAGAGAAGCAAGCCAAGGGCACCAATTTTCCAATGAGAGCAGCACCTTGAGTTGGAAGGGGAGTGGTCTATTGATACTTCCACTCACAGATCTGCCCGTTTTAGGCAAAAATATCATTTTTCGGAAATTCTGAAATAACTTTTCGGACAAATCCGAAAATCTCAAGAAAAGCAAATAACAAAGAAAACAACTGGGATTTTCAGCTCTTCCGAAAACTTTTTGGACATATCTGAAAATGAAAAGTACCAAACCCTTTTCGAAAATTCCGAAAATAAATTTCGGACAAATCCGAAAACAACCCGATGGATGGATTCCTTAGCTGCACCTTTCGGAAATTCTGAGACATATTTTTGGACAAGTTCGAAAATGTCTCGAGGGATGGTTTGGAATTCTACATTTTTGGAAATTCCAAAAATGCCTTTCGGACAGGTCCGAAAACGTCCAGAGGGATGGTGCGGCTGCGCGGCCTTTTTTGGAAATTCCAAAAATAGTTCTCAGACTTTTTCAGAAATTCCGAAATGGCACATCGGACAAGTCCGAAAAACACAGACAAGGCACAAATGAGAAGATATCACTTGGAAAAAAAAGATTTTTTTTGAGCACCCAACTTATTCCTCATCACCAATGCATCATCCCCTTTATAGTACGGCTTTCCTAATGACACAACAAAGGAAAAAGTACATTAGACCATTTGCTCATATGCCGCATCACATCGTTTTCTCGTTTTCACGGGGCTTTGCATTGAACCATGCTTTATCGAGAACATTCCTTCACACAGTACTCAAAAAAATTGTTAGTACTCTCCAATCGCATTGTTATTAATCACTAAAATCATTAGGGGCCTAGATGCATTTTCATGGCTCACTGGCGCAACCACCTTCATCATCCCGGGAATCGGCAGCAACGCCACGGACGACGACGCCACCGCATACTGCTCCTGCACAGCCATGGCTCCGAACTCGCGATTGCGAAGGGGAAGAAGAGGAGGAGGCGAGAATGGCGTGGCTGGAGGAAGACGAAGGAGAGGGAGACGTGCGTGGGCTATATAAATCAACATGTCGTTATCGGTGGTGGCGGCAGGGACTGGGGCGACGACGACCGTGAGGTTGCGCCGTGGCGCGAGGAGAAGCACCCGAAGACGGCTACAACCTTCGTGCTGTCGCGCCGCCTACCAGAGGCGCGCTAGGAAGGGGAGGAAGGCGAGCTGGTTCTATGGCTGGGAAGAAGAGAGGAGTAAGGATGAGGAAGAAAAGGGAGAAGGGATAGGGAATGACATGTGGGGTCCACGTGGGCCCCATCATTTTTGAATTATTTTTTTTTGTTAGCTGACATGTGGGCTCCACCATTTTTAATATTTTTTGTGTGTAGCTGACATGTGGGCCCACGGGTTTTATTATTTTTCTGGGATAGAATTGCTACGTAAGCACCACATCAATACCACGTGGGACGAAGACCTAAACAAACCAGCTACGTAGTTGCCACGTCAGCCAAAACCGCCTTCCAAACCGCCAAGGGACCTAGTTTGCACCGGTTTTAAAAGTTTAGGGACCGGTTATATCTGGTTTTGGGTTGAAGGACGAAAATCGGATTTGGTGTAAAGTTAAGGGACCTCAAATAAACTTATTTCATACTCCAATTCTGTGTAATTGGACCGCTGGCTAGCTTAAAAAAACTACAATTATGCCCGTCCCATGTAAACACCAATTGGATCCGGCCCAAATAAACACAAATTTGGCCCTGTTGCTGTGGAGTCCTGAATGTACGCAGGCCTTCATCGCTGGATTAGATCACATCGAAGTCAAAAGAGAAATCTGCACGAAAATTAGGCTCCAAATTAATCAGTTTGTCATGCACAAAAACTAACCGGTATTTGGCGCCAAAAAATAATGTTGGAAGTAGGGAGTATTTTGCGGCAGAGGCGCAGGAGCGGTGCCTCCCAGGAGAGGGGCAGGAATTCACTCGCACGAGGATCCTAGCCGTCAGATCAGAATCCTGCGCTGCCCATCACATCACATCATGTCTCCCCTGCATGCACCACCTCGTTTTTTTTTTCCTCTTTTCATTTCTCTCTCTTCTCAGTAGAGTTGGATTTGGAACCTTGTCTTTTTTTTTACTCCGCTATGACTGCGGTCAAATGTTCACTGCTGCTCGAGCCAGTGAAAATCCTAGCCTCTTCATTGTTCCTGCAATCCTACTACTACACCTACCGTTGGCTAGGGTCGTGTCAAGTCCGAGTCTACACGTAACACTCGGACCAAACTGTAACAAAAACCAAGAAGGTAAAGGATCCTTTACGAAAAGCTGGCACGAGTCAAAAAAAGGGAATAACAAAAACAACCAGGCAAAGGCCAATGGTGGCTGCAGCACTTACCACTGTAGCAGTAGTAATAAAGATAGTAACATGAAAAGAAAATCCTAGTTAAAAAAAAAAGGAAGAAAAAGTTGCTTTGCCACTGCAAAGCCAAAGAAAGAGAAGAGCAAAAAATTACTCAACCACACACACACAGAGAGACCACATGGGCACCCAACTTTGGCAGCGCCTCCATCGCTGCAGGCAGCAGCAAATGCAGCAAACAGCAAGCCAGCAATAGCATCCACCGCTCTCTCCAATATGGGCCCTTTTTTTTCACAAAAGTTTCCCTGTTTGCAGCAGCAGCAGCAACCCTGCACTCATCATCCGTTCTTCGTTTCAAGCCCCTTTTTTTTTTCTACTGCCACAGTGATAATTTTACGCGATAATTCAGATAGCCGCACATGGCGCAGCACTGTGCCCGATCACCGGCACACATGGTGGACGAGCTGGCGCTCAGCTCTCCGATCTGCCCACTGTTTAAACCGGCATCTCCATCAATTTGCATCAGTAACTAATGCCCACGAGGCAGGGTAAAAAAGTTAGTAGTTCGACTCAACATCTCAACTCAACCCCCCAAAAGTGAAAAGTTACCATTGTTCATAAAGGATCAATCTTTTTGTCAAACGCACATGAAACCATCATTTGGGTTTTTACTGCAAGGATAGAGCGTGTGCAATAGTTTTCTGTTTTCTCTTCGTTCGAGCTCCAGATCAAATGTGAAGTTACAAAGCAGAAACACAATGCAAAATGTAGCAAAGAACATTAGATTGGATTTACATGAGAATAATGAGATTTGAGCAAAAAAGGATGGGCCAATTAGCTGGTCTGATCTACTACCTAGCCTCTTCTCCCAAAACATCAAGCAAAATGACTTCACAAAACAAACTATCCTCTCCCCAAATTCGTTTCTCTCCTCCAAATTTGAAATTTCTCTTTTTTTTTTTGTTTCCTTTTCTTTGGAAAGGAAATGCTACGACTACTTGGCTAATTGAGGTTACATTGCTAATGCTGCTAGCTTATAGTCAAAACGAAGGTCAGTTGCTGGTACCAAGATCTCTGGATGCGCCGCCGGCAATGGCGGAGTGGGGCGTTGTCTTCCGGCCAAGCGCCGACCGTGGCCGCGACGCCGACGAGTCCTTCGCTGCCGCGTCCTTCTTGTCCTTGAAGAACCCGAACACCGGACGCGAGCAGACTGGCACGTTGAGCACGACGGGCGTGGCGGCGCGGACGCCGGCGGAGTAGGACCTGTCCATCACGCGCGACCGCGACCGGAGGCTCGAGTGGACGCTCCCCGCCGGCGAGCTTGAGCTGCGTTCCAGGCCCTGGAACACGATCTTGCCGGACGAGTTCATGCGCGGCGAGTCGACGGAGGCCACCTGCGGCGGAGGCGGCGTTGGCGAGGGGCGGCGCCGGGCGGGGCTCTGGATCGCCACCCGTGGCTTAGCAACGGCGGCAGCGGCAGGAGGGTGCGGCTGTGGTTGAGAGCGGACGAGGCGGAGGCGGGGCCGTGGGGTAGGGTCGACGGAGTCGAGCGAGTGGCGGGGGAAGTCGTCGTGGTCGTGGCCGGAGGACGACGACGACGACGAGAGCGAGAAGCGGGAGGACGCGAGTGAGAGGGACGCCTCGGAGTCGGAGCTGTCGCGGAGGAGCGGCGCAACGGAGAGGTCCGAGGCGGCGGCGCCAGACGCGCGGCCGCCGTTCCGCTGGAGCAGCAGCAGCTTGAGCGACCTGGCCGCCGAGGAGTTGGAGGATCTCGACGGAGTCGCCGCCGCCAGCGACGGCGATGCAGACGTCGACGCCGACGGTTTCGTCGGCGTCTGGACCTTCTTCAGCCGGAGCAGCTCCCTCCACCTGCTCGAGCACGTCGGCGCCTTGGGTGAGAACACGTACGGGTCGAACACCTCGGCCGCCACAGCTGGCCGCACAGTCTTCACGAGCTCCGGCACCGGGTGTGTCTCCATCGCCACCGTCTTCTCCGTCGGCACCGGATGCGGCCGGAGCGGGAGCAGCTTCCCATCGGCGAACAGCTCATCCGCCGGCAACATCGTCGCAGATCCACCAAGGCTGAACTCAAAGTCAATGAACTCCTTCGACACAGCCGGCTCCGCCGCCGCCGCCGCAGCTGACGACGGCAGTAATGCCGGTGGCGACACGCGCGGGTGGGCGAGCCAGCCGAACGAGACGGCGGGCGGCGGCGAGGGCATGGAGCTAGCGACGGCGGATGCCATGGCCGGCGGCGAAGCGCATCAAACGGTGGGGAGAGTACACTGGTGGTACTGTACTTGGCTAGTGAAGTCGAGAGATTCGATGAGAAAAATCCGAGAAAGAGACAGGAGCAACCCTGGTAAACAAAACCTCCCCTATATATAAGCCCGCACGGTAAATCTCCTGACAACTGGGGCCCCCCTCATCGAGTGATCGAATCATAGGACGCCGCGTCATCTTGTCGATTTGTGGGTTGCAGGGTGAAACAGGGGGGATTAACCCGCGGTTAATATTTTTGACAGGGAGTAGGTGGTGGAGTACTACACTACACAAGACTACGCCCATCTCTGTTTCAGAAAATTTTGGCGTGGTTGTTGTCTTTGCAGGCAATTGATTAAATTAAACAATATTTGCTGCGACATGCTGCAGCAGCAGGGGTAAAGCGTAACGTTACGCTGCACAGTATCAACACGCCACGACAAACTAGAATCAGTTTACTGAAGTGAACAGCGCTTAATAATAAGGATCCCTTGAATCGCACCAGTGAAAAAACGGAGAAATATAGAACAACACAGGATTTACTAGTAATATAAATGCAAAACAAAAAAATCACAAAATGCAGGAAAAACACAAAAAATGACTATTTAATTGAATCGCATAATTTGGATGAGAAATATAGACTCAAAGGAAATTTTCTAACAGGTTGAAACTCTGGTTAACTTTCCTTAATCTAGATTAAAATTCTCTAAAATTCTTTTTTTCTATAAATGAGAGGGGTTTTAAGAAAGATAATTACTGCTACTAGTTTGTGATGTGTTTTTAACCATCATTTACCCTGACAGGGGTGAGTGGTTAGCCGGTGGAAAAATCTGTCACGCTAGCATTCAGTCTCGTGAGACCCCACCCCACAGTTTTTACACCATGATGGATACCGAGCCAAAACAGTGCCGACATCGGCGACGAGATGGCCGATCCGTAAAAGGATGCCACATTTGGCCGGACGGATGCGACCGCCGACGGCGACAACGGCAACGGCGACGGCGACGTCCGGCGTGATGGATGGGATCGCATGCAAAGTACAACATTCGTCCAGAATATAAAAACCTAATATAGAATAAGATGTTTTTAATACTATAAATTTAAATAGACTAACTATCTAAATTCTTAGTTAGAAAACATTTAAATTGATTTTACATTTTTATATTATAAGACGGGGGAATACTACAGCAACCGTGTCATTCGTGCCGGCAAACAACAACGTGTGAGCGTGTGTGTGACTGCGACCCGTTTGATGCTGAAAAGCTACCTTTGTACACTAGCCCCTCTCTGACTCGTGTAGTGTAAAAAAGGCTATGCACATTTTCATCTGTACATCTTTTTTACACTTTCTTGTAGTTAGCGCAGTAATTACATTTATTTATCACATTTTTTTACGGGTTAACGGTACTCTAATCTGGGCGTAAAGAATTTACTTGATCGGCTCCCCGGCACGTTGACCACGCCGAGACTCGAGGTGGGGAGGGGCACGTGACGGCCCACCACCTAGGCTTCCCTTATCCGCTGCGTGGGGCCGCATCCGGGCCGTCGGCGACGATCCGACGGGGGAGAGCGATGCCCGGCACGTGAGATCCAGCTGTCGATGATCACCGGCGGCCGCTCCACGTGGCGGCCGGAGGTAACACCGACAGGCTCGGGCCGCGAGGCGCTGCCGCCCCCCACGTGGATATCCGTGCACGTCCATTTTTCGCTTCGCCCCCTCCTTTTCCAATCAATTACATCAATAAAAATTTGAAGTGAATCGATTTCAATGAATCAGATCTGAATAGTGCTGTTGATGAAATTGTGCACGAGATGAAGGGTGAGGATGTAAAAGATCCCAAAGCAGGGTGAGGAGGGAAAACCTTGGCGCCAAACAAACAATTTGGCGGTGGCGTACCCGGCAATCGGACGGTCGAGACACTGCCCATCAGATCCGACCGTCCATCCGTCCTGGGAAGAGCATGAATCGCGCCACGATGGCCGACAGAGGACGGGGACGTCAATCATTTGGACCGACTTGAAAAGACTACGCTACCCCTGATATTTTGTCGTCTTGTGCAGTAAACCGTAGCGGTCAAAGCTGTCAGTGCGAGGGTATGACCGGGATTTCCTCCCACGGTGGCGACTACGGGTACGAGTACGTACGAATCGTAACGAGTCTAATCCAGCGAGGAAGCGGAGTTGATGGTGGCCGTACGATGGTAAGGACGGGCGTGGCGAGACATGCGGCCTCTTCTCCCGTTGCTGCTGCACGTATAATCTTGTCGTTTTGCGGAGTACTAGTACGATATACGAACGCAGCATGTGTTACACGGCCGAATAAATAAGCCATTTTTCTTCCGTGTACCATTTGCGGCTGCTTCAGTTCTTAGTGTCGTTTGTACTCGGGTACACTGCATAGTACGATGGGTAGTACTCTCAGTTCAAAATTAAACTAATATAATACTCCATGAAATATGATTATTATTATAAATCTTAATATAGATATATCCAACTTCTCGATATTTAAGTATATGTCATATTTTTTATTTTGGAATGAAGAAAGTAACATGTACTCTCGAGTCTGGAGTAGGACTACCGTCTTCCTTTTCTATATTTTATGTTGGTTTTGAATTAGCGTCAAACAAAAGAAGACGAATGAAGTGTAATTTTGAAGCGAAGGCTTTCTCTTTTCATTCAGCTGTCATTACACATACCATAAAACCGTTAAGTTCCCAACTAATTACACATAAGAAAACTGGTAAAAATTACTGGCTTCGTCTCAAAAATATAAGAACATAAGATTATATGGGATATATCATAGTAGTATAAATTGAATATATCCCTATTATTACTAGGGTATATTCATCTAAAACTAGATTTTTATATTTTGGATAGAGGTAGTAAGAGATAAAAGAAAACTGCTAAAATCGAGCCTTTTCTAACATCTTAGAGGGATCGAAGTAGAATATGGGGAAAAAATACATACGGATGAAAAAAAACGAATCATATTTATCATATACTGGTTGAAAAATAGTACTACAGTATTACGTTTATCGTATCGTTCATCACGTTGCAACGTACTCCTATCCATGTTGCGGTTTGTTGCGATCGCATGTGTTGCAATTTGCAACGTGACGACGAATCGGTTTTTAATTTGCCAATGGCGCTATGATGGTGCAACGAACGACACGTCGAGCTGTCGAATGATGGTTAGTAGTTGGTGTGTGCATACGGATGAATATGGGCGCACCTACAACCAAGCATAATAAATATAAAACATTGATAAATAATACATCGGATAAACGGAGGATCTACAAGGTATTTAAATCCAACGAGTTTTGAAATCCAGTTTGATCTCTGGGAACAGTACTAATTTGAAACAGACCTAACGCCTTCGTACCAAGTCTTATTTGGGTGAATTTGGACTTGTTGAAAAACTTATCTCGTCACCTTTCAAACGCATCTGGTCTCGTATCCAAATTTATTCCTAGTCAACGGGAATCATCAAACCGAATTTGGGTATTGGACCTTATAATAGATTAGGCCCATCTCGAAAGTGTTTCCCTCCACCTCCACGAACCAACACCTAACCCTAGCTTTTTTTTCATTTATAAATAGATTTGTGCGCCCTCAAAAATAATTGGATTTTGTTTAGTTAAATTTTGCTAAGTGTTATTTACCTTATCTCTAGTCCTCGCTCGATTAGTCGATAATAGTTGGTGTGTTGATTTACTGGGTTGATTAGATCTAACACTTCAATCACAACTATTTTTTATGCTTAATTATCTATTCGCAATATTTAGATATCATCTTATCTTATTCTTGTAGTGTTATCTCCTTTATATTGCAGGGATTATTAACCGTGCATCACGGTTACTACGATATCATTCATGGTACAGCGATCGCGCAGTATTCCAAACTTGTTCTAGTCGATAGGCACGTTACGAACATCACACAATCAAAGTAAGGGTTATTCCTCTCATCAAAAATCGAGCCAAGCGTTATCAGGAACCCACCGGTCACGGCTCTGGGGAGGGGGCCGTGGTGGACGGTCAAGTCAAGGCGGCGCTCGAGGACCGAGCCCATCATCGATGGAGCTCAGCTAAGCGAAGCCATCCATCCATCACCTGATCTGCCACCGCCGCAGTGAAATCGCAGGCAACCAGAGCCAGGCAGAAGGCGCATCGATCACAGCGAGGTGTGCCCATCCTGCGGGGGAAAAGAAAAAAAAAACGGGCTGATATTTCTATATAAGTTTTTTTTATCCTCCAGTTTATTCGAAAATAAGTTCGCCTTTAAGCAATCATCGCAATATAGTAGAAGTTTGTAAAAAATACTCATAGAAAATACTTTATTCATCTTAAAATATAAATTATTTTAGTTAAATAGAACATATTATATTTCAATACTATGTAATCTATACATGCATGTATTGAGATAGATAGAGTAATTACGTTGAAAACCGATAAAGTGATATAACTGTATTAGGATTTAATAAAGTGAAAATAATTTATTTTTTGATTTTATATTGGTATGTAAGGGATAAATGCAAAATAAACTATGGACGTGCGGGTAATATAGTTCCACCTAGTATAACTGGCTCAGTGGCCCCCATGTGTCAGTCACAGTAGCGAAGGAATCGTACCCGTGATGGTGGTGGTTTCGTCGGTTGGGGACTCAGGGTGCGCCGGGGAGGGGTTCGTGTGCGGAGGCAACCGTCTGGTATACTGGTCAGCCACCATTTAGCAAATCCTTTTCCACGATAAATTGAATACTTTTATATATTATTTTTTAGAAAAATAATATGTTATCTGTCGCCCATCTCACCCATTGTATTTCCTGCTGAATCCACGTATTACTACAGCTAAGTACTGTAATCGTACTATTACAACATCTCCAATAAACACATATGTGATAATAGTTCCGATGAAGAGAGCTAATCTTACGATGAATTAAACAAACGAATTCAACTGCACAAATAAACACCAACTCCTAATACTCGAAAATCTAAATCATTTCGTACCAATCATACACTTACACGATAGTGACGGAGCTCCGTGTTACATGTGGGGTTAGTTGACCCCCACAAGTTTTTGCAAAATAGTCCAAAAGCTATTACTATTTGCATTAAAACAACAGGAAACTTGAAGAATTTTATAGTTTTGACTTCATAGGTTTTTACCGCTAGCTCCGCCACTGTTACACGAGGTATATATACCCAAACAATTTAAAACTTAAATTTTCACAAATACGATGACTGAAGTAAAATCTCTAAAGAAAATGTTTATAGGTTGAGAGGGTTGGAGTAACACAGTGTATCACGAACATGGTTACCGTGATAACCGCACTGTTGGTACTATGGTTTTAAAAACTAAAATGATAAGACTACCGTAAGTGATAGCCGTGAAAATGGCACGGTGTTTGTAAATCCTGAGCACGAGTAGTAGCTGGCTAAAACTTTTTAGCTCATGTCACATCGGATGTTTGGACGCTAATTTGGAGTATTAAACATAGACTAATAAAAAACTAATTTCATAAATGAGAGCTAATCTGCGAGATGAATTTTTTAAGCCTAATTAATCCATAATTATAAAAAATTTACTGTAGCATCACATTGTTAAATCATGGCGTAATTAGACTCAAAAGATTCATCTCGCGAATTAGTCCAAGGTTATGGAATGAGTTTTGTAATTAGTGTATGTTTAATACTCTAAATCAGTGTTCAAACATCTAATATGATAGAGATTTGGAATAAGTTGTTTCCCAAACAGGCCCTGAAAATTGCAATCGTTCTGCATCTAGGTGTGGTAAGCCATGCTGGAAGGAGGCAGCGCGTAGCCGACACGATAGGACATCTCCGTTCTAACCGAATCGTTATCATCCGTAGTCCAAGCAGGCAGTAGCCCAGCCCTACCCTACGATTTACAGCTAGGTTAATTAGCCTTTTCCGCCGCTCGCGTGCAAGTGCAAGGGCCGAATATTTCTGCTGCGCCGCGCACATCCACGCACATGTCATCAGCTGTGGCTCGCTAAACAAGACGATTTTACTCCTCTGTTTGCTGCAGCCCTGCGTTTCAGTGCATTGCAAACCAGTGGCGATACCAGTGCCACTGTTTGAGTTGTGGTGAGATTGGCTAGTGATGTTTGGTTTATTTGCGCAGACACTGCGTTTCCAAATTTAAGTTGAGACAATACAGGCACAACACGATTCATTTTGATAGCCCTACCATAATTTGGTAAACTCACAAATTGTGATAATGGGTAGGTTAGAGGGGTTGGGAACCCTTCTTCTCCGTACGAAAAACGGAACGATCTATTAGTACGTGATTAATTAAGTATTAGCTAATTTTTTTTAAAAATAGATTAATTTGATTTTTTAAGTAACTTTTGTATATAAATTTTTTATAAAATACACATTGTTTAGTAGTTTAAAAAGCATGCGTATGGAAAAACAAAAAGAAAGGGTTGGGAACACGGTGAAAAGAATGCAGCCTAAGTATATACCGGTGTTGTAGTTAGTTTGATGACAGGAGGAGCAGTAGTATTTACTCCACCAAATACTATGGGGGTACTGTTCGGTTCTCTAGCTTAGCTATGGCTGCACATCCATCGAACATCGTGGCATACTTTTGCTAATAGTAGGAGTAGTGGTTATTGTGGTTGCAATAGGCACAACTGGGATTTCTAATACCACCGACAAAACCACGTAAATTTCTTCTCCGAAATATTAAATTTAAAATTTTTAAATATCACAAAAAATTACAGTAACTACTCCCTCCATCATAAAATGTAAATGATTTTGATTGGATGGTGGCACACAATAATATTATGAATCTGAACCAGCTCTCTATTCAGATTCATAGTATTACGATGTATATGTTCCATTTAACTAAATTATTTATATTTTGGGATAGAGAGAGTACCTGGTAAGGCACAATATTTGTAATCTTTGGCTTAAAAAAAGAGGGAGAATACATAACGGTATACCGTCCCAACGGAATATCATGACATTAGCACGATACCCTATAGGTATCAGACATGATACCCCGCAGGTACCAGATATGATATATATATCTACATACTATGCTGACGTTAGCATGATACCGTAGATATTATACCCCGTAAATATTATGTTGACATCAGCTATTTCGTTGGAACGGTACAACGTTCTGTAGTATTTTTGTGAAAAAAGAGAAATCACACAGAAAATAACCACAACCTCACATTTGACGACAATAAACTGCAGTATTAATGTCCACGAGCATCATTTTTTTTGATTTTGAAGCGACACCAAATTTTGATCATGCAAAAAATATAAAGTTAGCTTAGCATTTTCACAAAATTTTGTCACCATATACCATTATGAATCATGTACCACGTCATAGAATTTTGGGTTTTTCTCATAATTCAAAATTTTAATTCGAACAAATTCTGCAAAACTTTGCCGTTGTTAATTCAGCCGAACACACCCATATGAAATGCTGTGAAGAAGTTTGTACAAATCCACCAAATCTTTGCATGATAAGCTATGGTAGAGTAGTTATTGGGATATGTAAATTTGGTTTGATATCTTACAGTAGTAAAATTTAACAATGTCAAAGTTTAGTATTAGTAGGTGAAGAAGAATGATTGTGTATTGATTGGTCGAGAGGATGAGGTAGGTAAAAAAATAATTTTATTTTAGAATAAAATACTATGCTAGAAATAGCTATATACTGGGATGGAGGTAGTACTATGCTTGAGAATGATAAGAGTAGCAAATTGAACGATGCTCTGCATGCATGCATGCATGCGTAGATCCATCACACAGTTTGGATATCATTTCTCGGTTTCTCCAAATGGATCGATGCAGATTTTCTAAAATGAAATGGCACTAGGGTGTGGAGACACACTAGACTAGGTATCCAGTCCCGTGCAGCTAGCCACAAACTCATGTGACGGCTCATCTCCTAGACTACTCCTACCCGTATTTGTTCCAGCCATCCATCCAGATAGACAAAAACAACCTGTGTCTACGTGTGTCCACTCATTACTGATACTACTACCAGCTGCTGCTCTGAGTCACTGACACTCTGCTACTAGCTTTGTCTAAACGTTTTAATTTCTTCTCTAATTAACCGTATCCATCGATCTCCCTTGGCGACGGATCTAAGCTAATCAAAGCTACTAATCCGTATTGATTAGTCATAAGTCGGGACTCCTATTATACTGCAAGTAATATTAATGGTAAATTAGTAATTTACTAATATAATAATTATAAGTAATTTTGTTATTTATGTTTTTTCCTGGTTAGATCGATATGTGGTTATCCATTATGTTGACATTGCTCATATTCCATAAAAAACCAAAAAATAAGGAAAACTGTTAAATGATAAATATAACCTTATTTTTTAAGATAATAATACTTCTTTACATTTCTACGATCGCTAATTAGGGTAATAGTAAAAAAGTAATCTAAACCCTTCGATCAAAATAAGATCAATGGTTCTGATTATTTGTGCATGGAGTGAGGCTCGGCGCCGAGAGCTGCTTGTTTATACCGCTACTCATCGAGATTGGCTGGTCGGTCCGTCGATGGATGTTGTTGCCATGTTGGCATGTGACCCAGAACTCCATTGACATAGTAGTATGGTCCTAGTCTCCTAGATAATCTATATATACTGGTAGCTGTATATTTTTACATGCAGCTACTGCTAGGAAGGAACAATTTTTGTTGTTAATCTTGGCTTGGCTTTGTCGCCTGTGCTTTGCTTAAACAAAACGTACCGTGTCGGGGGTTGAACCTGCAGGCTGCCAAAATTGACGCAGGAATTAACGGACTGATGGATGGATAGATTGCTTTGTCAAGCTCATAATCATGGCTGGCTAGCTAGAGATTAAAGAGACAGTGCTAATAATAATGAACTGGTGCTACAGAGTTAAGCTTCAGTTAGGACGAAGATGATCATTTCTGCAGGCCGTGTTGGGCCTACAGTTGGAGTAGGAGCCCAAATTCATGGACCGTCCTGTTATCTACTCAATGGGCCGTCCAATGCACAATCCAAGCCCACGTTTCACGTTTGGGCAAGCCCAAATATGGTTCGCCACCAATGGTAGCAAATCTTATTAGCTCTCAGGCTGTTTCTGTTCAGATCTTACTTGATAGTACTGAAACTGACCTAAACGTCTATAAGGCCATCAGGTTTCTCTCCAGTTTCCTTCTAGAATAGAAAATGTGCATCCTGACTTTGGATTCTCGAGTTGATAGTTTCTTTTTTTTTATTGTTTATTGTGAACTTCACCTCGGCAAGAATAGACTGAAATGCAGGTATTTTTGAAGCACGTCTATGTCGGTTTCAGGTATATATGTCGTTGTTTTGACGAATTATAGCAGAAACAGTAAATTGATCTGCTAAAGTCAGCAAAACTCAAACCATTGGATGCTAAATAATCATCATGGTTCCACAAAGTAAGCGCCCACCGTGTCGCTCTGCTCCAGGGCGACACGGGCGGCGACTCGAGGCTGCCTCGCTGCCGGCCTCCCCTGCCTTGCCTCCTCCGCCTTGCCGCCGCTAGAGCAGACGCCGGCAAAGCCGGGCGGTGCCAAGGATGGCGGTGGCGGGGCCTTTCTACCCCCTCCAACACCCGATGGCTGGGGCATTGACAGGGAACAGGCGGAGGGGCGGCGACAGGTTTAGGTGGTTCCGGTGCCGACCGTGCCGTATCGAGGAGGAGGCCGAGGCGTTGGCGGTGGCGGACGCGGCGCTGGCGGTGGAGATCGCAGAACCGGTGGAGGAGGTCGTGGCGCCATCGGTGGAGGCAGTAGGTGGAGGTCGCGGCGACGGTGGCTCAGCCCACGGTGTGCGGGGCGCGGGCAGCCCCGGCGCTACCGCGGAGGGTGAGGCGGCGAGGACGGAAGAGGAGGTGTGGCTGGTGGGGCTGAGAGCGCGAAGGCGGCGCGAGGAGGAGAGAAGGCGGCGGGGCAGAGGAAGCGGTGCGGTTTAGCGGTGTTGCGGCGTGCTAACGTGGAAGAGGTGCATGTCCGGTGGCCTCAGAGGAGGGCGAGGCGGTGCGGAGGCCGTGGAGGTGGGGGTGGCCGGTGTGCAGCAATGTGCGCAGCAGGTGGCCCGCATGGCGCGAGATGCGCAACTAGCGGTGGCGAGACCGACGAGGCGCAAGCGAGAAGACGCGCGTAGGAGGCCGGCGAGGGTGGCCGTGTGGCGGCTCGCAGAGGCTGGCTGGTGGGGGGCGCTGGTTCAGGAGGCCCCACACGCCGACTGATGGTGGTGGGACAATGGTGTGTCACTGTGGATTGGCAGGCGGCGAGCGACGGGTGAAAACCTAGCCCGGTTTTGGCCGGGTCGGCAACATCGGCGTTTCCGAGCGTCGCTTCCCCTCTTGAGGGTGTTGTCGTGCCATCTCATCGCCTCTATCGGGGCTGCCGGGTGAAAACTCAGCCTTGGTTCTCTTTGAGGCCTCGAAGGACGACGGTGGTGGTGCTTTCGAAGCTTCTCTCCCTGGAGACATCGTCTAGGCAACCCCTTGCAGAAACTTCCCAAACAACGGGTGCAAGCTCACTCTAGACTCTGTCATCTTGTATCGGCGCCCTACTCTATGCAAGTTAGCAAAATCGAAGGGCCTAGGGGGAGAGCGGTTTGATTCTTTCTCTCTCACCCTCTCTCTCAACCCCAACGATGTGCATAGAGTGGAGTGTGGAGTCGGTTGTTAGGGTTGTTTTCTGGGCGATTCCAGCTGTAGTTCCTTTACTAGCCTAACGGCGGTCGATCACGCTTAGCGGTGGCCGGTCCGGTGTTAGCCTTCTCCTGGATTGTGTTTTGGTGCTATCGGTGCGTGGGTGGTGGCTATTTTCTTTGTTTTCCTGGTTACAACCTATCAGGGTTGTAATCTTGTAATTTTTTCTGCTCTATCAATATGAACTTCGCACTGTCTGATACGAGTCGTTAATAAATAAATAAATAAATAAATAATCATCATCGAGAAGAAATTCAAAGAAGCTGATCAAATTTGAACGAGTGCAGTCAACTTATACCAAAACGGTGGATATCGCGACGTCAAGGGTGTCTGAAGCGTTTTAATGCACTACGTCAGGCTCAGGCAACGTGGACACTGATGAACTCGAAATGTTCAGTGATCGCAACGAGTAGTCCTCTTGCAAATTGTTCTCAAATTCACTGTAGGAATAATGATCAGTAACATTGAAACTTTTTGGTTTGTGTCAGATATAGCGTGCCGTGTGCTTTTGCAGCAGAGGTGCTATGGCCTGTTCAGCTTGCAGATTTTCAGATTATTCAGTTTCAGGTATATGATTCCAACATCTTAATAATTCAGTACGTGATCATGCATGGTTTGGTGTGTCTTCCACATACTGTTAATTCTTCATCAACCCTTTCTGATTTGTTGGAAAGGTGCAACGAATTATCGACTTTTCTCTCACTCCCCCTCATGGATGGTTTGGAAATGCCAATACGAGTGCCAGTATCAGCGTAGAACTTGCAGGTTAAGATGGCAAGCCCCCAAATTAAGCATGCCACGTCAGCCGCCCGACAGTGTTGCGTCATGGACAGTTGGACAACATTTTGTTTCCCCTAGATATACACGAACACTGCTATATATACAAAACTCTTACAAACAAAACTCTCAGCAGTTTGATTTAGTCAAAATATAATGGTAGTTATAGGAAATCTAGATTTATTTTCACAGCACAGCTAGCGTGCCACATCATCGTTTATAAAAGTTCTGTAGTAAGAAAAGGTTAATCTGGAATGTAGACTTTCCTATATACACAAGCTCCTTCTCTTCGATGATTAGTCACATAATCAAGATTTGACTTGGGCTTCAATTTGTGTCGAATATATGTACAAAGTCGGTTACAGCTTAGAACTTGGAGTTGTACTAAGTATTAGGACTAGAGTAAGAGTCAGACTCTATCTTAGACTCTCTCGTAAATAGAGGGGTGTGCCTGTTGTAACCGCATGGTGGCATGACGACTTAGCATAGCGAGAGGGAGCGGCTGTCGGCAGCGACCGGCCGTGAGTCGTAGTAACTCTGATACGCTGTAATATACTGGATCGGGGAGGAGCGCCCGTAATCAGTGCCCCGGAGATATAGGCTATGGTTGAACTCCGTTACCAAATATCGTGTCTTGGTGTCGTTATCGTGTTTAGATCTCCTATGGTGTTTCTTCCGTGTTTAGCTATTGATGTTGATTTCGGGACTAGTTTTGTAACAAATTAATCTATCTGTCTGAATTAAGCTTGCTACCCCAGCTTTGATCCTTTCTCTTGGTATATAATCACACAGTGCTAGCTAGCTAGCTATATCGTCCTGTCTGTCTCCTTGTCTGTGTTTGGTTGTCACCATGAGTTGGTCGTTGAGCTTGAGCATGGTGGAGGCACGGCTGCCTCCCGGGTTCAGATTCCATCCTCGAGACGACGAGCTCGTGGTCGATTACCTCTCCAACAAGCTCCGCGCCGGCGACGGTGGCGCTGCGAGCGGCGGCTGCCCTACGCTGGTCGACGTCGATCTCAACAAGTGCGAGCCATGGGACCTCCCAGGTATACATCCTTCATGCTTTTGCTAGCTGGTAAATTACCTTAATTTCTACCAGATCACAAGCACTTGTGAAGTTGTAATTATTGGTGGTTTAATTTACCAGGGTAAAAACGTTTGTTTTCTGATATAGTTTATAGATATAGTTGTGTTGATTCTCGTTAACGTCTGATAGTTAAGACAATTTTGGAATTAATTTACATGTTGTGTTCTTCTTTTTTCATATATAGGATGCATGCATATTTCCTTGATTTTGTATTTGGCGTATGTAGCCTTTTTCTCTATTACTTTTTTCTACTAAATGCAACATGGTGATAATGGTGCGTCCATGCAAGATGCACGTTAACTTTTTTTTTTCCTGATTGCACGTCAGTTACACACGACCATTATAAACGTAACATCACATTCACACCTCACGAATGCATCTCATAATACACATTTAAAGAGATGAAAACCAACGTATCCTCCATCTTAATAAAATTCTATTAAAAGCATATGTCCATACTCTTAATATTCGTGAGTATTATAATTTAAATCCTGATGTGTGTAAGATGCACGTTAAGGTTTTCTTTTTAGATAATGCATGTGATGCAAGTTTAGTAGTAATGTAGTATTAGTTACTCGTGCATCTCGAAGCATGGTTGTTGAGGTGACCTATTCAACTCATCTCTAGCTCGATGAGCTGACCTAAATTCGATCCAAACTTTATGTAGTAAGTTGTTTCTTTTCCTTATCGTGACTAGACAAAACATGATCGACAAATTAAAAAGGTATTTTGGAATTTATTTTCGGGAATGAATTTCGGAATTTGATTAACTCGAGCCATGAAATTAATTACGGAAGCTAGCTAGCTAGCTCATTAATTTCTAATTTCTTTCCACTGATAAATTAATCCACCTGAATTTAATTCTTCCACGATTAAAAAACTACCTGAATTTTGTCTGTTCATGAGGCTAGGCTATCTAATCATCGAAAGAACTGCAATGAAAACAAAATTTACACGTCTCGCCTGCCTGTTCGTTGATTATATTCTCGTCGTCGTCTCTCATATAACAGACTGATATTCCTTTTGCCGAGAGAGTTTGTTTGGCAGCTTCTTCTCTACGTACCCATAGCATCCTCCCGTTTTGCCTGAACCTAAAGAGAAACTGAAGATAGAGACAGTTGCAGAAAGCAAAACCACCGGTTTGCTTGTTAAAACATCCCTAGTGTGTGAGGTACCCATATGCCTTACAACATTGACTTATAGCTAGAAACTTATTCATATGTATCCTAGCTAATTACTCTCATCGTTCCAAAATAAAGTATTTTTTAACGATTTCAAAAATTTATACATGTAACATTCCCGACACTGATTCCAATATATAGAAATCCATACATTTCCAACCAATCATATGCGCTTAGGAGGGGATCGATTCTAATAATCAATTCAAAATTTAAAAAACTGACCACCAAAATGACTCAAAAGGGATTATTTTTTCTCCTTAACTTAATATCTGCTAAACAACCTAGGAATACTTAGGGAGTCAAGTGTTAACCAACTCTGAATTTACTGTCCATTTTGTTAGCTTCTCTTGCCTCTCTAACTCAAAAATTAATGATAGTACATCAAAAGTTAACGAAATGCATGTGGAGTAACAACTTGCATTCGCTGTATATACATATACATGTAGAGATTGCATGCATTGGTGGGAAAGAATGGTACTTCTACAACCTCAAGGACCGGAAGTACGCGAGGGGGCAACGAACGAACAGAGCGACTGAATCAGGGTACTGGAAAGCCACCGGAAAAGACCGGGAGATAACCCGGAAAGGGTCGCTGGTTGGCATGCGCAAGACGCTCGTTTTCTACAGAGGGAGAGCCCCCAAGGGTGAGAGGACTGATTGGGTCATGCATGAGTTCCGTCAAGAATTAGACCATGCCAATCATCATCATCATCTCAAGGTAATGATCAATCAATCAATTAATACTCATATCATGTAGTAGTAATTATTTATGCATACAACACAACATCACAATCAGGTGATCATGCAAGTGTGTTATAATTAGTAAAGTTTGTGCAGACGTAAAAGCACATGTGGTTTTTAGAATTCAAAGGGCATAATGAAGATTCATATGATGATTAAATAATTGATAGCTTCACCAGGTTCATGCCCATAGATTTCGTTTTCAGTTTGCACTAAGCTGCATTATCAGTCACTCTCATGCCAGCTGGCAACTAGACGTACGCATCAGGTATTCTGCTATTACTAGCAAGTCACTTTCAGATACATTCTACTAGTAAATACTAGTAGCTAGATGCATGCACAACTCTTCCTTCGTATACAAGAATATATAACAAATATATTATTCAGTACATTGTATGTGCGATAATTCAGAGAACTGAACCACTAATTGTTCGCCATTAATTCTTTCAGCATCTTCTCTAGCTTGCTCGGTTCAATTAACTTCTCATTTTACTCGCACGCACGCATGAAATTACCTGACATCATCTTATACACGCTGCATGTGATTTTTTTTTTTTGGTGAGCGATCAATAGTTTCAATTCATGCAGGAGGATTGGGTGCTGTGTAGGGTTTTCTACAAGAGCAGGACAGAAGCTATTGCAGCACCAACAATGGAGTCTACTCCTCCTCCTTGTTACATCAATGGCGATTCATCAACACCTCCATTGCCACCCGTCGTCGACAACTCGATCTCCTCCTTCAATCTTGGAGGTTATTATGAAGAAGTTGCCTTCTTCTCTAGCTCTCATCACCAGCCATCGATGAACGCGTCGGCTGCTGCTGATCAAGATTATCACCACCTGTCTGAAGGGCAGCGGCGTTATTATTCAGACAAGGCGATGATGAGAGACGTGCAGAATGATCAGGTCACTGCTAGGTTTGATGGCCTTGCAGTGAAGAGGGAGATATTGTCTCTGAAGAAGGGTGTGGCTGAAGACGAACAGGTTGAGGATTTCTACTGTCTAACTGACAATGGATCTTCAGAAACATGGAACTTATTCCAGCGTTAGATTTACTCACCCATCGTCATTAAAAACAAAATCATTTGGTAGTACTTGGAGTAGTAACTTTTTAGGGAAATGTACCACGTAGTTGCAAAAGGGTATGCAGTCTAGTGGTTACAGTGATCTGAGTACATAGCACCCCAAAGTCTTGAGTTTAAATCTTTATAGGAGCGAATTTCAGATTATGTTGTTTAAGGGGCTAAATTCCCAATTGAAATGCCTTTGAGATATGGTTAGGTATGAGATCGATGATCAATATACATGTGTACAAATAATTTGGAGTAGATTGTTGTTCTCTCTAGATACTCGAACTGTCAAACATCTCATGATCCCATCTATAACGAGAGAAAGAAAAGGATAAGAGAAAAACAAAGAAAAGAAAGAACACCAAATACTTTCTTTTTACACAAAACACCAAATACTTACTACCATTCTACTACCAAACAGGCAATTAAAAGTGTGCAAAGTGGCAGAGGCCTAGAATTGAATACCGCATCTTTTCCCGCCGGCCCGAGAGATGGGCATTGGGCCTGTCTACCGGGTTGGGCCTTAGGCCACCCCGTTTCGTCGAGAGGAAAGCGCCACGCAACGAGCCCACGATCTGATGGGCTCTCACGCGCTTAGGCCGTTCGTTACGGCGATCCACGTGAAAGCGAATGTGACGCGATTAAAAACAAACTGAGGAAGCAGCAACTACCAAACACAACTATTCTTTATATGATTTTTTCACCTACTTTATATTCTAAACCAATCACAACATTCATCCAATTATTTTTACCTACTTTTAAATATCCATGTTCGCTTACATTTTGGGAAGACTGTAGTAGTTAGTTGAGGTTGATAAGAGTAGAACCCATACACATGAAAAGAAATTCATAGATGATATAGTGGTGTAGTTATGGTTTTATGGGCGTATGATTTCACCCATTAAAGTTTAAATTCTGATACCTACGTACACAATGTAGGAGTGCTTGTAACCGCAAATTTTAGTGAGCTTAAGCGAAGTGAGTGTAACTTAACTGACTGGTTTCCCTGTTGTGAAACCTGCTCGCTCGGGTTCAAATTCTAGACTTGGTATGGGTGCTCGTATTTACGGTTATTTTTTGTTTCAATAGTAGGTGACATACCCGTCGAAAGCAAGGTGTCCGTGGTGTATTCGTCAATCTCAAGATACGTCAATTCAATCTTTTGAAGATGCTCGTAGAGATAATATATAGGTATGTTTATACAAGTGAATGTGCGCGTGTCGTGAGCGTATGCATTCACACTATGGTTTTTTTAAAGAAAATAGTGAGCTTAAGGATTGACACACTGGTAACAAGAAATTGATACCGACGTGATCTGCCCAATTATTTGAGCTTAATAACATTGTGCCACATTCACTTGTACCTATACATATACTACTACTTCTCACCTGGACACATGATATATGTCCAACCAAAAGTCCAAAACAGTACCTTAGGCTTAGGGTCTATTGAACAGTGCATGTCATTCTCGTCAGCTGTCAGTACGGCATGGATTAGCTCCAGTACTACTCCACTCCACAAGACAACAAAAACCTAAACATGCAATATTGCGTGGTAGTTAGATTAGACAATCAGAATTGGAATCGTGCTAGCTGCATGAACGGTGGTGGGCGGTGTACGTCCTACAAAAAGCACGGAATGAACAAGGCAGAGATCGATTCAGTACTGCCCTAGCTAGCTTTTATATAATATTCGTGGGGCTTTTCTTTTTGCCTCTACAAAATCGTTCATATATATAGTCTGAATATAGGAAAATCCCATGCGTTCCCGTACTCCACGAGCCCGCACGTCACGAGGGCAAAAGTCTCATGAATCAACTGATCGTATAAAGATTTTTCCCCTTACAATTAATTATGTCACAAGTTTGGGATCATCGACCAAGATATACAAAGGAAAAGAAGAGTAACACAATTAATCAATTTAAACTCGTAGAAGTTATAATTTTTTATATAACCTGTGAAAGTTGAATTTTCATGTTTGTAAAGTAATATTTCAAATATTACTCTATATTACCAGTTTTTTTTTTAAAAAACTATAACTATTTAGGTGATATATAAGAAATAAGTATACATTAGGATGAAAATAGGTTCCACATGGTCATCGAAAGAAGGCACCAATTGCTACAAGCCATCTGCAAAGGGTTGCCTCCATGACCATCACTCATCTCGCCGGCCTGCCGGCGGTCACCGGCCGCTCCGCCACCTCCACCTTCAACCAACCCACCACAACATATACGACTGATGCATCTTTTCATGCGTGAGTGCGTGCGTGTAGTTAGCTTTTTGCAGTATATAATATATATTGTCCCAGTTATTTACACCTTGGTATAGCGCTTTTGCATTGGCAGGTGTACATGCATGACACTGTATTAATTTTTTTTACGCAAACCTGGATCAAGTTTCAAAAGAAAAAAAAATATGCAAGCCTTGGTATGATGATCAGCTGGCAATTTTTGAACATTGGACTTACCTGGGTTCTACTAGTCAAAAGAATATGAGTGATGACTGATGAGTGATGAGACCTGTAAGAAGCTACTAGGCAAAAACTGGGCATTACTTGCAAATGGTTTATTAGGTAGAATGACTACTGCATGAGTGACTTATTAATTATTAAAAATGGTCATGATGAATGCATGTGATGGTATTTTGAGCAGACAGGGCCTAGTGTTAGGTCAAACATGTTGGGCATGCTTATAGTGAAAGAAAGATTTTGTATCTTTGTTGATAGCTGTCTGATAAACTAATCAATTATTTAACAATATTTTCTGGTAAATGATGGTCATATGTGATCTGTAAAGTGAGTGCTTTGGCCGCTCTTGCTGCAGGTTTTGAAATCTTAAACCCTGGAGATTTAACAGTACAGAACTACAGACAGATTAATTAATAGGCGTACGCGATGGAACAGTTCATATGCTATCCAACAAGAAGCTAGCTAGAGTGTTCACTAATCTATCTATATATTTAGCACCAAAAACTAAACATGAGAGCCACATCATCCATAAATCAAGAGCCATTGGATCATTTCCATACTTCATCACGATCATCCAAAAGATATTAAATATCATCAGAGTTGGTATTGAACCGCTCGGCCATCTCTCCCACATAATCTTATTATTGACCAGAAACTAGTAAATAGCGAGTTTTCGTATCCTGCAAGTACAGGTAAAACCACAAAATTATCATTTTTTATTGATTATGAACTCAATATTTATTGATCATTTAGTGTAGTATGCTATAGAAAACCACTAAAAGAATATTTCATTTTTATATGTGAGGTGATATTATAATACATTACACGTACGAATAGTTCGCCTCAACGCACGTGGTTATAAATTATTTTTAGATGATTATATTATAACGAAAGAAGACTATAACATTATATTTTATGAGGCTACATATATATTCGGATGACATATAGTACATTTTTATATATTCACTATCGATTTTGTAAGAAAACACTACTACGTAAATGCTTTTTGCATGATGCTATTTTCAATTTTCACAGGCGGGTGCTCCACCCGCGCGCCTGCAACCAGGTGTCTGCGAAAATAAAGATTTTCGCATGCGGGCACCGCACCCGCATGTGAAAAATATTTTTCATAGACGGGCATGTTAAGTCACCCGCCTGCACTAGAATTTTGGCAAAAAAATAATTGAAAAACTGCGAAACCCTAACCTACATCCCGAGGTTGCAGACGTTGGAAGAGGACTCGAGGCGCGCTAAGGAGGAGCCCAGGCGCTCGTCCGTCAGTGCGCTCGTTGCCGCCCGCCGCTCCCGAGTCCAGCGCCAACGGATCTGCCCTCGCGCGGCTTGCCGTCATCATCATCATCTTCCTAGCCATCGCCGTCATAGTCGTCATCGTTGTCGCCGAGGTCGGTGGAGGTGGATCCAGCACCACCCGATCGATCCACCTCTCCTGGGGCCGAGGGTGATGGATCCGCTGCCGCGCGGTTTGCCGCTGTCATCATCGTCGCCTCATCAGCTAGCGCCGGATCCGCCCACTGTGGGGCCGCTCCCATCGCCGTCGTCATCGTGGCCGTTTTGGAGGAAGGGAAGGGGGAAGGGATGGGCGCTGGAGGAGGGGTGAGGATAGGTGAAGGGAGGAGAGGAGAGGAGAAGAGGAGGGAGTGGAGTGGAGAGAGTTATTTTAAGAAAGGAGAGAATAAAAGAGGAGGAGGAGACGGGGCAGCTGGGTGGGTGCCAGGCGAGCCTCTTAACAGGTCTGCATGCGAAAATAAATCTATTTTCGCAGGCGGACTTTTTCTTTTTTTCATACGAGCCTTGTTCTCCTCCTGGGCTGACAATTATCGTAGGCGGATGATGTTACGACCAGCCTGTAAGTTAGAGTGAGGCTCATTCGAAAAGATCGTTTCGGTAGTAGTGAAAGAAAAACTGTCAAAGTTTAAACTTGAATAGTGTCAATGTGAATTATTCGAGAACAAAAGGAGCATATAGTTGCTACCGAGCTACTCCAGCAGAGAGTGAGCAGTAACATGAAAACATGCATGGTCCAAAGCCATGATCATCAACAGTGTTGTACTCCGTACCTACCAATTGTTCATGGGACATCGCTTTGGGGAGCTATCTACAGCCCTAGCTCATCATAAATTCATAATACATCATTTAGACAACACATAATATATATATAGTCACTCACCTAGTCACCTCTCTCTGACAGTGGGGCACTACATAACCCGGACCCACAAATCAGCCACTCATGGCCGTCGTAGACATATGCATTGCATAGCTGCACCCTGCAGGAGACATGGATCTTATGCCTGAGACTGACTGGTATAGTATATGCATGGTGAGGCTTGGTATAAAAGAATCTGGAGCTCGGCCAAGTGCTTCAGACAAAATCCACTTCACTGCAGGTCAGAGCCATCAACTTTTACAGTAGTCTTCACCATCTCTCTCTTTTTTCTCTCTTCTCTGTGACTGAGTTTGTTGTGTATGGGAGGAATTGAAGGTGCATGCATGCGTGCAAGGCTAATTCGTTTTCTTTTTGCTCTATGTTGTCGCCATCGATCGCCATAGCCATGGCTCACCAGTGCCCTATACGAGAAGCTCAGGATGCTGAGCTTATAGCTGCTAATTAACTCATCAAAGCCAGCCTAGCTACACGAGTAAGTAGTGCATACTAGCTCTCTCATCGTCATCATTCACCGGCCAAGCACGATATATCGAGATAAGAAAAGATTATATAGAGATGCATGAGCTATATATATAGCCCAATATAGATAGCCATTAGCTATAGAGAGAATTGGAGCTTGAGAAATTCTTTCGCATGCCAATATGCCATTGGTTGCCAGGGGTGGTGCTACTATATATATACTGTAGTAGTATGTTTTACTGAAAGTGTGAAACTTTTTGTTTAGAAAGAAAGTATAGTATAGTAGTAAAATTGCAGTGTGTAGGGCTACTAGTACTGCCGAGCTAGCTTAGCTATGTGTAGTGTGGCATGGCATCAAAAGCTTCATCCTTTAACCCCCTTGGGAAGTATCCTAGTGTCTTGTGCTCCATGTCCCTTTGCACTTGCTTTCACTTTATGCCAAACAGCTAGTAGGAGGAGGGAGAGCAAGTATAAGCTGCTGAGCTAGCATCCATGGAGGAGTCGTTGTTGTTTCTTCCCCTGGTCTTGCTTGCTCCATCTATAAATCCACCTTCACCTCCTTTCTTCTACCTCAATCCTTCACACCTTTGCACTGTTCTTCACTTCTTCTACATATAGCTGTATATATGTATCTCTATCTCTCTAGTAGCCTTCTTGTCCTTTGCTTCAACTGTGTATATGCATGCCTAGCTAGTAGCTAGCTAGCTTGTGTATGCATCAAGATCTGGTTAAGTCATCACTAGTTCACTATATTTATCTACATGGAGCATATGGAAGGAAAGAGAAACATGTGTTGTACATACATCTCCCTTTCTGTTCTCTTGGTTATTACTATCTTGCAGTGTGATGTGCATGTGTGTTTACACTTGATGATGAGATGATGAGGTTGAGAGGTTTGTTCAGAAGCTGTAGTGTGTGCCTGGCTCCCTGTATGCCACACATGTAGCCCAACCCATGGTGTCTGGTTGCCTACTGGGTGGCGTGCAAGGAGCCAAGCATGCATGCATGCATATGGTTGCTTGCATATCCATTCCAGCTTCTTTTTCCAGTGTCATTGGATGTAGTATACATATATTCGTGTGTATATGTGTTCATGTGCCTTTACATCTTTGATCTTAATTTTTGGTTGTTCTAATTGCAGGTGCAAAAAAGGATGTGTTTCATCTTCATTCCTCACTGACCAAGTTTGATTATTTTAGAATACTTGTGAGCGAGGTTAATTATATATATGAATGCTTATTTTTTAAGTAATGGTTATGCATGTTTTTTTTTGTTCTGGGTTTTATGTATGGCGTGATCACTGATGCTATAGATTATGAAAAGCATTTCTTGGCTTCTGTTAATTTCATTGAAACGGCTTAACTTATACATTTGTTCCGTCTAGCTAAATGGATCGATGCTCGATGTAATACAAGTTGAAGGCAACCATGATGTTATATAAATAAGTAATTTGTCCTGTTTTAAATCAATTATTTATATGCTTGGATGTATCCGTTGAGGAATCTTGCTATATATTCCACATGTTTGATTTGATCCAGGGTGTGCTTGCTGATATATTCCTCACGAACGGCTCGCTATATATTTGTTCTGCCTAAATTAATGCTTGAATTAATGCAAGTATGAAACCATGATGCATAGAAATTTCTTCCTTTTAGGCAGCTGAAACTATATAAGATGTATTATTTTAGGTTTTAATTTAATTTGTGGGGTTGTGCTACAAATGATCAAGGTACGTACAGCTAGTTGCACAAGCAAAAGGCTCATCTGGTCAATATTTTCTTGACGAGATTTGCTCCGGTCCAACAAAAAGTACCTCGAGGTACCGGTACCTCACGGTACCAAATCGTTTACAAAACGATTTGGTACCGTGAGGTACCGGTAGCTCGAGATATTTTTTGCTAGACCGGAGCAAATCTCTTGACGAGATTTAGGTACTTTCTTGACAAAGAAATTTTGGTCCTGACAATTGTTCTTTTCGATTATTTTAATTTCTTGTTTTAGAACAATGTACTTCATATATACATCAGTTTTGGGGACAATACCATTGATTGTGTGCTTATCATCATATGCTTATTCTTGTCTAGTTGAGCAATGCCTAGTAAATTGATCAGCTGCATCCCAAACTGTTGAACAGTATCGGATTTTGCTAAAATATTTGTAAGACAGACCGTACAACTTTCTACAAATTCTTTCATTTGTGTGCTTTCTGGGTGTGAGTGTAATGATGTACTACTATACGCCTCTATACGGTTGTGATTGGTTAATTTGTCATTGTGATCAATACACAATTCTTATGATTCTCTGATTGAGAAAATGTTGTTTGTAGAACTAGCTGCTATTAATTAATTTCTGCTGAACAATACCGTCATAATTAACATGCAGTCCTCATGAGCTGGATGCATATAACTAGCAGCAGGCATTCTGTTCTTCTGTAATTTTCCTTCTGAATTGGTTGCATTTTTTAATAATAAAAATAGGTTACATCTCCGACTTCTGTCCGTTAGGCACGCAACCATTGATTTTTGGTTGGATATATTACATTTTTATCTTGAATTGGTCAATTGTCAGTATCGATTAACAAGTTATCCTTGTCACTTGCGAAGCTTGTTAGACTTGACTGGATGCTATTTTCTTTCTATCTTTTTTCTCAGATGCTAGTATTTTCTAGTCAGGTACATGTACTACAGTTTTCATGTGTGCTATACGTAGAGAATGGTGCACACGATATTCGCGATTTGTTAAGTAATTCTCATTGAATCAGACAAAGTAAATCAATTTTGCAGTGCATTTCAGCCTGACCGCATTTAGCCCATAGTTTCACTTTGGACCCCTTTTCTACCATTTTGTCTGCTGAAGGGTAATATATATATCTCATTTTTCTATACAACTCTTTTCCTGAAAATAATATTGTACTTCACATTGAACAACCAATCTACACTGTTGTACAATTAGTTGGTGATGACCACCAGCTCACTCATATGTTGGTCTCTGATGGACCAGCCATTGTTGCATGCTTGCATTTGCATGCAACCATGGACCACTTCACTAGCTGTAGTTAGTACCAACATACAAGGATGCATTCAGGAGCTGTGTCACTGTGCCTATGTGGCCACAAAGCAGGAAAGGTTAAGCTACAGTGATGCTGATGGTGAGTGCTGAGAGTGAGTAGGACACTGCCATTATGCTGATCTGTAGCCAAAGTTAAGAATTCCCCCAGTGATTGGGAGAAACACCTGGGTCCCCTCTTGCACAACAGAGCTTTGCATTATGACTTTTTTTTTGTTCTGCAGACAGCATGGCACTGGCTGCTCTTGCATATTGGTAGTCTACCACCTGCGATGAACAGTGTCTGAACTATCCAAATCCCAGTGAATCTGAAATCAGTTTACAGTTTACAGTTTTCTGTGTGCAGGAAGCAGAGCAAGAGATTCATCACAACATGTGCTCTGCTTCACAACATCACGCGTTACAGGGATAGATGATCACCATGGAAGACAATAATATGATCTGTCATTTTACAGGTTGAAAGTGGAAAAACATTGTTCGTGTAGACAGGTTTCTTTTTGGCAATTTATCTCAGAACACAAGCAGCAGACAAGGTGTGCGTGTACAATGAAGAACTGAAGAAGTGTCAATTGCACATTCAAAAACAGGATACATTCCATGAACAGACAAGATATACTATCATGTACTTTCTTCACTCTACACTGCTTTTCAGGCTATAAATGAAGTAAATCTATACATAGAAAAAATCAAACCAGCAAAAAGATTTCTGGAAAACATTTCTCCTACACTACCTTTTTCTCGATGTGATCTTTGTATTTGCAGCCAACCTCGGGTCACTCACGATCTGATATCACGGTGAATGTCATGGAGGCTTCTGTTGTCTCTTGCGACAACAAAGGAGAAGAGTGCGCCATGATGGAAGATAGCAATGTGGATGTTGAGGATGAAACTATGTCCACTTCTTTCCTCATGCTCCTGACCTTAAGATCCATAAAGTCACTGATTATTGCGGGCTTGCTGATCTTCGCCAGGTCAACATCCATTTCACCTGTTAGCATGCGGACAACCACCGACATTGTCGGTCGATGTTTCGTGACATCTTGTGTACACAAAAGCCCAATTTTCAGGAACATACAGGCTTGTGCAACATCCAAGTCATCACCCAAAGAAGCGTCTATGATTTTCTCCAAATCACCCTCCTCATAATGCACCCATGTCTGCAAGAGGAGAACCCCATTTGTGATCTCTGGGAACTGTAGCAGTAAAAGAACAAAAGCCCCAATTCAGAACATTTGCTCCCTAGCTGAGACGCGAATAACTTTTACATGATGATGATGATGCTTTCATGTAGAAGAAAAAGTTAGCAACTGATGTTCTTGGCAGCATGCAACTAACATTTAATTACGATAATTTTACTCCCTCTGTTTTTAAATGATTGACATTTTTACCGAACTTTTACTCACGATTGCTTACGTGTTTCCGACTCCCAATATGTACTTTCCATTGTGCCCATGTAACTAATCATCTTGACCAGCCCATTCAGAAGTACACATAAAACTAAGGAATTGCTAATGTGCTTGCACAGCTAATGAGGGGACTAGGCTGCCAAGTGCATTGTGCAATGTGATCACATTATATAAAAAAGCACAAATAATTGCCTAGTAAATTATGCGGTGATCAAGAGTGTTCACTATTAAAACCAGAGTATGATTTTACAAATATAATAACTGAAAACTTGAAATGTCATGGCTAAGATTCTAAAAGCAATAACTGCATGTATCTCCATTAGTCCTCTTATGGGAAACGAAGATTCCCACTTGAAGACACCGACATTAGTTCATGGAACAAATACAACACTCCCATTAGATATAACTTCAGCCTAAATAAATAATTTAGTGATGATGGTAATAAAACGATACGGAGTAGTAACTTCTATCATACAATGAACAACAAAAAAAAAGTATTGCATTTTATCTTACCCTTTCAAGAAGTATCTGATCTTCATAGGGTAATCTTGTATTGGTGTTGGATCTTCCACTAACTATTTCTAGTAACAGAACACCAAAACTATAAACATCTGACTTCCGTGTCACTTGTCCTCGAATGGCATACTCTGGAGCCAAGTAACCTCTGTCATGTAAAACTGAGTAAGTAAAGCTGCAGGTGTATTGATATTTGATGGGCCATAAATATATTCCATAAATTACTAAATAATCATTTGGTATTTGTAATTTTAATTGCCTTAGCTTTTCCACTGACAATCATTTCATAAAATGTGAAAGAAATTGTCGGGATGTACTGTAATACGGGTCAACCAATTAAACAGAAAGGAATGCTATAGGCACTACCTTAGATAACCAAGAAAAAGATGAGGTACTTGAAAAACGCATCATACTTGTTAACTCATTGTAAAAAGAACTTCTTATGACAAAGTTTACTTACAATGTTCCAGCAACCCTTGTGCTAACATGTGATGCATCTGGAGGCAAAAGCTTTGCTAAACCGAAATCAGATATTTTCGGCGTAAGATCCTTATCCAGAAGTATATTGCTTGCTTTGATATCCCGATGAACAATGTGGGGATTTACAACTTCATGGAGGTATGTTAGTCCACGGGCGATGCCAACACAAATATTTACTCGAGTTGCCCAGTTGAACTGGATGTTGCTGTGGCCATGACCTGAAAAAAAAAAGCATAAAAGCAAAGGAAACTATTTGAATATCTAGGACTTCTCTTAGCATTGTATGTAAAAAAAATTCAGAGAATAAAGCGATAGAAAGGATTCAAGTAACCATACCCAAAAGTGTTTGTGCAAGGCTATTATTTTCAAGATAATTGTAGACAAGGATTCTTTGGTTTCCTTCCACACAATAGCCATAAAGCTTGACAAGATTTTCATGAGATACGTTTGAAATTGCCATGAGTTCGTTCAGGAATTCCTTTACTCCCTGTTTTGACTCTAAAGATAGCACCTTGACGGCAACAAGCTTTCCATTCCTTAGCTTCCCCTGCACCATTAATCCATTATGATAAACACATGAGCATTCATTTTTGTTAGAATTTTTCTTCTCTTATTTTTGTGAGCTTTGAAGGCTATTTATATTACCTTATACACAGATCCAAAACCTCCCTCACCAATCTTATTAGACGGGCTAAAATTTTCAGTAACTCTTGAAAGCTCCTTGTAAGTGAATTTTGTTATATTCATATCACCAGAGGGGTCTGTACAAATCATGTTAAATATTTCAGCAAGAAACATATCAAGGATGAATATGGACAAATCATGTTCAATAAATAGGGTATAATGCAGTGTGTTTTAGAGATCTCTACCATCATTATGCTGAGAACTTTTCTGTCGGGTTGCCCTTCTCTTGCCAAAGATACAAAAGCAACCCATTACCGAAATCTAAAACTATCTAAGATGGCCTTAATTTTGCAATTCAATAAATACAGCTTCACTTATGAATATCCACATAAACATGTCATCAATTTTCAACAGCTACCATCATGTCCTGAAAAGAAAGAATGCAGGTAATGGTTAGCTACCAAGAAAGGTATACTGAGCACTTACCATTTCAAATATTAAGTTCATGATTAACATTATAATGAAATGTTACATTCCATGAGTGCTGCAAATTATCATGGTGGCACGGCATGAATGCAGCCTTTTCATTTATCCATAAGGTCCAGAATTACAGCTAAACCGCAAGAATTCTTCCATCGATCCACAACGCACTGTAGAAAGAACATTGCTCACTTGGACAGTGACATTTTCATTTGTTACAAGTCTTAGGACTACCACGATGGCTCGATGTCAGACTGACCTTGCTTCAACTGTTTGACTAGATGCAGCAGTTATGTGGGTTTCGTGATCAAAATTTACAATAAGCAGCCAAAATAGGCCATTGATTGGTTACAGCTCAACCAACAACAGTAAAGATGATCTAGTTATAAAACTAGTGGTAGTAGCATGTTTAAGCTAGGCTCATGCAAACAGGTAGCAGGTGAGATGAACTAACATAGTATTAGAGCCAGCCAGTAGCAGTACGGATTGCTCTATATTTCTAGAATTTATCTACATTTAATAGTTTCTACCCAGAGAGACGCTATCATTGGGCAGGCACCATCCGATCAATTGCTCGACAACACGACCAATTAATTTCAAGAAAAATGGAAAACCGAGGTGTCCTTTCTCAAGGGGCAAAAAAAATGATTTTCTAGTCTAACTAACTCTGCTAGCGATAGAACAATCTATGATTAGACCTACTGCATCCCACACTCAATAATAAAGTAATGCATGATTAGGCCTGATCTCCAAAACGAAAACGAAAGTTCCATCCAACCATTGTTGTTGACATCCTAATTCTAGCGCATTTCTCCGCTTACCCAAAAAAAAATTACCACCAATCAGAATATGCAAACCGTTTTCACACCGACCGAACATGGCAAGGTACAAAATTGATAATTCATCAGTAAATTGGCGTGGCAGGACGACCTAGAAGAGAACTCAGTCTATCCCCCTTCGAATTCGAGTCCCTCGTTTATCTATCTCACGAACAATTCGTAAATATCTCACGAATCAACACGGGAATAAACCTAGGTAGAACGAACAATCCCTAATTTCCGTACTGAACGACAAACCTAACACGGTAAAGCGCGGGCAAGATAAACAAACAGCCCCACGGCAAAGAAAAGCCCAACTTTTACCTGCAGAATTCAGAGAAATCAACCAAGAAGACTCTCACCTGATAATCCCAACCAAGAGATGCAGCCAAGCCAAGAGCGGCGGCAAGAATCCGAGCAGAGCTAGTCCAAGAAACAGCCGCAGCTCGAAGTCCCGCCCGCCCGGGGGCACTCCTCCGTCGAAAGCTCCGGGAAGCCTCTCCGGCGAGCGTTCGTCGGCGAGGCGGAGAGAGAGGGAGAGGGAAAAAAAATGGCAGCTTTGCAGCGGCGGTGGGCTTGTGGGCTTGGGTTGAAGCAAACCAGGTGGTCGTATTTGACTTCTCCGCAGTGGAAATTAGGAAATGGAAGGAGGAGGAGGAGGAAGAAGAAGAGGATGATGGCGTGGCCGGCCGGCTGGTCAAACCGTTGACCACGTGGTGGCCGTGTTGGGCCGGAGCCGCGTGGGACCCACCTGGCAGCGAGACGCGTGGTCGGGCTCGAGCTCGACGCGGCGGCGGCGGCGGCTCGGCTGGTCGGACTCGGACTCGATCGCATTCTGGCATGTGGTGGTTGTGGCTCGGGTCGGGTGGTCCAAAGTTGAAACGAGTCGATTGACTCGATCGCCCAAGGTCAGGATTATGATGGCTTTGGTAGTTTGGTTGGTCCATTTGCAGGATCATATCGAGCTTAGCACTTGCGTGAAACTGCTGGCACTCTCGTGTTGATTGATTTGTGATGGTAAAACGATATGTTTTTATTTTTTTCTCGATGATTACACGGTAGACACACACGTATACACATCGTATACACATCGTTGATTGCAGTGTCTATATGATTTGGTTTATCATGATAATCACACGGTAATTAAAAAATAATTTAATTTTTTTCACATATTTGAGGAGTAAGAATTGCAATTCAGTTAGTTCCTCTGTATTTGAATATATGATATTGTGATTTATTTGGTAGATAGTTTGAAGCTAGCTCCTAAACTAATTTTACAGTTATAATTTTGTTAGATATTATTTTTTTCCTAATAGAAAAATGATGGTCATAGTTGCGCACTGAATAAAGTTTGTAGTGTTAAGTATTTAATTGCGATGGTAGTAGGCCGGTCGTCTGGGAAAATGTACAATTTAAAAAGTGTTCTTTTGAGTTAGGATAAAATAATAAAGTGCTAGTACTCGTAAACAAACTGCAATAGGTTATGATAGATATATTTCATATAGGGCAATTTGCAATACTCAATTGCTCATGGACTGGACTTTTGATTGGCGGAGGCACCTAAATTACTCTCCATAATATGAACAAGTTGGAAAAACTCTAATTTCAAATTCAAAATGGAAGTATGAACAAAATAAATGGTACTAGTACCTGTCGAAAATACAGTGTGCGTATTTGGAAAAAGCATGCTATCACACCTGTCCCAACTATCGCCGCGTTGCTGTCCAGTCGTTTGGACACGGTCTACGGTGAGCCAGCTCTGTGCAGTCACCGACGGGTGGGCCCTCGGGGGTGTAATGAACCAACGGCTAACGATTGGGCCAACTAAAAATGCTATCTCAGAGTGCTCGGGGACTAATCCTCCACTTATGAGACAACTTTTGGTTACTGAACAATAAGCCTGCACTTTCAGTTCAGTGTGGGAGTGTGCTCTGCAGCTGGTGGACATTTGGAACAAGCTGCAATTTTCTAAACACCTTGTGATAATCTTCAATCGATGACTTCTGATTTTCATTAGCTGATCAGCCAGCCTGCAAATGATCCAATATTGAATATTCCAATGGGACTATTTATATTTAAGTTCCTCGCACCATTCAAACAAGTGACAGTTATGTTTTTACCCTAGCTTTGGATCATAATTATAATTTTACCTTTTTTTTAGCGTGTGAGTTTGTTTCTTTCTTTTTCCATTAAGTCATCTTAACGGTATTAACTCTGAGGTAAAAGCACATGTGTACCCTTGCATATTTGCCCCTCTTTTTTTACACCGGTTATGTTTTTCTCCGTTCTGATAATAAACATTTTTGACAAATGCTAGATGTTCTGATGCATCTGTCTGTTAAATTGGTCAGAAAATGAAAAAGATACAAAGCTCGTCAGGGAGCTTGCTGCTTATGAATGTACTTGTTGTCGAAACGACAACTACATACGTCGAAGGACATGGATACTCAACGGTTGTTGGGGAAAGTAAAGTGTAATAAATTTTGTATTAAATTCGGATCCCCTTTTACATGGCCCGAGGGGGCTATTTATAACCCCATTACAGATCCCCCTATTAGGGTTTAGGGTTATTACAGGGGAATTTACATGGCCACCCTCATAAAGGGACCCTTACATGGGTATTCAATGTAATTAAGGCGTGCGGACCCTCAATGGGCCGTTTGGTGGTTACTGGCTCCTTAGTCCATGGGCCAGGGCGATTGGGCCGGCCCACCGGACCCCCTTGAATCAGGCCCGTCCTGGCGAAGTCACCCTCCTTCGGCGCATGCCTTCGTCAAGCGGCCTTCGCCTAGGCCGATGGGAGCCTAGTGTCTCTTCGCCCATCGCCTCTTTCGTCCTGATGTCTTCGCCACCTGGCTTCGCCCCAAGAGCCTTGGGCGCCTGGAGTTCGGATCCTTGTCGCCCAGCTAGTTTCGGCAGTCTTGGTCGAAAGGCCTCATGGCATATCGCCAACAAGCCCCTCACGGGCAAGGGTGAGATAGGAGCTTCGGCCGAGACCGTGCAAACCATGTGATATGGTATGAGGCGCCCCCTTTCGACCGATGCTCCTGCCGAAACCTGTCTCCTTGGGACCTGCAAAAAATTTGCGGCAGACGAAAAAGGATTTTGATGTGTGGGTTTCGCCCGCCGCGAGCAGTTGTGTTGTTATTTTTTACTGGTGCTAATATGGACAATGTTGGGCCTTCGCTCACTATGAGCAGCGAAGTGGCCCGTATTGTTCTGTTGGGCCGTAACGAACAGTAATGGGCTATGAGGTCGTGGCGAATGGTGATGGGCCTTTTCCTCCGGGAGCCCGTTATTGCACGGCCTGGTCCACGGGATTTTACCATTTCACCCCCCTTGCGACACGTGGCCGTTCTTGATTGGACGGCAAGGCGAAGCGTCATTTGGTGGGTTATATATTCTCCCCTCCCGTTTTCACCGTCGCTACTTCTCTCATTTTCACCACGGTCATTTTCCTTTCCATCTGCTCACGGCTAACTTTGAACGAACTGCTTCGCCTAATCGACACCTTTCGCCCACACACCCCTGTTTCGCCATGGCCCCCCGCAAGCTGAACCCAGTCGCTGCGATTGGCCCCGACCCCGGCCAGATCGATGAAGACACTACAGCCTTCCTGGGGGCTTTGCTTATCGACGATGACGAGTTGGCCAGGATGGTCGACACCGGCCTGGTGGCGGAGGGGCAGGCGTTCGCCCCCGGTGAAGCCGAAGTGCCACAGCCTGGCGAACACCAGACGGTGGTGTTCGCCGTCTTTTTTGAGGCCGGCCTCCGCTTTCCGTGCAATATTCTGTTGCCAGAAATCCTTCGCCTCTTCCAAGTCGAACTGCCCCAGCTGAGCCCCTCGGCCCTGGTGCGCATTGCCATATTCGACTGGGCGTGCCGGACCGCGGGGTTCGAGCCCAGCGCCGACCTCTTCGGCGTCATCTTCTCAGCCGCCGTCAACACGAAGATGGTGATCACCCCCGCCGGGACCCGGAAGACCGCGTTCGGGAGCGTGAACTTCAATGTTCGCCCCGAACGCGCCGATTTGTGGCCGGTCAACGCCGCCATGTCGAAGTGGGACCGCCACTGGATGGCGAAGTGGTTTTACCACTCCATCCCGTTCGAGGCGGGTTCTGACGCGGCAAGGGCTCTCCGCTGGCGACGCCGCGCCATTTCGCCGGTGTGGAAGCCAAGGGTTGTCGTCACCAGCACCTTGGAGTCGCGCTTCGCCCTGCTTTGCAGGGTGTGTTCCCGGCTGAGTTGCTGGGATTTAGTCGAAGAATTCTGCATGCTGCGGGTATGTCCGCTTTCGCAGGCATGGCAGGTTGAAGTCGACCAGGGCGAAACGGTTGATGGCGTGCCCAAACTTATTCTACCCACAGGGACGAACGGTGAGTTTTTATTTTCTCCTACTTTTCCTTGTCTTTTCGCTATGTTTTTGTTCGGCTCTGGCATGGTGTTTCGCCGTTTTGCAGTGTTGACGTTAGCCCAGGCCGACACCGAAGCCAGAAGGCTCGTTGGTGACGTGTCGGTCACTGAATACAGCCAACTGCTGACTCGACAAGCGGCTGGCCGGGCGAACCGGGTTTACACCGGCGAGCTCCCCCCAAGGGCGAAGCCCTTCAAGGCCGATGGCGAAGTGAGGTTCGCCCCCCGCAAGCAGAAGGCACCCGTCCTAGCAGACTCCGACGTCGAAGAGGAGGACGACGTCGAAGAGGAGGAAGTGGGGGAGGCCGATGCCGCGGCCGAGGAGGCTGGCGACGAGGCGGGCGATAGCCGCTCTGGGACGCGTGGTTATACGCCAACTCCCAGCCCAGAGCGCGTCGAGACCGGGGCGGAGTCGGCCTCTTCGCCCCTGCGTCGGAAGGACGTAGAAGGCCCTAAGGCCTTAGTCGCTATCGCCGCGGCTAAGGCGGCGAAAGGCGGCGCTGCGAAGTCCGCCCCCCCAGAAGAAAGGGGTCGTTGGTATCGCCAACGCGTTTAGCGATGAGTCGTCGTCGGGTGGCACTCCCACTTCGCCCGCAGGGCGTAGCCAGGGGCCCTCCACCTCCCTCGGGGCAATCGGCGGGGCTGGGGCTTCGGCCTCTGCTGAACTGGTGATGGAGGCGGCCGCCAGGGTTTTCGACAGCCCGGTACGCCAGCCCGTTTCGCCGCTCGTCCTCAACAAGGGCAAGAAGGCGGCCGAGGGGTCCGGCTCCGAATACTCGCAGGGACCACCCCGCTTCGCCCCCGGGGATTTCGAAACCCGGGCGGAGCTCATCCCCTTTGTTGAGGGGGTGAATAAGATTGTCGTGCCGGCTGGCGATCCCAGCCTCTTCGCCGAGCTCAACGAGTTCGACGAGGGCTGCTCTGCCATTAAGAGGCTGGTTGTGCGGGTAAGTCTTTTTCGTAACCCCCCTCTCTCGTTTTGCTTTCGACATCTGGCTTACGTTTCGCCTCTTTTTTTTTGTTCACCAGCTTCTTGCGGCGCATTGTTCGACCGAACGGACAATGCGGGCGCGCCTGGACGGCCTAAAGAAACGGCTCCGGGCGAAAGACGACGAGCTAGGCCGAAAAGGCCTGGAGATGGAGGGGCTCGCCCGGTCCCTCCGGGAGGCGAGAGCAGAAAATAAGCGCCTTCAAGCCGAGCTCGATAAGGGCAGTGAGGCGAAGGCCGAGATTGATCGCCTGACGGCCGAGCTGGAGAAGGAGCGGGGGCATTTGGCTGCTCTTACAATGTACTATGACACGACAGAGCCGAAGATGGAAGCCCTTCGCCAAGAGTTGAGCCGGGCGGAGGCGAAGGCCCAACGCCTTGTTCGGGAGGCGGCCCGGACGACCGAGTCAGCGAAGACGTCCTGCCGCACCCTTCGCCTTGCGCTCAAGGATATGGGGGCGAAGGCGCGCGACGTTCCTGGCGAAAACGCCTCCGCCCTTGAGTTCTGCGACTGGAACCAGGAGGCTGGCTGCGCAGTTTCCGACTGCGCCACGGCGTACGACGATTGCTGTGCGCGCGTCTCAGCGGCCTTCGCCCTGGGGCTGCTCCAACAGCATGGGTGCGAGCATGTCGCCCAGTTTCCTGAGTTCGCGAAGGGGGACTGGGAGGTTAGCGCCCAAGATATATCGCCCGCCCTCCGCGCCTGGCGAAGACAGTTCTGGCAGAAGGACGGCCGTTCCGCGGCCAAGGCCCGTCTGCTCGAACAATTGGCGAAGACGGAGGCGGCGGACCAGGGCGAAGAACCCGCTGGAGAGGGCGGAGGAGGAGTCGAAGACCACCCCGAGGTGTGAGTCCCTCCGCCCGTCTCTTTGTAATTTCTTTCTTCTCTTTTTTTTTCTTTTGATGTTTGCCTTGTAGGGCGAACTATGTAAATTTGGCCAAGGCCTGATATCGAATCACTTGAAATATATGACTATTTTCGCCATATGTGTCATTTTCATTTTGAAACGCGCGAAACATGCTTAAGATGTCTGCACGATCCTTTCGCCTCGTTTGTTCGCCCCGACTTTCTCTTCCCACGTTCGCCTGCATGACTTCCCCAACTTTTGCAGGGTCGATACCGAAAGCTTTTCGTTCGGCCCCCTCTTGGGGATTGGCGAAGCAGGAACGAGATGTTTGTTGCAGCGAAAAATTTGCCGAAGGTTCGCTGCCTACTTCGGCCTGTTTATCGCGAGATGACAATCAACGGCCACAACTACAAAGTTGTGAACGTTGCCAACTGGATGCGAAACCATCCTGGGCGAACGCTAGAGGACTATCATCGTGTCCATGTGGCACGTCTGGAGGGCATGACCCATTTCTGGCGAAACCATCGGCGGACCGATCGGCAGGAGGCGATCGCCCAGCGTCGCTATGCGCTTTCTTTAGTTTCTCCCCCCTCTCCCCTTAGGGTAGTGTACAATATCAGTAGCGATGACGAACCAAGTTCGCCGAATCACTCTTTTAGTAGTTGTCTTGGGGGCGAAGATGTAATTTATTTGTAAGCGATCGTCCAAATCGTTTCGCCTATATCTTGTTATACAATGTATGCTGTTGAGTGTATTTTCAAAGTTAATAAATGTGTGCTTTTGTTTCCTTTTCGCCATTTTCTGCATTATCACACTCTGTGCTTTCGTTGGGTCGTGATGTATCGACCCCTTTGCGTGTATTGGCGAAATAGGCACGCTGACTTTTCAGCTTTCGACTTCCGTTGTCGATCTTTGGCACTTTGCGTTAGCGACACGATTTTGTGTGGATCGACTATAACGGTGTTCGGGGTTTTTTTTTATCTCCCGAAACAAGCTGTCGCGGTTTCAATGTTTGGCGAGCGATGCTTCGGCCAATTCGTTTCGCCCCCCTGGCGCTTTCGCTGATCAGGCGTTTGCCTTGGGGTTTTTCCACGAATAATCATGCACAAAAGTAAAAAGGCGAAAGACACAAAAATTTTATACTGGTTCGGGCCTCCAGAGTGGATAACAGCCCTACGTCCGTTTTTTTTTCTTTTTCCATTTTTCTCCTTTTTTGTGTTTTTGTGCTGAAAGGCTTACAACACGGCGGATGCCGAAAAAGCTAAATAGCAATATGTACATTTTTACATGCTGGCGAATAGGGTGCCACCCTTTAGACATAAAAACGCTTGAGTGAAGCGGTGTTCCATGAGTGATCGAACTCTTCGCCCTCCAGTGTTGCTAGGCAAAAAGAGCTCGTCCTTGACTTGTGCTTGATGAGATAAGGCCCCTCCCATTTTGACTCAAGCTTTCCAACCGCTGCTGGGTTTGCCTTTTTCCTTAATACGAGTTGGCATGGCATGAGCTCTGTTGGGCAAACCTTCTTGTTGTAGGTTGCCGAAGTGCCTGCGGCGTAATTTCGCATGTGCTCCAGTGCTTCGACTCGTACCCCCTCTAGGAGTTCGAGCGACACTTCGCGCCCATCTTCGCCCCCAGAGATCATCACTCTTGGTGAGTTAGCCCCTAGCTATATTGGGGTCATCGCCTCATCTCCGTAGAGGAGCATGAACGGGCTGAACTTGGTTGGCCTTGTGGGAGTTGTTCGGAGGGCCCAGAGGACAGACAGCATTTCGTCTCGCCATCTGCCTTTCGCTGCCCCCTCGAGCCTTTTCTTGAGTGCCTCCAAGATCTTGCCATTTGCGCGTTCGGCCGCCCCATTCGACTGCGGGTGCGCGACCGATGCGAACCTGATTTCCAGGTTTAGCCCTTCGCACATTTCTCTGAACTTTTCAGAGTCGAATTGCTTGCCATTGTCCGTGATGAATTCTGTTGGAACTCCGAAACGACAAATGATGTTTTTCCAAACAAACTTCTGCACTGCCGCCGAAGTGATCGCGTCGAGAGGTTCGGCCTCGATCCAGCGCGAAAAGTATTCAATGGCCACGATTGCAAACTTGTATCCATTTCGCGCTACCGGGAATGGGCCAATGATGTCTAGCCCCCACCTGGCGAAGGGCCAAACTGGTGCGATCGGCTGCAGCTCATATTGCGGTGCGGTCTGGCTTCGGCCATGTCGCTGGCAGCTTTCGCACTTTTTCGCTTGTGCAACGCAAACTTTCAGCACCGTGGGCTAGTATACTCCTTGGCGAAACACCTTGGAAGCGACTGTTCTTGCAGCTTGATGTGCACCGCAGAGCCCCTGGTGTATTTCCTTCACCATCTCTTCGCCCTCGGCGAAGGAAACGCAGCGAAGCAGGGGTTGGAGTATTCCAGAGCGATACAACTGCCCTGCGACCAGCTTGTACTGCCTGGCCCTGATTTGCAGGCGTTTCGCCTCCGCTTCGTCATCTGGAAGCCAGCCGTCTTTGAGGTACTTCACGAACGGTGTTCGCCAGTCCTCTGGGTCTTCGCCCGGGTTTTCCTGGTCTATGACCATGGCATCCTTGATTTCCTCGGGCACACTTGGTGCGTACAGGATCTTGAAAAAGATGCCTGGCGAATGTGCCCCCCCACAGGCGGCAGATTTCGCCAAGGCGTCTGCCTCTTCATTCTGCCCTCTGGGTAGGTGTTCGACCGTTATCCCGACGAAGCACTTTTCCATCGACCGAACAACCTCCAAATATCTTTTCATTCCTTCATCTTTTGCTTCGAAAGATTTGTCAACATGACAGGCCACTAATTTGGAGTCTGTTCGGATGAGCAAGCGCCGAACCCCTAGTGCTTTCGCCTTTCTTAAGCCCAGCAGCACCGCTTCGTACTCCGCCGTGTTGTTGGTTGTGTCGAACTGCAGCCTTGCGGCATACCGAATCGGCACGCCCCCCGGCGAAATGAGCACGGCCGCGGCGCCCGCCCCCCTGTGCGACCATGAACCATCAGAGTGCATTGTCCAAGGCTGTTCGACAGGCTGAGGTTCAGGAGCGGACGCCGGTGTCCATTTGGCCACGAAATCGGCCAGGACTTGGGATTTGATGGCGGTGCGCGCCACGAAATGCAGGTCGAAGGGGGATAACTCTGCTGCCCACTTGCTGAGTCTGCCAGAGATTTCCTTACCCCGAAGTACTTCGCCCAGGGAGTATTGCGTAGGCACTGTGATTTTGTGGGCCTGGAAATAATGCTTGAGCTTGCGCGAAGCCATCACCAGGGCTTAAGCGAGCTTTTCCATCTCGATATACCTTGTCTTCGTCCCTTGCAGGGCTTCGGAGACGAAATACACCGGTTTCTGCCCTGATTCTGTCTCTTGGACTAGGGCTGCACTGACCGCCATCGGTGAAGCTGCTAGGTATAACAGCATTTCGCTTCCTGGTGTTGGGCTGACCAGGGCGGGTGGGCTTTGCAAGTATTGCTTTAGCTCTTCGAATGCGGCTTGGCATTCGGGGGTCCAGCTAAACTTCCCTGCGCCCCGGAGGGTTTTGAAAAAAGGCAGGCCCCTTTCGGCTGCTTTTGAGAGAAAACGACTAAGTCCCACAATTCGGCCCGCGACGGTGGCCTCATTTGCTGAATGGTGTCAATTTTCTCGGGGTTCGCCTCGATACCCCTATCAGAAACAAGGAAACCTAACAACTTGCCAGCGCGAACGCCAAAAACACACTTCTCCGGGTTTAGTTTCATACCCGCCGCGCGCAAGTTGTCGAAGGTCTCTTGTAAATCGGACACATGGTCGAAAGCCTTGCGGCTCTTTACGACGATGTCGTCGACATATGCCTCCACGTTTCGCCCCAGCTGCTTGCGAAGCACCTTGTACACCAGCCTGGCGAACGTTGCTCCGGCGTTCCTCAGGCCGAAAGGCATCCTGAGGTGGCAGAAAGTGCCGAACGGTGTGATGAAGGTGGTCTTGGCGATGTCGTCCGGATTCATATGGATCTGGTGGTAGCCGGAGTAGGCATCCAAGAAGCTCATGAGCTCGCAGCCAGCCGTCGAATCAACCAGCTGGTCGATCCGCGGCAAGGGAAAGTCATCCTTCGGGCAAACCTTGTTGAGGTCCGTGAAATCGACGCACATGCGCCACTTGCCGTTCGACTTCTTCACCAGGACCAGGTTCGCCAGCCACTCCGGGTGGTCGATCTCCCTGATCACCCCGGCCTTGAGAAGTTTTTGAACTTCGGCTTTCGCTGCTTCTTGGCGATCGGCGGACATCTTGCGCAGCTTTTGCTTTCTTGGCCTGGCGTCCGGCTTGACAGCCAGGCGATGCATGATGAGGTCAGGCGAAACGTTGCCCACTTCGCTGGGGCTCCAGGCGAAGATGTCAATGTTTTTCTTGAGTACTTCTAGGATTTTCCTAGCTTCCTCTTCGCCTAGATCGCCCCCCAACCGGACAAACTTCGCTGGATCCACCTCGCTTACTTGCACCTTGACCACCTTGCCATGAGGAGCTGGTTTCGGCATGCGGTTAACCCGCGGTTCGGCTTCCACGCTATTTACCGCCCTGCTGATCACGGCCAAGTCGCCTTTCGGCGCAACAGACGGTTGAAGCCCCTTGACAACAATCACCCCTGCCGGACCTGGCATCTTGAGCTTGAGGTAGTTGTGGTGGGAGATGGCTTCAAACTTGTTCAGGGTTGCACGGCCGAAGATGGCGTTGTAGCTGTACGGGATGTCGACGACGTCGAACAGTATCTGCTCTTCGCGTCTACCTTCGCCCGTGCCGAAAGCAACTTTCAACCGCGCCTGGCCGAGAACTTGAACCGCCTCACCGCCGAAGCCGCGAAGCGAGGCCGGCACTTGAGTGAGGGCCGAAACTGGTAGCCCCATCCTGGCGTATGCCTCGGCGAAGATGATATCGGCCGAGCTACCTCCATCGACCAGAATGCGTCGGACTTCGAAGCCAGCCACCTCAGCCGAAATCACCAGGGGGTCTTGATGTGGGAACAGCACTCCTTCGGCATCTTCGGGCCCGAAAGAAATTTGCTGCCCCAAGTACTTTGGGACCCCTTCGCCCGGGGCGGTGATATTGTGCACCGTTCGTAGCTGTAACTTCTTCTGTCGCTTCGATGGCTGGGCCGGTGGATCAGCTCTTGTGATTACTTGGATAATTCGACGCTGCATGTCTTGGTGCTGTTCGGCTGGAGGCGACTGTTCCCGGGCCGCCTCGCGAGGCGCTTCGACAGCGGCACCTTGATGCGGCCTTGGTTCTTGAGCGTTGCTTCACTGACGGATGTTTCGGCACTGTTCGGTGGTGTGCGAAGACCGCCCATGATAGGCGCAATAGAGGTCTTTTCTAACCTTCTTGCGAACAGGCTGCTGATGGCTGCCGCCCTGCTGGGCGTCGAACTCCTTGCAGAGTGCTTGTACCTCTTCGACAGCCATCACCGCCTTGCCGGTTTGGTCGGTCCGAAATTTTCTCCATGTCATGGGAGGTTGGCCTTGTCGGGGCGGCTGCCCCTGGTTCGCCGGTTGAGGCTGGCGAACAGCGAGGGGAGCTGGTTCGACGGCCTGCGCTTGCATCTGGGCTTGGGCAGCGGCAACGGAGGCCTTGTCGTAATCCGCTTGAATCGCCTGCCTTCGCTTGGAGTCCTCTTCGCCCCTTGCGTACCTGTCGATGATGCGAAGCAGGTGCTCGAGAGTTTGCGGCTCCTTGTTGGCGATCTTTCTTGTGAGTTCGCCCTCGAGCAGCCCAGCCGAAGCGGCATTGATGACGGATGCTTCCGTTATGTCTTGAACTTGGCACCGTGCTTGCGAGAAGCGACGCATGTACTCTTGTATCGATTCGCCCGGCCTCTGGCGAATGCCGAGCACATGCTGCTGCGTCTTCGACTCCTCATACGTGCCTCGAAAGTTAAGAATAAAAACATCGCGCAATTGCTCCCATGAGTAAATGCTATTGGATGGCAGATTGAAATACCAAGAACGGGCGATGCCGTCTAGAGCGAGATGGATTACCTTCGCCTTGGTGTTTTCATCGCCGTGAGCAGCTTCGATCGCGGACTCATAGATTGAGAGGAACTCTTTTGGGTCTGTTTCGCCCGAGTACCGCGGAACGGGTGGGAATTTGAACTGAGGTGGGATCGGACGGCTCTTGATTCCCCCACTCAGTGGCAGCCCCTTTTCGCCCCCGGCCTTGCCCATGGCGCCCTGCAGCGAAGGGCCGCTCGACTGCGGATACGGCGTGGCGAAGGGCGAAGTGATGGCCTGGGGGTGCGGCTGGGCTGCGACGTTCGGTGGCCCACTTCCGAACGGTGGCACCTGAATGGTGTTGTAGAAGTCGAGCTATGGCCCCTGGCCCCAGGGCGAAGCCCCCAGCCCGAGCTGGTTCGACGGCAGCCACCCTGGTGCGCCTTGATTGGAGCCTCCCTCTGGCTGGGCCGAAGGGGTTGTGCTTGAGATGTGGGGTTGATTGAGCTGCTGAAGGAAAGCTTGAAGCTGCGCCTGTAGTGCCGAGACCCCCTCCGCCATTGCTTGTGATATTTGACTAGGCGGCGAAGAGTGTACTTGGGTCGTGGCCGGCCGGACTTGCGGCCGCTCGCTAGGGAGCGAGTGCACTGCTGCGGCCGAAGGCTGGCTGGGGAAGCACACTGGTCCTTGCGCGATTGGTGGCGGAGGGGCTTGTATCGGCGCTTGCTGATAGGCTTGAGGCGGGATGTAGCCTACCGAATACTGGAGGACGGGGGCCGGAGCAATCTTGGCTTGCCGTGCCGCTTCGAGCGCCTGCTGCTGCTCCTGCATTTGTCGAAGCGTGTCTTGGAGTCGTGCCATGTTCTGCCGCATGGCCTCCATGTTTGCTTCGGCTTGCGCGTCGATGTCGAGGTCGACCTGTGCGGTGGCGAATGTAGTCGAAGCCGGCTGAGTTGCCGAAGGGACGTGCTCCGCCGAAGTGACCGGGGCCGAAGTTGGCGGTTGCGGCGCAGGCGCCGAAGTCGACGGCGCAGCCGCCACTTCGGCAGGTGCCGAAGGCTCCGCGCCCTCGTCGGTGGCCATCGCCTCTTCCGCTACGCTCTCCTTTGGGTTCGCAACCCTCTCTTTCGAGACCTTTTTCGGTGGCATTAGCTCTCAGTGGTTTCGCTCAGAGGTCCCCACGGTCGGCGCCAGCTGTTGTCGAAACAACAACTGCATACGTCGAAGGACGTGGATACTCAACGGTTGTTGGGGAAAGTAAAGTGTAATAAATTTTGTATTAAATTCGGATCCCCTTTTACATGGCCCGAGGGGGCTATTTATAACCCCATTACAGATCCCCCTATTAGGGTTTAGGGCTATTACAAGGGAATTTACATGGCCACTCTCATAAAGGGGCCCTTACATGGGTATTCAATGTAATTAAGGTGTGCGGGCCCTCAATGGGCCGTTTGGTGGTTACTGGCTCCTTAGTCCATGGGCCAGGGCGATTGGGCCGGCCCACCGGACCCCCTTGAATCAGGCCCGTCCTGGCGAAGTCACCCTCCTTCGGCGCATGCCTTCGTCAAGCGGCCTTCGCCTAGGCCGATGGGAGCCCAGTGTCTCTTCGCCCATCGCCTCTTTCGCCCTGATGTCTTCGCCACCTGGCTTCGCCCCAAGAGCCTTGGGCGCCTGGAGTTCGGATCCTTGTCGCCCAGCTAGTTTCGGCAGTCTTGGTCGAAAGGCCTCATGGCATATCGCCAACAGTACTGCTATTTTCTCCGTCCAAAGTATAAGTATTTATTAGGTTGATATGGGTATTAAGAAAAAAATGTAGAAATAATTAGAAAAATATTGTGATTGGTTGAAAAGAGAAAGTAGGTGAAAGAAAAATATTGTGATTGGTTGAAAAGAGAAAGTAGGTGAAAGAAAAATATTGTGATTGGTTGAGAAGAGTAGATATGTTTAAAAATAGCTTCTATTTAAGATAAGGTCCTATGCTAGAAATAATTGTAGCACATTTTATGTTGAATGTAGTAGTAACTGATTCTCAACAATTATATGTTCCGATCAAAAGAAAGTACTTCATCTATCCAAAAATATAAAGGATTTCCTATCCAGTTCATAGTATTAGAAAGTATCTCATCCATTTAAAATTTCTTATATTTTGGGACGAGAGTACTAATTATGCCTTGAGAATACGAGGTCAAGAAAAATATTACCAGAAATTTTATGGATCAAACTGCAAAACGGACGTCATCATTCAGCCTCGAGCCCTCAACTGAGGCACCGCCCCCCGCCGAGTAGTCCACCTCTCCTTGACTTCGACTCCACACAGCAGCGACGCCACCTACTCTCTCTCTCTCTCTCTCTCTCGCCGTCGCCGAGCTAGTTGAGCCGCGGATGGATAGCCACGATGCGGCGGCGGCGGAGTCCGGCAATCGCGCGGTGAGATTCTACACCTCGGGGGATCCAACTCTTGGTGTTTTTTGTTCTTCTTAAATTAGCTTGTTTGTGTGGGATTCTTGTCAGCTTCAGGCTTTTGCTGTTTCCAGTAGGTCATGGGAGTTAGTATAGTGTTGTATTTCGTTAGAAAGATTGGATCTTGGGGGGTGTTTTTTTTTTAATTTTGGAATTGGATTGTCGTTTTGGTTGTTTTGGTGGGGAATCTTGTGGATTCTTAGCCATCTGTTGTTTGTTTTGCCATACACATGCGAGCTACTAGAATACAGAGTTTATTTACTCTTTTGTGTTTTTCTCTTTCGATTTTGCTTTGCTTTAGCGGTTTGAGCAGGCGTTGTTAACATGATGCTGCTGTTAATTCTAGTTGCTTGACTGAATAACTGTCACTGGTATTCTGATCAAACTGTTGCACTGAAACCTTCATAACAAAGCGCATTGTAATTTGTAAAGACGTTTGCATGGCCATATTAGTTACTAAATTCAATATTAGTTTTTTCTGTCTTCAAAGATTAACCAAGCAAGGCTCAAATTAGGACATAGTGCTCTCAGGCCTGAATGCTGTGACTGTCAGTGGCACAGAATAAACCAAACTACTCCTATTTGAGAATTATAAGGAAGATAGTATCCGCACTCCCTAAGGTCTTAGAGAGTGCACTCGTTTCTGTTCATACTTGAATATTTCTGATAAAAGCTATCCAGACTGGCATTGTCCTACTCTTATTTGCACCTAGCTCGAAATAAAGCTTCCATTATCTAAAAAGATCTCTTGTTTGCACCATGGTAGGAGCACCACTGCAGTTCATGCAGAAATTTAGTAAAGGCCTTCTTAGTTTCTTCTTTCTTGTTCCATGTCTCAATGTGAACATATACTTGATAGAAGAGTGAAGAAACAAACAGCAGTGATGCGGTGATGCCAAATGAGTATCTATTCCTCGTGTTAGTATTGAGTACTACCAATCTATGATGCAATAGGCAATGGCCAGTACACGGTTGATTCTTGGCGTTTCCTTGTCTTCTGTTACATTGCCACTCTTTCTTGTAAATTTGCTTCAAAACAATCATATAATTATTTGATGTAAGTGATTGACATTGTTGTTTGATTGAATTGTTACTAGGGAGAAGATGCTAAAAGCGATGGTGTATCTTGTCAGAATTCGCGACGACCAAACCTTTCATTACAAATACCAAATAGGGCCTTTGATGATGCTGTGCCAATGTCAACTAGAATCAAAATATCACCCAGCCCAAGTTCTGCAAGAAGCGGTTTACCACCAAGGCCGAATTCAACTAGAGCAAAATCATCATCCATCAGGGGAATCATTCCACAAAGGAGCTTCAAAGCAAAGAGTTCATTACAGGATGGTGACCAGACAATTCTTCTAATTCCTGACACACCATCATCATCAGGACAGCAGGTGAAGGCAACTACATCAAGATCATTTTCTTTCACAAAGGTCATCAGCTCCTTATCAGCGAAGCGAACCCATTCTCTTCCAGTTACTCCTGTAGCAGCTTCAGGACCTTCTTCTCATGAAGGTCATGCAGACAACCTGCCAAGTACAGTTGTAAGTATTTAACTGGGACTGCATTGTTTGCATGCTGGTCTATTTTGGTATATCACAATTCCATGGCAAGGGTTGCGGGATTTAATAATACTTGATGTAATATGACATAATACATGTATACAGTGGAAATTAAATGGACTATTATCAAACAACCGAACTGGTGCATTTACACCTTCAAGTATGAGACACGTCCAGTTCACTGAGGATCATCTCGTATTAATGTGGTTCACAATGGTTGCAGAAGAATGAGGTTGAAACACAAATTAGGCGCTCACTCTCAGCACCAGGAAATCACGATAGTAAGGATCTGAGGAGGACGGCTTCATCAGGCCTTATCCGTGTGATTCCCACAACCCCACGACCTGTTCCTGTTGAAACTATTGCATCAAATGATGGCATTGAAGAAGCAGTAGATGGTACTAACCTTGGATTTTTACTCTTTTGCATGTCAGTGTACAGTACATTAGGCAGAAAACGTTTTGTAGTGCTATCAAAGTTCGCATGAACCAAAATGTTGTCTTCAAATAGCAAAGCTGCAGGAAAGAAACACTGAATTTTGTGTCATTCATCCTTGATAGTTCCTGAAGATGGAGGTGAAGACATTCCTGAAGAAGATGCTGTCTGCAGGATTTGCCTAGTTGAACTCAATGAAGGAGGGGAAACACTTAGATTGGAGTGCAGCTGCAAGGGAGAACTTGCTCTTGCACACCAGGAGTGTGCAATAAAATGGTTTAGCATCAAGGGAAACAAGACATGTGATGTTTGCAGGCAGGAAGTTCAGAATCTACCTGTGACTTTATTGAGAATACAGATTCGAACGGTTAGCAGACAACCGCGGAATGGTGTTCAACAAAGAGCAGCACATCCACACAGGTATTTCAAAACACACTTTTTTAGCGTGAAGATATTTTGACCCTTAGAAAATGTGCATACTGGATGAGTGTTGTTTTCTTCACGTTTTATGAATGATAATTTTTTCGTTCTTTTTTTCTGTCTATACCACAAGAAATACCAATAATACATTAATGTATTTGCCTTCTTGTTACTAAATTCACCTTATTGTTTTCTGACAGATTTTGGAAGGAGACTCCAGTTCTAGTCATGGTCAGTACGCTTGCGTACTTCTGTTTCTTGGAGCAACTCTTGGTTTGTGACTTTGTGCTACGCTTCTTTTAGCTTTCCATTATGTGAATTTTGTGTGTATATGTGAAATTAACCCAACCCACTGTCCTACTTGTTGGAACTTTTAACAGGTTACTGATATGAAGTCACGTGCACTAGCTATTTCTTTGCCTTTCTCCTGTCTCCTGGGCATATTTTCTTCCATCGTTGCATCCACAATGGGTAATGAAATATTTGCTTTTCTCTGGCTCTACGCAATTGCAAAATCACTAGTAGTTCAGTACATTGTGTAGGGAACCAAAAAGGCTTTTGGTACCCAAGCTCACCGTTTTCCAAGTTCAGATTTATTTGTTGACCACCCTACCCTCAGAAATATATATATCTTGATTGTGCAACAACTTTACCAGGGAAAGCAATTATTATATAATATGATTTCAGCTTTTCAACAGAACGTAAAACATAACTCCTTACTGCTCTTTTCATGATCTCATTTTAAAACCAAATATTAGGTGTTATGTAGTAGCTTGATTATTTAGTGTAAATCAACTCATATTATCATATTCTCACATTCCTGCTGAAAACTCTGAGACTTACCTTGTTTTAATGGACCCTATTGTATGTCATCTGTTTGGTGGGATATATTATCTCTACTCACCAGCTACCGCAACTCAGGATTTAATTTATTTTATTTTTATCTCTGTCAAACAGCAACCGATAATTACCTATGGGCTTTCGCTACGTTCCAGTTTGCTTTCCTAATCCTATTTGCTCATATCTTCTACAATTTGGTATGGAGCTTTTGCCCTCAGTTATGTTTTCTAGATAATATCTTCAGCATATTGCTTATTACAATTACTAAACTTGCAGTTAAAAATGGGGGCAGTCCTTGCAATTCTACTTGCATCGTTCACTGGTTTCGGCGTCGCTATTAGTCTAAATGCAATGCTAATAGAATACCTGAGGTGGAGACTCCTGCGGAATCAACGGTTAACTCAACGTAGAAGTAACAGACATGGTCAATCTGGAAACAGTGCTTCAAATGAGAACACTGCAAGTAATGCTAGGCAGCAAGGTAGCGGAAGCGGTCAACAGCCTGTAGAACATGGCTGAAGATGATCCATCTGTGGTTTTCCAGGTTTCATGATGATAAAGTAAGTCTTGTTTGAACTCTCGAGTAGAGTGAAAGATAGCAGCTCATATTTTTCATCATGAATACTCACCTTTGTGCAGTTGCTGAATTCTGCGGATTCAAAAATCAAAAGTGTTGATGAATGAATGGAATAAAGACTGCTGGTAAAACCGCAAATCTGCTATTCCAAGAATGCCATGTCCCATTGCCACCTAAGTTGGTTGTGAAACAAAATAATGATATTATTCAGAAAAGGGATTCTGAAGCCTCAACCTGAACCAAAAAGATCCAGCAGTCTCCAGCTACTACCAGTGATATTTTAGTACTCCAATATGATATGTGTGTTTACACAATGTATAAATCGTGAGAGCAAATACCATACACCAATCTTGTACCACAACCATGAACAGACTGTATATAGCTCATCATTGTAGATTGTACCTCGCTTCAAACTGTGAGATGGAGATGCTACAATTCTCTGAATTATCTTTGTGCAATCAGGTTCCCTGAACTGTATATCCAACTTCGACGGAATCCGAGACACGATGAAGATGTTTGTGAATTTACAGTCAGATGATGACCATTTTCGTTGCAACTTTGTAAGTGTGTACCATATATATCCTGATATCCAATGCCATTAGGCATGTGAAGGTTGACTCTGTCGGACTGCATCCAACTGATCAAAACCACTTGGGAACCTGACGAGGCGTGGCTGGCTCCCAGGGTCATGTCGTCGTCGTGGTCACCGGCGGCGGTGACAACGACGGCAGCCTCGCCGGGGGCATCTTTTCTGTGGAGTCTTGCTGTGGTGTCACCTCCGCGGAACGGTGAACTCCGGTGATCCTTCCTTCCTCCGCTCAGGTGAAGTAACTCATCAAAGATCTCTCAACCCCTAGCTGCCTTATGAACTGGCCGTCAGGTTTCAGAGTGGTATTTTATCGAAATCTATCAAATAGAGTCACATATTCTTGACTTTCTCCTTGTCCATGCGGATCGATGAGGGGGAGAGAAGGAGAACAATACTAGGCTATGAAATCGATGTTGCAATGTAGAATTCAGGTTTGCAGTTGGTCCAAGTTTGTGCAAAACAGAAGAAAAAAAATGTTTTCCCCCGGCTTGACATGATCATTGGGCAAAAAAAAATGATTTTTTTCCAATTAGATAACTGGACTATGAATCAAATTCACCAGACTCCTAAAAATAGATTTTTGTTATATATTAATTAAATTTCAATTGTTCCGGTTCATGCCCTCACATAATACATGCAAGGAAGTTGTACAAAACAATAGTTTTTTTTGGGTGTTGTTATAAATTTTCTCAACCTAGGGTTCCGCAAGATTGAAAAAAAACAAAGGATTGTAAAACATAAAAATAATATAGAAATAATCGTTTGAATAGATGGTAGGAAAAACGTAAGAATCGAATAAGAGAGAGACTCAAAAGCAAGTATTCTAAGGGTTTGGAGCTCTTACTAACTATCCTCTAAAATATCTACACGATTATTTATCCCGTAGGAATTTTAAAGGAAATGATAGGAAGGAATTTGTTTCATACATTTTTCATACAAATCAAAGGGGCATAAATTAACTGATTTTGTTTAAGATTTACTACTTAAAATATGGGTTTGTACTTTCCTTCTAAAATCGAGTTCTGAAGCAAAAGGCCCTACTTCAAAAGCTTAAAATTGACAGTAAAAGACAACATCAATATGGTACCACCAGTGCTTCAAACATTCTTGCTGACACAGTCAGCAGCAAGCTTATGCATCTCAAGCAGACAGAAGACAGAACCATTACAAGCAGACAAGCTTATCCAACTTACACACTACCACATGCTTCTGAAGCTGACCACTATTTAACCACACAATATCCACAGCCAGAAAGCAGGTCACAGAATCTGCCTCCTTAAACCAATACAACAGCAGGAGAAAATTCTCTTGCACATGATGATGCTATCTACATGCTATTAGCCTAGTGGGCTAGGGAGAAAGTTCAGAAGCTGACAGTTTTGGCACATTGCTAATTGTTCATAGACATCAGGGGTGAAGAAAAAAAAACAAGCATGAAAAATGTGTGGCAATACTCCACCTTCCATTTTCATTGTCACAGGTTTCTTTTATTTTTTCATTGCGAAAAGTCAGTCAAGATTGGGAAATGACATGATCTGGGATCCAAATTAGGGTCCCAGCCAAAGATCTGAAAGAGATGGAGGAATCAGAAAAGAAATTGATTGGGTTCAGAAAAGATGCCCCATATCTTTGAAAAGAGTGGGTAGTGGTGGTGTATGCCATTGCACTCCACATTCCCCCCTCCACTTTAAATTTGTCACAATCCACAACCACCAAAAACCAAACCAAAACCAAGCCAAACCAAATTCTAACACGTCGGCGCGGCCGGAAGGTCGACGAAGGGGGATCAGAACAGGGATAGGCATTACCAGTAGGCATTAGGACCCTGAAGAAATGGATATGTGATGGGGAGAGAAGGCATCACATTCACCTCATCATCCACCACTGACCTTCAAGAAAGGGAGGCCATCTTTTTTCCAGCTATTGGTTCAATTGGGTGTGCACTTGTCAAGGGTTCTTCAGTCAGATGGGGACCTTGAAGAAGAGGCACATGGATGGCTGGTCCATTTCTTTGCCTGTCATTGTCCCCAAGAACTGGTGCCAAATTATGCAAGCATAAAGGTTCAGGTGAATTCCCTCCTGGATCTATCTATCAGCTTTCTAGGATCACATAAAAACTACTTTATACTGAAAACAGCAATGCTAATTAACATCTCAGTAATTTTGGAACACTTCTAGAACAAAGTTGCTTACTACTGATTTGGTAGTACAAATATATAAGCTCAATAGTTATTGAACTGAATTTTCACAGTTGCATGGAAAACCTTACTTGCTGTCATTAACAGTACATTGCAGGAGAAGAAACATCATCAATATACAAAATATGGCCAAAGCTAGCGCCTGCGGCACTACAGCACTACTCAACATGAGCCTAATAATTAGAAGCCCTAAGTTAACATGATCAGTATTCCAGGAAACAAAGTGTCGGCATGTATACCAAAATGTAATAGGTACCACTAAAAGTCAATGTAATATGATATAATTACCAGACAGTGCATAACTTAGAGCTACACTTGACCTATGTGCTTGGGTTCCAGGTCACAAAACTAAGAGCTACAGAGACGTACAGAACAGGACGCCTAACGCCGGGTGCTACGAGCTCCCTATTTTTCAGAACTCAACTGAGCCCACCGACGCGATTCCAGTGCTTAGGCTTCTTGATTCCTGCCTGCTCATGTAGTTGTCACAGCTGTTGCCGAGTCTCCTTGCAGAAGTCGAGAAGAGTTCAATGCCCGGCTTGCCCATCTGCTGAACCTCCTGCGGCGAAAGTATCTTTATGCAAGACACGCTGTTCACAAATTCCCTACAGATTGCGAACCTCACAGATGTAAGAAGATGGCATCAACAGTAAAGGAAGATGCTAAGGAACTGACGATTGTTAAAACTTACTGCCACGGATCATCGCCAACTAGAAGAACGTCGTCCTCTCGGTCAACAAATACAAGCTGCCAGCCTGATCTCAAAGGGTCATCCAACTGGCCCTCAAGGCCAAAAAGGCGCCCTACCTCACTACGAAGTTCATGATAACTGCTAAATCTAGTGATGTCGAGCAACCTTCCAACGGTTCCAGATTTGTAAACCTACAGGACACAAGTTTGTCAATTCAAAGTAATTGAGGAAAAAAGAAAAAAAACATGCAACTTTGCAACTGATGGTGCATCAAGCATACAAGCCATTCACTCACCTTCACAAAGGTTGCAGGTGGTCGCTTCACTTGATCAGCATTATCTGAACATGGAACATATTCTGATTCATCTAAGGAGCCCGGAGTAGTTAGCGTTTGATTCAATGGATAATCATCTTGAGAAGGGCTGAGGAAGTTGGATGTGGAATATGGAATTGTGCTTGAACTGTTGTCATTGTGAAGGCTTGGAATGCCATCTTGCATCAAAAGTGACTGTGAGTCTATATTTACACCAAACAAGAAGTGATTTTGAGGATCAGAGCCCCCATCTTGATCCACCAGGCATTCCCTTCCAGGCAGTGGTGCTAACGTGGAGTTTTGAGGAATACTAGGTGTCAAGTCGAAGTTCTCTATCTGCGATGAAATGGCATGTGGGCGAGAAGAGATCGTAGATTCCACTGCAACTCGCTTAGATGACCATGGGTCAGAGACAGGTACAGGGGTGATTCTTGGCACACCTGGGAGGTCTGAAGCAGCTTCTGAAGGGAACGGTCTCAGTGTATCGTGCATGGATGAGACATTGGATGGAGAGAGACAACTGATATTTGTGTCAGGGAAATTATGTTGCTGTGAGAATGGTGAAACTGTCTGCAATGTGGAGGGTGTAGACTGAGTGGATGAAAGCTGTGAAAAAACCGATAATGCATTCGGTACAGTCTGAAAGTTGGACAAGTGCTTCTGTTGTTGCATTTGTTGATGCTGAGGCTGCTGCTGGTGTGATTCTTGCTGCTGTTGCTGCGGCTGCAACTGAGGCTTCTGTTCGTTAAATGATTGGCAATGTTGAAGCGGTTGCTGGAGGTACTCAGGATGACTATGGCCTTGGATTGTGTTGCCATTGATGTTTTGGTGGTACATCTGCTGAAATTGAGGCTGTGCTTGCTGCAGAATCTGACTGGATAGAAGAGAAGATCTACCGACGATGTTCTGGGGTTGCTGGAACTGCAGCATGGCAGGTGATACTTGCTTAGTCGTGCTCTGTAAAGCCGCCGCCGCCGCTATTGTTTGGTACATGTCAGGTTGCAGACCAAGTAGGGAGCTATCCAGCCTTGGCTGCATCCAAGGACTAATACCAAGTCCTCCAAAATTCAGAGACTGGAAACCTGTGTTTTGACCATCTCGAAGCCACATAAGAGAAGAAGCCAAGTCATCCTCCTTTCCGCCTGCCAAAACCATCAGAGGTGAATATGATTATCAATAACATCAGTAACATCATTGTGCACTGCTATGGTCTGGAAGGGCTCATTAAGGATGCTAATGCCACTCGTACCATATAAAGAAGGTAAGCCTGTTGGCCATGGACGCTTCAGTCTGAGAGGAAAAGGAGATGGATACATCGGGAATGTTGTCAGGGGCTCGATCTCCCAAAGAGACACCCTTGGCTGCCTCTCTCCAGCAGTCGACTCATCCCATCCAACCTGCATGATTCAAAGAAAACCTTGTTCACATGCTTAATTTTGAAGCAAGTCATAGGCTCATAATGAAGGCAGAAAATGACTAAAACACACGATCTAAGAATATGATAGACAAAAATGTAGGTAATGAAAGCGCATGAGTGGTCTATAAACAAACAGATGTTTCAAGATCTACCTTGACAGAACGCCAGTGTGAGTTCGTCCAACGAACAGGATCAAGATCACTTATTCCTGTTATTGTCCCCATGTATCTGCAAATAAGATCAATCATGCAATTTAGGCCACTTTATATTAGGTAGTGGCTGCAAAAGCTCTACAAATCACAACAGAGGATAAAACCATAAAGGTATAAACAGACATTGCATAAACACGTAGAAATGGGGCCAACTGATAGAGAAGAGGAAATAGAATTACGTGATGCGCACAGAATGAATTAAATGAGATACAACAAACAAATATTGGCATACCTCCTAACACTGGATTCTTCTGTTTCAAAAAGCATCCGGAAACGCATGCCCACCGATATGCGGGTATGGTAGACAGCCTTTACATATTTAGCCAGTGGTATAACAAACTCTGAAGGGCTTGCTCTGCAAATTGAATGGGAATTGAGTACTTTTACGAAATGATCAGATATGTGCAAAATATGGTTTACCTTGGATTATAGAAAATAGTAAACCGGCTATTTGTGGATGCAGCATGAGCAGCTGCAGCAAGCAGACCAATATGCATGCTGTCACTAGACAATACTGATGATGGCATGACCGTTTGTGGCCTATTTGCCCGACGAATTCCCAGAAGCAGCTGATTACTGTCATTCCTGTTCAGCCAGATTCATACATCAATACAAGAGGGGAAAAAATCTCTGCTGGGATTAAGCAGGAGAGATTTAGTGACTCTTTGAAAATTTACATACCAGATAAAAAGGACAGAGTCTCCAGCAACCAGTCTCTTTGCACTTACAAAGACGCTCCAACCCGTAGTCAGAAGATGCCGCTTTGGTTGACCTGAACAAGTTTAATTTTACATGTTCATCATACTTGTTCGAGATTCTTATTTGAAGATAGAATGTCACTGATAGATATGTGATTCTCACATAGTTGTACGTGTAAACAAGGCAGCAAGTATTACGAGGAAAATAACAATATTAAGAAGGAACATATATAAATGGTAAATAGCTAACCGCGAAAGATATGACGGAATTTCCATTCATTTCCATGAAGGTCTTTCGCCATCAACTCCTGTGCTGGAGGCTGCTGAGTGAAATCCTAAGAAGCATCACAGGAACCCTTAAGGAACACTAATGACTTGGCGTTTTCTCTGAAGAAGTATATCTGTTCAAAGGATGCCACAGACAATAGCCAACCAAAAAACACATACCAGCGGAGGAAATACTTTCTCTGCTGCTCGACGGGGAACAGAGAATCCACCATGTGTGCTTGTGTCACTAGCAGTTAACGTTTTGCAGAAATAATTTGTTGGCTGCTTGCTGGCAGTGCCTAGCTCGGCGGGTAGGAATGGATCCTTGAGCTCTTGCTGCAAACAAAACAAAACAAAACAAAATAAAGGAGAAAGTGTAAGCTTCTTAGATACAAACAAGAGTATACAAATATAGGGTAGAAGGTATTCTGTTTTACCGGGCTGAGTGGCTGCAGCGTCATTTGCGCATAGACTTCATCTGTCTCTGCATCAGCCTAAAGGAAGAAATACAGAAAAAGTTGATGAGACACAAAAGTAACAACAGTATTACATAGTTTTCAAGATGTTTTGTGTTGCTCCAGACTTACGTGCATGGTCACATTATGTAGCTGGCATATAAGCTGCGGAGGCAGGTTAGGATAGTTGGGGATCTGAGATTCCATTTCCTTATTTGTTGATGCTGCTACCTACGTACGAAATGTACATAAGTTCATTAACATCTCAAACAAATCTCTGGTCTTTGCAATTTAAGATCTGACAATGAGATGTTGCAATATAAGAAAAACCGTAAAAATTTATGGTACTAGTTTTGCTGATACTCCGAGAAGTAGCAGTTTAGTCTAGTTCTTATGAGATAAAATCTGTACTTAGATGAAGAAGACTAAACCTGCTCACTGTGGCCTTGCGGAAAATAAACCACCCGACTACCAACTGCAGGCAGCGAAACGAGGGGGCCGGCACACGCATGCCACAACTCAGAGTTTAGGCACTTCTGTTCCTCTGCAACTGAAAGAGGGAAAAACATCTCAGAAGAACACCCAGCAACATGAATTTTAATTATCAGCATATCCCATAATCAAATCATAGTTCAAAACGTATTTTAAGAAGATATTTTTAAGAGTAGAACAGATGGTTAAAAATCAAAGTTTTTTCTTAAAAAAATGAAGGAGGGGGAGGATAGAATTTTTAAGAATACTAATGGTTTGCATGTTTCCAGAAACAGATGACTTTTACAGGAAAAAACGTTACTGCATCAAGAAATATCACACTAATTTGCTTATAGACAAGTATAAATAAGCAGTGTAATAAAAAAAATTGATTCATGTGTATGTATCATTACTGTAACAGGAGTAAATCTGTTATTCAAAGCACAAATCACCCAAAAGATGAAGAAATTGACAGGCTGCATCATTGAATTGATTTGGAGCACATAATTACCAAACAAAATTTAAAGACTTCAAAGCCAACAACCTAACTAACTTGTCCTAAGAACATAAACCACCAATGGATGAGAGGAGCATTAATGAAGCAAAAAAGAAAAAGAAATAACAAAAGAGATGCAACTGGTCAACTCAATGCCCAATAGAAGAAGATGCTAGCTAGTATTCTCTGTACCTTCCGGCGGCGACGCAGGCTGGTCGGAGACGCTGCCGCTGCCGCCGCCGCCGGCCGACGGCGAGAGCTTCATTCTCCTCCTTCTTCTTCCCCCAACCGATCTAGAATGCAAACTCGAGAGTGCAAGAAATGGAAGAGAGAACGAATCCTTTTCTGCACCAAATCACGACGCCTTCCAAACAAGCGCTCGTGCCATCGCTCTCTCTCCTTCCCCAAACCGGCCAAACCTTCCTTCTTCTCCCTCCAAGCCGCGCGCGCAACCTTTTCCGATCCCAAAAGAGCTCAAAATTCTTCACATCACGCGGGCGCGGGGAACACACCGGCGAAGGTTGACGACGAGGAAGGAAGCAAGTCGTCTGTCGCCGGATAGAATGCGCGCGCGAAGCCGCCGCCGCCTTTGCAAGGCAAGAAACGCGGCGGGGAGCAGCGAGAGCTCAGATCCCCGCTGCAGCGAGCTCCGGAGAGGCGTGTCACCGCTCGAGTCGCGTCGACGAGACGCTGCTCCACCGCAGATCCGACCAAGCTCGCCGCCGCCGCCGCCGGAGTTGACGACGACTAGGATAGGACTAGGAGCATCCCAATCTCCACAGCTCCACCACCTCCTCCTCCTCCTCTACCACTCCAATAAGGCAAGAACAACAGTAGCTAGTGCGCAGAGCCGCAGAGAGAGAGAGAGAGAGAGAGGAGTGTGTGTGCTTGATTCTTGCAACTTTGCTCGGTTCTTGCTGCTGCCGCCTTTGCCGCTGCCGCTGCTCAGCTGCTGCGCCGTGTGCTGCTGCTGCTATGCAGTTCTCGGGGTTTTAACCCCACGAGTGGAGGTGGAGCTCCTCCTCCTCTCTCTCTCTCTCTCTCTCCTCGCTTCACCCTTTCTCTATGCGCTTTAAAAACCCAACCTTTTCTCCTCCCTGCACCATGCTTCTACTTCCAGTTCTAACCCCGCAGTAAAATAAATACTCTCTTTTTGCAGAATTTTTTACTACAAGTGTGTAGTTTACTGCATAATGTTTGGTTGCATAGGATATATTATAGTGCCATGAATATAAACAGAAGTAATAGGATGTATTTTAACCAGTTTAGAACATATGTAGTATAATATAAACCTAAGAATAAGACACTGTATGATACAATAAATCTAGACGAAGACGTATCAAATTTGTTATATCATAGGAGTATGTAGTATCACATCTAATCGTAGGTTGTTATATTATGAGATGAACTTTGTTCGTTCCATTCCACTCCATCTTTCCAAAATAAATTACTCTGGTAGTTATGTTTGTATTTACAGTACTACTCCGTAACATATATCATATTAGTTTAATTTGAGATAGAAAGTAGTCTACTATAAGTATACTTGCATACATACATCATAATTACGGTCAAGAATGAGATACTGAAAATGAGGAAAAGGTGCAAGGGGGAGAAAGGTGTGATCGCTTTGCAGCACACACCGCCTTTTTTTCTTTCTTGGGCCACTGCTGGGTTTGACATCGTTTTGCTGCTGCTGTTCATAGATGGATAAACCAAGCAAAGGCAGAGTGGTGTGGTGGATGGTCATGGGTATGGACCATTGAATCGAAACGTGTTGCGATGAAAAGGGATCGCTTCTGTTCTTGGTGAGAGATCCCACCCCATGATACTGCCTTTTTGACTTATGTTTATTCATCCTGAACCATATTAACACCTATAATAATAATTTGGTTGTTTCTTCTTACACCTTTGTTTAATTCAATTAATTGATGGATTGCGGAATAAATTGTGTGGTCAAACCAACATGTGCATCATATGTGTGGTGGTATACAAACTGGATTTGTATGTTTATACTCTGTATTTGTTTAGTTTTGAACAGCTTCAGTATACTGTTTATTGATTTTAACCTAATGACGTTGAAATCGGGCAAAAATAATTCGTGAAAAATGGGTGGAATTTAAGAAAACGTAGCTGTCAAAAACTAGTCCAGAATTTTCAGCCGTAGCTGTCAAAAGCCACCCCCATCCTCCTCTGTTCTTCTCACGCAAAAAAGAAAAAAAATCCCTATCCCTATCACAAATACGTACAATACGTGTAGCTAGATACTGAAAGCACCGTACAGTTGGGCAAGAGTACGTATAGTACGTACATGTCGGATTCTTCTCTGAATCCTCTCTCTCTCTCATGTGAAGAAACAGCCATGAATTAATTGAATTGAATTGATGGAATTCCAGCAATGAAATTCAAAAGGTGGATTAGATCACATCCTTTTTTCAGGAAATACAGATGATTTGTACTGAAAGATGCGAATCTGAAAACTGTTCATCATCAGCTGCAAGCTGCTGATGAGGACCACGAAAGTTAGTAGGCTCTGCGTCAACACATATCTGAATTTTTTCTGCAGCAGCTATGCTGCTAATGCATGCATGTTCACACAGAAAAAGCAGGAGTAGTACTGGTCATCCCATGATACAAGGACGACGCATATGCTCGTAATTAATTGGCCGCTTAATTGTATATATCCTCCATGCCGACACCTTTCTAACCCTGGATTTTGAGCCGATTAAGAACAGATTAATGGTAATAGTACAGACAAGTTGATATTGTCTCAGCAATTTGTTCCCAGTTAATAAAGTCACCGGCTTACTTAAAAAAAAAAAGGTTGATATTGTCTCTTGGACTCTAAACATTTGTGATGCTAGTTGATGAATACAACTCAATTGTACTGTGCACGTGTCATATATAAGTAATACTCATGTGAATCAATAGAACGCTCGTAAAAATGAAAAGGGATAACGAAAACAATTGATAACCTATAACAACTATGGAGAAATTGATTAGATCCAATTCCTTTAGTTTCGTGGAATAAATTTAACCCTCTTTTATCACCACAAAGAGGGCCAAATGGAACAAATAAAGCGCAGAGACACTGAAAACGTCAGAAAGCCGATAAGAATGCTTGCCCTTTGGGCACAAGCTCCAGCCATTTTCGATCGACGCATCACATGCATGGCGATCATCAAAATCGATCGATGCATGAATGGCAACATCAAGAAGCATCTTTGGCAACGTATGAAGAACATCCATGATCTATATAGGTAGAGAGAGGAGGAGGAGAGCTTTGGGTTTTGGATAATTGGATTCCGGTTTGGACAGGGACTCGACCGACACGCCTAGTCCCCCACACTGTGCCCTATCCTTGCAGCACAAAACATCTCCATTTGGCATCAAAAGCCATCTTGGGTCCATACCCTAAAATACATGCATATATATATATATATATGCATGCATACTCACTCTTTTGGATGGATAAGATAGACTTTGCTAAATTTCATAAACTTTTCATCTGAAAATAAAATTTTAGACTTTGAGAACACAAGTGTAGAAAAAGTACCGAGTTCATTACTCCCTCCAGTCAAATTTATTTGACATCAATAGCAAATATTTTTTACTAGAGGGAGTATATCGAAGTATAACATTTTTATAAATTATAATGTATATACTCTGTCTGCTTTAAATTATTTGTTTAATTTTCTTTCTATGTTTATTCTAAGCCAAACATTTTAATCTTTGATAATAAATATATTTTAACTCGTATGGTTTAACAACATGCCAATTATACATTATAAGTATTTTTCAAGATAAATCTAAACTGTATGAATTTTCAATAAGTTAAAGACAAAAATATTTAAATTATGAAAAAAAATTAAAACGGAAGGAGTAACAGAAATGCAATTGTCTCACGTTAAGAGACCGCTACATGATAACCACATGGAAATCACGCTTAATTACCATAAAATTCGTTGACAAGTCATCAGTGAAAGCTAAGTCCCTCATGATCCGGAGACTAACCGAGACTAATCTTGAAATTTCTTCGTAGGGTCACATGCCGGTCGCTTTACCATCTCCTGTGAGAGAGAGATTAAGGCATTTTGCACAAGAAAATTAACAAATTGGGCACAGTCAAGTGCTCCCAAAGTGCTTCATGTCTTGTCCTGAAAACTGGGTAGTAGGTCATGCACTGTTGCACTTCATGCATATTCTACAGTTGTTTTAATGCAAAGCTTCATTAGTAGTACTACTAGTAGTAGTAACAGATCAATCAAGGTGCTGATTAAGGGGAGGAATGGTCTGGTTTGGTCACTAATAATGGCAGAATGGCCATCTTAATTAGTCCTGGGATGGTGACAGTCTGCCAGGGCTATCTCTGAATGTGCTGCAAGCAGTTTTGGTTCATATTTTCTTTTCTGATGGTACTGCTATCATATTACTGCAGACACAGTTGTACAGCAATGTGCAGGACCAGGACTTTGGGCAAGCTCAAGAAGCATGTGCTGATTGTGACAAGCAATATGTTATTGCAAATATCTACTAAGTCCTTTTCATTTGTATGGACTGACACAAAAAATGAAAAACCTACTATATGCAATAAGCAGAGCAGGCATTTGGTTTCAGAAAAAGAGTGTCTCGATGTTATATATTTAATTTTCAATTTAACTTCATGGCCACAATTCTGGGTTGTATACATCAAAGTTGTCAGGAATAAGCACATATGCAAATGCGTTTGGAGAATGTAAAAATACCAAGGGACAATCGATTTGGAGGAATTGAAATGTTTCCAGTGAAAATCCTGTAAAGTTCCTACATTCTGAAGAAGCCCTAAGACCATTCACAATCCACACGCGTGGTATTCAGCCCAGTCTTCCACGTCGAAGATTCTCAGCCACATCGATCTCTCCCGTGCCCAAGTGAGGAACGTGGAGCTAAAGTTGGTCACACGTTCCTCATCAGAATGCGTCATTGATTCTTCAAGGAAAGAGAGCACGGTGGCTGGGGCGGAGAAAGAGAGAACGAGGCGAAGGGGCGGTCCTACCAGGGAGCCGCTGTCACCATCATCTTCGAGTTGCCGCCGCCGCGTCGTCGAACTGCCACCACGAGCTATCGAGCTAGGCTCAAGCGGCGTCTGGGAGTTGAGATGCGCCGGCAGGGAGGGGGAGCGGCAGAGAGGAGGGAAAGCTGCCACGGTGGTCGTGGAAGGGGAGCTGCCCCGGGCTGGATCTGGTCGCGCCGTCACCGCTTCGGCCGCCTCTCCGTCCGGGCGCTGTCGCCGAGAAGGACACGCCGACGTTCCAGATCTGCCTCGAGCTCCTCGCCATCCAAGCATGCACGCGGTGCCGAGTTCGTCGCTGCTTTGATCCACCGACGTGGGTGGTAGGGAGAGCGGCGGAGGGAGAGAGGGGTGCCGGCGGCGAGGTTGCCGAAGGAGGAGGCCGATGGTTGGTGGGGAAAGGCAAAGGAGAGAGAATAGGTGGGACCCACTATCATGTACCGTGAAGAATAAAATAGACCCTATGCACTTTGAAGGGTGTGTCTTACAAAGTTCATAATCTAGATGGTAGCTTTGGCTACTCGAATACGGTAATCGCACTGCTATTGTCCTAATAGATGTAATCTGATTCACATTTTACTTTCAGGATTGAGAGTCAGCAGGGCATAAAGAAAAAAAATGTGATACTACACAACTACCACATGACCTGTTGCCAAATCTGAGTGCTGAAAATTCAGCATCTGAACGGCTGCTGGACTCTGCAAATGGTGATGCGTGGAGATATATAGAGATACTACCAACCAAGAATTTGGAACATTACATCCTGGTTTTCTGGATACCTGCATTTTTGCCATTTCTACTTAGGGAAGGGGGCAAAGAAAAGGATTGGTTTGGGACCTTGTACAGTAAAAAAAATTGCTCATGAAATGTGCTCATCTTCTCATGCAGGGATGCAGTCTGGAGTTAGGACCATTTTTTGCAACTGCTGGGGGCACCTAAGAAATGGTCCCTCTCACACCCTCTCTCAAGTCTTTATCTCTTTCTATGACCACTTTGGAGAAAGGGCTAAGCTCTTTGTGGGAAACTATATCCAAGAGTCAAATACAACAATCTTTTCTTTTTGTTTCCTTGCATTGGCAATAGTGAGACAGGGCCAATTCATTTGCAAGGTGTAGTGTGGGGATGCTCTAGGAGATAGAGCTCTTTGGGATTGGCAGAGGGTGGGTACTCTTTCTCCAGTAGGTGAGGGCAGCACCTCAAAACAGTAGGTGCCATAGCCCCATAGATGTTTCAAACAATTACATCTTCATCTCTTTTTAATTTGTTTTAGAGGAACAGTTACATCTTGTTTGTGGTAAAAGTACATATCAAAATCTTAATTTTATTTTTTTAAAAAAGGAAGTGTTGGGATACTTGTCAAAATCAAAACGAGCAGCCCCTAACAGAAGTGTGAATTGTGCATTCTAGCAGTCATAAAATTAATCAGAGTAAGCCTGTTTCAAACAATTGAAGCCTCCTAGGCAATTGTATGATACGAGAGTCTTTCTTTTTCTACTAGATCCCTACAGGGAATTGAACTGATTATTACTGTTAAACTTTGTATTGAAACTAAGGTTGATTGTATTATGTCAATACAGTTCTGTTGTTTTATCCTTATGCTTCTTGTACAACAACAGATAAGAATTTTCCTAACCACCAAGCGGTAGTACCTGACTAACAATAAGTTAGATCCTTGTACATACTCAATTTACAGCAGCAGTTAAAGTTGATCAGTTTACAGGTTTTTGTCCTCATGCAAGTATGAAAGGGTATAGACACTACTACTAGTAGGCTAGAAAGTATACATAGGGCATTGTTTACGGAAGTTTCTCGTAAATGCAGCTTCTCCTAGAATTTTCAGCTCTCTTAAACAGTCTAACTTTTCACCAAAATTCTAAGAATCAAAAGCTATATAATCTACGAAATAAACCAGAAGACACAAGCTGGAAAATACAACATCTTTTGAAATTCTCAATAGCTAGCTTATCTACAGCTGCTTTTCAGATTTTCAAAAGAGCCCTAGGTAGCCAGCCATTGGAGAGGTCATGCAAGGACAATTCCATCCAATCGATGAATTGCAATGGAGTAGTAGGATGAGAGCTTGTCCAAATTGTACCATCCTGTGCCATAACTCCCATTACTGCATAGGGTACTGTGTGTGGTCTCCTCTCCTTTCCCTTTGTTGTGTCAATGAACAGTATGATTGTGCTTGATGTGACTTGGTGGCCGTAGTGGGGCTGTACAATTGTCACCAATTATATCCAGGGAAATAAATTGCCTTCAACTAATCACCCAGAAGAGCCACTGTGCTCATAGACTGCAAAACAATCCAGTGCCACTTCCACAGTACTTGGGCATCAATAATGCCTTGTGTAAGGAGGGTGAGATCCATAGAATTTAAGCATTCAAAAGCCTGCAGAAATTCATAGGATTTTCACAAGAATCGGTTTAATTTCCGTAAAACGTACAGATAGAATTCTTCTCGACATTACAAATAGAGTCTTTTAAGTGTGCAATTCACTGCATACTGTAAGAAGGATGAGACCTAGAGCTTAAACATTTAAGCATGCAGAGGGTTCCCAAGAATCGGTTTAATTTTCACAAAAAACGGTTCTTCGAAAAAAAAATATTTCGTAAGAAATGGAAAAAAAATCCACGTTACAAATGGAGCCTTTTAAGTGTGTAATTCACTGCCTTTGTTAAGGTAATCTGATTGGAGCAGTAGTAAACTTAGCTGGCACTCAAAGTAGTTGAGATGCAGATCCATTGCAGCAATTCTTTGGGAGTACTAGACCGAGTTCCCCTCCTAGTATTGAATGATCAACAGTACGCCGTGCCAAGATCAATCGCCGCCGTCGATTCTCGATCCAACGGCTCGCCTACACTCTTGTAGTACAAACCACTGCATGACTCTCCACATTTTCTCGCACATTTGCAGCTACTCCAGCTTTCATATCTGTCATGGGCCTCATGGCACACTGCTGCAAAAATGCATCACCTGTTTGCAAAAAAGTCCTCCGATTCTCCTAGGAATCTATAGGAATGATTAGCTGCAATATTATAGTGCTAGTAGTAGGAGTAGCATACTCATATCCAGATTAAAAACTCTGCCTTTTTTCATTTTTTTTTACACTGTGCTAACTTCCAGTAAAGTATCATCAGGCACAGTGTGACACTCTTCTCCTGCAGAGGTTGCAAAAGCCTGGCTATCTCTGATAACAAGTTGCAAAAATTTTGCCCTGCTGATCAGCATCATCAGCAGGACACTGAACTGTTTGCTTCACACTGGGATGGAGAGGCTCAGGAGATGCCACGTGGACACTCACTCTGTCTGAGCTGTCAGTCTCACTGCCTGATCAATCGAGAGAACTGTTGCCACGATGCACGTATGCGTCAATCATGTCTCAGCTTGATCGACGCTTCTTGTTCTCTTGCAGAGCTCGCTGACAGACGAGGTTGGCAACTGTCAACAACAGGGATTAAATTCAGACATTTTCCACACTAGTTACTGCAATAGACTTTGCTTCACATATAGAAGTCTTCTTTTTCAGATACTATATACTCCATTCGTATTAAAATAAACCAAATTTTATAGCTATGTCCAGATTTGTGTACAATTTGAGACGAAGGGAGTATAGCGTTTTCTTTTTCAGATATACTAGTAGTAACCATCTTACAGAAGACATGAGTTGGAGATAGAGATGAAAAGAAGTGATTTTGAGTACCTAATGCATAATATAATTATTGCTGAACTTTAGCATGCAGCTTTCATAAAATATATGTACTACATACACATAAGTAGTACTGTACATAACAACTGACAACAAGAATAGACTTGATGGAGATAAATTCACACACATTGCTCCTAGTCCACTCAATGAGCTGGTGGGTCCATATATTGGGCCCTCACTGTTCTGTGCTTGGAAAAAACTAAAATGAATAATCTTGGACATGAGAAAGAAAGAAAGAAAGAAATGCATGTGGTGGCAAAGCATGACAAGACAATTTCATTGAGAGGTAGTAGTAGTAGCATAGTGTCAAAAGTGGTCAAGAAAGGCATCCAATGATGCTTCCTAAGATGGCCTTATTCTTCCTCAAGTTAGGGCAAAGGCCCAAAAGCTTGGCTTCCCCACTGTCAATCAACAGAGGAAGATTGTGAGGTTAGGTACCAGCAGTATAAAATTATGTAGCAATGTTCAGAAATAGCCACTCTAGGGTTAGTTGGTTTTATTGAGTGGGGCCATCATCTTAAATGCTTGTATGCATTACATGTATAACCAAATTCAGAAAGAGATACAATCTTTGCCCCTCAAGTCTGTATATTCTGTTACTTATTGCAAGTATCCTTCTTGCAGTAAATACCAGCGACATATGTTCAGCCTGCAGTCATGTGCAGATTGGTAATAACATATACTTACATGTTCTCTTGAAAATTTTCACCTTTGATTGGTTCTACTTCTGGAGTAGTAGATTCTACATAGAGTGACAGTAACAAATTGCAACTCATCAGAGAAAAAAAATGCAGATTCACCTGGCAATGCAGAAATGCAGATGTAGACAGCATGGTGAAGGTTCACTTCTAGGTGGCTCCTTCAGATCTGGTCAGCAGATAGATAGGGTCTTCCTCTGCTGTCTTCATGATTGCAAATTATGCACACAAGGGTAGTAGGACCATTGATAGCAAAATAAATGTATTTGAGCAATTCAAATTCCAGTAGCATAACACAATAACACCAATTTTCCTTGAGCACAAATGCCAGTTCAGAACTAAGGTTAGGTTCAGAAAATTAATGTAGGGGGTCCCTTGGCCCTAACCAACCCAGTACTTCCCATAATGCCACTTAATCCAATGATGCCTAGATCTAGCTAGTACTAGTATTGTGTACTCCCTCCGTCCCATAAAAACTCAACTAGTATGGATGAGACATAATCTAATATATTATGTCTATATTCGTTGTACTAGATCATATCTTATCCTATATTAGGTTGGGTTTTTATGGAATGTAGAGAGCATGCATGAAAGCAACATAGATGGGTCAGTACAATTCACCAGAATTACATTAATACTACAGTAGTAGCTTAGGGAGTACTCTATGCATGCTTAATTGCATGGGACTCTCTTGGAGTTAGCTTCTCATCACTGTCACATCCTTAATTATGCATATCATGCATAAGACAAATCCAATGGATCATAGTCTATGTATATTCTAAAGTGACAGCACATCCTAATGCTACCAGGAAAAAAGCCTATGGCTAGTCCAATTTAGGTACTCCCTATCTGAGAGGGAATTAATGTGTTAATTAATTAGCAGATAATCACAAGGGCCAAGTTGTTAACCAAGCAAGTGCATATCTGATAAGGACAACACCCAAATATGATATTGCCGCATGTGGGGTCATCCTTGATGCATGAGAGGTTAAGACCAAGACATATATCTCTCTCTAGGAGGTTCATAATATCAGCTACTACTAATTAAAATTGAGAATATTTTGCTTTGCTTTGTGCAAGAGTGGTCTAGAGAGCCCAGGAGGGGGCAATGATGATGATTAGGATAGAATCAATGTTCCCCTTGGGGCTAGCTAACTTTTAACTATTGGAGACCTCATGCATGCATACCTGTTGCTAAAGAGAGAAGCGGTGTACTGATGCATCTGCAAGCACGCTTGCTCACCTCATGTTTTACTGTACATTTCTAGCTGTACACTGCAGATACTTAATTAGCTATAATTAAGTGATGTAATTTTTTTTTTGGCAAAGAAGTGATTTTGATTGAAATTTTAGGTCATTGAGAGGTAAAAAAATATTGGTGTAAAATTTGTTACCCTCTAATATATACCTGAGTTATTGGGAGAATTTTACACGTACGGTACCTCTCAAGAACAGTAGAATCGCTCTTTTAAACTAGTTGACCTCATGACTCATGAGCACCATAATTTCACTGAGTAATAAAAACAAAAAAAGAGAACTCACAAAATCATTGCTGTTACATTCAGTTATTATTTACTAATGAGCCTTAGGATTGATGGCTCTTAATGCTTTATCTTCTCCTTTTCTTTTAAAATAGTTTATGTGTGTTTTGGTTTTATACGTCTTAATTATACATAGGCTGAGAATGTTCCCTCAAATGCAGTTGTATCATCTTGATATAATTTATCGAGTTCAATAAGACGTCTATTATATTAAAAAGTTATTAATGAGTAATTATCCAACCTTGCAGCTATAGCTCTATCTTAATTATCTAGCAAAAATGGAGATATATACACGTCATCTTTATAAGTTTATACACTTGGCACACTTATCCAAAAGTTAAGTAATCATCCATAAAGTGAGTATTATACATAGACGTATCATTCTGCACTATCTCAATGTGGGATTGACATGCATATCAGTTGCTTTCGGATTGATGTCATGAGCATTAGTTAATTTTACTCTACAGAGAGTAGACTCACTAAGATACACTGATTAATTATGTGATAATAAAGGCCAGGTGTAATAATTTAGCATTTGAACATGGAAAGCTAGGAGAAAGCAAAATTAATAAAGCGGGTCGAATCGATCGATGTGTCACGAGGAAATCGCGAATTCGGATTGGAAGGGTTGACAGCGACTAAAGGAGGGAGATCTACTGGATGACTATGTAGTCAAAAAGAGAATGAAAAAGGAGGACGCACCCAATTAATTAATTATTAATATTATTACTTCTTCCGTTCTTAAATATAAATAACATAACATCCTGCTGAGATGATCCAGTTATATCTTCAAATTTTAAATCACTAATATATAAAAAACTGCTATTTAATTTATATGTGAAAATGATATTAATATGTTCATAATAAAAATATATTTTATAAAATATGTTAGACAGAGTTAGAGAAAGAATACGTACATTGGATTGGAGATTGTAACGATGTCAAGTCAGTAAGAAAGAACAAAGGAGTAGTAATCAATTAACATAGCTTTTATTTCTCTAGTGAAAACAATTAACCAGTCAACATTGATCTTTGGGTAACACATGGAAGATATCATCTAACACAGTGTTCACAATATATATGGGGGCCCATATATCACTCTGCTAGTAATAAATTGTACAGTAATACGGCTGGGCATGCATGCATGGGCCAAGATGAAGCTGGGTGTATATATCACTATATGTCAATGTGGGGTCCATGTGTGCATGTAACTTGATCACCGTTTAATTCATCTCTTTTAAGTTCTCTATCTTTTTTTCCTAGCATGCATGTCAATTGGCCAAACCATAGGCAGTAGTACTCCAGCTAGTGCATGCAAAGATGAAAGACCGATCTTGTCTACAGTTCTCAGTGTTATTGCTGCTGTCCTTTTCTTTTTGTTAATTAGTGCTCTTTAATTTTTGTTGTCAGATTAATTTCAACATGTGACTTTTATCCTTTGGATGGCAATGCCTTTCAGTTTCAGGTATACGTGCTCTTGGACCAACTCTCTAGCTCTTTCCTCCTGTTTCCCAAAAGAAATTAATTGAAAGGTAGTAAGCTAGGATACATGTCCTGTCTGTGTTTCTGCATACTAAGTACAAATACTATAATAATCTATCTTGGTCTCATGTTAATTGGGAGTAAAATAATTCAGGTATGGGTGTCTATGCTGCTTTAGATCGTCTTATTTAATTTGTTTTAACGCCATTTGAATTGGAAGTTTGACCAGGAGCAAAGCTCATAGATTAGATTCCTGCCTGGTCGACAGGAAAAACAAAAGAAAAAACAGCATGCTCCACAGAATCTATACTGCGTACGTGCATGTGCCATATTAAAACTTACACCTGAGCATCTAGCATGCATGCCAACCAAAGGAGCCCACAAGAAACAAAAATGAAAAAGAAAAAAGAATCTGGGCTTGGCCCATGTGATGATTTGAATTTTGAAGCAACAACTCTCAACTCATCCATCAGCCCGGCCAACCGGGGAAAAATAACTTTGTTTTTGCCTTTGTTTAAATTAGTAGTAGGATGATCACCTTCAGTACTAGATTTATCAATTTTGAGACGAAGGGAAGGGAGTATGTTGGAAGTAGGGTCTGCAATCTCGATTGGCTAGTTTATTTTCCAGCCCCACCAAGATGTTGATTTCTTTTTTTGTCAATTTTGAACGAAATCGGCAAATCTCGAAAAAAAAACATTTGAGATGCATATTTCAGGCTGACTCGGTATGTTTTAAATTCGTTGAGACTCTGAACCTTGGTTGGAAGTCCGTATTTCGAGTTAAAAAGTTTTGACTTTCGAAATAAGGCAGCAAAATGTAAGCCGCATTCATCCCCATGTAAGTTTTCTTCCATTTTTCAATCATTTTTGAGACGAAGGGAAGGGAGTATGTTGGAAGCAGGGTCTGCAATCTCGATTGACTAGTTTATTTTCCAGCCCCACCAAGATGTTGATTTCTTTTTTTTGTCAATTTTGAATGAAATCGGCAAATTTCGAAAAAAAAAAACATTTGAGATGCACATTTCAGGCCGACTTGGTATGTTTTAAATTCGTTGAGACTCTGAACCCTGGTTGGAACTCCGTATTTCGAGTTAAAAAGTTTTGACTTTCGAAATAAGGCAGCAAAACGTAAGCCGCATTCATCCCCATGTAAGTTTTCTTCCATTTTTCAATGTATTACAAATTATAAATAAAACCAAGGCTTTTTTTGAAAAATAGCCAGCTCGCAAAACCCTCCACCTTCCAGCGCGCGGAGCGACGTGGATAGCAGCGGAAGCGAGCACGTCGGTTCCGAATCGCTGTGAGCGCAGCAGACGGAAGTCAGTTTTAATATAACCAATAGGGGTGGGCGTGAACCAACCCGCGGGTTAATGAAAACAAAATCAGAAGCTGATATGCAAAGTAATAACTACAATCAAGCATACACCATCCGTCCTTTAAAAAAAACTCAAATCCTAGCTATGAATTAAAAAAAACTCAAATCCTAACTATAAATCTGGACAAGCACTTATTCAGATTCATAGCTAGGATTTGGTTCTTTTTGGGATGGAGAGAGTTGTTGACAAGTAAACATCCACATCACATCGGATTATCCAAACTGGCATTATTAGATTACCCTGTAACAAATGTTGTAATACAGTTCTATACCATATCCAACCCGAGAAGAATTATCAATTGGAACAAATGAACATGGGTTTACAGGTTACAACACAGGTTTTTATCTTGTACAGTCATTTGTATTCTTGGAAGTTGACATGTCCAGTGGCCTGGGCATGTTCCACAGCTTCCTGTATTGTGCAAGAGAAATGCTCTGATCAGTTCATGTTTATCACGGATTGGTATAAACATATTGTGTTTTTTAAGACCATCACTTTACCTTTTGGCCAATGACACCAATTTGGCAGACGCCGCAGCGCAAGGTGAAGTTTGCAGTGTCTGTGTAGCTCCTCTTCCTGCATATTGCATGTCCAACCAATGGTGAATTAGACATATGAGTGAACCATTCACATATTGCATTTGCGTCATATGATCGTGTTCGATGATGCAATTTACTAGGAGCTAAAGCATTTTCTTTTTGTTTCCGGATGCATATTTTGGATAACTTCTGAACATGTGCTAAACAAAATGTTCTGTTCAAAGGGATCATTGATTTCTGCAAATTATGTAGCTACTTAATAGGAAAATAACTAGGTTTGAAATGACAGATACCTCTGTGCCTCCTTCACTAAGTTAAGAGCAAGGCCCTCTACTGGGTCAATCGATCGTTTGTGGTCGACAGGGAAGATAGTCTGATCAAATTCTTCTGGCGCAGCTTCAAATGGTGACATCTGAATTTTATTGATACAAAACAGCCAAAATTAGTTGGCATCTCAATGTGTTTTGTTTATTGTAGAAAATTTATCATGAATACTTACAGCTAAAGCGTCATAATGCAGCCCATCATAGATGAGCATAGCGCGCTCAGTGTAGTTCTTCTCCTGTATCAAGGGATGCAAAGCTAAGACACCACCTTAACACTTTAGGATAAACAAAAGGAAAGGAATATAAGATCCACCAACCTGACCATACAGATCACAGCGGGTTGTCTGGATGTCATATGCAGCAATTTCACGGCCATAATATTCCGATAGGATAGAAAGTTCAATGGCACCTGTACAGTTGAAGAAACAAGGGGGAAAATGTCAAATATCAGCAGGTAAACTAGCAAATCATCACACGTAGAGTTAATTGCTGTAACTCCAGAAAGAGAAAAAACTTGTATTGGTAAGTGGTAACCCAAAGCGCTCATATCATTTGGAGGAACTTTTAGTGCCAGCAGACTACTAATGGAGGCTGAAACTTATATAGCAAAGATGCTTACCAGGAGAACATGAGCTCAACTATTTTCATGGTCTAAGGCATAAATGTGTAAAAGCATGACATTGCATTATTCCTCTTGCAAAAAAGGGATGGTTTAACACAAATTTTAGAGCATTGATGCAACAAAATGTGGTGCATGAGTTCCTCTAAGCATGACTATATGTCAAAACCCATGGATAAACAACATAGCATGAAAAATTTCCGTTGAGATTGTTTTTCAGCCTTGTTGCTGTACATGATTAGTGATGCAGAAGCTCACCTCCCCACTTTTCAGGATCCAAAATCCAAGCACAGTATGCTTCATTTGGTTTTCCAAGAAAAACTTCACTGTACTTTGCAGGATCACTAGCAACTGCTGCTGCTATAACCTTCAAGAAAAGAGGGAGAAAAAGTAGCAATGTCAACCATACTGAATTTTGCAGCAGTAAGGCAATAATTGTAAGCCTCGCTAAAATCGACATCATCACATGCGTACTGGTGCCTTTCTCATATCCGAGCTAATACGCTATCTATTGCATTTATTCTTGTCTTCTACCAAAAGATGGTATTAAACAAACTGTACTAACATAGCTACTTATTGAGGAAGGGGTAAAGAATTCACCACAGCAGCTGAACATCAATACTCCTGCATAAAGTTTTTTTTTTTTTAATAACGAACATAACTAGGTACAGTTGACAAAATAACGCTTGAGTAACAGATATGCCAATGGATCTAACTGAATTCCATTGTTATCAGTGCATGCCATGTAAGAGTTCATCAAAGAAGTTTATCACATGAATTGAATTAAGGCCAGCAGCTCATCTATATGATAGTTCAATATCATTGTCAAGCTAATAATATCATTCCATTTGTTCCAATTAATGCAGCCACACATGATAGTACAACTGGTTTTGGTAGAAAATGGCCTCAGAGCATATATATAAATGTTTGATACCAAATACTATAAACATATTATAGAACAAGAAGTTTGTAATAAGCATGATGATAGCTTTAGTTTGAGTTCGCAAAAATTCGAGGGGGATGTATATCATTTTTCTTTACAACATCAGAGCCTCTAAAAACCTTGAAGAGTAAGAGGGAAGACATATATGCAGGTACATGGTCTTTCAATGTAGATACCTGTCTGAGCTCAGAAGCCTTATTCCTATTATGCTCCATGACATACCTGTATCACAGAAGGTATAATCGGCAACCGCTCCATTTGTGAAACCATCAATAATACAGATAGCACCATGATTGAGAAATCATACCCGACAGCATTGAAGAGGCAACTGTTGTCCGAAGGGATCACCCTCCTCACAACAACACCTTCCATTCCGGCTGAGCTAGAAACCATTAAAAAAAAACAATCGTCAGAAGAATAGAATTGCAAGTACCACTTGTCATGGGCGGATCTAACATGGGACATGGGGGTTCAGTTGAACCCCCAAACTTTTTGGGAACAAATTAACAAACTGTTATTAGTATTAAGGTTAAGGCGAATTTGTAGAACAGAAGCTAGGGTTAACGCAAATTCGATATAGAAAAAAAGTGCGTGGGTAGAGAGAGATGGGAAAGAGGATGTGCTAACCAGGATGCGGCGGAAGCAGCAGGACGAACGACGGCGCCCCTGCTCGCTCGCTCGCTCGCTCGCGGGATGGATGGGGATCGGCTCAGGCGGCGGTGGCGGAGGATGCGGCAGGACTAGCGACGGATGGGGATGGGCGCAGGCCCTCCTACTACCTACGGACGGATTGCCTCTCTAATCAGTTCAATCATCGTCGGTTCAATAAAATAATTAAATTATACTATATTTTATTTATATTTATTAAGAATTTTGGTTTAAACAACCCATCTTTACCTACCCAACCTCTCTATCTCTTCTCTACTATTACAAAAATTAAAAGTGTTTTTGCTCTTCCACCTCTTTATTATAAAAATTAGGGAAAAGTCATTATTACACCCTTGAACTATTGGGTGAGTACGAATTACCCCCTCAGACTCGAAAACTAAACATCTTTCACCCTCAGCTATTAATACCGGACGAATTACCACTCTGACTCAAACCGGAGTGGTTTTGACTACATGACAGTACAGTCAACAATTCTTTTTTAAATCAACGGGTCCCACCTGTCAGTCACATCCTCTCTATCTCTTGCCCCTCACCTCTCTATCTCTCTCTCTTTCCCCAATCCTCTGTATCTTCTCATCTCAATCACACTCTCTCTCTATCACCAAGTAGCCGGTGGACGGGGAGCCGAGGAGGGTAGCGGCAGCGGGCGCAACTCGGAGCGAAGGTGGCGGGCGGGGAAGGTGGAGGTAGCTCGGCGCGGTGGAGAGGGAGCCAAGGACAGCGACAACGGGAGGGGACAGGGGAGGCAAATTGGAGCGGCGGTGGGCGGGCGGGGACAATAGAGGCATCTCGGAGTGGTGCCAAAGCTTAATTCTCTCCCTCTCAACCCCCCTCTCTCTCCCTCCCCGCAAGGGGTAGGTCTTACCGCGCAACTCCAGGGAAGGCCGTCGCTCGCCATTTTCTCGCGCAAGTCCTTGCCCACCATTATCATTCTCGGCTCCCCCTCCGCCGGTCCGAGCTGCCTCCACTACGAGGACGCTTGGTTGGTTGAGTCACTCCTATCGGTTGTTGCAACGGTGATTGCGATGCCACAGGTTATGATGCCGAAGGGATGTGAGTCATCGGTTCAGTGATTGGTGGCTTCATCTTCAGCATGCTGATCAGCTGTTCTGGTGTAAACTGAGTTGAACTCTACCCCCCGTGCATCGGTTGTTGCCTTATCAATATTGTTGGAATAGGTCCGCTGGATATGGGAGCCGATGTGATCTGAGTTGGAATTGTATGTCGTTTCCTGCCAATTTCGATCTTCAGAGCCCTATAACCCGGGAAAGCATCTCCTGAAAGGTAAATAGGTCATTTTGCTTTTTCCTTAGCTATAGTGTCATCTACCACCGTCTTGATCATGTTAGTTAATGTATTAACAAGTACACCGGATTGATTGATCAAAGCGTGATGTACCGCCGAGTCGATGCAATCTTGTAAAGTGTGGAGTTCTTCATCACATGACTCGGTTTTGACCCTTTTGCCTTTATCATCATTTATTTCAGATGTACTTGGCTCTATATTCCCAATTGGTGGCAACTCGACTTTGGATTTTTGAATCACTTTACCTTGTCATGTCACTGTGAACGAGTACAAATATTGGTTTTGGAGCTGATCCAGTAATCTCTTCATCTATTCTCTTTGCCCTCGTTCAGCTGCTCGATTGTTATGGGCAAAACATTGTCCTCTGTGACTTCAGTAATGTTGGGTGTCATGATGACACTGGTCCCACCGGGCGTGCCAAAAGCGTGTTGATGCAAAAGACACACACACTGGCCTGGGAGTTCTGCTTAACTCCAGTGTAGGTGCAAAGCTTACTTTCGGGTTCAAGGGCGTGCCAGTTGATTTGGTCCTGCAATCAACAAGATGAAACATGCAAGTATTATTAGTAAACGATAGTCGATCAGCTAGAAAGCCGATGACATATCGTAATGTGATATAGCCGATGCAAAGTAGGGTGAATCGACTGTAAGGCATATCTATAATACTAAATAAATCCTAAACCTAGTCCATCGTCTATAGAAACTAACATTATATAATCTATAAATCGATATTACTTTGGAAATCAGCAATTAGGATAGATCGAAATTAACCGAGATAGTATAAATTGCCTAGATTCAAAATAACACGAAATAATGATTACATACGTTTATATCATAGCCGATGTCCAAATTTAAGCGTGTATCGGTTATAGCTCCGATACTACCTTATATTAAGATGTCACGGTATACATTTTGATTTTTTTTTGTTGAAAAATGTAGCACAAAAAAATATAGCTAGTCATGATTAATATTACTTGCCAGGCTACCAATTAAAATAATCTTAGCAAATCGTTTTTCCATTTGATTCAAACGAGTAAACTTTTCAGGTCAACATGCCATCCTAATACGATTTTGAGAGAAATTAAGAAATAGAGGAGGTTATTCACTAACCATGGACATAAAGAAAAAATTACTCACATCCATGGTATAATATACTCAAATTTATCAATAGTTTAGTAATGTTACTAAAAATTTCATAATTTTAACACAAATTTGTTCTTTACCACAGTGCAGGTAAAACTAAAAATTTATCCTGGAATTTTTCTGTTATTCCATCTTCTTCTTGTTATCTTATTCTTCTCTATTTTCAATAATGATAATGCTAGCTCTAGCCACCATACCTTGTAGCTAAACACTGCTAGCTACTTTATGTACACACGCTATGTAATGTATATTGTTTATACTTTTTAATAATTTAGTAGTAATTCTCATGACATATTAATAATATTAGTTAGTAGTAAATTTTACATGAGTTACTATGAATTACCGTGACTTCCAGGTTACTTAACTATTATTAGAAACTAAAAGATATTTTTCACCAACATAATCTTGAATTCTCTTAACTAATAATATAAAAAGATAATATCCAATGCTATATAGTCATATAAATATCTATAATTTAGATGGATAAATAATAGAGTGACATTTGTTATGAATCTAAGGATCATAGTGTACTATAAATATTGCTCAAGAGAACTGTGATTTTTACTATATACAATTGCATGTCTTATGTTGTGTTATATAACTTAAAATAAATTAGATAGGTATAACATTTATTTATTATTATATATGTCAATTCATTTTTCCCTAAACTAGGTTAATGTTAGACAAATTATAATTAGGAAATAAATTAAAATAACTTATAATATAGAAATACGATGTAAATTACAAAAAATAATATTCATTATTATACCTATTTAGAATAAAATAGATTATTAAAAATATATAATATTATACACATTATACAATAATAAGATATTATGTTATTTTATAAACTAACTAGTTTACTGAACCCAGTTAAAAAATACTAGTTACGCCACTGCCACTTGTAATAATCGCTGCCACCGCATTAAATTGACACTATGAAGGAAAGCAATTGCAAGTTACTAGAGGCAGAATCCATTACAGTCAATGAAGAAGATGTTGTTGTTAAAGCAGCAGGAAGTAAAACATTCTTTTTTAGATAAGCATCAAGTAGTAAACATGATGAACCAAAAAAAGGTAATTATATATGGGTAGAAAGATACATGATGTGCTAATCAATTGAAATCCCATAAAGGACAATTTTGGGACTAGTACATGTTTCTTATCTTATCTAAAGGAACGGTGCTTATCACCATTTCTCTCCTGATCTGCAAGAAAGAAGGAGAAGAAGAAGCTAGAGAACCAAAGCACAAAGGAAAAGGAATCGCTACATTAGAAATGTCGAAACAAAGAGCGCAGCGGCCACATCTGATGCCAAAGCACACATGAAGGAAGGAAGGAAGGCAAAGAACCTTTCCACACAGAGATTCAGAGAGCCAGAGAATCCGGCCATGGCCCCCGGGTACGAGCAAAGCTACGACAAGGAGCGGAGAGAGCACATCAAAGAAGGCGCGCGGCGGCACGAACGAAGGTTGTCCTTTGTCCAGGAATCAATGAAGAAGAACATCCGAAAAGGAAAAGAGGAGGGAGAGAGCGAGCGAGACTTACGAGGAGGAGGCGCGGGTGAGGGCGAGGGATCCGAGGTCCTGTCCGTCCGTGCGAAATCGGGGAGAAGACACGAGGAGGAGCGTTTTGTGTTGTGTGAGAGGGAGGAGGGGAGAAGATATGTACGAAAGCGGCGAGGCGAGGCGAGTCGGATCTGAATTCTGAAGGCAAAAAAGGCAGGTTTGGTTGCGATACGAGGCTGGCAGTGGCTGTGTGTCGTGTTTCTGAGCTCTGAGAGTGGGAGATCACTACTCTACTATGGATGTATATTCTTTCCAGCTTACATCTCTTATCTTATTTTGTACGCGTTCTCTAAACGGGTGTTTTTTAAAAACGTTCTTTTTTAAAAAAAATATTAATCTATTTTAAAGTATTTTCTTATACTTTATCAATCATGCGCTAATTCACTATCCCATTTTGCATATGGAAAAGCAGTGGTTCCCACCCCTCACTTATCAACTCAACATATATTTGGTTCCATGAATGTTAGGATGGATCAGGTTTGTATTTTGGGTGTTTGGTTTAAAATGAGGTAGGATGGATTGATTCTTGAAGGGTAATATTTCTCTAAGATAAGGGTAGTTCACACCTTGAAAACTAGCAGATCAATCCAATCTACTCCCACTTTGTCACTGATATGTGAGCCACACTTTCATCTCTCAAAAAAGCAAGACCACTTCATTCCCCGTGCCAAATAGATAATGAGACTATCCCGACTAAAAAATAAAGATGAGTCTAATCCATCTCACCTCATCTCCAAACCAAACATATGCTCGTTGTGTTGGATTTTGTATGGTTTGCTATAGGAATCAAGGATTTGTCATTCCACTAATAGACATAATTTAGGATTTACAACTCATATCATGTGTCTAAAATATAACTAGGATCCGGTTTCATAGACACATGAGATGCGTCTATAATATGTAGACTGAGATGTGTATTCGTAGATATATGCGATTACAAATCATACAACACTGTATTATGAGAGAGAGAGGAGGGATGATTGCGGCCTCCTCGTGTCATGCCGCAACCAACCTGCTTTTTTGCCTTCAGATCCGGCTTGCCTCGACTCACCTTGTTGCTTTCGTATATATATTGTAACCCCCTTCTTATTATTTATGAATTTACCTCTGACTAGCAAAGGCAGGATGATAATCCATTTTTTTTCAAAAAAAAATATCTAGATATGTGTGTGTCACTAGATAAGGCAAAACTTGTTTTTTCTTAGTTGATTGGGAGATCTCCTGCGCTTTTCTTTATCAAGAGAAAAGGTTGCGGGGAAAAGAATCAAGGCTATATGTCAACGCGAAGAGCCACACCAACATCAATCCACCGCACTCACACGGAAGGGAACCCAGCCCAGGGGTGGTGGCTAACCTGTCACCTCTTCTCCTTCGGTGGGTGCCGGTCAAGTGGCAAGGCAGTGAATCCTAGCTTTTCCAACTTGCTCCCTTCTTTTCCTTGCCCCGGATTCCTTTGCCACAAAATGGAGAAAGAGAGAGATATACAGAAGAGACTGGCATAGTGGCATCCATATTCCATAGCTTTGCCCAGTGTTGTGATATCCAGGTTATATAAGATTCTGTCATTCTGGAAAGTTACAGGGGAATTATACATAAGCCAATATGGTTGTTGGTTCAGTACATGCAGAAGAGAAGCTTCTCCCAAGAAGCCATGGGAGCTCTACTCATGTTTGTTATGGTGGAAGAAATTGGAAGTTACATGGCCAGTGTAGTTCCTTTACCCCATCACCATCCACCAGGCATCAACTAAGAGGAGCCCAAATCATATAGGAAGCAAAAACCAGCTATTCCCTCCGTTTCATATTATTCCATTTCGTATTATAAATCGTTTGATTTTTTTCATCTTTAAGTTTGATCAAATTTATAGAAAAATATATTAGTTTTTAACCCAAAACAAATATATTGTCAAAATATATTCAATGTTAAATTAAATGAAACTAATTTGATATTTTAGATATTGCTAATTTTTTCCATAAACTTAGTCAAACTTAACAAAATTTGACTAGGAAAAAAATCAAACGACTTATAATATGAAACGGAGGGAGTAGTAGTTCTGATGACCAAAATAACTAAGAAAACTACTTGCCGGTAAAAGTAGATTCTGCACCTCTCTGCCGCTGACATTCCTCCCTTGATCTCTTTCGTGAGTGGCATGTGGGTCGATCTTGGAGGGGCTAAGTTTTCACTGACACGCTTTGCTGAATGCATAAACACCAGCATTTCAATTTGTCAAGAAAGCGGAAGTGAAAGACTGGCTATCAATACGCTCACTGCATCGATAGTTCCTGGATCTCTTTATTTTGCTGTCAGTGAAGCCTATACCAATTGTCTCTACCCTCTCCATCTAAGCTGTGTCTTCTCTAGCGGATCCAGTTTTCCTAGACGAGTAATCTTCTTCATCAGGCGTCCATCTCGATAGGGGTAGTGGAAGGAGTTCATCCTCTAAAAAACCTATGAGAAATACAATAAAAAAAGAGACCATGATACTGAACTGAATCAATGGCATTCCCCAGCTTTGTTTTTGAACTCTGGTGGTGGCGATGAAGTGTTGTAGCCTTGTAGCACCCTTGGATGCACGTTGGATCGGATGTCAACCTGTGGAGGCACCATTTGTCAATTTATGCGTAGTAGTATATCAAATAGTAGCATCTCATCCATTATAAAAAACATGGTAGTATCTCAAAAAATTGCTGCAAGAAAGCATTATCACCTGGGAGTAGAGGCGGTCTAGTACGCAGTATGCACTAGCTTTTGGATGGAGAATGAATTAAGATGGCATGTTTCTTGCTCTTCCAAAAGAGAAGGGTAGTTGATGTGCTTCCATGCTGCTTCAGAAATCCGCCGTTTGCCAATCAAGAGCAACAGCAATGGCAGAGGAGACTGAAAACGATCGGTTCAGCAGGTTTTGTTATCAGATCTGCATTTGAAGCAAAATAGTCTGGGAATGGATCAGCGATTGGAGATAGTAGATAACCAAATGCTTTAATGAACCTATACCAAAAATATTAGTTTTTGGAAGGCTAGATAAGTAAAAGCACAGGAGAATAATACAATACTAAACACATGAATAATCGAACATGTAAAAATGGTGCAGCTAGGATCTTAGTGTTCGCAAAGAACCACCAGAGCTTGTTGATGCTGATCAAGGAAGGTAGGTATACCTAGAAATCAAGCTTGAGAACTCCTCCCTAAGTTGCTAGAAGAATTTTTATTTTGTTACCTCAATCGAAGTACAGAAGATTATGGCAATCAAACCTGTCCGTTCCAAAGTTCACATTACTCTCTCATCAATGCAAGAGGTACTAATTAACCAATCATTACGCTCAAATTTAAGTTTGTCGAACAGGGATAGTATTAATTACACAACTTAAGATTCATTTATCTCCTAACAGTCAAACCATAGGAAGATTGAAACAAATCAAAGGTGACAAACAATATATCCAATATGCTCTAGGTTATACATATTTTTCTAGAAAAATCACTAGTTACCTTACCTGCCCAACAACGAGATAGGCTGCATTGAGAGTGGATGTGTTGAAATCCTGATCAAGAACCCATGAAAGAAACATCTGCTGTAATCACACTCTGGCCAGGTGGCTTTCTGCAAATAGTGTCATTTCTTATCTTCCTTCTAAGAGAATCAACTTCATGCCATAGGTTTTGGTTAGCATAGATGTTGGACAGAAGCACACCGGCACCTCCTTTATATGAGCAAACAGACTCTATCCTCTTGATAACTAGTTCCCCAATATCCAATTCATTGTTGATACTGCAAGCACTCAATAATGCACCGAGAATTGCCAAGTTCGGCTCAAAAGGCATACTTTCAATAAACTGATAACCACGTGCAATAAGCCCTGCCCTGCTGAAAAGATCTACCATGCAACCATAGTGCTTGATATCAGGGGTGACCTTGTACTCATTCTCCATGGAATTGAAGATAGATATTCCCTCATCCACCAATCCAGCATGGCTACAGGCAGACAAAACCACAACGAAGGTAGTCGAATCTGGCAATACTCCCGCCTCTCTTATGCTAAAGAATAAAGCAACCGCCTCTTTGCCATGGCCATGAGAAGCCAACGCTGAAATCATGGCCGTCCATGAATGCAGATCCTTCTGAGGCATCAAACCGAACAAGCCACGAGCTAACTCAATGCCTCCACACTTTCCATACATATCAATCAACGCATTCGTCACAATCAACTCTCCCTCCAACCCCACCTTCTCCACGTACGCATGTAACCCCTTGGCACACTCCAGGGAGCCCAGTCCAGAACACGCAGAAGCAACCGACACAACCGTTGCCACATTAGGCCTCACAGCCTCCCCATAGTTTCTCATCTCCTGAAATACCTCTACACCTTGAAGGAACATCCCACAGTTCACGTATCCCGACACCATGCCCGTCCATGCAACCACATCCTTCACCAGCATTTCATCAAACACCCTGCGAGCGCCAACCTCCACCCGACAAGCAAAGTAAGCGTTCATCAGCGCTGTCTGCGTGAAGAGTACGGAACAGTAACCAAGGCGGAGGCTTTGACCATGTAGGGATTCGCAGAGAGGACGATCACCGGAAGAACAGGCATGGATCAAGAACGGGAGAGTGTAACGATCCGTGGTAACACCTCGCTGGCGCAATTGGTCGAACAGCTGGAGGGCGAGACGGGGAGGCGAGGCGCGGATGAGGGAGTTGAAGGAGAAGGACGAGAGGGAGGAGGCGGGGAGGTGGGACAGTAGCAGGAGGGAGAACCGGAGGGAGAGGCGCGACGAGGCGACGAGGAGGCGGGAGGCGACGAAGGGGTTGCGGGCGAGGCCGGAGACGATGCAGTGGGAGAGAAGAGGAAAGAAGGCGCGGAGGGAAGATACGGGGAGGAGGAGCGGGAGGAGGCGGCGGTGGCGGCGGAAGAGTGCGTTCTCCGCCGCCCACGCCGGAAGAGCCGCGGCGTGCGGCGGCGCCATGGAAACTGCAAGCGCGCATATCGTGCGGGAATACGTATTTCAAAAGGGAAGGCGTAATCTGCTAGTACGCTTTGTTTCCACACATAATTACACATACTGGCCGCTTCATTCATAATAATACAAGCTAAACCTAAGGCACAGTGCAATTATTCACGGTAATTGTAAATTAAACAGCTTACTAATTAACATTAGATAGCTTAATCATCAACCAAACCCTAATGAATTTCATTGGTTAAAAGAAGTCGCATGCTGTCGCGTTGTGAAATCCTTCCGTTTCACAGGCGGCGCCATGGCCATAGTCAAGGTTGTTGTAGCCATAGCCGGCGGCGAGGTCACTGTACCCAAAGCCATGGCTGAACTGCGCGGGGAGAGGCGGCGGCATTATCATCGGCGCGAATGGCGGCGGCGGCGGCGCATGGACAACGTCGCCGCCGACCAACTTCACCGTGGTGTCTTCCATGACGACGGCGTCGTGGCTGCCGGGGCTGTGAGAGACGAACGGGCCGGCGTCGAGATAGTCGATGATGTTGGCGGCGGCGGCGGCCGTGTAGTGTGTCATCGTCTCCTCGACGATGATCTCGTGGACGCGCTCCGACACCTCGGCCTGGACCCTCTCGAGCGCGGCGAGCATGGAGAGGAGGTCGGCAAGCCCCGCGCGGCGCACGTCGGCGTCGTCCCAGACGCCCGCCGCGCGCGCCGCCTCGTCGAGCGCGTCCCGCCTGCGCGCCTCCGCCTCGAGCGCGTCCGTCAGGCGCTCTTCCATGCGGTTGAACTCGCGCACGACCGCCTCCTCCTCCTCCTCCGCCGTCGCCGCCACAGCGGCGACGGCGGTGGAGCGGCCGAGGAGGAAGCGGTCGGCGACGGCGTGGACGGAAGGGTGGCCGAAGCAGTGGGGCCTCCCGGCGGGGGAGAAGAAGACGACGGCGACGCGCGCGCCGCAGAGCACGGACAGCTCGCTGGCCTTCTTGAAGACGCCCTCGCGGCGCTTGGAGAAGCACACCTGACGCGCGTCCTTGTTCTCGATCAGCTTCATCTCGATCTTCTGCCGCCCTCGCGTCCGCTTCCTCCTCCTCCCCTCGCCGCCGCCGACGACGTCCATCTCCGCCGCCGCCTTCGCCGTCGTCGTCATCGCCGCCGACGAGCCGTACGTGGTCATGTGCAACGTGTAGGATTTATATAGACGAGGCGCATACAAGGAAAGGGAGGGAACAGTATCAGAAAAAAAAAGGATATTAACGTTGTGTATTTTTGACTGATTGATTGATGCATGAGTATGATTTGTGAGTTCTCTGATCTGTCAATCAGAGGAGAAGAAAGGATGATGATAAAGTCAAAGTCGGTCAGATTGTCACGGCCGGTTTCCATGTTAAGGACAAGAAATCAAACTTCTGGTCCAACGGTATTATACATAGTTGAGTTCCCCGGATTAACATGAAATGAACAAAAATGAAAGCACTCACTGTGAATGTGATGCCAAATTGTCCAAGATTCCGCACAAAAGTTTTCAGCCTAGATATGGAGGATTTGCGTGTTTCTTCTTCTTCTTTTGTAACGAGGGATTTGTGGATTGCTTGTGTTCTTTGTGCCTTTCTAATGCGCGATGACGCAGCACATTATGAGCCAAAGGGAGCACCTAGTTTGTCTCAATTATGCCCATTGACATGCACTTGTTAACTTGATCTTATGGTGGAAGGCATGCACAATCTTTTTTATGTCACAAGTTCACAACTTGATCTTATGGTGGAAGACATGCACAGTATTTTTTTTCTATGAATGTCACGAGTTCACAACTTATTAGGAAACCTTCCCCGACAAAAATGCCGAATTGGAGTGAGATGGAAGATGAACAGGTCAGCACTCAGCAGCCAGCAGCATTAGTACCCAACCAATTCACAGATTTAATAGCACCATGTGTAATCCACTAGAAGGATTGTCATTTGGATTTGGATAATTCACAATCTGCAATTCGGCCGAGGAGACAAGAAAGATCGAGATCTTGTTATTTTTCCTACTCGAATCCTAATTACTACACAAATCTCACTACCACGCTCAAATCTCATTAGCTCAGCGCGCGCGCAGGGACAAGATCCGCCGCCACCGGCGGGAACGCGGCCAAGAACGCGTCCCCCGCCGCCGGCGACGGCGGCGGCAGGAACACCACGCTCCTGGCGGCGCACATCCTCCTCCTGAGCGGGTACCTCCCCACGCCGCCAAGCCCCCTCGCCGGCACGACGAAGTGCGGTGCGCCGCCATGCTGCTCGGCGACCAGCGACGTCGGCGGCGGAGGAGGGAGAGACGTAGGCAGGAGGCGCGTCGCCGCCGCGGCCGCCGCCGACCGGAGCGAGCGGGCGACGATCCTCGAGTCCCTGAGCCGCGCGAGCGCCCCTGGGCGGAGGAACCGGTGCAGCCGCTCCTCCTCTCGCGGGGCGGCGCGGTGGAGGCGTCGCTCCATCGCCGGAGACACCTGGCAGGGAGGTTGGCTCTCGCCGGCGGCGACGGCGGCGGCGGCGGCGGCGGAGGGGGAGGCGCGGAAGTGGAATTGGGTGGGTGAGATTGGCGGGGGACGGGTAGGAGATAATTATAAGGGAAGGAGGCGAGTGGAGGGAAAACTATGGCGGGAACGGAAATGGGAGGGAAACTGGAAGAGGGAGAACGAAACCTGTAGTGCCACTACGCGCGCACACCAAATTGGTACACGATGATAACACTGTCACTGACAAGTGGGCCCACTCACGTGTATATCGTTGAGAGAAATTTAGTTTGGACAAGTCACAAGCGTGTATGGAAATGGAATGCCAATGTTTGATAGTTTGCAGTTTGGCGAAAATTCAGTGCAAATTCAGAATATTTATGCGCATGTTTGAATTTTGATGATTACAGTGAGAGTGAATTGTTACCCTAAGCAGAATGACAAAAAAAGTGATCTTAATCTACCAGTCATTGAAATGAAGCATCATCATGTAAGTTTTATTTTGGTCATACATCATGGCAGCCATATACAGTATACAGTACAGGAGATCCATACAAAATGACCACCTCAAAAAGCTCAAACATTTTACCTCTCTCCAAAGAATGCAATATCAGCTAGTATACCCTCCTTCACCGCCACCGGCAGACAGACGCTACGTAAAATTGTGGTCCGCTTCGTCGGTGTTCATCCAGACCCAGTTACAGAAACGAATCATCACAGCTAAAAACTACACAAGAATTACATACAAACAGACCGTGGCCAATGTACAGCACACCTACTATAAGCAGGAGGAAAGCTCCTGCTTGTGCTTCTGTTTTTTTTGGACCCGTTGTTTCGGTCGCGCTAGAAGGTTGCGTTCCAAAGCGCCTTCTCCCCTTCGGCGCACTTATTGTGCACCTCCCAGATCCTCCCCTCCGAGTTGCATATGCCGCTGCATCTCCAGTCGAATGACGCGGCGCAGGTGTTCCCCGCCTGAGCTTTCCACTCACAATCTGTGATCGATGACACGAAAATGTGACTTGGTTCAAATGTTTATGTTGTGTTGTCTGATCGATGTTGCTAGGTATCAAAAGAAGCTTCAGATAATCAAAGCAAGATGAACAATCAAGCTCGAGTTGTGCGAGGTAGGAGGTAGGGAGCTTACCAGGCGGGGTACCACAACAAAGTCTCCGGTCGTCGATATGCTCGACGTCTAATCCAATGAACCAAGATCCTAATGAAACATCCTCATTTATATACTTGTGGAGGACATGTCTAGCAATTGGATTAGAGGAATCAACATTAGTCTGTGCAACAATGAGAACAAGGTGTGCATGTGCACACGGGTAAATATGAAAACAGGTGTTATCTCACCTGTTTATAGATATGTAGGTTGCTAGATCTTTTGAAATAGCATATAATTGACCAGTAGCATGCCGAAAATATTTGTTTCCTGGTTCGCCAAATTTCCAATGCTCAGGTTCATAGTATCTCACACCCCTGGAGGAAAACGTTAACAAAACTTAGCAAATTTTGAGGAGCATGAGCAAAAGAGATGAGACATTGTCAGAAAGAACAGTTAAAACCATGTGATGCACTTACTTCTCAGTTAGGACAGGTCCAGATTTCATGCATCCAATATATACTCTGGGCTTCAGTGCATGGTTGGATAAAATTTGTCCAAGTGTTGCTGAAAATGCAAAACACCAATGTCATAAAGAATCAATTGTCTAAAGCAGTGATGCCCTTTCTACATGCAATTAATCAAATATGTATTGACGAGACTAGCTGTGCATTATCTTACGAAATATTTGAAACCCTGGTTAATGCTTCTAGTTCTACACATACAAAATGGACACTGAAGATGACCATCAATGAGTCAAAGAGGAGCTTCAAATACAGACATAACAGTGGCACACACATATGATCACTTTCCTCCCATCTTAAGATGGATAAAACGTTCAAAAAAAAAAGAGAGAAGGGCATAAAAGATATGGAGATTTACCTATGTTTACATGCACGTCATCATCAACCTTCACATAAAAGTCTGCATCCCACAATGAAACAGCCGTAGCAAAGTATGTCTTGGTTTTGCCAGATAGAGCAAGGTATCCTTCAACATGATCCTGAATAAAGTTGGAGACCACAGTAAATAAGGGGGCGCAATAGCTTCCCCAGTGATTCTAGGAGAAATAGTCACATGACAAATACGATCCATGTAAAACCAATAAGAAAATAAGCAAGTTGCTTGTCTTACAATTCTCATGAAGTCACCATGTTTTCTGTCCTCTGCTTCAATTGCTCTATCAACAATTCCACCTGATATAGCACTGCAAAACATGAGGGGAGTGAGTTGTGTTGCGAATAACAGAAACCAAAATCAAGAATAAGGAACCATGACTACGGAGTACTGACAAATGCAACGTGCTTTGTACCTGTGGCCAATGACGAAGCGAATGATGATCCCCTTCTCTTCTTCAAGTTTCTTCCTTTTTTCACCTGTTTTTTTGTCTGTTATTAGTTCATCAAGTCATGCCAATAAAACTATAGAAGTACTGTTCTTTTCCTTTGCAGCAGGGGAACAAAAGTACTGTCCTCTTTTTTGTGAGGGAAAAAACGGATTTTTTAATCAAACGTATTTTCCAGATTTTAATGTCAACAACCTTGAGGCATCCAGGTGTAACGTATGGAATCTCTTCTCTTCCGACTGCTAAATGCAGTATTGATGCCAATCACCATAAGGTACTTCCGCCTCCCGATTGACTCAGAAAGTTTGAACTCTTCTGCAACTGGGGAACCGTTGAGCAAGGACTCTTGTAGAGATCTTGCAGCCGAGAGTTCTGTCTCTAAGCTTGCTATTGTCTTATCTAGTGTTCTACATCCAAAGCATTCGAAAATACCGATCAGAACTAAAATAAAATAAAATTTCAACAAACAAACAAAAATATTCGCACGAAAGACAAGGTGTGTACGTACTGTACACCATGATGAGTATCTTGAACCCGCAATATATCTTTGTAATCGTGATGTTGGACCTGCTAAGAAACACATGATAATCAGCACAAGATATAAAGAATTGCTCTGTACACTGCATTACAATAGAAAGAAAGGATTGTCTTCTATAAAACTAACTTCATGTAATAAATTGGACTAATAAAGCGTTGGATAAAATTAGAGAAATTAAAAAGGGAAGAAAATACATTACCTTTTGAGGACCACACTCCGCGGCAACTAGAGTGTTGCCTTTATCTCCATTATCGTTTGGTCGAGCAATCTCGTTTGCCTCAGGCAGTGTCCACATTCTGAAACAATCGATGGAGAATATGTAAGAAACATTTGGTAAACGAAATACCTCGGGGGAGGTCTTTAGGCCCAGTTTTTTAACCTACCATCATTGTAGCATTGTAATGGGCAAAAAGGCTAGCTGAATTTGCGAAAATGGAACTAGACCTCCACAAAATGTGGTCATGCTTCTGCAGAAGGAAGTGACTGGAGAGTGGAGTGCTAAAGCTAAAATGTTCGGTGAGGATGCATCGGTTAGCAGAAACTCGTCTAGGGAAGCAAATTATGTGCATATTTAACGCAGGATCATTTGCACAAGGCCCAGCTTGCGAAGCCAATAATCTAATGCGGTAACCCAGTAATAAATTCGAGGTTCAGAGAGCGTTGACACTCCAATTCGATGTAAACCACCATATACCCCCCATGAAAGCAAGAACAGCGGTACCAATTTCAGTATTTTTACCCCCAAAATCAGAACACGAATTCATGGCCACATAGTAATCCAGACCCTCAGATGCATGAGGCCCGTCAAATGCCACAGATCTTGAGCTAGCCGCAGCTCAAAATCAACCAGCACACCTCCAAAGCTGACCTCCAAGCCTCGAATTGAAGAAACCAAGAACTGAAGAGCGGGAGATTGATTGATTGGTTACCTGTTGGTGAAGAGCAAGCCGAGGCAGAAGCTCCCGAGGCAGAGCAGCACGGCCCATCTCCTCGACACCCCTCCATCCCCTCCTCCTTTTCTCCAGCTCATCGCCGCCGCCGCCGCCGCCGCCGCCGCTCTTCCTCCTCCGTCTCAGAATCTCACGGGCTTCCCAGCAGAGCAACCCATGGACGGATCACGGGTCGTTCTTGAGTCTTGACTTGTATTGGCCTCGATGGGTGAGCCTTTCTTGCAGCTCAGCTCAGCTTTCTCTCTCTCTCTCTCTCTCTCACCAGCAGCAGCTCACACCATGAGACCCATGTGGGCGTCGGTGTCGCGGTCTCGTGGAGGAGACGCAGAAGCAGAGAGCAAGTAGTATAGTATACTTCACCACTCCTCCTCTCCCACCAAAACACGCCAATTCTCCTCGCCGCATTAAACAAACCCCCCCACCGCAGTAATTAACTCAACAGCCAGCAACGGCAAGAACCAAGAAGAGGCCAGTAAGAAGAAGAGGAGGCAGGTGAAGCGAACGCATCGGCTTCGGCTTCTCCGTCGCTTACCTAGATGGATGGATCTGAAGAAGTCTGAACATTGTTTGTTTTTGTTTTTTTGTTTTTAATTTGTCTGGCTCCTTCGTCTTCAGTTGGGCTTGCGCGCGCGAAACGAACGCACATGGGGTCGGAGGCTGAAAGCTGATCATCCACCGGCGGCAGTGGATTCTAATATCTGTATATTTTTCTTTTAAATTTGATATAAATAATTACGAAAAATTATGAAATAAATGATAATGTTAAGTATTGGTGATATCTATATGCCCATAAAAAATCAAGTTCAAACTCATCTTACACAGAAACAAAAAAGATAATCCAGATATAAACAGTTCGCTACTATTCATATGCTGAATTTGTTTTTTATATCTTTATGTGAGTTGAGTTTGGATCTAAGATTTTATAAAGTTGTATAGATATACTGTATGAGTGCTATTACTTTTTTCGGAATTTTCATAGTTATTTGGAATGAGAGCACATTCCTTTCCCTCCACTTGCTGCGGAAGAAGCAGAGTGGTGGTGGAGTGAGGTGAGGTGATGGGTAAAAGGGAGGGGGCAACCGACCGACGTGGTGCGGTGTGTGTGCGCGCTGGTGAGGCGTCGCTTTCGGTGGGTGGTCCACGACCACGAACTCACGTTGCTGCTGCTGCTGCCCGTGCCGTGCATCCGTCGGTCGGTAGCGGTGCGCCGTGGCAGGGAGGGCGCCGGTCTTTCTTTTCTTTTTTCCTATAGATCGTCCATAAAATACCGTTGCCTCTACTTTTCAGTACTATAAACGGAATTAATGAAATTAATGAGCATGAACCCCGGACGTCTCAAAAGATCAGGATATTTAACTATTTGTTAATTTTAAGATGTTATAATTAAGTGTTAATTTTAAGATATGATAATTAAGAAATTATTATCCACGTCTATAACACATGAACTCTTATGTGCTTATGATATGTGGGATCAATGGTAAATCCTTAAATAACACTTATAACAGTAACAACTAGTTAAATATCTAAAAAAGATCGTAGAGCAATACTCCCTCCCGGTGAAAAAAAAAATTATGGTTTAAGACATATACGGTTTAGTTTAACTTGTCAACTAGCTTAGTTTAAAACCAAAACAAATGATATAGGGACTAATCGGAATAGCTAACGGTTGTGACCGCTGCAGCTGTAGCCGTTTTTAGTGGATGCCACCTGCAGCCGCATTGAGTTGTTGTAGCCGTAGCGGCTGCAACAACAAGCGTTGCCCAACGCTGTCATAGACAAATTTGTTTCGAAAAGTATTATCACACTATCACAAAGAAAAAATGGAGGATTGGTGCCGATAGTTTATCACGGAAGAAAGTACTCACAAAGCTAGGATCGCTAACTAAGAATAATACTACTAACTAATACTAATATATAGAAATAGATATATACAAATAGAAACGAAATAATATATAGATAATCAAAATTGAAAAGAATGTCTTTTTTTATACTTTCCCCATTATGTTGCTACCGCAGGTCAAATGCAATCGATTGGATCATATAGATATCCCTTCAACACAACATAGGTCTTCGAAAGGAACTCGGACGACTCACCATAGCATGAAAGCCAGCTAGAAAATGGATTTCTATTTGAAAAGTGTCTAACCGCATGGATAAGCTCACATTAAACCATAAATTTTGGATCCATTCGTATTTTTATCTTGGCTTTTAGATTTTGTAAATTTATTATAACATAATTATAAAAATTTTAAAAGTCCTGATCTTATAATTATGGATTGATTATACACGGCAAATATTTGTTTGGAGGGAGTAATATGAAAGGTAAAATTACTCTTTTGCCACTAGTTGAGTGGCGTTTATTCGTTTGCTACTTACTCCGTATTACTCTAAGCTGTAAGAAGATGTAAGGATACGGACAGTTGTGTAACGTCAGTGTCTAAGGAGAAGATGTCACATATGATTTTTATGACATGGAGGAAAAAGGAAAGAATTAAAAAAGATTCTTATGGTGTTGATTATTAGCATACAATTTATCGATAAGTTCATCTGTCGTCGCTCAACTTTACACTGAATTTGTTTGACATCTCTTATCCTCAATATCAGAAATCTTCACTCTTAAACTATACAAAATCGTGCAATTCGGGTCCCATAGTACTATAGATGTCTAGTTTCGCTGACATGATATCTTAGTCAGCAAAATAAAATAAAAATGATATGTGGATCCCACGTGTAAGTGAAGTGAGAATAAAAAATGTGGGGCCCACCTATCAGCCCCGTCATCTTAGAGAGAGGAAGGTTGGCTGGAGAGGGAGGAGAGGATGCCGGCGGAATGCTCAACATGTAATCATCAACCTTCTTGCTTGATGCTGGAACATAACCTATTATTACTTAAACTCATAATACTGGTTAGTTCAAAAATATGTTATCACCAATCACCAAAACTTTCCATAACACAAGGTTAGGGGACTATATCTTTCACTAGTTTATATGAAAAGAAATGGCACGTGCCATTTATTACAAATCCAATTGTTACGATGCAACATGTATCTTGTTCCACTGATTCTACCTATTTGCGAATGCACATCTTTATGTAGGAAAACTTAATTATTTTATTAATTATTGATTAAAAATATTGACAATGGTCTTGCAACACATGTATTGAAACAATCATTTAATAACACTCGACTCTATATCTCCCTAATTATTTTGTTATGCTATTCAAAGTGTTTTTATTAGGACCTTCGTCCATCACGCCATGTCCGGTTCTAACACATACCGTTAGTAAGGGCGGCAGTCACAACGTGGCAATAGGGAAGTCTTAAGCCTCGGAAATGGTCCTTATACATTGTTGTAGTAGTCCATATAGTAGTCTAGTCTTTAGGATGAGCCACATATATACATAATTTCTAACCACAAGAATGTACTAACAATATTTCTCCTCTCTCTCCTACTCTCTCCCATATGACTAATCTTACTATACAATTGTGTTGGCGTAGCGTGACACAGGTTAATTCCTCATCTTGTCATATATACTACAGCAACTATCATAACTAACGTCGGTTAATTTTGCTACAGTCTTCTTACAAGGCATTCTTAAACATATAAGTGTTTTGCTTTGGTCTGTATTTCTCGGGTTAATTTTGTCGCATATAATATAAAAAAAGGTCTTAAGGCCCGAGGTTTCGTAAGGATGCATGACATTACTTTCATTAAGAATATTTGTAGTAAGTTAGATTTCTGTTAAACTTAATAATTTTTTGCTTGAACGAAACTTAATAATTTTTAACAAGAGTTTGGAATGTTTCAATCTTTTAAGTAATATCATATTTACATTGAACTAATTTGTGAAGGCACAATTAGTAATAGCTAAACACTTATTTTAGGAAGAGAAAATATGTTATCGGTTACATTGGTTATGTTGGTCTTTTGAAAAAAATACATTGATTACCATGAACATGTATAACATAAGCCTGTTCGATCTCATTTGTTATTTGTACTTGGAAAAGCAATTTGTTTTAAGCCGACACCATTTAACTACTGAAACGGAGATGGTAATCCCCCGATGTGTGGAAAACCAGTTGGTATCAAATATATTTAGAATTCGCCGTAATGTGTCATTTATCAAAGTCATGGTCAAAAGATGCACAAAATCTGAAGCACAAAAAGACTTATACTAAAAATAATATATTGGTGGATTCCTTATGGCTAATTCCTAAATTACTAAATTGCAGCTACATTGAAGGCGATTGACCACATGAATCATCCCATGGTCGGAGTATAGTTTGAAAGGAAATGTTCTTTAAGAGCAAGGGACAAATGATTACTGTCGCAGCCTACTCCGTGTTTTACTTTTCTAGATATACAAAGAGCACTTCAAATAAAAGAGTACTTTTCCTACATAAGACGTGTTAGAGTATTTGTGCTATGTGTTTCTTTTTTTATATTGAGATATGTTAGAGTATATACATTATGTTTCCCCGATACTTTAGAGATTCTCTTCGGCTTGAATGTTGCTATATTTGTTATATATTTATTGAACTAGCAACATGAATTATTGTCTGCTATGCTATATTAAGAATTATTAAGAAGACTACCAATTTGATTCTAAATATATCTACTATTGATATGCTATATGGTGTTATACACCTTTGCTACTGCTGTGATATTCAGGGCCTCTTTGTTTAGACTCAAGCTTACTGGCTAAGACTTTTAAGTCGACCTTTTGGGTTATATGATTTATAAGGTAATAGATTTAAAATCCTAAGTTTAATGATGGAGTTATACCTTTACTTTACATAAGCTAAAAAAACTTCTTAAACCTAACTTTTGGTGTAGGGTCTTTTTTTTTTAGGCTTAGACTTTATTGGCTAAACTTTTGCCCTCTTTGTTTTTATAAGCCGAAAAATCCAAGCCTAAACAAATAAGCAGTTTTTTTTTGCTTTTTTAAAGATATAAGTCACTCTTACACTGCTAAGACAAAAGCTAGGTTAGAGAAGCTTTTTAGGCTTAGAGCATCTCCAAAAAAGTGGCTATTTTCGACTCTCCAAATGTTCTATTTGACAACTTGCTAAATATTTAGAGAGCCAAATCTATGTTTCACTCCAACAACATCTCCATTACGCTCTCTAATTTAATAGTGGGTCCCATATATTAGTCTCCTTGTCTGTTTTCACCCACTTCTCTCTCCTATTCTTCTCTTCTATTCCCTGCAATGTGGCGCGGGAATGGAGGCGGTGGAGGCCACTGCGTAGGGCCGTATCCGCGTCCTCCTTCCCTCTCTCACCATCGTGGACGGAGCTCGGAGGCGGCGCCGGTGGGAGCGGCACGGGCGACGGAGGATGACGGGAGCGGCGTGGGTGGAGCTCGGAGGCAGCGCCGACGGGAGCTGCGCGGGCGGCGGAGGACGACAGGAGCGGCGTGGGCGTAGCTCAGAGGTAGCGCCTGCGGGAGCGGCGCGAGCGGCGGAGGCCACCGCATAGGGCCGCATCGGCGTCCTCCTTCCCTTCTTCGCCGTTGCGAGCGGAGCTCGGGGGCAGTACCGGCGGGAGCGGCGCCGGCGACGCAGGACGACGAGAGCGGCGCAGGTGTAGCTCGGAGGCAGCACCGATGGAAGCGATGCGGGAGGTGGAGGCTAGCGGGAGCGCCGACAGGGTCCAAGGTGATGTTCCCTCTCGCTCCCTCCTTCCTCCGCTCCGGCTGGGACAGACGATGACGATGCTGGCGGCCAAATCGGGGCAACAACGACGGTGACGCTCGCTCGGATGCAGGGAAAGAGAGAAGTAGGTGGGAAGAATACGTGGGCCCCACGGATGGCAAGCCGACTTTGGCCGGCCATCTTTGGTCAGTTAGGGAGCCGGTTTGGCCAGCGAGATGGCTTGGCCATCCAGATAGCAAGTATGTTGGAGTTCATTTTTGTTCAAAATTGCTACATTTTGACTTAGATAGTGGGATAGCAACACTTTGGAGATGCTCTTATTTGAGATGAAGACATGACTCCACCATTCAACACTATTAAACTTAGAACTTTAAATCCACCGGTTTATAAAATATATAAGCCAGACAACTAAATTAAAAGTCTAAGTCAATAGGACTAATTTTAAGGGTGAAGTCATACCTTCTATCTCATATAAGCAAAAAAGCTTCTCCAATCTGGTTTTGGGCTTAATAATGTAAGAGTGACTTATGACTTTGGAAAAGTCAAACGAATAAGTTCCTTGTTTGTTTAGGCTTAGAAGCTAATAAGCTGAAATATAAGCCTAAACAAAGAGAGCATTGTAATAGTGGCTTATCTCCACTATTATAAAATTTGAAAATGTTTCCGTGAAAAAATTGGTATGTCGTTCGTGTTTGATTTGGTTGTACGTCACCCATATCCAATTCAACATGAGGCTAAACTAACTATTATGCACCCCTTTTCAGACTAACCCCTCCTCTAAGCTCAACCCAACCAACCCATTGACCGGTGTTTTTTTCTCCTTTTCTGTCCTTAATCATCCTGATCTTCTCCTCTCCTTTTAATCACCTTTCTTTTCTGCTCTTTTTCCTTTTTTTTTCTCCTTTTCTTCTCTTTCAAATTTCTCTCTTCACAACTATTTTCCTTTTGAAATTATCATTGTATTGTTTAAGGTGTGTTTGCGGTAAATTTATTACTTTGTAAATGCTTTTCATCTATAGTAAAAAACTTTCTCCAATTGAATAATCAAAATTTCAATTTTTCACTTATGAGGTATAGCAAAATATCCACGCATCAACTTATAACATATCCACACGATCAATTTGTGAGGTTATGGAATGGTGTATATAAGAGATTTTTCGTGTGATGACACATAAAGTGATAATCGGGTTCAATGTTATATATGATTTCTAACTTTGTTTCGCTACTGTTTTGTTTATCCTATTTCGATTTATTATTTAAATTAGTAAAAATTTTAGCAATCGTGAAAATTATTTGCAACGGACGGAAGTTTTTGCTAATGTCTTTAAAAAGCCAAACGGAAAAAAATGATGTTTGTTCGGTCATAAACTGACTTATAAACCTAAAAAAAAAATAGCCTCCAGTGTGATTTCCATCACAACCTTCGTCCATCCCGCCACGTCCGATTCTACCACTTATTAGTGCTAGTAAGCATACACGGTTTTGATCAGTTGGGCATCGATCAGAAGAACGGCATGAACACAACTCCCCGCACCACACGACACGAAGCACCAACATCGCAATTTCCCATTGACTTTCCCCCAGAAATTCCAGATCCCTCCCACGCTCACTGACGCCTCCCACGCTGAAAACCACGAGCATTTCCAAATTCCGGTGCTCCCCCTCCTCACGCGATCTCCACCTCTCCCCCTCCCCACGCCCGCGACGGGGATTGGCCTCGTCGCCTTCCCCGCGGGGGAGCCGCCGCGCGGTGGTGATGCGCTGCTGCTAGCCGCCTCGGATCGGGGGCGATGAACATCGTGAAGGGCGTCGCCGATCTCCTCCGCAAGTCGGCGCCGGCCTCGCCGGGGGCCGCCGGCGGCGGCGGTGGTGGTGGAGGGGGCGGCGGCGACGGCCGCGGCGGCGCTGCCGGTGGCTCCCCCTCCTCCGCCCCCGACAGGCTCGCCGCCGCGCCGTCCCCCAGGGTGCGCTTCAGGTAACCTAACCAACCCAAACCCTCTGCGGAATGCGACTTGCTTGGATAGCTGAATGTGTTGGTGCGTGCGCTCTACTGAAAACCGAATACGAACCAATGCTGCATTTCCAAGCTTGCTTCCGTGCGGTAGATTTTGCTTGTTATTTGGTTAAGTAACTATACTCGCTAACTATTAACTCGGATATTTGATAAGAGGTATGTTGTTGATAGGTTGGTTGTTTTAGTTAACCTTTTCCATTTCAGTAGTCCACATACGGATAGTTACATCACTGAACAGTATAAGTAGCTCGTGTGACATTTCACTGTAGACACACAAAGTCTGTGCCAAATTTGGTACTTGAGTTGATTACCCTGGTTTTGCACTTAATGTACTGATTTGTTTTTGAATGCGTAAATGATGATTTTATAATGTAGATAGGCAACTAAGTTCTGTAGATACTTATTTGTCACTCATGTTAACATCACATCATAATCCAATGTAACATCAGTTTTTATAATTGTTAGGGGACAATCTGCTAAGGCTGATTCTCTTCTAAGTTCTAACAATGTTATATCTGCTTCCAGTGATAGTGGTGATGAAGGAGTCTTAAACATGCTTTGGCAGAAATATGAGAATGCCATTGACAAGGTGAGTAATCTGGCATGCTGGTTTGCCACAAACCTTTTCTTAGGCTGTTTCCTTTGATCAGCATGTCAAAAACAGCTTGCATCAAGCACACGTGCATTAACATTACAACAGAATTTCCTGATTTTTGTGTGACATGATATGCCAATAACAGATATTTGTTTTACACTTTTTACTTATGAGATGGCTTTGTTGAAGTTGAGGAATGATTTGAGTGATTACTTTGACTAGTTTCCTCATCAGTGCTCCTGTCTATGAGATAAGATGACCAAGATTATGAGGGTATCGACTAATTTAGACTACATATAGCTTACTTTAGGAAAACAATGTCACATTTTTGTGCTGTAGTATGGTATTGTTTCATTCTGTAGTATTTTTATGTCATAAACTGCACTTTTTCCCCACAAGCTTGTGATCATGCTTCCTCATTTCTGTTGCCAACAATTCCATAGGCTGAAAAGAAGGAATCCTTGCAAATATTTGTCATGCATTTCGTACAAGCGTTCAAAGAGTGGGAACCACAATTCATTGAGCAATCAGTTGATCAAGAATCAATATCAGTTGATACGGTTTTAGGATGCTCCAGCGGGCATCCTTCTGAGATCATCCTTATTCTTGTGCAGGAGGTTTCTCAAATAACTTCTTTCATTACTGAGAGTAAGTGGATCTGATGAACACCATGATGCCTTTCTTGACGATGCATTCCCTCCTTTTCATGGTTTCATTTCTGCTTTTTATATATCATAGCATAAAACTTTTGTAGTTTGCACCCCACCATTAATTCCATATCATTTTAAGATGCCATTCATATGTCAGTCAGAACATCTGCTTAAAGAGGTGCTTTGCATACTGAAATATTTGAAACATGCTTTTGCCAGACTTGATATATATATCTGACTTATCAAAATTGCAGAAGTCATATCTAAATGTTATGGCAGTTTTAAATTTACACTGATGTAAAATCAGTTACTCGTCTTCTCGGAAAGCAAGATCATAGATTCATTGTACCTGTTAAAGGAAAATGAGTAATCAGGCTATGCATGATAGTAGTTGATTTGTTCAGTGGTTAAGTATTGCAACTAGAGTGAGCCAGCGATAATTGATATTTGACTTGTTTTTCCTGTATTAGTAGGCAGCTGCTGTTCGGAATCCTATCCTAACATTTCAGAACAATCGTCAGACCTGGTGTTAAGCCCTGAGGGATTGAATGTTTTGGAATGCTTGACTATTGTTACTCGCTCAGTGCATAACTGTAGAGTATTTAGTTACTATGGAGGTGTGCAGAAGGTCACTGCTCTTTTGAAAGGTACATACTTTCTTTAGTAGTGTTTTACCTTTCTAGAAGTAATTTCGCTCATTTCCCCTTTTTGTTTCATACCATTTTCACTGTTGTAGCTTAGGTTGTGGTAGCCGTGGTAACACTGGTATGGTTTCTTTTGTGACGAATCTTATCCTTAACTGATGTTTTTTCTCTTGTGTATTCAGCTGCAGTTGTAAAGCTCAAGACTTTGACCAGTTTGCTTGCCGCAGATGAACATCTGTCAAACAAAGCCATAGAGAACATGAAGATGATGCAAAAGATACTTGTACACATTGTTACAATAATTTCAAACTTCATGAATTTGGAGCCAACTGTTACTAGGTTAACGCAATTTGTCAATAGTACTGGGCAAACCCTATCAAATGAGTTTTTGGCCACAATTACTCCAAGATCTGCAAAAAACGCTGTCCATGATACCAACTGGCAGCAAAAGGCCATCGTTGCAGTTATGGAAGCTGGTGGCGTCAATTGGTTAGTAGGTAAGATTGTTCTCTCAATGTTTGTATACATCTGACAACGTTGTTCTTTTTTGACACTTGCTTAGGACAGTTGAACTTAATCTGTAATGCTAACTAGGTTATTGATCTCTTATAGCAAGCATGGTCCATACTCCATAATTCCAGTTTACACAAATAGTTTGGTCCTAGATTCAGAGACAAGTTGACAATGACCTGTATATTCTAGTCTGAAACCAAAGAGCGGAAGAGATTATGACACAAGATGAATGATCCTTGCATGCTCAATGTAGTTTGGGGCCAAAAGGGTGATAAGAGGGCGTAAACTTTGCTGATGCATTAATGTGATGTGCTTTTGGAAGGAATCTTGCTAGCTTGTGGTCCAGCGCTGAATGTAGAGAAACAACTTGGGCATTTTTACCAATATATTATCCCCAAGTACTTGGACCTTTAAAGGTCCTGAGATGTTATTCCAAAATTACCCTTGCAAACTTCATCCACCATCTTCTACTTTACATTTTATACATACTGTTTGTGCTTATGGTATTATTTTGGTCCAACTTTCAAACCATTGCTTCCTTTCTAAGTTAGTGTGCATGATTTGGTTAAGACTGACCTGTAATTAGAAATGGAACAAGTATGCTGAAGCTAGATGATTATGCTGCATAATCTTTGCTGCAGTAAATTATTTTACCCGTTCTTGAATCAAATGAATGATATGGTATGGCTGAAAACTGAAACCAAAATATGAAATATAATTTATGGAGTCAAATGCTTAGTAAATACTCCACATATATAGTTATATCTGTATAATAGCTTATTCATGTTACCTTGCTATTTTTTAATAGAGCAAAACTTTCAGTAACTGAATGTTCGTGATGGCAATAAAAATGTTTTGCACAATTCAGGGTGATGAGACAATACACAGTTTATTTTGTGTCGTTCCTGTGTTGGATTTATGCTCCCTCCACTAAGAAAAGTAAGACATGGATTGTCATGGCATTCTCCAAAATTGTACTTACCCAGATATGTGTAGTTCTTTATGCATCCGGTGGTATTGCAAAAGGGGAAAAATAACACAATTAATTCTTCAGGATTTATGATGTTAAATTGGTTTGTCCATGTTTTGCACTGTTATTATCTTACTGATCTGGAGTTGTTCTTGCAGAACTCTTAAGGGTCATCCGAAGATTGAATTTGAAAGAGCAGTGGACTGACGTGCTACTTCACTTTATAACTTTGCATGCTCTGAGATCAACAATCTCTCAAAATACCCGTGCACAGAATCATTTCAGAAGCATCGGAGGACTGGAGGTTCTATTAGATGGACTGGGATTACCATCAAGCAAATTGTCAGTCTCAAAGTATTCTTTTGTCCCCAGTGATGAAAGGTAAGTGCTTCAACTGTGGCAATACTAAACTTTAGGTGCAGGAATGCAGGAGTTTTGTGTGCTTTCTATATAATTTGTGTGATTTGACCATAGCATGTCTTAAACAGGAGTGGAATTCTACAGCTCCAGATACTATCATTGGAAATTCTGAGGGAGGCTGTGTATCCTGTTGCATATATTTTTTTAGTAAGAGAATGCATGAATTTTCATGTACACTTTTGTTACTCTCAGTCAATAAAAAGTCTTGTTTCTGGATTCTTGCAGTATTCATTTTTTTTTAAAAAGACTAGAAATACCCCTGAACATAAATTGAATATACGGTATGTTCTGAAACCATAAAAACATTTTTAGCTTTATATTAAGTACAAACTAGTCATTACAGTTGGACTTTAGAGACTGTTTAATGTCCATAACACACCTGTATGTGACTGGACAATTTTTCTGGATTGTCTTCTTGGAGCGATGATATACTCATGCACCTTGAATATTCTGGCTGCAAAGAAATGAATATATCACTAAGACCTACTTGTCCAGAATCTAATAGTCTGTTTAAGTTAGACTCCATATGCTATTGCATAGTTTGGCTCTATGGATCCTTGACTTCCTATTCAGTTTTGGTAATGTCAACAATTTACAGTTCTTATGTGAAAATGGACGGATACATAAGTTTGCAAACAGCATCTGTTGGCCCGCGTTTATGCTTCAGGAGTTTCACCAACAAAAGGCTCTTGACTCTCAAGTGCAGAACTGTAAGCTTGAAGAAAGCACTGGGATATCGCCTACGTCAGAATCTTTTTCAAGTCCTATTGATATTCTTGATACAACTGAATGGACTGAGTATTCTGTAAAGCTGAGCATAGCACTTTGTTCTTTTCTTCTTCCTCCTAACGAGATAAGGAACTCTCGTGGTGCAGTTGATAGCCAAGTTTCTCTGTCCATCTCAGTGGCATACTGTGAGCAATGTGCAAGATGGATTATAAAGGTTCTTTCAACAGTTTTTCCATGCATCAAAGCTTGTGCTAGTGAATCTGAATTGCCCAACCATATAAGGTAGGTTCTCATTTCCTTAATGTTGCTGTCCATCTTTGTTGATTAGACTAGATGAATTAATTGTGGACTTTGCTTTCAATGTTTCCTGTATATCTAGATGGTACAGGGAACTTCACATAAGATAAGATATTAGTCTTTCCGATGCATAGCCAGTACTGCAAAACTCAATGGATGATAATTAAAATATTCTGCTAGATACAACATGTGAACAATCATCTAAAATGGTGTTGATCCTAATATCTATCTAATCACGTTCGATTGTTAATTTGATGATTGCAAGGCTATCGTCTTCTTTCATGAGTGCAACGAATCTGTGTGTAGAAGTATCATATTTTGTAAAATTTTTCAAGTAATTGCATGTTTATGCATTTTAATGCTATCATTCATTTCTAAATTTGTTTTGCTGACGTTTTTTTGTTTGTGTTGACTAAATTCTCCAGGATTTTGGCAAATACTCTACAGCATTATATTCTTTGCACATTCAGGAAGGTTCTCATTTCAGTACCAGCTCTACTCAAATCTTTTCGAGCGGAGGGTTTATGGAGTCTGATATTTTCGGAGAAATTTTTTTACTTTGGATCATCTATGGATTATATTCATCATATTGTTTGTGACACACAAAACGATCATTTTATTGATGCTACTGAATCAGCTGGTTCTAAAGGCCTTAATCAAGCTGATGTCAACATTCTTCAAGCAGAAGCTATTTCCTTCTTGGAGTTTGCCGCAACAATAAATGATAACACAAACAACCTGGTATCCTAAATTTCTGCCGTGTCACCTAAAATGTTGCTCATTGTTCCTAATTTGAATTTTGCCATTCTATTTTTTTTCACCTCATTAAAATAATTTACTTTTGTTTGTAGCCAGAATGCTCAGCATTATTAGATGTGCTTGAACATTGCACATATGATCCTGGATTAGCTGGAACTGTTCTTAAGAGCTTTCATGTTATCCTACAACTTGCCACTGAACAGACTATATCCTCCTTTAAATCATTGGACGTGCTTACCAGAGTCCTGAAGGTTGCATGCCTTCAAGCACAACATCTAAGGAAGCTTTCCCATCCCAGAGATGGCTTAAGTGGAAATGCTTTTCAATCAGACAATGTTCAGATGTCTTCTTCAGATGAAAAAATTAAAAGTACTATTGCATGTGTGGAATTGGCTTTCAATCTTTTCATGGAATACACCACAATATCTGAGCTTGGAAGGATTCTAGTTTTACATAATGCCAATTGTATCGAGTGTTTATTTGATTTGTTCCAAGAAGAAAACCTCCGAAAAAATGTATTGGAGCAAGTTCTTGCCTTATTTAGGGTATTGCAGTGCTCCTCCTCTCTCCTTCTGTTGCTTGTGATATGAATTCTTTGGAACTAAAACTATCTCCTTTTCTCACAATCAGTTACCTTCAGCATCAGCACAAGATCATACAGCAAAGTTGCAGCTATGTTCAAAATTTTTGGAGGCTTTCACTCGTGCAAAAGAAAAGGAGGACTTTGCAGAACTATCTATTGATCTATTAGTTAACATGAGAGAGATCATTATGATAGATCGCATGGTATTCTTTTTGTAAGATGGGATTATTCCCATTAAATAATGTTCTTTTCTCCTTTTCATTAATATCACATCATCCCTGACAAATGCATCTTTTGACTAATACCTTTTTCTAGTATTATCAAAATCTGTTCCGCAATGGGGAGTGCTTCCTGCATATTGTATCCTTACTGAATGGGACTTTTGATGAAGCAGTTGGTGAACAATTAGTCCTTAATGTCCTTCAGACGTTGACTGTACTACTTGCTGAAAATGATGTGTCAAAGGTAATCAAATATTTCTCTATAGTTTTACATCTTGTACTGTTGGAACCATTAGACTGCTGCCAGTATTGGTTTTGAGTCATTTTGAGATGTAACCATTAGTACTGCTGTTTCTTTGTTCACTCCCGTTTAGGGTTTTCAACTCAACCTCCAAGGTCACATTTGTTGTGGAACCTGCATATTCTTGTGAAACCAGAGTATCTAGCAAGTTAAATATCAGAATTGTTTTCCAGTAGGTTGTACACAACTCTTTTCTTTGCGAAAATATAGAACCAAAGCATCATTTGTTTCTGGATTTGCTGTCCTGTCTGTCACCTAGATTTCTGGCAAGCATTAATTGGACTTTATATTCGTTTCTCCTCTGATCATTTTTTTGATGTGCATTTAAAACTATGGCTTTTCTTATCTAGGCTTCCTTTAGAATGCTGGTTGGTGTGGGTTATCAAACACTGCAAAGCTTGCTGTTGGACTTCTGTAAATGGTTACCTAGTCAGAAACTCTTGGATGCCATACTTGGCATGCTTGTTGATGGGACATTTGATATAAACGAAGAAACCACAATAAAGGTATTTGAAGCAATAATCAAGTGCTTCACTCTATTGTACCTACATTTCTATTTGGTTCTGTTACCTGATGCTCCCTTTTTTTCTCTCTCTCTCAGAATGAAGATGTGATTATACTATTTTTAAATGTTTTACAAAAGGTCCGTCTCTCTCTTGGTCGCACTCTCTCTCTGTGACGTGTGCACACATATTTGTGGTTGGACATCCATGTTTTGGTGATACTTTATGTTTATATTTTTACGTAACATCGGCGATTTCTAATTGGCAGAGCAGCACTGCACTCCAGCATTATGGGCTTGTGGTCCTACAACAGTTGCTCAAGGGATCCATTACAAATAGAAGTTCTTGTTACAAAGCAGGATTTCTTAGTTTTCTTCTTGATTGGTTTTCAGTAGAGGAAACTGATGATACTGTTATAAAAATTGCCGAGTTGATTCAGATTATTGGTGGGCACAGTATTTGCGGGAAAGATATACGAAAAATGTTTGCCCTCCTGCGTGATGAGAAGATTGGTGTCAAGCAGAAGTGTAATTCATTGCTTTTGACAAGTCTTAGTCACATGCTCAAGGAAAAGGGACCTGAAGCTTTCTTTGAATTTAGTGGACATGACTCTGTGAGTTTTTATTTTCATGTTTAGTACTATTTTCATTTTTTTGACTGGGCATAATTTTTGAGTTTGTAACTCTTTGAATGATCTGCTTTTTCATTTTATTTTCTCTATTTTCCATTTTGTTGCAAGTTTTTTTAGGAACAAGGTTATACTAGTCGTTCTCATTGTCTCAAATAGACTCTGCAGGACAATTACCTCTTTTCTTTCTTCCATTAAGGGAATGTTTATCTGGTGATTATCTGATATAACTGATATCCTACTTTTTTTCTCATTTACCAGGGCATTGAAATAAAATCACCTGTTCAATGGCCTTACAATAGAGGCTTATCCTTTTGCTGCTGGTTAAGGGTGGAAAGTTTCCCCGAGAATAGCATGATGGGGCTTTTCTCCTTTTTCACGGAAAGTGGAAAAGGATGTTTGGCTATGCTTGGGAAAGATGCTCTAATCTTTGAGGTAATGGTCGATGGAGCCATCAGCCTTCATTTTAGTAATTTTCAGAAAAAAGAACACTTACTAGTAGTCATTAAATATTCATCTTCCATTGACTACTATGTACTACCTAACCAAATGAGAGAATTATGACACAAATGATTAAAATATTAATTTGTCAAGATGGTTATTTGGCACTAGCCAAGCTAGCAACATAATTTTGGGAATGCAACATACCTACTGACTTTCATTTCCATGTGAAATTTTGTTAAGAATTGCTAACAATTTGACGAAATACCGATTAATATCTTACAATGTCTTGCAGCTAATGCTTGAAGTTAAACCATTCTTAACCTTAATAGATTATGACCATGTGTTCCTGTTTGCCCCTACTGTTGGTGCTCTGCTCTTATTATTAGGTGATGTGCTGTCGATAATCATTATTTAGTGGACGATAGAAAGACAATTAGAATTTTGTAGTCTTTTTTCAATAAGCTTCCCTTTTACGCATCTATGCTTACATGCCATGAACTGGATGCAGCACTTGATTTCATTTATCAATTTTTTTGTTCGATTTTGGTTTCTATATTGTTAATTTGACCTCCCCACCCTTACCCTATGCAGACTATCAGTCAAAAACATCAGTGTGTTTTGTCGCCTCTAAGCCTCCAAACAAAGCAATGGATATTCCTTTCTGTTACTCATTCAGTAGGGAGAGCATTCTCTACCGGAAGCCAACTGAGATGCTATGTCGATGGTGGCCAGATATCGAATCAAAAGTGCAGGTGAGTAGATTCTTCATTTGTTTGCTATACCAGATGTAATTTGTCAGAATTCTCTATTTCAAACTTTTAATCATGTTACAGGATTTCCGATACTATTTAATTCCTTGTTCAGTTTTCTGAAATTCCTGTTGAAAAAAGTTACGGCCTATGGATGAAGTAATAGCCGAGAGGAGCCTGCACTTCATTTGCCAGTTTTTTCCCCATGCAGCTTAGGTTCCATGACTTCGGGGTTTGGCACACAAGGATATTGAGGGACTAGGGATGAGAGATTCAGAGGAGAAAGAGATGAGGGAATTGATTCCATTCCTTGTTCGCCTTCAAAGAAAAAGCCATATATCGCCAGTGTGATTGAGTCATAGTGTTGAGTTGCCAAATTAACAGATCTGTCGACATGATCGACTTCTCTCAAGTTTCAACCATCCATGACTAAAAAGTGCTTGAACATGCCATGCAACGTATTCAATTTCAAGCAAAACCAAACACATACATCTTATACAGAATGAAACAAAGAGAGGAACATAAAGCATATGAACCACTATAGTTTAGTGACAGTGGCCCATCCAAGTTGAGAGTCCAGCCATGTAAGAGTAGTTGTACTTGGAAATCAATTAATCATGGACTGATTAGGTCTCCAAGACTCAGCTTGATAGTCTACAAGACTACAACTTAGTAACATTGTAGACTACCAGTAGGATCTCAGTCAGTAACTTCTAATCTCTGACTGACCAACTCCAATAAGAAATATCATTTCTTTTTTCCTAACAAATGATTCTTATCTGTAAACATGATTTAATTGCAAAAATACACTGCTGGGTATCTCATGAACTCATATTTTGATTAGGATCTAATTCCATGTGTTTTCAGTTTTGCTCTACGATTTCCTGATTATGGTTTGTTGAATCTTTGTTTTCTGCTTTTAGGTGGGCAAAAGTTAATGAAGTAATGACTCGCTGCAGTATTGGCACAGATTTGATGCCCATTGGTGAAGAACCTACTTCCCTTGGTTTTGAGAGCACTTCTGCCTTTGTTGGTCAAATGGGCCCAATCTATGCATTTTCTGATGCTCTTTCTTCGGAACAAATAAAAGGCATATATAATCTAGGACCAAGTTACATGTACTCTTTCCTTGGTGATCAAAAATTGCTTATGAACGTTGACACTCTGTACAAGGGTATTCTGGATGCAAGGGATGGCATTTCGTCCAAGATGATTTTTGGCTTGAATGCACAGGTGTACATTGGTCTCTAAGCATAGTATTTTTTTTTCAGTTAGTTTCTTGAACAAGATAAATGAATATCTTGTCCTTTTCTGTCCAGGCTAGTAACAATAGGACTTTGTTCAATGTATCTGCTGCACATGATGGTCTTGATAAGAGTAAGTTTGAGGCAACTATCATGGGCGGGACAAAGTTATGCTCCCGGCGCTTGCTGCAGGAAATAATTTATTGTGTTGGTGGTGTCTCTGTATTTTTCCCTCTTCTGATCCACTTTGATGATGCTGTAATTCATAGTAGAGAACCTGCCATTTGTGATGAATTGGCAGGTCAAGTTGTTGAGCTTGTTGCATCTGTTTTGGATGGAAATGTGGCAAATCAGCAACAAATGCATCTTCTTTCTGGATTCTCTATATTAGGCTTCTTGTTTCAATCTGTTTCACCACAGCTGCTAAATTTTAAGACTCTTTCGTCGTTGAAGTACATGCTTAATGTTTTGAAGAACTGTGGTGAGCTTTCTGTCTTTCTATCTGTTTCTCTGCTTGTTTAGAAGGTATATATTACTAACTTTCTGCCTTTTCAGGTATGTCAGAAGTTCTATTGAAAGATGCTCTTTCACAAATTTATCTGAACCCACATATTTGGGCATATGCAAACTATGAAGTGCAGAGAGAACTTTATTTGCTTCTAATACAATATTTTGAATGCGATGGGAAATTTTTGCCAATGTTGTGTGGGCTCCCTAGGATCATTGACATTGTACTCCAGTTTTATTCAGAAAAGACTGATTTAAGGTCTTCTAAGCCTTCTCTGCATCCTGTTACCAAAAAAGTGATTGCAGAGAGGCCAAACATAGAAGAAATTCGCAAGATCCGTCTGCTCCTATTGAGTCTGGCAGAAATGAGTATAAAGTAAGCACTTCCAACTGTTGATTCATAGATGCTTTCATTTTCAATGTAGTTATATCACAAGCCTTGGGTATTTTGCTTGTGTTTCGTATGCTATCAATTTTACTCATCTTTTTCTTGTTTAATTATAATGCAACAATCATCTATTGCAGGTTAAAGGTTTCTCAACATGATATAACAAAACTTGTGTCCTTTTTCGAGAGAAGTCAAGATGTTGCATGTATTGAAGATGTACTTCACATGATTATTCGTGCTTTATCACATAATTCACTCCTATCATCTTTCTTGGAAAAAATGAATTCCCTTGGTGGCTGTTACATCTTCATTAATCTTCTTAAGAGGTAATGCACTTTCAGTTATTTACACATCAGGTTGTCACTGCTTCCATCATGTGTTAATGCATTTTACAAATATATTTTGTTTTGTAAAGAAGAAATGGGTATAAATTGATGTTCCATTTGAGACTATTGTATGGAAATGAACATGGGCTTATGGGTCAGGTCAAGATGACCCCATGTTCGTCCCATTTGAGTATATTTTCTTGAGTTATACTACGTACAGTGTAAACGGTATACTTTCTTATACCAAATTACACCTGTACTGTTCTATGGATGTTTGCCTTTGTCCTCTATTTGTTCGTACCAGTAAGGGATCACGCGTAATGCCATTGTTATGCATTTTGCATTTTTTTTGTTTGAAATAGAAACCTGTCCCAATTTCGCTGACTAATTGTTTCAAAATGATTTGAGTTCTACGTCTACTGGACCATATTTTGTTTTCATTTGCTCACGCTCTTCGTTTGTGCATATTAGTTGCGGTCTGAAATGCAGGGTGAAGTATTTCTGTTCTTGTTAGATTTGTAAAAATATTTATGCATGAAATCACTTGCTTTTCAGGGAGTTCGAGCCAATTCGCCTCTTGGGACTTCAGTTTCTTGGAGAACTTCTGGTTGGAGTTCCTTCTGAGAAAAAAGGACCAAAAATTTTTGGCCTTCCTGTAGGACGGCCTAGATCTGTTTCTGAAAATCTAAGCAAAGGCATAACTGCAGCACCTCAACTGTTCTTCTATTCAATATCTGAAAGACTTTTCAAATTTCCAATTTCGGATCATTTACGTGCTACTCTCTTTGATGTCCTTCTTGGTGGGGCCAGTCCTAAGCAGGTAACTTGCTAAACTTCATGTTATAAATTTAATACTGTTATATTTATTCTCTGCTATCAGGCTTCTTGATACTAACCAAATCTGATTAACGGATCATCTGATGGTTGCATCATATATTCTATTCAGGTCTTACAGAAACGTTCCCAATCTGAAGTGTCAAAAGATAGTGCCATCTCTTCAGCGAGCTTGTCTCCATTTGCTGTTCCTCAGATTTTGGTTTGTATATTTAAATATATGCAATCTTGTCAAGACACGTTAGCACGGACTAAGATCTTGTGTGATCTTCTTGATTTGCTGGATTCGAACCCTTCTAATGTTGAAGCCCTTGTGGTATTTACTAGTTACCTTTTTTCTTATGTCTACATAAACTAGTTATCTATTCATAATAAAATGATTTTTTTTCAGGAGTACGGTTGGAGCTCTTGGCTTGAGACATCTGTGAAGCTTGATGTATTTAGGGACTACAAATCAAGTTCAAAAGCTAATGATAATACTTATGAAACCAATGAGCTAATCCTTGTGAGGAACATGTATTCATTGGTTCTCACCTACTGCTTGTGCTCTATGAAAGGTGGCTGGCATCAGCTGGAAGATACAACAAATTTCCTTCTCTTGAAAATCGAGCAGGTCAGAAAGCTAATCTCCTTGTTTATTCTGTAACAAGTTAATAATTTAGTGCCCTTTTCCTGCCCTAGTGTGATTATGGAGATTTTCCAAAATGCAGGGTCAATTGCCGAATTCCTGTCTGATACGAGACATCTTTGAAGACATTGTGGGAAGCTTGCTTGAGACATCTTCTGAAGAAAATCTTTTTTCACAGCCTTGCCGTGATAATATCTTGTATCTTCTGAAGCTTATCCATGAATTATTTGTTGATCAAATCGGAATTAAACTATTGGTATGTTAATGCTCTGAATAATGTGCCAAGCAAGAAAAGATACGGTTCATTTATGTATGCCTTCTCTCATTCTGCTCTTCTGTAACAGTTTCCTTCTCCTGGCTTGTCTGCACAACCTTCATCTGATGACTCTCTAATAGAGGACATTAACACCGCTGTTGTTGAAATACTAAATGCTGAAGGTAGCGGCCAACTTACAAGGTAATATATCTAATGACTGAACTCTTCTGAATATTTGAAGGTGCTAGAATTGCCTCTACTGCTAGTAAATACACCCACCCCACCACACCGAGGACCTTCTTGGTCTTATGTACATAGACATTTGTGTGTTGTCTGCAAGATTTTCTTTTTAGGACAATGGCATTGTCTGCACATGTGCATACTTAGGTGGCTTTAATCATATGCGACCATGTATACAATTTTTTGACTTTAGGAACTTAGGTAAGGTATGTTGTCATCCATTATGATGCATAGGTACTATGCTAATTGTGTGTGAAACTTAATCATGATACTGACAGTGTCTTATCTGTTGTCACAGCCCCTTTATTTTGTAATTCGGCTGGTTAATATAGTAACTACTGCAGTAAATATTGTCACATAACAACTGTAACACGGGCACATAAAGAAAGAACAAGCTCAGAGAGAACACGCGTGAGTTTATACTTAGATATATTTCAGTCAGAGAGGAATGTGTGCTAAAACACAATTTGATGACTTCTCTTCTAATTCACTTGACATTATTAAGTATTCTTTCTGATGGGAAGATATTCTTGGTTTTTAGATAATTCAATACTGATTATTTGACACCAACTTCTTTTCTCAAGTTTGTTTGGTTTTGTTTTCGTTTGGAGTCAGATATGTTATTAGTTTAAGCAGCTTGTCTTTATCCATGATAGCTTCTATTTTCTTGTATTTTTCTACTTGCCTTTGGATATATGCAAGATTATAACTTACTGAGCAATTTGTATTTACCATGAAGAAGTATGTAAATTTGCACTTTTTCAGCTTTCCTTGGAGTAATAGCACATATACTGATGGAGATAAACTGAGTGATGATTGGTGGAGCTTTTACGACAAGATATGGACTCTTCTTTGCAATTTGAATGGCAGAGGACAAAATAGATCGACTCCAAAGGGTTCAAATGCTGCTGTCCCATCTATTGGACAACGGGCACGTGGGCTGGTAGAATCACTGAATATCCCGGCAGCGGAGATGGCTGCTGTAGTGGTAACTGGAGGAATTGGTTCTGCACTAAGTGGAAAGACGAATAAGAATGCTGACAAAGCTATGATGTTAAGAGGCGAGAGATTCCCAAGAATCATCTTCCATCTTATAATTTTGTATCTGTGCAAAGCTGGCTTGGAAAACTCATCCAAGTGTGTTAAGCAATTCACATTGGTGCTTCCTAATCTTATTTCAGAAGATGATCAGTGCAAAAATAGACTGCATTTGTTAATTTGGTATGGCTATACTCAAGTATACAAACTTTGCTCATTGTTTGTGAATTGGCTGTTTTAGTAATTTTCTTTTCTTTCTGCAGGTCTTTACTTAGGGGGAGATCCCAGTATGGGGGGCTTGATGATGGTGCCCGTTATCATGCTATGTCGCCGTTGATTTTTGAAACTCTCATACATGGGAAGTCTCTGCTTGCCACTACTATGTTGGCAAGAGATGATTCCACTGAAGTAAATAGCAATAAGGATTCTGGTTTCATTCTTAATTTTGTTCAGAAGGACCGGGTTCTTGCTGCGGTTTGTACCTGTCAATGTTTTATTACATAGACCTTTTGTGCTTTCCCCAAAAATTCCAAAACGTTTAAAATATGGTTCTTATATAGTTACTATACCACAGATTCTCGACTGTGCCCCACGTTTCTTTTCTTCATTATATCAGGAGTAAAATTTTGCTACTGAACCCTGAAGCCTTTTTTTTGGGTCTGTTTTGTGAACAGTGCACGAAAGACACTACTGCTGAACAATAAGTTTGGTGCTTTTCAGGCTGCTGATGAGGTCAAATACATGAAGGATGCAAAGGCTGATCGCCTGAGGCAGCTCCAGGAACTTCATTCCAAAATTGATGAGAGCTTAATTGAAGATATAGAACAACTGCAAAGCTTTGAGGATGACATACAGTTTGCTAAGTCTGCTGCTATTTCTGTGGACGACAGTAGAAAAGCAGCTCTCCAGCTTGCATTTGATGAGGATCAGCAAATAATTGCAGTAAGCTGTTATCTAGTATTTTTTTACCAAACATATCTATTTTCAGTGCATCTGAACTGACCTATGTTGCACATCAGGACAAATGGATACATATTTTCCGTGCTTTGAGTGAGGAAAGAGGACCATGGTCTGCTAACCCGTTTCCAAACAGTATTGTGACGTACTGGAAACTTGACAAGACAGAAGATAAATGGCGGCGACGACTGAAACTCAAGCATAACTATAAGTTTGATGAACGCCTTTGTCAGCCACCATCCAAATCTAGTAATGAAAGCAATGCCTCATCTGTCGACCCCTCTGTTGGTGCCAAAATTCCAGAAAAGATGAAGCACTTACTTCTGAAAGGAGTTCGTGGAATTACAGGGGATTCTGAACCTTGCGAGGACAACAATGACATGAGTGAGCCTTCCCAGAATACTCTGTCTGAGACCCAGGGCTCAAGTGATGCTGCAGATTCTTCAGATTATTCTACTATTGTTCAAAATAGGAAAGAACCAGTGTCTACTGGTGGAGATGACGACTATGCTGCAGTAAGTAGGCTTTATTTGTACTTTTGTATATGCAAAATTGACATACTCTTTTTAATAGCTTCTTCCCTGGGATCCTTATATTATCATTTTCCCAGGTTCTGTCATCAGTTCAATGTGTTCTTGTAACCCCAAAGAGAAAACTCGCTGGACAATTGACTATTACACAAAAAGCCCTGCATTTTTCGTTTGAATTTTTGGTTGAGGGCACTGGAGGAACATCTGTTTTCAACAGATATCAAGAAAAAAAAGATTCTGACCCCAAGAACGACCTGGGGGGTGCAGAAAAACTGAAGGGTAGTCTTGATGGAGGACGTGGCAATGCAACTGAATCTGGTGATGCTCTGATGAAAAATACATCAAACAAAATCAAACACCATAGAAGGTGGAAAATAAGCAGGGTACGTCCTCTTTATCATTTACTCTCATGCACCCACGCACCCACAAGCATATGATATGTGTCAGTCACAAATTTAACTCCTGGTTGTCCTTGTTTGCCAGATAAAAGCGGTTCATTGGACACGGTACCTACTACAATATACTGCAACGGAGATATTCTTTGATGATGCCAATGCACCTGTGTTTCTTAATTTTTCCTCCCAAAATGATGCTAAAAACATTGGGTCTCTCTTAGTGTCCCTGAGAAATGATGCTTTGTTCCCCAAAGGAAGTACTAAAGACAAAAACAGTGTTATTTCTTTTGTTGACAGAAAGGTTGCCCTTGAAATGGCTGAGAGTGCTAGGGAAAGTTGGAGAAGAAGAGAAATGAGCAATTTTGAGTATCTAATGATTCTCAACACTCTTGCTGGACGATCTTACAATGATTTAACTCAATATCCTATATTCCCTTGGATATTGGCTGACTATTCATCAGACAAAATTGATTTCAACAAGTCATCCAGTTTCCGTGACCTGTCAAAACCCGTTGGTGCCTTGGACGCCAAACGCTTTAAGGTATGATGAGGAGCTATGGGTTGCTGTGACTTCTTATTGTCATTCCCTCTGATAGTGTTCATTAAATAATGTTCAATACGCAGGTTTTTGAAGAAAGATATCTTAATTTCTGTGATCCTGATATACCAAGGTTTGATCTTGATCAAACATACACTGTACATTTTCTTGCGTCCTTCTTTATAACAAACTTATGTGTCTTTTCTTTCTGCAGTTTTTATTATGGATCTCACTACTCTAGCATGGGAATCGTTCTTTATTACCTTCTTAGGCTTGAGCCTTTTACTGCTCTGCACCGCAATCTGCAGGTTTTTTTCTTTACTTTATTTGCTGGACCGTTCTCAGCACTATATATTGGCACATTGCACTATTTTTACTTTGTTCTAAGTCTTTCTTTACAAGCTTGAAGATTATGTTATCTTAAAAGTTGTTTACATGTTTGTACAGGGTGGAAAGTTTGATCATGCAGATCGTCTTTTCCAGAGCATTGAAAGTACATACAGGAACTGCCTATCAAATACAAGTGATGTCAAAGAGCTTATACCTGAGTTCTTTTATATGCCTGAGTTTCTTGAAAATTCAAATTCCTATCACCTTGGTGTAAAGCAGGATGGTGAACCTTTAGGCAATGTTGGTCTTCCTCCATGGGCAAAGGTAACGAATTTTTTCTGCATATGATTGTACTAAGCATCCATGCTCATGTATTTTTTCTTGGGTGAGGAACAGGAAAAAAATCCTGTATTGAGCACCAGTATTCAGCTGGTTTTTAACTTTCGTTGTACTCTCTCTCTCTCTCTCTCTCTCTCTCTCTCTCTCTCTCTCTCTCTCTGTGTGTGTGTGTGTGTGTGCGCGCGCGCGCGTGCGTGTGTGTGTGTGTGTTGCGGGAATACCTTTCATTATATTCAAGAGGAAACTTCGATCACATGGACTTTAACCTGATGTATCTGTAAAAGTAATAGAAGTATAGTCCTAAGAAATATTTTATAATGTATTTACTAATGTAATTCTGTTAAAATGTTCAACAGTACATTGTCTAAGATCTGTGGCTGAAAAGTTATGACTCATAGGGTAATACATCACTATGCAATACTTTTGTGTAGGGTTGTCCAGAAGAATTCATTCATATCAACCGCGAAGCTCTTGAAAGTGAATATGTAAGCTCTAATCTCCATCACTGGATTGACCTCATATTTGGTTATAAACAGCGCGGCAAGCCTGCTGTTGAGGTAAAATGATCCCCCCCCCCCCCCCCCCGAGTTTTTCATTCCTTGCAGACACCATATGGCCTTACTAATGTTGTAGCCATTGTTTGTACCAGGCGGCAAACATATTTTACTATTTGACATACGAGGGTGCGGTTGATTTGGAAAACATGGATGATATGTTGCAGAAATCTGCTATCGAGGACCAAATTGCAAATTTTGGACAAACACCTATTCAAATTTTCCGGAAGAAACACCCAAGAAGAGGCCCTCCTATACCAATTACTCACCCACTATACTTTGCCCCACAATCGATAACAGTGACTTCTGTTGTCCCTAGCACTAATAGCTCCTCATTACCTGTACTGTTTGTTAGCTTGTTGGACTCAAACATTGTTGTGATGAACGAAGGACTTATACTGTCAGTAAAGCTTTGGCTAACTACACAATTGCAGTCTGGTGGAAACTTCACGTTTTCTGGATCACTGGTATCTTTCTAATGACCATCGAAGATAGCAGTACTTTTTTGATAACATGTAGTTTTTATTCATTAATTTGTTCTATTCTTGTAGGAACCTTTCTTTGGAATTGGTTCTGATGTAATTTCTCCCCGTAAAATTAGCACTTCCCTGGCCGAAAACGTTGATTTTGGAAGACAATGCCTAACAGCAGTTCAAATTCATGGTGATAATTATTTAATTCTGTGTGGTAATTGGGAGAATAGTTTTCAGATCATTTCCCTTGGTGATGCAAGAATTGTGCAGAGCGTCCGGCAGCATAAAGATGTTGTCAGCTGTGTGGCAGGTAGATAAATATTTATAATCCAGTATATTATATTAAATCTACTCTTCGTGCTCCAGCCTTAAACCATTATTAGTAACTAAACAGTAAGTGCTAGCAATTGCACCTCCAATATTTTGCTTTGTGTAGTTCACTGTTTCGCGAACTTCTGCTAGCAAATTAAGTATGATAAGCAGAGGTCACTAAATACTAGTATTTTATTAGTAACTGGCAGCATCATGTATATTTACTGTTATCAGCTAGTAATTGTTTATTTGATGTTTATTAATTGAATATGCTGTCCTCTGAGGGTCTTTTGTCATTTTTGATACATTATTTTGGTCAGGAAACCTTGTATCTCTGATATTTCTTTCACTTTTATCTTGACATCTGGCAACACACTTCTGTGCAGTTTCATCAGATGGAAGTGTAATTGCAACTGGAAGTTATGACACAACTGTTATGATCTGGCATGCATTCCGAGGAAAATCAGCCGATAAAAAATCAAGAAATGCAAATTATGATCTATCTACTAAGGATCATGTTATTATTGAAAGCCCTTGTCATATCTTATGTGGTCATGATGATATTATCACATGCTTATTTGTTAGTACGGAACTAGATATCGTTATCAGTGGATCAAAAGATGGAACATGTATATTTCATACATTGCGTGAGGGGAAATATGTTCGATCCATTCGACATCCATCAGGAGCTGGTTTGTCGAAACTGGTAGCATCGCAGCATGGCAGGCTAGTATTTTACTCCGACAGTGACCTATCCTTGCATATGTATTCCATAAATGGAAAACATATTGCTTCTTCGGAAGCCAATGGCCGTCTCAATTGCATGGAACTAAGTTGTTGTGGTGAGTTTGTGGTATGTGCTGGTGATCATGGACAAATTGTTCTTCGCTCTATGCATTCTCTTGATGTTGTATGGAGGTACGAGGGAGCTGGGAAGACAATAACTTCATTAGTTGTGACTCCAGAGGAGTGCTTCTTGGCAGGAACCAAGGATGGCAGTTTGATTGTATTTTCAATAGAAAACCCTTTAATTCGGAAAGGCACTGTCCAGCGGAACAAGATAAAATCTTCCGTGGGTGGTTAGTGGTGTAGCTAGAAACATCAACAAGAGCTTGCTGCTACATGTTTTGAGCAACAAAAGGTCAGCCCTTCATTTGCTTTATAATTTTGTCTACAACAAGCCAACAGCTATAGGATTATGAAAATCTTACCGCTATCATGTCAAATGTTTTCTACCATTCTGTTTGTTTTCATTCCAAATTTCCAGGATGTCTAAACTGCATCACTAGCTTTTAGATTTCATTGCAGCTTCCTGCTCTTCATTAGTCTGTTCTCCATTTTGTTCTCCCTGTAGCTGGATGGTGCCTTCTCTTACCTTTACAGTTTTTTTTAAGGAAAATACTCCCAGGCCTTTGCCTAGTTGAGGAAATATTTACAAACAAACAAAGAAAGCAAAACAAAATTACAACTGCTGTAACCAGGAAAGAATCGAAGAGCTAAGAGACTAGGCAAAGGCACCAGGAAACAGGCATTTGTGCAGGAGAATATCCTGTTTAAAACTTCTGAACCAACCTTCCTCTGCAGGAGTAATATTCTCAAAAACCTTTCCATTTCTTTGCTTCCAAATATGCCAACAGGCAATAAACCTTTTGTAGCTTTTATGGGAGAGCATCTTTTATATTTGGCTGCAGTTGGCCTGGAGTTCTTTTTTTTTTTCCTGGTGCTTCAGGTTTTCGTTTTATGCATTTGGATAATTGAATGTTTAACTTGTTTTGGCCACTTACTTGGTATAATCTTTGACAGCCCTTCAATCCAGTCCTTGGGGAAAGCATGAGAAGATATTTGTTCAAGTCATAAGCTTGGTTTCTCTGGCATTTGCCCATTCGGCAATGTTCATTATTATACCACAGAAGCCTTCATATCACTGGTGTATGCATTCTTTTCCTTTTATTGCCAAACAAATTGTATGTGGTAACTGTATTTCGCCATGATTTTTACTATAATACTACTGATTGTTCTATTTTGAACTATGCAGGTTATCAGCAGTAAATGTAAGAGAACAGTTTGTTACTCTTGTATACCTGTACATACATATCATATGGAGGAGATAGATTCAAACAGGAGTGAGATCTGATGATAATCCACAAGTATATGATGCAAACTAGTGATACAACATATTTTTCATTTGATTCAGGACAAAAAGCTTAAATACGAATATCCTCACTTCATAGACTCTTCGGATGCATCATAGTTTTGAATTGGTGCTAAACTGGTAGTTGCTCACGTTAGTGCATTTGAGTGTAACATAATGTTTCTCCGGTGTTGTTACTAGTTAGGTCGGCTGAGTGAGCAAAATTCTTTCGCGATAGATGCGTAGTAGATGCCACTTGCCAGTGCTGTGTAATTAAGAAATGAACATTGTATATGGAAACTCATGTTCCAAGTGATGAGTAAAATAAAAGGCACGCATCTCCCTTGGTTATGTTCCCTCGAGGATTACAGAGACGTAGGCTGTGACAGATTGACGGTACACATCTCTACCATCCTGACTTGTTGGTACGAAACAGTTCATATGCCTTGTTTCACAGGACAACTATGTCTTGCAAATATTATTATTGTCAAGGAGACAAAATTGTTTTAAGCCTTACTTCATTATAAAGCTAAGCATATGGGTGTCTGGGTACATCTCATCTTGATAAACATACTAAACTCGACTAGCTCTTGAATTCAATCCCGTGGCGCGCCCACGTATGTGCCCCTGCTGTGAATAGATGGCTCGCCGGTGACCTTCGCGGCTGCTCTCCGGCCACCCGTCCTGGCCGTGGAGGCCCTTGTTGGAGAACCACTTGCTGAGCTCCCTCATGAACCCGCTCGCCGGCGCCGATGCTGGCGGTGGCTGCCGCTCGAAGGCCAACGGCGCCGTGGCGAAGGTGCTCGCCGAGCTGGTCGCTGCAGCCTGCTTCTTGACGCCGTGGTGGTGGCTGTCGCCGCCGTAGGGCGCCTGGTGCATCAGCTCCCTGTCGTCCTCGGCGATTGTGTCGAGGCTCCTCGCCACCTGCTTCCTCCGCCGCATCACCGACACCAGCTGCGGCGGCGCCACCTCCGTCATGATCCTCGCCGCCGCCTGCGCCTTCGCCATGACACAACCAAAAAAACCTCTCGTTTGTAACCTCACACTTGTGGCTAGTGAGACTGCGAGAGCTTGCGATTTTTTGTGGGCTTAAGTGTGTACGGTTTTACAGTACTCAGCTTGAGGCAGTACATGTATTTATACAGAGCTAGCAGGCAGCTACTATACATTCGGTTCATACGCCACGGTGAGATACGGATCACACAACTGTGCGACACCAGCGGCACCATGCCGCGACGCGCGAGCGTTCAACGGCGGAGTTAATGCCGGCGCACGCCGCGCCGCGCGAGCGCACGACACGTGCGCGCACGTCGGCGTCGCCGTCGCCGTCGGCCAGCAAGTGGGCGGCGGCGGCGCCTTTTGGGTTTAATGAGCACCGCGACGCGCGGAGACGCCGACGGCGACGGCGCGCGTGGGGTACCGGGGCGACGTGTTCGGCGCCCGGTGGAGGCGGGCTCCGGCGTATGGCGCTCCGGGTGCTCATGGTGGAGCAACGGCTGCGACACAATGCCGTGAACCGCCGGGCACACGAAGGCAACGTACTCGTGTACACGAGGAAGAACCATTTGTTTTCTATTAGTAGTACCAAATATGCACACACTGACAATGACACGATACAGTGACTATCTATAACGACTAGCGAGAGATGGCACGAGCGAAGCTGATTTCAAATTATATACGTATTTACCTTTTATTGATTGGGGAGAAGGTAAGTAAAATACTGTATTCAGCTAAAATCATTCGTAAGGTTTAATTTTTCAAATTGACTGGCCCAATTATTCTCTACCTGTTTGGCCCATCCTGCTGAGTTTATGGGCGCACTTTGATGGGCCTTGCTGCAGCAACACGGCCCAAAGCTTCTCGTCTCGATTCATTAGCAACACCTTCTCTCTCCTTCCGGCGGCGGCGGCTGCCGGAGGTTGGCGGGGCAAGGTGGCCAGTGTACGAACGCGACAGCGAGAGTAAGGTTGCCGGCAGCGAAGGCTCCATTCGGCTTGCACGATGCCTGGTGACATTTTGTTCCCCCTCCTCTTTGTTATATCACAGATCTGCGTTCGTCGCGTTAGGGAGTTAGCGCAAAACTGCATAGCGAACGGCTTAGGTTCTAGGGATCTTCTCTTTGCGAATGTGATTCAAAACCGAAATTGACTAAATACGACGGAGAGCAGCGGCGGGACGCTCATCTGATTTATCTTCTCTTTGCTTCTAAATGAGGGAATATGTGCCCGGTGCCCATAGTGGTGTAAAGAGTAATTTTCGCAAGACTATGCATGTTTTGGCTTAAAAAGACAAAGAAAATATCAGAAAAATACATGCTCTGATTTTATTACGCAGAACTTACACATGTGTTGTATCGATAAATCATACATTTGTCGATTAAATGCGGCAGAATCTAACATATGGGCCAACTCAGTGAGCAAAATATGTATAAATTTGGTTTATGATAGGGGAAGTAAGCATGGTATCGTGAAATGTCTGTACTTCAGGTTGTCTCCTACTGTTTTCCTCAAGCATTTTCTAGATTGCTCCCATCTTGAACCCAAAAACGTTTAGGAGAAACAGCATAGAGAAATTATTTATAAATTCTAACTTAGTACCATCATATTTTGTGTTTTCATTTAGGTATATTTTAGCAGGGATTTGTCTTTTTTTTTTGTCCATAACACATGTTGGATTTGGTTTCAGTGGTGTTGAGTAGAACTGAAGAAAACTGCACACAATAGAATCATAATATATACATGTTCGTTCAGTTGCAGGTAGCTCCCACACATTAGAGATCTCTAGATTGTGTTATGTTTAATGGGAATTAAAAAATGTCTATACTAAAATGCATGCCAAAGTATCTGTAGTTCTATCAAGATCTATGTTAAACTAGTTTATTTTTTGGAAAATTTAATCCGGGTAAATGACAGAAATTGGAGTGGTATTGAGGTGGTGCAGGGATAGTTTATTCAATTTTCTGTCTGTATCAAATGAGCAAATTGAAGGCATTATCAAGACAAACAAGCTTTGTTTCAAAAACAAAAAAAGCAAACAACTACAGTTTTAATTTATTGTGAACATTTGAGACATAAGCAAGTGCTTGACGCACCGGCACTTGATGGTTTGGAGGAATCTTCACAAAGAGAAAAGAAAAGAAATGCCGGCATCAGCCTATAATTCTTCCTACATGCGTATTTCTTGGACATGGTGCAATTTCGTCTTCCAGTTACCTCTTTCCCACTCTGCCTTGAACTCAGGGTGCTGCATCGAGACATTGATCTTCTTGAGGGATGAAACAAGGTCCAAACCTTTAGGAACCTCCTTGAGAGACGCAAGGGATATCAGAAGCAGCACTTCCAGCCTGATAACGGCACCTTCCTCAATGCAAAGCCTTCTCAGCCCCATGTTTCCTAGGCAAAGAGTCTTCAGATGAGGAAACCATCCTTCATGGAGAGTTATGTCCTCAGCCCAGCATCCCCTGCGTATGCTAAAAAATATCAGATTTGGCAGGCTCGACGAGATTGATGGGAGTGGATCGGCGTCATTTTTGCAAAAGGTGAGTGTCAGGTACTTGATATTTGCACCATAGTCACGGAACACTGGTTTCCAGAATGTCTCGTTGTCCCAGCATCCTCTGATAAAGAGCTTCTCTAACTTTGTACATTTAGGATTGAAAGCATCAAAATCCAGTGGTTCATTCAGATCATTGGCACTGATGAGAAAGCTGTAAAGGTGGTTCATATTTGACAAGGATGAAAAGAGTGTTGCACAGTCAGCACGGCGGACATTCTCGACACACAGAAGCCTCAGCTCAGGCAAGGATTTCAGTAGCTTCACCGATTTCTTAGTTGCTTCGACAGTCTTCAGAGTCTGTAGTTGTACCAAATTAAAAACACCGTCTGGAAACTTCACACCACGGAAATAGCGTAATTGCTTCTCTTCTGGATCATCCAATTTCTCGGCAAAGATGTGCCTCAGCTTCTTTAGTTTAGCTATCTCTTTTGGGAGAGTTTCAATTTTTGTTGATTTCAGGTCCAGAGTTTCCAAATTGGAAAGCTTTTTAATTGATCTCGGTAGGGACTTAACATGTGTCCTCCTCAGGCCAAAGTAGCGCAAGTTGAACAAATCCCCAATATTTTCTGGAATCCTGTCCAGGGGTGAGTCTCTCAACTCCAGGACTGCTAGGTATTTACACCTGGAAATTAGTAAGCACAATAACTGATAATTTGCAACTTTGTTGGCTGCGATGAATGTCCGAAGATGAGGAAGATCGATGCTTGATCTTATTAGCTGATTCACCTGCTCATGGTTTGACACTAGTAGCCGGCGTACATCATCCTTGTTCTCAGTTTCAATGTTTATGTCTGCCAGACCGAATCTTTCCTTCCTAGAAAAGGAGAGTGCTAATTCTCTCACGATATCATGCATTCTGCAGCTTACTACTCTACCGATCTCATCATTCTCAACAAGTTGCATCATGCTTTGTTGGATCAGCTCAATGAAGTAGCCATCTGCTACCTCCTCCAGTGTACTATTCCCTCTTTGTGTTACAAAACCCTCTACTATCCATAGCTTGATAAGGAGCTCACGATTGAAAATATAATCTTGTGGGAACATACTGCAATACAAAAAACAGTTCTTGAGATGCCTCGGCAGGTACATGAAGCTGATGCTCAGTGCGCTCCTTACTTCGTCTAGGCCAGGGTTATCCTCCAATTCACACTTGAATTGATTATTTATTCTTCTCCATACTATCTCTTTTGCTCCTTGTACAGCCAATACATTGCCTATTGCATTAATTGCCAATGGCAAGCCTCCACACTTGTTCACAATCTGCCTAGACAATTCCTGTAAGTGAGACGGGCACTTAGTATTGCTTTTCTGGAAACACCTTCTCTGGAATAATTCAAATGCATCATCATTGCCTAGTGGATTAAGCTTCATCTTGTACAGTTCTTGAGCCAAGGAAGCAACATCATTGTTCCTGGTTGTGATAATTATCCGACTTCCTTTGTTATCATCCATCAATGAATCAGATAGCTCATTAAAGGCTCTTGTATCCCATACATCATCAAGTACAATCAAGTACTTCTTATTTGATAATACCTCCTTTAATGCTTCATTCAGCTTACCACGGTGTACAGTACCAAGATCAGGAGGAATTTTGCTTTGGTCCTCACTCAACTCTGGAATCAACTGCCTTAATATAGCATCAATGTTGTAATTATGTGACACTGTAATCCATGAATAACAATCAAAGCTTTTCAGTCCTTTCTCCCAATCGTAGACCTTCCTGACTAGGGTTGTCTTACCCAATCCACCAAAACCCCACACTGATATTACTATCCGAGTTAGTTCCTTGGGATCTAGCCATTTGTCAAGCAGTTCCATGTCTTCCTTCATCCCAACAATGTCATCTTCTTTTATGGAATGTATAGAACCATTGGACGAGAGGAGGTGAATATCAGCACTATCACTAGTGTTGTCGAGTAACTCGTTGAACATTTCTCGATAGTCCCTTTTCAGCTGTGACAGGTGTTTGATCTCTTCCTCAATGTCTTTCAGCCCAACAGCGATGTGATGAAAAACATTTGCACAGAAGGTCGTGTGAATTACCCTCTTGAAGCGACCTTCATCCTGTAAAAGAGTAATATTATAGCAGTACTCGTCTATTATGTCCTCGACACAGTAAGCGACCTTTCGCACCCTTACTATCCAGCCTTCAAGAACTTTATTGTTGTAGATTTTTGTTCCAACCTGTCTCAAGAAATGATGAATCATGTCTAATTCCCTCTCGATATGCTTTGCTATGTGTGGCAGATCTTGCAGCAGTGTGGCTTCTTTCTCTATGAAAGTCCTTAGTGATGATACTCCAAAAGAGGTAACAAGCTTGCCAAGAGCTAGGACCACTGCTGCCTCTGCCATATTTTGTCTTCTTCACCTAGTGACTGATGTGTTCTTCCCTTCTCGTATATACTTTAGCTTAACCAACCAGAGCTCCTTCCCATTAGCCTGTTGAACAAATGGTGCTTAGAAATTAGCCTGTTGAACAAAAGACAACATTCCAGCTTTACTGACTGTCTTGATGAGGCATTGAAATAAACATATTGGCGTACGAGAATGCCTGTTTTAACGTCACTCGGTTGCCATGAGCTTCAGTTGTGGTAAGAATAATAAATGGTGTTTGGATTAACTTTAGAAGTTCAAATTAAGAGAGGCAGTAGTTACTTGCATGCATATTACAATATTAATGTTGAATATAGATATTTTCTGACTTTTTCAGAGTAATGCTGCTTCCTGCTATTATATAATAATTCTACTTTTAAACTGCACCTTTTTGTTACTGAATTCATTTATGGATGCCTTCTGAGTACTTTTTTCATAGAGGATACCCACAAAATATGGTTATTGAGCTTGAACCTTTTGAAGTCTACAATCTATCAATGGCATAGTCATGCTGGAAGACAACTCATATGCGCTCTCCTGCACCAAATTTGTGGGTTAACACTCTGTCTGGAGAAGGAACTCTTTTTGGGGCATCCTTCATGTCTTCTTGCTAACGATGAGTTTGCTGCTAAACTTTGCTTTCATTAATTGAATGAGGTGCGTATTAACTAGATCCGCTGCTGCAGAAACAAATTCCCTGTCTGTTGATAATGCGAAGCTGCCAGATATAACGTGGCGAGCCATTCGTTCAGGCATGCTCTTATTTGGTTTTCTGGTGATGCCGTGTTGAATCAAGACATATTTGCTACTTCAGGGAAATAATAACATATTGCTGCAACAATCAAGGAAGATCAAAGCTAAGTGGATTCATACTATATGCTTATGTAGTGAGATGGGGATTCTCTGCGATCTGAACGATCATCCGTGCTCCACATGAAAAGTGAGTTACTCTAGTTAGTAGCAAAAAAAAAAAAAAAAAAAAAAAAAACAGAAGAAGACTGCAGAATTCGGAAGTGAAGTTTGTAGATCATGCATGCAGCAATCCCTGTGCAAAATTCTATCTACTTAAAAAGGGGAGATCTAGGTGATAGCTCTAGCAGCTCTTTACATACTTTATAGTACTCGAGGAAAATTGTTTGCTCACCAGATGCAATAGCGGAGCTGATTTCGTAGAAGAGCAATTGAAGAAGAACATCACAGAACTAAAGACTAAAGAGGGAGTTTAATGGAGGCGTGAAGCATCAGGTCAACGCATCCTTCAATCATTTGTCATATATAATGGATCTTTTTGAAAGAAAGAATATGAAGGTATCTATCATGTGCTTGGACTTTTGAGGTATTCACTAACCTCTTTCCCACTTCATCCCCTTCTTTTTTAGATAGATTACCTGACCTGTCGAATGTAGATGTATCTTGTGGGCTACCATTTGTCTGCCATTTTTTTTTCTCTCACAGTTTTAGAACCGGTGGCAAATCGCGAATTGTCCAGTGGCGAATTCCTCCCTTTATATATGTGTGTGTGGTCGGAATGAGTTAGGCTTTGTGCGAATGCAATGGCCTTATTACCACGAGAATAAGGGCTTGTAAAATAAATAAAATTAGTTGGCCCGGCCACTTGTCAGTGTGTGCTGATGGAATTTTATGTGAATAAGCTGGTGTTGTACTCTTGTGCAAAAGGGGCTCTTTGCATGCAATTTGAAAGAGCCCTGTGGGTGGTGTGGCCGTCATCCCTTTGTTTCTTGGACTCGTTATGCTGACGATTCTGTGCAGCCGAGGTTTACATCCGTAGATTCCATCAACATTTTTTGAAAACCTATGGATGTAAACCTCAGCTGCACGGAATCGTCTGTGCATGTTTTTTTATTGAGTGCTCCTTTCCCATCAATTAGTATGGTAGTGCACTGGTGATAGCAGGATTCGGAATACTGGCGGTAAACAGCCGTCGACCAATGCTAGAACAAACCTGCCAGAATATTTTATATGCAAACTGTACAATTTTTTTTATAAATTTTACTTTGGATCATTTTCTATTGTCGGTGTTTTGCTTTGGATCACCCTTCAACTAATTTTTTTTATTTTGGATCAGATTTTTTTAACTTGTGTCTTTTTGGACCAGCCTTAATATTTTATCCATGTACATGCAGTTTATCACATAACAAAGAAACGAACTATATACAAGATTACCTATTCAAAAGTGAGAAGTTCAAAAGTGAAAACATTAGTGAAAATAGTAGTCCGAAAGTGAAATCTACTTTCTTTTTTTGTCAAATTGTTATATTCTAATGCATCAACTACAATTCTACATGCCATCACACGTGCAATAAACATCTTTACGATATCCTTTTTATCTAGGTATTTGTGCTACGAATTCAGCTCCTCGTCTCTTCGTGACTTTAGCAACCTCATCGTTTATTATAAGAGAGACAGGTTTATTAATAATTAAAAATAATTTATAAGTAAAATTTTTAAATACGTGTTTATAGTGATTTAAAAACAAATGTTGAAAATTAAACTATAATAAAACCCTAAAATTAACATAAAATTAAGTTTATAAATTTAAATTACCGTTTATGCTTGTAAGATGAAGGCTAATTATGCACTGAAGTTACGGTGCGACTTTTACCTCAATCGCCACCGTTCAGTTCATCCAACTGACAGGCTTCTCTACAGCTAGCCCTCCCATCAACGGTTCAGCTAATCCTGGGGATTCTTTCTCTGTTAGTACTACTTCTTATCAACTAGAGTAATCAGATCGATCGATGGTATACAAGCTTTGCTAGCAGCTTGGAGCCAAGAATTTTTATACTTTATGTATACACTTGATAGATATTGACTCAGTTCCAGGGACCGCCTGTTGTCTGAATATTCGGTTTACAATTAATCATGCATCGAGTTCAGTTTGAACTCCTTTATTTGTTCGAATTATCAGCAAAAATGATGCATCGCTCGTTGTTCCCCAACTGTACTGTAGACATCAGCAGCAAAGAATAGGAAAGATACAAGTATATTATCAGCACCGTCCTTTAGGCCCATGTAAGCTTCGGGGCCCACGCTAATGATGGTATCAACCCTAGGTTAGGTGCAATAAGTTCATTTTAGATCACTTAATTTATCACCAAGTGTAAAATTCGTACCCAAACTATAATACCAGATATGGTACGTTCCTCAAATTCCAAAACCAACACAAATAAGATCCCTAGGTAGTTTGAACAACGGTTTCAGCTAACGTGGCATCTACATGGCATTAACGCGGCACTTAAAGTCAGAAAAAATGCATGGAACCCATATGTCAGTGAGTGTCTAATATACAAATAAAAAATATACAATGGAACTCACACTCACGTTATCACCCTCTCTCTTTCCCCTCTTCTCTCCCCTACTCCTCTCTCTACCTTTTCCTCATCGTCGTCAGCGCACACCGCCGTTGCAAGGGAGAGGGAGTGGGAGTGGGAGGTGGCTGGTGGCCGGCTTTCGTGCGAGGGAGTGGGATGGCATGGTTGAGGAGCGATCGGACGACGGGGGCAGCGAAGCCCCTCCTATCGTAGCCGGCTTCCGTGGTGGACCACCTCGGCCGCTCAGCCTCTCGCCTCACCTTCGGCAAAGGCGCTCGCATGTGAAGTATCTCGGGGTCAGTGCAGAGGGGTCAACCAGATCAAGACTGACGAGACGGTAAGGAAAGTGTGTCAGACTCGAGGATAAATTGAGAGATCTGGAGTGAACTAATTCCACCCAAGGTAACGCACACTTCTTGGCTCCCCGGTGCTGTTGTATACAACATGGGCTAATCTAAGCCGTCAATTGCCAGCCATTACATCTTGGCCCAGCCCATAATATCTCGGGTCCCACTTGCAGAGAGTGAGAGTTGGGCACCGCAGCTTCCGCAGTAAACCCTAGCCCCCGCGCCGCCGCACCCATATATAAAGCTCGCTCGCTGCTCCACTCTTCCCTCTCCTCTCGTGTCTCCGGCGGCGGCGAGCTCGTGATCTCACCCACCAGGAGGGAAACCGGCGCTCGCCTCGATCCCCACCGTCTCGTCCCACCATGGTAACGCTAACTCCCCACCTGGCGTTAAGTTCCTGCCCCGATTTGCAGCTCTAGTTGCAGGCTTGCAGCCGCGGGCGTGCGCGGCTGAGAGTCTGCGAGTTGTCTGTGTAGATATTAGAGCATCTGGCATGTTAGGGAGATTACAGTGTTTGTACCAGTTCTGGGATGCGATGGCCCAAGGGTAATTAGTTGTTGCAAGGGTATTTTTCACTGGTTTGCAGTTCTAATTTTGGATTTTGTATCCCAAACAAAAGATAGATGTGGCGTTTGATTCACGGTTTCATATTGAAACAAGAAATGTTCTTGTTGGCTTGAGTCTGCTTATATGCGATTATATGCGTTCCAAGTGAACATTTGGATGATGTGGAAAGGTTTATTTGTGTTTACTTGATGAGGGGCGGAAAAATTTATTAGTTTGCTGCGTGTATTAGTATAATTATCAGTTTTTAGCATATGCGTGTATTGCTGTTTGTTATCAATTAACATTAGGTTTAGTTATCACTGGGCAGCTATATGGCAGGTTATGGCATAGATTAGTTTTTGTGCGGCTTGTCATGTAGAAATGTAGCTATAGTTTGGTTTCTTCTAGTTCCGTGGCTAACTGTGACTCGTGGTGTGCAGTCGAAGAGGAAGACCAGGGAGCCTAAGGAGGAGAATGTCACTCTTGGACCCACTGTCCGTGAAGGAGAGTACGTGTTTGGAGTTGCTCATATCTTCGCATCCTTCAATGACACTTTCATTGTAAGTATTGTTTTTGCCAGTTACATATACTGCAGTCTTCGGTCTAACCACCTTATTCAGTTTCTTACCAATTTTTACCTCTGTTTGCAGCATGTCACTGACTTGTCTGGAAGGGAAACTCTTGTTCGCATTACTGGTATGATTTGTGATTATTTCATTTGGTCCTCTAGCGGCAATTACCGATGAGTTAAATTGATCATTCCCTGATTTCTTGCAGGTGGCATGAAGGTCAAGGCTGATCGTGATGAGTCATCACCGTATGCTGCTATGCTTGCTTCTCAAGATGTTGCACAACGTTGCAAGGTTTGTATGAAACATGATCTCTCTGTTGGACAGATGGACAGTTATTGAGTGCGTTTTTTGAATTCTGTTGAGTTTGAATTAATGTTTTTCTCTTGCATTTCCAGGAGCTTGGTATTACTGCTCTGCATATCAAGCTTCGTGCCACTGGGGGCAACAAGACAAAGACACCTGGACCTGGTGCTCAATCTGCTCTTAGGGCTCTTGCTCGCTCTGGCATGAAGATTGGTCGCATTGGTAAATTCATAGTCACTCCATATAACCGGAGGATATTGAAATAGTTTGTTTCGTCTATGCTGTCGTATTTGTACTGTTGGTTCATTATGCTACAATCCTCATTAGGCATTAAGCATTGTGATGATTGTATGTCTTATCCTTTTGCAGAGGATGTGACCCCGGTTCCCACTGACAGCACCCGCAGAAAGGGAGGTAGGAGAGGAAGGAGGCTGTAGATGTATTATTGGGCATCTTGTGGCCATGGAGTATCTCCTCTTTGGATAATCTTATTATAGCTCCAAAGTTTGCCAAAGAGAGATTTAGTTTTGCTCAATGTCCTGAATTGTTGACTGTCAGTTAATTCTGCTGCTATGTTTTGGTTAAGGAAATTTCCAGTTTTCATGCTTAACAAACCCAATCTATGTTTACCTTCGTGGTTCCTTATAATATGGTTGGATTGTCTTATGAGTTTGTGCCACCTATATTGCTGAAATTATTCGTGAGGTCTGCTAAGATGGTTTAAGTTCGTTTGAAATGTTACTGCAAGACGCGACTACACGTTGATGTGGATAACATCATAATACTGACATCTGGATTCTGGATGTGGCCTTTGGCCGTTAAGCTGAAAACTCAATTATGAAGCCTCTGATTATGTGGAAATTTGATTCTCGATTAATGAAATCCTTAAAATTCATGTACTCTAATTATGCCGTTAAAAAGGTTTGTGCGTTTTTTTATTACTCGTTAGTTTTGTCCTTATAATAATTTTGTTCTTTTACGTCTGCCGCTATCTAAACACAGGCTATTTGGTAGTAATATTTAAAGAAATGGAAAATTGCTGGCATGTTAGAATTGAACGTCTTTAGTTTAGAATGGTTTGTCTGAAAAACAGCGGAAAAAAATTAAAAAAATGAGTACAAAGATACAGGCCTTCGCAACAAACAGAACTACATAAGCATCCGATCTCCAAATAAACATCATCTTCTCTTGCAAAGTGTCAGGGTGAGGTTATTCAGATAGCAATCGCGACGTAGGCAATGGCGGCGGCCACCGACCCGGCGAGGCCGCTCGCCGCCACCGTGAGTCCAGCACCATTCTTTGCGCCGCCTCCGGGCGCCGGCGAGTTGTTCGTCCCCGCCGGCGTGGCCGGAGCACCCGGCGGTGCCTGCCCGGCTGGAGCGCCACCGCCACCGCCACCACCACCACTCGAGGGAGACGACGGCGACGACGAAGACGGTGGCGAAGCGCTGCTACTCCCGGTGGTGTTGGCGACCATGACGATGAGCTTCTCGTTGGCGCGGCAGTTGGCGTCGACGCCGCTGATGAAGAAGAATGCGCCGGCGTGGTCGAGCGTGACCACCGTCTTGCCGTCGGCGAACTTGCTGTCGTACGACGCCGTGTTGCACGAGTTGTAGTCCGCCGGCTCCACCACCAACACCGAGTCCTTGTCCTTAGGGTACACGAACACTAGCATACACAGCCGAAAAAAAATTTACGCTTAATTATTAGCAACGTCTCAATCAGAACGATGCATTCACGGTCTGTGAGCACGATGCTACGTGTGTATTGGTGTGTACGAGTACGCATCGAAACATCGCAATCAGAATAGTGCATTCATGGTACGTGTGTAGTGGTATATACGAGTACCCATCGGTTATGGAAAACGTGAGTGTGACATTGCGTGTGTAGTAGTGCGTGAGTGGGCTTCTACCGTGTACTCCGAAAATGAAGAAAATTAACGGTCGAATCTTAAAGCAGCAAACCATAAATACAACTTACGAAGCTGGTCGCCGATCTGAAAGCTGGTCTTCTCAGCCCAGGTGTTGTACGACTCGGCGCCGGCGCCGGGCACGCCCCAGCCACCGTCGCCGCCGACCTTGTACTGCGTGGCGCCGGCCATGGCGACGACGTGCAGCAGAACGAAACTGCAGGCCAGAAGCGCACTGCTGCTTGCCATTGCTGCCACAAGAAAGTAACTAAAAAAGTAAACTCGTTCGATCTCTCTCTCTCTCTTGCTGCTGTTGCTTGTGTTTCATTTCATCAGGTTTACGCGTGTATTTGTAGGCCACACGGTGCCTTGCTTTTGGGCGTCGGCTGAAGCTAACGTAGGTGGCGCGTGCAGGGGCATGTGCCGGGCTATCGCTTTTCATGCTGTGTTATCCCGTCGATCGCGTCAACTGCGTCGCCTTTCGAATCGATGCTTTGCCGATTGCACTTGGAAAGTTGGGGGAATAATACTCCGAGCTTAGCTTAGCTAGCTGGTTGATTTTTACCGGAATATGATTCTTGATTCACGCAGGGGTACAGGCTGCCTGACAGCCAATGTCATTTGTCGGGAGAGTAGAAGGAAGGCCTTTTTTTTTTAAGATGTGAGATCATTTTGCTTTGATCTCCTGATTTAGCAGAAAGCCCAGAAACTAGAATGCCTGTTTGATTTGAGAGATAAGTTACGTTTGAATTTAGGTGGAACAATGTAGGTTGAAGTAGATGAAATGCGGATTAATGATGATGGATGATTTACTTGTTTATTAGAAAATCAGGGCGTTAGTTGGCGTGCCGTTTTGTGTACAGCCTGTGCATATTAATTAGTAATTACTTAACGTTGCATCAGTTCGAAAATATAATGGTTTGTAGCGTTTAAATTGTCCTAGGTTAGAGCAGGGATAATAGTGAGCTACTATAAACCTACTATAAGTTTACGTGAAAGAGAGATAGAAAAAATAATAAAAAGTATTAGTTGTTGCAAGAGTTAGTTTAATTTGTATTCCAAGATAAATCCAATGAGAGAAAGAGAGAGGAGAAAAAAAATGAAATCAATCTTATAGCTAATCTGTTATATATGTTAGCTTTAAAAAAATGATTAATTTGATCGACGTCATTACAAATATAGCATATTAGAAAAATACTATTACAATCACGTTATCGGCTGTATACCACTGAAATTTTTTAAAATTGGAACCATACCACTCCCGTCACTCTTTCCGTCCTCCTCTCTCACGTCGTCATCCTCACCGTCACGTCGCATCGTTGGTGGTGGTGGCGAACTCCAGCCTGCAGATGGGGCACCAGTGCGCTGCCTCCTCCTACCACCACCACTGCGGCCGACCTCACGCGCCTCCTCCATCGACGACAACGGCAGGGGCGACGACGCGCTGACCAGGCAGAGCACGGTGCCGATGTTCTCGCCTGCTGGCTGCTATTGTTGCTATGGATGTGCTATTGTTGCTGGAGAGAATCAGGTGGGGCACTGCTACTGTTGCTGCCTGCCGCGGGCGTCGAGGGAGCGCGTGCTGCTGCTGCCGCTGCCGGGAGAGGAGCATGAGGATGCGGACCTTGCCGCTGTAGCGCAGCCCGCCCCAAACGCCACCGTCGGCCGTGGGCGGGGAACTAGAGGAAGAGGCCGTGCGCCCGCAACAGTCTCGTGCGTTGCCTCCGCCGCGGACGCCGTTGACGAGGTCGTGCGCCGGAAGCCCATAGGACCACCGGCAGTTGAGCTTGACGGTTGCGTGCTCGGACTGGATCTCCTTCAGCGCCTCGACCGCCTTCTCGGCGTTGCTCTCCTGCCAGACCCCGGCGACGGTATTCACATCACGATGAGGAAGATGATGAGGGGCTCCACGACAGCGGTTGCCCTGACCTCGCCGCCCTCCGCGTCATCATAGAGTGCGAGCACGAACGACACAACGGCCACAGCGAGGAGGATGCGCATGAGCGTGTCGTCGAACTGCTCGAGCACTAGCTTCCACATCGACGGCGCCGCGGAGGTGGTGGTGCACGTCGGTGGCGACCGTGATAGTGGCGGTGCATGAGGTACTGCGGGCGCACGGCCGGCGGTGGTCATTATCGGTGGCGGTGGCGTTGGGGGGTGGGCTGCGACGGTGAGGATGGCAACGTGAGAGAGGAGGACGGAAATAGTGACGGGAGTGGTATGGTTCCAATTTTCGAAATTTTCAATGGTACCTAACCAATAACACGAATTGTAATGATATTTTTCTAATATCCATATTTGTAATGACATGGATCAAATTAACCCTTAAAAAAACTAATAGCTGATAGTAAGCTATACTATTAAACTTGCTCTTATAAGACCTTCACCTACTTCATTATCTCAATCATTTATAATCATATGTTATTGAATTTCTCTGCTTACTTTTCCATCTCGACCAATCATTCTCGTTTAATTTCACCCCTCTCATTAACCCACATGAAAAACTATATAATGCTTATATTTTCGGATGGAGAGATACAAAAATTGAAACTAATTTTACATGAGTTGATTTAGTTTCTCATATAAGGCCGTGTTCTTAAGTCAACGTTTCCAAATTCAACTTACTCGTTTTTTGCGTGTATGTTTTCCAAACTGCCAAAACAGTGCGTTTTTTGAAAAAAGTTTCTATAGAAATGTTACTTTAAAAATCATATTAATTTATTTTTAAATTTTTTAGTTAATATTTAATTAATTATACGCTAATCTTTGTTTTACGTGCTAGAGGAGCCAAACACACCCTAAATCACCCTTTCAAAGGACCTCTTGATGGATTTTTATTGGTTTGATGGATATTTGTTGGGATTACCTGTACAACCTTCGATAATTTTTTTGGTGAACAACTTTCAAATGCATAGTTAAATGTAACTATTGTATAAGTGGAGTATAAGTAGGAGTATGTTGTAACTATATTATTACTATATAAGTAAGTTATATGTAACTGCTCACTGGTTAATGCAGCTTGTCTTCAGGCGTGAGGTTGTGGGTACGACACCAGCCATATGCAGACAACTGCACGAATCTCCATGCGATCTAACGGTTCACAAACTGAAAGAGTTTGTCTTTAGGCATGAGGTCATGAGTTCGACCCCAGCCGTATGCATACTCACGCACGAATCTCCACGCGATCTAACGGTTCACAAATTGAAAGAGTTTTGAAAGGAAAAATCAGTCAACAACTTTTTTTAGAAAATCTGTTATAATTTTGTGTTTACGGAAGCTTAGAAAAATTAAATTAGAATAGTAGTTTATGTTTGCCAATAGTTTTGTTGGGCTGAGGCTGCACTGTTTAACTTCACAAATGATTAGGGATGTCCTTAGGAAAAAAAAAAGGAAAGGTGTGTTTTGTTGATGCCATTAGATGGCCCATAAACTTAAAGTATTGAAGGAAAAAATTGCCGATAGTTTTCTAACAAATCCCGAAAAAAAAAGAAAAGAGAAGAAAATAGGATGAATTGATTATAGTAATGGGTGTCTAAATGTGCCTATATGAGCCATCAGATAAATTTCTCCATGGGCCCTACCACCCTGGCGAGACGGGCTCTATGTTGCGCCTAGAGATGGGCCGGAAAATACAACTGTGCCAGCCTGGCCCAATTATTATCCGGGTCGGAGATTGAATTAGATTTGGATTTGAACGATCAAATTTTGGCACAAACGCTCGATACCATTTTGTTCTTATTCATCCGTTGGAAAACGAATTAATACAAACACACCATGTACATACACACACGTATAGTATAGTATAGTATAGTATAGTATACAAATCATCTCCCTCCAATTTAATTAGTTACAACACCTCACTTTGCACTGATTGCATGGTCAGACTTCAGATCAGTGCGAGCATGGCGTAGCCAATGATGCCGGCGGCGGCCGAGCCGGCGAGCCCTGATGCCACCGCCGCGTGCACGGCGCCGTTCGCGGCGGGCGGCGGCGACGTGGCGCTCGGGCTCGTCGTCGGGGCGTTTGCCGAGGGCGGCGCCGGCGGGGACGAAGCGGATGGTGCAGGCGTCGCTGGCGTCGAAGCAGGGGGAGACGACGACGCCGGTGGCGGCGTCGTCGGAGCAGCGGCGCCCGACGAGCTTGGAGACGGAGGTGAAGCGGGCGGAGACGACGACGGCGGTGAGGCAGGGGGAGGTGACGTAGACGACGGCGGCGGGCTGGCAGGTGCAGTCGGCGTCGACGGCGCCGGCGCGCTCGACGACGCTGGAGGCGGCGATGAGACAGCCGGCGACGGCGACGGCGCGGTGGCGGTGGCGGTGCCATTGCGGCTGGAGAGCACCATGACGATGAGCTTCTCGTTGGCGCGGCAGTTGGCGTCGACGCCGCTGATGAAGAAGAATGCGCCGGCGCGGTCGAGCGTGACCACCGTGTTGCCGTCGGCGAACTTGCTGTCGTACGACGACGTGTTGCACGAGTTGTAGTCCGCCGGCTCAACCACCAGCACTGAGTCCTTGTCCTTAGGGTACACAAACACTGCAACCATTGTCCATTGATGATCCGCCATGATCATGGTAGCTCAAAGCTTCATCACGAAATGCATGGAACAATCATTGTCACCAAGAACTCGAATTTAATCAATTAATTACCTAGGGTGTCACCGATCTGAAACCTCATCTTCTCGGCCCAATCGTTGTACGACTCCGCATTTGCGGCGGGGACGCTCCAGCCCTTGTCGCCGCCGACCTTGAACTGAGTAGCTCCAGCCATGGCAACCACAAGAGCAAAGCAGGCAAGCCCAAGGCCATGGCTGTAACCACTAGTACCTTTCTTCACCATTGATCACTACTACAAAAAACCAAAACCAGCTAGTTTTTTTTTTTACTACTTAGCTAGGTAATTAACTAGTAGTAATGAATCAAGCTCAGTGAAGCTTTTCACTTCTTGTAGTGGTGGATGAGAAGAGGTCAAGCTAGGTAGCCGGGTATTTGTAGGCCTCAATGTCTGGGGCTTTACAAGCTGTGGGGTACTTTGCTTTCCATGGACACCTTGAGATTAGCTTCCAAAGCATATGACACCTCACCTTTCCTTCCATCTTGTGTTCTTGTCTGTCTCTTGTGCTTGTTGCCATGGTTGCCTACCTGACAATCACAGCAGAGCTCAAGACTTGCCAGGTGACACTGGAATATTCATGGCTTGTGAGTCAGTCCATGGTCCATGGAAAAATGTCATTTTTCAAGGTAGTGATGGTTTGTGTCAAATCACTCTCATGTGGTTAGTTAGTACACGTGGCGCAGCGTGATACGTCGGTCAATGCAGGGCGACGACTTGCTCTTAGCACTGCACTCACGGTCAGGTTAAGTTGATCAACGCAAAAGACCTGAACAGTAATGTCAAGGTAAAAATGGGATTAATTTAGTCCCAAAAAGTTCCTTTTTTTTAGGTTGCATAGGTAGCAAAAGGTTCTTGCCCTTGATGCTCAGGTTATGCTTTGCCCAAATGCAAGGAAAGCAGAGTGCAGTGCATAATCACGAGATACAAAGATTGATGATATTTCCAAGTGTTCTTTCATGATCAGCTGTACATCACATTATTACAGTCCTTGAACAAAGTGCTGAGGCATGATGAAACGTTTCATCATGTCAATTGCACGTTTGTCTTGGCAGCTTGGCGTAGAAAAAAAGTTTAGACGAATTGTTCTTGGTCTTTGCATGTCGTGATCAATGGCATTATTAGACCCCGCACAGCTGTATGTATGTCTTTGAAAATAAATGATGTGAATATATCAAGCTTACTTATAATGATATGTGAAGTGGGGAAAAAAATATTATACTACTGAAGTCTAACATCTGCCGACTGCCATCCAATCATTCAAAGAATCTGAAGAATTAGTCAGAAATATAAAGATTTGGGATGCACACAACTTCAAACATTAAGTTAATCCATTTTCCTTTGCATTTCCAACTATGTCTTGACTGTAATGAAAAGAAAGAAAAAGAAAGAATCAAACAATTCACAAATCAGTTCTCTTCCTATACCAACATATAATGTACAATTCATGGTAGTTTCAAACACAATCTGTAAATTTCAGGCAACCCGAAACCCTCTTTCCGACTCGCTGAATGCGTCGTATGCGGTTGCGAAAGAGGTTCTTGATCTCGAGGACGATGATCTTGCAGATGAGGTAGGTGATGATGTTCTGGGCTTCTTCCTTCTCACCTTCCTTGGGCCTCTTGGGATGTCAGGGCAGGAGGGTGCCTCCTGGCCAGATTTCTCTGGCAATATCTCAATTGGTAGCATGCTTCTTGGCTGTTCAAAATCTGCATAAAATAAAATATTATTTGGTCATCAAAGAATGTTTGGATGCCATGTTTGATGTTTTTTTTCTTTCTATATCTCTGTTCATTGCACCTTGTAAACGTGCAAGCAACCTAAAAAGGAAATGGTGTAGTGGTGTACCACTACTGAAGTAGTTGTCCTTAGAAAATAAATCAAGAAGATTTCCAACGTTTATATAGTAATAAATGATTAGTACTGAAGATTCAGGACCAATTAGATTACTATGTATGATTGTGACGTTTTATACCAGGCCTGGCTCAAGTGGCATATTCAAAAGCATGAAACTTCATATTTTAGAAACACTGTTTGATTAACCTTTATATATGTTTTATTGACTTTATATTGAAGGATAAACATAGAAGGATGAGAGGAAATTAAATACCTAAAGAGGCCCAAGAAGTCTGCCTTGATGGTGCCGTTGTGCTAAGAGAACCGGTTGATAAATCTTCTGTTCCCGTGAATTCGTTCATCTGAAAAGTGAAAAATGTACATTTCCAATAATTAGAAATACTAGAATATGAAGCAAAACTCATAAACAGAAAGCATTCATAAATCATAATGCAGTAGTTGATCATCTGATGAAAAGGCTGTCAAGTATTGGTATGTTTACCCAGCTTGGAGATGTGTCACTGGTGCCCAAACCTATGTGAGCCACATGCTTTACATCTGTAGGGTACCCAATTTCCATCTCATGCTCCTTATGCACTGCAGAAGAAAAATAAAAATCATGTGTTATAAACTTATTGTTTTACATTGATCAGTTTCTGTAATTTCTCACAGCTATACACATAGTACTATCTTACTGTGCTTTTACTACATTTTCTTGAATCTGAATCTGGATTTATAAACCAGAATCAACAAAATGCAAGCCTAAGTAATGTAAGCATGCAGAGATATAGGGAAACAAAGAAGAGATTTGCTTTGGTCCAATAAAAAGTATCTCAAGATACCGATACCTCACGGTACTAAATCGTTTTCGATTGTTGAATCTAGCTGGGCAGGATGGGCATTGTTAGATCTAACGATCGGAAATGATTTTGTACCGTGAGGTACTGGTACCTCGAGGTACTTTTTATTGGACCGGAGCAAATCTCAACAAAGAGATAGGAGTATTACCGAACATTTGAGAGATTATCTTCAGGCCTTTGAAGATTCCCTTCATCTTTATCGCCATTTGTGAGTTCCTCCACAAGTAAGATCTCCCTACATCATGAATGACAATGTTCATTACCAATGTGAAGAAAAACTTTAGCTTGGGTGCTACAGACTCATATATTTGAATCACATATGGCAAAAAGAAAGCACAGCAGCTTACCTCCAAACTCCAAAGCTAGTGTCTCGGTTACAACTAGCAAAGCTTTGAAAATCACACTTTGTTTCTGAATCTTCAGACCAAGTTCAGTCTGAAGAACAACAAGAAGAAAGTGATGGAGAAGAAACAAAATAGAACTTGATTAGCAAAAGTAGTTTGGTGTAGAGGGAGAAGAGGCAGAGAAGGAGCCAAATCTTCAGTGAGGGTAGCATGACAAGTGCTTAAATATGATCACAAGTTAGTTGGCTGCACCTTCTTCCTCCTCTTCCATTTTTATATTTTAGTTCTCTTGAGAACCATTCAAGCCTTGCTGAAAGAAAAACAACTTGCACTGTTGCACTGTTCTAGCTGTACTTAGATCTTGTTTTCCATACAACGGGAAGTAACAACGAAAATATTATAATTTTCCTAAGAGGCTGGTGTTCTGCATATTTTTTTCCCTGAAAATGACTGGTGATTTCATATAAATTTTAACTGTCAGGCTTCAAGTTTTTCCTTCTTACACCTGACTTGCCATGCAAACAAGTAAAACAACAAACTTTGCAGCTCAAATGGGTAGGTATATTATTGAAAGATTCCAGGCCAATAGGCTGATATGGTACATATCAGATGTATATAGTATGGTCCTAGTACTTTTAAGGATCATTACATAGAATTGTTGTTTTTAGGTGGTACTGACATGGCAGTAAATCATATAACCAGAAACCAGGGACCAAGATGCAACTCATCTGCTCATTTAAAAAATATCAAACCATTTATCTTTAATAGATGAAGTTTTGTATTACACTTTCCTTTAGAACTTTCAGGAGGGCCGCATAACTTTGTGTTGTATTAAGAAGAAGAAAAAACAGTGGATTTTGTGATTGCTTGCTCATATTTTTTTTTTGCCTGAGCTTATTAGTTAAGAAAACAATAGAACACATGCAGACATTTCAAATGGTACTAGTATGAACTACTTCTTCAGTGCCTTATCCTCTATAGCTCAAAGAAACTTATGTCCTACATTTGGTGAATGGTGATCTGTCCCATTCTATTTAATTCGTGAATGAGTTTGAATTTTTCTCTCAATATCTCTTCCTGATCCTGATGACTTAATTTTGTATTATGAACAAGTTTTGTCTATCTTCTAGGGTCTATACACACCATGAAATTTTCCACCAAGCTGCAAGTTCAACATCAGCAACCAATCCCTATAGGTTGCTTGTGTTACCATTTGATATTAAATAACCATTTGTGGCTGGAGGTGTATCAGATAATAACATCACTTGCAGGCTAATTAAAAACACAATGAAAGGAAAATTAGTCATCACTCGTTCTACTATCAGAATAACCTGGTGCTCTTCATCAACACTTTTCTGAAGTGTCTCTTCATTTCATTTTTTAATAAAGAAAATAATTCAAGTTGCTATTTCATCACGCAGAAATAACAGGTGTCCACCATCTGTAATCTGCTTAAACTTGGTCAGCCTTCTCTGATTTGCTTACTGATGTATTCACTAGTACAAATCTACCCTTAAACCATCACAGCAATGAACACCTCATTTCTGAACTTTTTAACACAAAAAGAAACCTCCATTATGATCCATATAAAAGAATATATATGTTGACATTTGCAAGCTATAGATAGAGATGCATTGTTTCTTGGCAGAGAAAAGAGGACAGCTAAGCCCTTCCCCTCAATACATTTTTGCCTATTTTTTTCTGTGGTGCTGCAGACATGTAAGTGTAGGATAATTAAGCTGTCGCCTGTCGGATTAGGAGAGGTACAAAAATTAGAATCATAATATGCAATTTGATACAGTGATATGGAGAGGAGAGGAGAGAAGCATTTGGCTGGATCAGATTTGGAAAATGATGCGCGCCAAGTGAGACAGGATCCGGTCATGCCTCGCACCTACCAATCCATACCCGTTTAATTTGCAAGCCAATCGTGGCATGATCATCATGTGTGATCAGCTCTGATAGGCTTGGATCAGCTGTTGGCAGATCGGCTCCAATTTTATTTTCTTTTCTCAAGGCTTTTTCCTTGTTTTTGCGTATCATTTCAAATAAAAAAATTCAGCTTTTTCTTTTTGCTTTTTTTTTGGTGGAACTTAGCTGGTTGGAGATCTTGTTAGTTGTCACTTAGTCACACGACACAGTTGGTTTAAGAGGTTTAGGATCCATCAGTTTAATTGGAAGCATCACAATCAAAAAACGTCTAGTAGAGATGGCATGAGCAATTTTCTGGTTCTTGACCCAGTTTGGTAATACCAAACTAAACACCTCATCAAAACTTAGTCAAATAAAATTTTGATCATGCTAATATAATCGGGCTCAATTTTTGGCATCATTTTCTCTACCAATAAAATAAAAAGGCAAGCCCTTCTTTTTTGAAAAAAAAGTAACGGTACCGCCGAATGATAGAGAACCAAATCAACCCTTAATACAAATTTCACATGAATCAATTTATTTCCCACATGAAAATTCATGACATTTTAAGGGTCTGTTTGGTTACCTAAATGCCTTCAGTTTGACTCATCTCTTATCCAAACTGAACTCGGAGATACCACATCCAATAGTATCGAACTTGCCACCACTCGGTATGAGTGGAACCAGGGCTTGACAACCATGCAGACAACCAAATAAACCGCCACTTGCATGGCTGCATCCAATTCTTTATATTCTTTATGGTTTATTTTTAACGAACAATTCTTTATGGGTTTAGTGTAGACTCTATCTCCTTTCTCTTGATGGGATCTAGACTGGCACTCCTGCCGAGCGGAAGACTGTTAAAGAGCTAATAGCTTTTTTCTCTCACATCTGATTTTCTTCTTCCACGTCAGATTGAGATGACGTATACAGTATACTGGCTAATCATCCGCTTACTAGCCTTGCTCTTAAGGGCATACTCAATGTATGAAGGTCATACTAACCTTAAGGTGGGTCCCACATCAGTTGTTGTTTGTGGCTAAAAGCAAGCTACAATGTTTGATGCCAACTTACACCATAAGGTGGATCCCACGAGGAAAAAAATACCACATAATAGTGAAGCTTGCAAACATAAGCAAGAGCATGGTGGAAAGAAGTGAGAGAAATAATATTTTTTTTTATTTCTTATGGATGGGTTCTAAGCTAAAGGCTAGTTTTAAGCTTAAGGTTATTTCTTCTTGCTCTACAATGTACTAGTAATATGCCCGTGCTAAACGCTACGGTGCAATTCTACTTTTATCTTAAATAATTTTTAAAATTTCATGTTAGCAAAAATTATTTTTTTATGATATGTATATTTGAAATTTAATTTAATTCATGTTGCACATCAAATATTTTTAATGTTAAATACAACACTAGGAGATAATGTCACTAATATTTTTACGTTGGCAGTGCGATGCTCAGCACAATTATTTTTCCATTGGTACGTTAAGCATATATTTTCATTCAAACTTTAATTTATTTGACGAGTAATGTGAAGATATTTTACATGATCCATATGCACTATCTTTCTATTATATCGTGAATTAATTAAATATGAAATTTTTTTACCTTTTTCAATTCTACGGACGAACACAAGAAAAAAATATTTGCCAAAAGAAAATTCAAACTGGGAAATGATGGGGCAAATATTTTTTAGTTTTCCATTGTCACGAAGAGTATATATATTATTTATCCACCGTAGCGTTTACAAGGATTATACAGGGCAATGGCAGTTGTTGTGGAGTCAGCGTCGACAGAAGTGGCGGTTTATATTATCGTGCACCTATATTTTATGTTATGGAAGGAACTATCGGTGTGTCCCATATATATTTTATACGATACAAATATTTTTTTTTCATTGTGGCACATAATATTTCACAGCGGTTTTTATATGAAATATTTAATCATCCTATACGCGTATTATAAATGTAACATATTGATTTTTCTATTTGTCATACAAGGCACACGCTGGCCGTAGCCCATTGAGGACATAGCATGAGGGGTGCATATAAAGTCAAATAACAGTTTGATATGATACACATATCGAAATAATAGTTTCACAATGTATAACGATATAACATTTGTTAGTCATCGCATTAACATCTTCTTTCAAGATTACTAAAATAGTCAGGTTATCAGCCCGGTGCAAACTGACACATGTAGTATGAGATGGTATGTAGAAGATAATCACACGATCTTCCACTTGGAAGTGATGGTGTGCTGTACAAAACAAGAGGATGATGGTGAGTAACAGTCCGATAAACAATTTACTATCTTATAAAATATGTTTTCGAATTTACTTTCATAATGCGAACCTACCTTTGCTCACCAGTCAAGAACGTCTTTATACACAATATTCCTAGTGCTCTTCCCTGTGGGGTCAACTTCTTTTTTTGGCTTTGCTAAAATCCTTGTTGTTTTCCTTGACACACCCATTGATAATACGACATATAGTTGACCATGTGAAAACACGGGCTCTGGAAGATAGATCCCTACATTTGGGATGGTTTGTCTTGTGATTTATTAATGGTTATTGCAAAACTTAGACGTATTGGAAATTGCTTTCTCTTTAATTTGAATGGAAGAGATATGTCGTCGGAGGGAGACAAAGGGATCCGCGGGATGAACACCCTTTTGCTGGCATGCTGTACACCAACAATCTCCGCATCAATTACATTATCTTGAAATGCTCTTACCATCAGTCTAGTTCCGTTGCACAATCCATTATTAGGATCAAGGTTGCGAAGAAGAATCACGGGATAATTGATTTTTACTATTAGCTCGTGTGGTGGGAGACCATTTGGAGTGATGGAGTTAAGGAAGTCCAGAGGATAGCTATTGCGAGGGTCGTCATCAACAGAGTCAAAGCTGTGATAAACCTTGGCCTGCCCTGGAAATCTGTCGATCATATTTGCATTCAACTTGTCCACATAATCATTTTTAGTGGATAGAATGGCCCGTGTGCTCATATATGCTGCAGAGCGTGCATTCTTTTCATCATGAAGCGAGGGAAACACATGATTAATCAATTCGTGTACTGAATCTTCGCTATCCCCATAAGCTACCACAATTTCATCAGGCAAGCGAACGTAATCATCTTTGATAGTGTTTTTAGTGCCATTTCCAATTCTAAGGAGATATTCCGAAAACCATGGATCAGATTGAGCCCTCATGTTACGTGTCAATCGTATCTTCCTAATACTTTCCCATAAATACGATCTCTGCAATGTTGCATCAGTTATCTGGGCCCTTGTCCCACGCGTAACCACAGGAAGAACCTGTCTGAAATCACCGCCAAAGACAATCACTTTTCTGCCAAATGGCAATGAACAATCCATAATGTCTTGAAGAGACCTATCAAGTGTCTCAACAGATTGACGTTTCGTCATTGCAGCTTCATCCCAAATAATTAAGGACGCCATGCGAAGCAATTCCGCAGTGCCACTTTGCTTTGTGAAGTTGCACATACTGTTGTGAGTAATTTTAATGGGTATTTTTAATCTTGAGTGTGCGGTACGTCCTTCGGGCAAAATCGACGCTGTTATACCGGATGTCGCAGTTGCAATGGCTATTAATCCCTCGGACCGCACACTAGCAAGAAGCGTCTTGTACAGAAACGTTTTGCCAGTGCCACCTGGACCATCGATGAAAAATACATGGCTCTTCTTATTAGTTACATGATCAATTATCTCATCAAATCCTACACGCTACTCATCATTAAGGGATGTGTATTTGTCTAAATGATCTTGGTCCACTGGCACGTTAAGTTCCTCTATAATCTCTGTTATTACGTCATTGCAACGTTCGCCTGATTAGTGAAAATAAATATATGCATCATGAAACTATCGGTGGTTGTTCGAGTATAAATTTATAAGAAAAAAATGTGGCAGTATAACAAGAAATACCTATATCATTGATCTCGGGAAGACCATAATCCGTGATATCCTTCCCCATGGAATGAAGCAAATCACGTGTGTCTCGTAGCACCATCTGCTCTACTGTTGCAGGGTTAGTGTTATGTCGGTTGTAATCTTCAGACATTGAAGCCTTGTGATTGTCCCATAGTGCACAGACATTGGTGACTTCGCAAAATACCAGTATGGTTGCAAATAACCGACGCAGAGCAGATGGCATTTGGAAAGTGGATGTCTCATTCAAACAATCGTCATGTGACTTATCCGTCTCCACAAGCCCTCTCTTCTCGCACGCCTCTCTAAAAGTAGAGTACGTTATACCTGACACGGTCCTCAAATCTTCAAACGAGGTTGCACTTCGCACGTGGTTGAGAAGAACTCTCAAGTAGTATCTCTCCCCTCTGCAGGGTGAGCGTACACTACCTATCCAACCTGGCCTCTCTTTGTTTTCATTTTCTGCCACACATTTTGTCCGGTTATCCAGCGGTAGTGTTCGGGGAACTCCCTGTATAGCAACTTCCTTGCTTCCGGGTCTACTTGATTCATTTTGAAATATTCTGTAAGTGTTGTCCTAGAAGAAGATGGACGATTGACAACATCCTCGAGATTACCATCCTCATCATACGTGACATACTGCATGTTAGGAAGATGAAGTTGGAGCTGCAAAACAGCTGGATAGATGTCGAACAGTGAACCAAGCATCCTATATATAGCCTCTGGTGGTGTCACGTATCTGGCATTTCTGTACTGTTGTATCTCATTTATTTCCCCAGATGGATCAACCGAGAAAGATGCACAGTCGTGTCCTTTATACACATACTTATATAGGTACTTTACAGATTTGATGCTTGCACAAGCTTCAACATTGATGTAACAGTTATACCGCATAAGCAGTCCTGGATTATATGGGACAACCCACCTGTTGTCTAACTCTGCACCCCTAATCTTGACACGCCATCCGTCATCTCTCCTCCTATACAAAGGGTACGAGTCCTTCCCTTGTTGTGTTGCCTGGTTGAACTGTCGAGGAAAGTCAAAGCGATACTCTCCATCCACCATACAAGCACAATTCTCGTTTAGTGCGCCGCAAGGTCCATGCAACATATGCTTTATGACAAGACGATGTAAAACATGGTATTTGGCCTTGTCTGGTATCTCCGCGCAAATCACTTTATTTTACTCATCTGGGTTTGTCAATTTACTACATGACTTCATGATCAACAGGATATGTTCATGTGGAAGTCCCCTCTTCTGAAACTCAGTGACGTGCGCATAAGCCTGAACTTCCCTAAAATATTTTTTCTTCACAAATAGATCCAATATGTCACGCAGCTTAGCCCTAAAGACTCTTGCGACAAGGTCTAGTCGATCTTGCGGTAACTGGCCAGGTTCGAGATTTTCCGTTATCTCATCCCAGTATGGGTTGCAGGTCATTGTGATGAAGTAATCTGGCCTCCCAAAACACTGAACAAGAGCCATCGCATTGAGAAACCTTTGTTGCATGTCGCGATCACCTCCAGGAAAAGAGCGAGGTAGCACAACCCTCTTACCAACCACCGAACCACTTGTCTCTCCAGAAGAAAGCACGTCAACCACACCCTGCAATCATTAAATAACAAAAGGATCAAATAACTTCTTTGTTGAATCCTAGACGGTCGACAGTGTCAATGATCATGGAAATATGTTATACCATTTACCTGGTATAGCTCAGCCCGTATCTTTTTTTGGTTCTCAGGGTTTGAGTACCAATCGAGTCTCATAGACTCGATTTTGATGTACATGTCAACAGCCCATTGCTGGAAAAGTCGTCCTCCGAACAAAATGATGTTTAGAAGTCCCCTTCTAACTTGCAGCCTGAAGCAATAGTACTCCCTCGCTGTGACAAACCTATCTCTTTTTCCTTTGCCAGGTAGGCTATTGTCGCCATTATCATCTTCATTGTCTAGATAATTATCAATAACCTCGTTCTCTGCGTCCAAACTTACAAGTTAATATACATAAACAATGCTTGAGGGTATAGACTATAGATATTATTATTCGACAAAAATCACGAGTGTACATACCCGGAAGATCATCAAAAGTGTTTCCATCATTGGTTACATTAACAAAAGTCGGCGTCTCACATGTTTCATCTATTTCCACATCACAAGGATTCTTGTTTGGATCCTCGTACGGTATTTTCAGGTTCCACCCAGTCTCCCCGTTATGGTTAAATAAAGGATACGCCAAAGGATCATAACAACCATGGTATGCTTTGATATAGCAAGGTTTATCACCTTTGCCATGTACCAATACATGCCTATCAAAAGTTCTCATTGGATCGTCCCCTTCTAACCAGATAGCAGCAACCTGCGAGGCGGTGGGTGCATTTTATGTTCGTTGGTCAGGCGTCACATTAGTGTTGAGCTCAATCAAGTAGTCATCTAGGTTAGGTATGGATCCAACTCTGTTAAATGTCTGTACATACGGATTCTGAGCCAAAATACCTAGAATGACCCGAACAAGGTTGACATCAAGGTCAGGAGACCTCCGAACCCTATGTGCAAGTGCATCGGCATCGTCTGTATCATAAAAGTAAAGCTGCATATGGCGAGGCCCTTGAGAACCTGGAACCAAATTGTCCAGTCGATGGTACAACGCACCGTGCACACGAAATGTATACACACCAGTACCCGCTGCAGTGTTGACTCATTGGTCAAGGGTCACTCCAAGGCTCGTGAATGAGAAATGTGAGTTGAAGTATTGTATGTGTTTTCTGAAATACTTTGCATCATTATGCACTTGGCTGGTAAACAGCCGTATTAACTCCGCAGGCACTATTGGAATCTTAACATTTATCTTTTCCTCCCTACAGCAGAACCCATGAGACTCAAATTGAAACCTTATCGCGTGAAAGTGTTTGCAGTCTGGAACTTTTTTTAATACATGGTGTGTCTTTGGCAATTTATGGTACATGCGATCGTGTGGATCATCGGTAGCAATCATGTTAACAACACTGACATGAACACGATATGACTCGTATCCATCGTCCTCGAGAACTTGACTGGCTTCATCAAAATCATTGTCTGCACCTTGTGCGTCCTCAACACGACCTATAGAATGATGGTTGATTATGCATATGCCTAAAATTTTGTTAATATATATGTATTAAATGAGATAATGATTGTTGAGTTCTCACCGTCATGGTCACCACCTTCATTTGCAGGCTCGAATAATGCACTATCGAATTCGGCGCAGTCATTATCTGGAATGGCCTCATGAACATATGGTATTTGTGTAGTATGACATTGCATAACTCCATCTAGTTAAAAAGAAGAATTCATTACATTCTATAAACAATAATGGGTATGCAGCAACAAACGAACACAAAATTATCAAATCCGTCAAGTTGTATTCACCTGAGAAGTGTGGTTGTTGGTTTTGCTCAATGATCTTGGATTCACTCTTCTTTTTCTATCGTTTATACATATCATTTCTATGAAGCCAATCGATTGGATCATCTAGATCAATATTTTCCTTATTTGTTATGCTCGGTGTAGCATCACCTTCACTAACATTGTTTGATCCAGCCTTCTTCCTCCCACGGTACTCACGTTGCTTTCTATTCCTTTCTTCTTTCTTTTTTATGCTAGAGATTGCAGATTGCCCGACCTCAACCCCTTCACTAAGTTCTGAAGGTGAAATAGTTGTTGCTAGCACTGGAGTGTCAGATGTAACAGTATCGGTACCACTTAACTTGGCCTTCTTCTTTGCACGCCATTCACGTTGATATTTGTTCCTTTCTTCTCTCTTTCGTTTGTCAATCGGTTCTGTAGGCTGAGTTTTTTTGAAAATTATCGCCTTCAGTTTGCATTGAAGGTGAAACAGTTGCTAATTGCATTGGATCGCTAGATGATACGGTACTGCTAACACCACTTAACTCAGCCTTTTTCCTTGCACGCCATTCACGCATATATTTGCTATTATGGTCTCTCTTTTGCTGGTCGGAAAGTTTAGTTTTTTGCAGCACACAACTCTCAATATGATGAGAATATGCAATGGTTGGTTCCTGCATTGGCATGGTAAGTAGTCCATTTCCATCACTTTGAGTAAGTTGAGTTATGCGGACCTTACTCCCATTGCTTTGTTCTGGTGGAGAAACAATTGTGGATTGCACTGAAGTGCTAGATGTTACATGCTTACTAACACCACTTGACCCAGCCTTTTTCCTTGCACGCCATTGGCGCATATATTTGCTCTTCTCTTCTCTCTTCTGTCTGTCACTAAGTTCGACAAGATGAGTTATGTGTACATCACACTCACCGCTCTGTGATGGTACATGAACATTTGTTGCTTGGATTGGAGTGAGTGGTGTTACCGCCTCGCTTACACCACTTAACTCAGCCTTTTTTCTAGCACGCCACTCACGCATATATTTGCTCTTCTCTTCTCGTTTCTGTTGGTCAGAAAGTTGACAGGTAAATACTTTTTTCCTCAATATTTTTCCATGTACGACACACTGTTTGCTCTCTACTTTCTTCTCTTGTTTGAACATATACTTTATCATGTCTGTCTAATAAATTATTACCTGTGATATTGTTTGAAAAAATGAACAAAATAAAATAATATGTATGTCTCAATATTATTATATACAAATGTCCATTTGACAACACCTGTTGGTTTATTGGTTATATCACCCAACGCAATTCGCGCTCCATTGGTAGGGAAATTTCCATCCATACCTACCTAATTAACAAGTTGTGAGATTAATGAACATACTTGGCTTTACAGTATATGCACATTTTCTAAAAGCTTGATAGTAACCATCTAACAAATTACTAAAACATGTTGCCGCCTTAATTGGTCCATATTGAAAAATGAAGACTTTATATACTAATTTGAAATCATGAAAACGACCAATCAAAGTTTTACTAACATCAATAATGACAGCTCATAAACATGTTGAATGAGTATAGCACCTGTTGGTCCTTTTAGAAAATACATAGGTGGCACAACTTGTAAAACATGCAGTAGGACCATAATCCCATAAAGCTCAACAGCCCATATTCTCATTATGCTCAATATTTCAGTATGAATTAGTGTGTAAAAATTTCTTGTTACACCTTTTTGGAACATTTTTATGAAAATATAAAGGATCACTTGCTGAGGATTATATATCTTCCATGACACAATATCTACCTCCTGTAGCAGGGATGAAAAGAAAAATTTAGACTTCAAAAGTCACGCATTAAGGATTTCCAAAATCTGCAATGACAGAAAATGTGATTAAATAATCCAATCATGTTAGTAATGCATGTAAAATAATGTTTTAGACAGATGAAAGCAACTCAAAATCAAAACATGCATCGTTATGCATGAAAATATTGACAGTATATCAACCTATTGACGGTACCATGCAAGTAGATGTATGTTAATAGCATCTATTTTTTTCAAGCACCATCACTTTTGTTTTATAAACTTTCCTGTTCAGAACATCGGAGATAAAGTTTCTAAGTGCTGTGATTAAATCTGAAGTTTATCAAGTGGTTATATATAGAGAGAGAACAAATAGTGATTTCACTCCATAAAAATCTCGACTTCTCGAGGTAAAAATAGAGCTTCATACACCATACAAAAATGATAATTTGGATGATTCCAATAAAATATTTTATGGTGAATCACACTAACTTCTAGCCAACAAAGGTACATATATATTCATAATGTACAAAGTAGCCATTCCCATATTCCACACCAGATTACAGCATAACAATGAAATCCATGGCAAAAAAAAAAAAGATTACAGCATAACAATGAAATCCATGGCAAAAAAAAAAAGACAGTGGTATTCTTGTCAAGATTGACTGCATGAAAGCATCAAGATTTGAATACAAAACACATCCTAAAAACTCATAAATCCTTACATAATATAATCTAATTTTCAGAACATTGCTCACAAACCAGTTGATATATTCATTGTTTAACAAAGTTACAAATGCACGGCATTTACTTTCTAGTAAATAAAAGGAATTGCAATTTCATGTACTACAAGATATTAAGAAATTAGGGGAAGCTAAAGAATGTAACAATGAATGTTCTCCCACAATCATCTATTTTTTGTTCAAGTAAACAGGTTGGGTCTATCTTCAGCAAACAGCGAAGGTCTTCCAAATCTGTATAAAAGAAGGCCAAAAATCTTGAAGAAAATAATACCCTGCGATGGCAGAAAAAAAATGAATTTTGCTGCAACCGTTCTAATTTTCAAAGAAACCTATACATTTCAGTTAGCCCTATTCTGACAGCAGATGGTGTAGCTAGGGTGACATATTGCTATAAGTTTCCTGGACAATGAGTGGCAACTTGATAGGGTCATGTATAAAAAATACTCACAACTCCAATAGGAGTCTGCACTCAGGGCAGTCATTAATATTTGATAAATAGGGGTAATTTAGAGTCCAAATTTATTTTAATTTCATATTTGGTACTGTAAGCAACTAAGCACACCTGCCCTCCTCATCGAAAACCAAAAATTCTGGAATTGGATAAATATTTCTAGAACAAGCACTGCAGAGTACATAATGATGGCACATACAAGACTTAAAAGGACAGTAAGAGCCATTGCAAAAAAAGATAGGAAAAAAAGAACGTTAAGAGAAAGATGCCGGTGACCTCTGGCCACTTCAGGCTGCACAAGAGTAAACTCACTGCTCTACTAAATATTCTTACAAATTTATATATATATTGCATATATGCATGTGTTGGTTCCTAATAATAAGCAAAGAAAATAAATCAGTCATTTCACCTTGGAACTAAATCAAATATTTCCATTTGCACATTATGCAATATATATCATAGAAAATATTTGTCCCTAATTTAAGGTTCTGAGACAATATACATCCTAAAAACAAAATAATGGGATCAAAATTATAATAAGCAATGAATATGCAATGGCCTGTATTACTGAAATCCATAGTTGTATTTCTAGGTTATTAAGTAATGGGATGAAATTCGTTGTCCATCCCGCAAGAGGCACTAAGTAATAGATGCCAATGGGATTAACGATTAGTTTATGTAAATGTTATTGGTTTGGAAATGAGGAATGATTTATCCCACATTATGACAAGATAACCTATTTGAACGCTCCTGAAGTGAATTTGAGTGCATAAACTTTATTCATGATACCCATTTTTGTACAACAGAGGGGTCCACAAAAAGGGACACTCTAGAGAAAAAAAAACAAAAAAAAGCATCACTAACGCTGTGTATGCTATAGTGGTAGGGAGGAAAAATATATGCATGTATATATTCATTTTTATTCAGTAATTTATCTTGATAATGGACATTGATAATTTAGTATGTGGATATGCACATATACACATAAGAGACATGGCACTATAATTCACAATCACATCCACTATTATCGCAAAATTTAATGTGTGAGCAGGAATGGTTCAAGGAAAGTGATCGAGCGATGATTACCTTGTTCGCAGCGCAGTGGTGAGGTTTCCGGTGAGGGTGCAACAAATATAATTTGGCGGCGTTGCGGTTGAGCGGCTGGCGCAGGGGCAAGGAGTCCCGGTAGCGGAATAGCAGCGCGGTTGGCGTCGGCAATCTGGAGGCGGAAATCAGCGCCATTATATTTTTAGTGGATGGTGTCAACTGTACATCATGGTGCACATAGGCAAACAAACTTATGAGGTTTGTTCTGCCATTAACAACAAACTGGTGCTGACATTTATTTTTAGAAGGATAAAATCAAGGGCTAGTGTTGCCTACGATATAGTTCAACATAACCATCCCAATTAAATGAGAAACATCCCAAAATTTTCATCATAGGAAAAAAACTGAAAATAAAAACAACCCCATTCACCCTGATATTCAATGTATTAGCTCATCCCAAGTCCCCATTCCATAACCTGATCGTCGATTTATTATTTCACCCCATTTCATAACCTGATCTTCGTGGAAACGTTGTATATACTGAGGATATTGTATGTACTGAACAAATGACACATCAATTGGAATTGTTGAAACGGTATAAATCAAGATAGTTTCTGACATAGCGTTAGCGTTAGGCATAAACATACCGGTGGGCGCGCGGAGGAGAGGCCGGCGCAAACGGAGACCGAGATCGGGGGCACGGAGAATGTTCCGGTGACGGAGTTCGAGGTGGAAAGAGTCCGGCGTGGAGGAGACCGAGATCGGGGGCGTGGAGAAAAACCGGCGAGGCTGGCCCGACGGCGGGACAAACGAGGAAAGATGAGAGATGGGCGAGGGGTAGGGGCGTGCCGGCGGCGAGGGTGTGGGAGCGCCGGTGACAAGAGAGAAGGGGAGAACCGGCGGCGTGCGGTGGCAGTTAGGCTTTGGAGAGCGAGGGAGGGGGCGGCGGGCGAGATCGGGGGAGAGAAGGGCGAGATCGGGGGAGAGAAGGGGAGAACCGGCGGCGTGCGGCGGGGTGGTGGATGTGGATCAGCAATTGGCTTGAGAGCCACCGCGGTTGGCGCGGCAGCGGGGCATCGGCGTGGTTGCGGTGGGCGAGGCGAGGCGAGGCGGCGACGTCCAGTGAGCGAGGAGGAAGGGAGGAGGCTGCGCGCGGGACGACGGCGGCGTCCGGTGCGCGTGCGTGAGAGAGGAGAGGAGTGGCGGCGGTGGCGGCCGGCGCGCGTGCGTGAGATAGGAGAGGGAGCGGTGGCGGCGGCGTCCGGAGCGCGTGCGTGAGAGAGGAGAGGAGTGGCGGCGGCGTCCGGAGCGCGTGCGTGAGAGAGGAAGGGAGCGGCGGCGGCGTCCGAAGCGCGTGCTTGAGAGAGGAAGGGAGCGGCGGCGGCGCGCGTGCGTGAGAGAGGAAGGGAGCGGCGGCGGCGGGCGAGATCTGGGGCACGGAGAATCCGGCGGCGGTTAGGGTTTGGAGAGCGAGGGAGTGGGCGGCGGGCGATGCGGGGTCGTCGTACTGCGATGCGGAGGGGGAGGGGTGCGCGCTACAGGTGCGGAGGTGGGGACCGGTGCAGAGGGGGAGGGAGAGGGTGTGCGCATATTATGTAGGCCATTGGATTACAGGATAGATGAATACGAGCTGTTGGATTTGCAGGATGTAAGAATGTAAGAGTGTAAGATGAGAGATGAGTAAAATGAGTTGGTGAATTATAGGGTAGATAAGGTTAGGCCATGAGGATTTATAACCTCTCTTATGTGTGGTTGCCCTTAATGCAGCTAACCAAACACGCCCTTAGCAGTTACTAGGGCCTTATTATTGGCCCGAAATTTGGTATTGGGCCAGAAGTAATCCGGCCCATTTTCCTCCAAAGACGTCTCTTCCCGTTTCCCGACTCTGTCGCCGCCGTTCCTGGTTCTTCGTCGTTGCTTCCTCCTCCCCCCATTTCGTTTCACCTCTCGCGGCGATCCATCCAATCCCCCGAGCTGCTGCAAGCATCGTCCCATCGATCGGTCGTCCTCGTCCTCCTCAGCCTCAAGGTGCGGTGTTCCCCTCCTCCTGTATGTTTTACTCGTTGTATCGATGTTCGATGTGTTGGTTGGGAGTTGAGAGGAGGGGTTTTAATGGCGGAGCAGATCTGTTCTTGTTTCTTGAATTCCTGACGCGGTTGATGTTGGTGCGACCTGCGCGATTCGTGGAGTGTTGTTAATCTGAGGCCTTTTTTTTAAATTTTTTTTTGGTGATGCGTGGATGAAATTTCTCGCGTATTTTTGTCTGTGTAGCTCGCTGTACCTGTATGTGTTGGGTGCAGATACCCTGGAGTTACCTCCAAATCCACTGGGTGGATTTCAGATGATCTAAGAGATTGGTTGATTTCTAGTGGTGCACACATCATTTCGATCCTGATATTCTTCCTCCGCAGCAACACATCAATATATATGCATCCGGGACCTATACTGCCTTTTGACATGTCACTCTGTAATCTGTATCTTATTAGCTTCCTGGGCTATCAATAGTTGACAACCAGTCCTTGATTGGAGAATGAACATCTTGTGTAAAAACATATCAAACTGGAAACGTCATCATATTAGTAGTTATATACTTGTTTCTCAGAAACTTAGGACACTAATATTTACTGCAATTGAATTAATTTTAGTACTCCCTCCTTTTTCTTATATAAAAAGGAGCATTTTTCTTATATAAAAAGGAGGGAGTATATCATTAGCAGATAAACAGCGAGAACTACAAAAGATGTCACAAGCATTATGCCGTAACTTATTCATTGTCTTATCAGTTACGAATATATGGCACCTTGCCTCACTGATAAAATGTGCTAGATGAATCGCGTGAATGAAAAATTATGCAACACCATATAGAGGGAGAGGTGTTCAGTTATCGTGCATGGAATTAGGGAAGAAGAAGGTGACATGGCTACATCTAGCCCCTAGAAAAGAATTAATGGTTCAGATCTGCAGAAATCCACCCAGTGGATTTTGCACCAATTCTAGGGGATCTGTACCAGTATGTGTTTAGCATCTGCTCGTCTTTGGTTGACTCCTGATGCCAATATGATTTGCGGAACCCCGTAGAAATTGTTCAGCTATGCTTGCATGTTAAAATATTCTTGTGTATTGGTGTGGCCTAATCTTGCTTGACAAATAACGAACCTGTTTCTGTTTTGGGCCCAAGTCAACTTCTTGTATTATGCATGCAGGAATGAAGTGGTACGCTCTAGGTGTATAATTTGTCATGTATGTTTGAGGTCATGTAATTTTGAATAGGTGTAAGACTGTTTGGATAGAATGTTGTTTAGTAACATATGCATGTTTTGTTGCATACTTGATACTTCAGACCTTTTTTAGGTTTTGTGATTTGAAGATTGTGAGTGACTAAGTGTTAACTCTATAAGATTCTGGTCATGAGTCATGTTCAGCCATGAAACTATGCGATGATGACCAGCAAACCTCTTTGGCTTAAAATCTCATTCTGCATCACAGTTCACGCTGTCTATATGTTATTATGCTGGCCGACTGGGTATTTTCGCTAGTTAGGCTTAACTCATGAAAGAAAAGATTTTGTATGCTCTACAACACATGGATTTGTTTCACATGAAGAAATGTAAACTAGGTGTCATGTTTGAAGTTGTATTTTAATTTGTAAGAAAACATTATTTTAACTTAGGTAGTTAGGTGCTAATGAGAGAAACTTAACAACTTATATATGGCTGCGTAGCACTTAGTTAGTACTCCACTAAGTAAGCAGTTTAAGGCAAACTGTGCTGATTTTTAGTGTTATTAGTTCTCAAAGTCAAAATACAGTAATTATACTAAATCTGTATGTAATTTCTTTATATGCAAAAATGTCCATAAGAAAGATAAATTTCTTTCCATATTGATATAGATTTGTCTTGATTCCTTCTGTTGTGATTCAGGATGACAGAATCACCGTTTGTGCCGCGCGAGAGGCTTTTTAAGCAGCAGCAGTATTTTCAGAACTTGACGAAGCACACGTATCTGAAAGGGCGTTATGATGTGGTCACCTCTGTTGCAATTCCCCTTGCTCTTGCCGCCTCCAGCTTGTTTATGATAGTGAGTTTGGGGTTCTTTTGATTGATTCCTGCACTGCTTGTTTTCTTTGGTCTTGCTTGTGTTCAGACAGTGACATGTTTCTTGTTTTATAAACAGGGCCGTGGGGTGTACAATATGTCTCATGGAGTCGGGAAAAAGGAGTGAACAACATGGGTTTCCTATCATTTCAGTACTTCAGCATAGGGGTGATAGCTTCAAGGCTATGGCATCTTTTAATTTGCTATAATAAATACTGTTGAAGTTAACTTGGTATATTACTGTTGGTTACTGTGGATATCTGATTTAAGCATTGCCGATGTCAAGCTGATGGTAGTATTGGAATATCAGTTTGTTTACAGTATCTATTAATTTCCACATTCTTACCTCACCTATTTCTCCCTTTCTCAGCAGAATTCATATAGCCTTTGAGGGCTCATGGTATATATTGTGTTGTTTGTTGCAGCAAGTCCAAGCACAGTTTCAGGCTGATCTTGGCAGCCTAATCTGCATGTTTTTGTTCTGGAGCACTGTAGTTTGTGTGATCTTGCCTATTCAAGTCAAATTAAGTTAAATCTCCACCTGAGTTGGCATTTGATCTTTCCCATAGTCTTATATTGCCAATAGGAGTCCGAAGGAAAAAAAAAAGGACACCAATGTACATAGTTCATACACCAGTTATGTGACACATGATTTTATTTGGAACCAGAGATTAGAAGGATGGAGGGGGCAATGTCCAAGTGAATCAGCATAGGCTGCTGTATGAAATTGTCAGAAAACAGCTGCAGAAATGCCCATATCATAAAACAAACTACTACTACTCCTGCAGAAATAAGCTGACATTGTTCATTGGTCTTATCCAAAACTTAGCCATTGCAACAAGTTCTTGACCCTTAGCACAATCATATTGTGCATGCCCTTGTTTATTGCAAAGAATGGTGCGTAGGGAACACGCATGATTTTTTAATTGCTGGCACATAATTTTATCATTAGAAACTGGAATGCAACCCTTTGCCATTGTTTCTTTCCGAAACATTGCGCAGTTTTTTTTAATCCTATCATTACCATAATGCCAAGAACTGGTCACCAACCAGCAATTTGCACCATGGTTAGTTGAGCTGTCCCCAGTGCATCAATAGGTGCATTGTATTGGTCCAAATATATAAATGCAGTGGATGCACCCTTTCTCATGGCCGTCAACAAAAGAAATCAAAAGGGGAATGCACCATCTTATATCTCCAGTTTATAGGAAAAGATGGGATAAGATCATAGGAGCAAGTGGTTTATATTGTTTTGAGGAATATGACATGGATTCATCCTAATTACCCTTCTAGGCAGTATTTGTATTCGTGATGGATATGTTGTTACTATAATTCGGAGTTTTTTTTTCTTTACAAAATAACCTGTTATTTTGATCTCCAACCAAACACGAAGTCTACCAAAGATTGGGTTATTTCATCTATAGTAGAACTCTATTACAAACATGCAGTAGAAAAAAAATTATCCTAGACAAGTACCAAATTTTCATGCGTAATGCTAACACACAAAACATGCTCTTTTTAACATTACATAGCATTATTATTTATTATTAGTACTAAAAAACAAATTATTCCCTTTTTTAAGAAAAAGGAAAACAAATTCTTGTTAGTATAGGCGGAAACCAGCGGGCCACACACGTCAGCGAATACGAAGGAGCCAGATTGACGGCGTGAGCCGACCCTAACGGCGACCAACCATCCAGCATTACGGCCAAAAGAAAAAAAAAAATCAACGCGACGTCCCAAACGGAGACAAACGGCATCTTCTCGAAATTTCCCAACCACTCGCTCGCCTCGTCTTCTTTCCTTCCCGGAAACCGCGGTGGTTTCAGCGTGGCGGATTCTCCAAGCAGACGGAGACGTCACGGCACGGGACTCCTCCCACCTCCCAACCGCCATAAATACCAGCCTCCTCCCCTCCTCTCCTCGCATCAGCTCCACCCCCGAAAAATTCCTCCCCAATCTCGCGAGGCTCTCGTCGTCGTCGTCGAATCGAATCGAGTCGAATCCTCTCGCGTCCTTAAGGTATGCTGCTGCTTTCTCCTCGCTTCGATTCGATTCGACTCTGTCCCCTCTAGATTCTGCTTCAGGTGATCGATCTGATCTTTGGATGCGCGTGGTTGTTTTGTTGCTAGATCTGATTAGTGGTTAGGGTTGTCGATGTTGATTATCGGGAGATGGTTAGGGGTTATCGATCTGATGGTTGGGAGAGGCTTTTTTTGCGGTTAGATTTGATTGGGTAGGCTGTGGGATGCTTGATGGGTTGGTTCGATAGGTCAAAATCTCGGTTAGGTTTTGGGATTGGATGTTCGTTCTGATTATTGGGATTGTTGGATGATTCGATTGGTGAAATCGGTGTAGATCTGTTAGGGAATTGTTGAACTAGTCATGCCTGTGTGATTGGTGCGATTTGTAGCGTGTTCCATCTTGTAGGCCTTGTTGCGACCTGTGCATGTTCAGATCTACTGTTCCTCTCTAGATTGAGTTACTGGTGCCATGGGCTTTAATATGTTAAACCTGTTTTGTGATTGATGTAGGTCGGTAGGGTAGTTCTTATTAGACATGGTTCAATTATGTAGCTTGTGCGTTTGATTTGATTAGACAATGATGAACTCTTTTATTTAATTGTCAATGGTAATAAATAGTCACTGTATCTGTCATAATGATCTCATGTTACTATCTGTCAGTAATTTTTGCTAAGAACTATCTTAGAATATCATGTTACAATCTGTAGTAATCTCACGGTCATCCATGTAATCCATTGTGGTAATTTCTTATTACTGTCTGAAGATCATTGCTGCTATTTAATTCTACTTATTTCTGATGAAGATACCTGTGCTGTTAGGTATCTGAGTACGCGTGTGATGTGCCTGTTATTATCTGTCTGAATTTATGTACGATGTTCTGTTGTAATATGTTTGCTGTTTGATCTGATGTCATGTTCATAATCTTGTGCTAGTTCTTACCCTGTCTGTTTGGTGATTATTTCTTGCAGATGCAGATCTTTGTGAAGACATTGACTGGCAAGACTATCACCCTTGAGGTGGAGTCCTCTGACACCATCGACAATGTCAAGGCTAAGATCCAAGATAAGGAGGGCATCCCCCCGGACCAGCAGCGTCTCATCTTTGCCGGCAAGCAGCTGGAGGACGGCAGGACCCTTGCTGACTACAACATCCAGAAGGAGTCCACCCTTCACCTTGTCCTCCGCCTCCGCGGTGGCATGCAGATCTTTGTGAAGACATTGACCGGCAAGACTATCACCCTTGAGGTGGAGTCTTCTGATACCATTGACAACGTCAAGGCCAAGATCCAGGACAAGGAGGGCATCCCCCCGGACCAGCAGCGTCTCATCTTCGCCGGCAAGCAGCTGGAGGATGGCAGGACCCTTGCTGACTACAACATCCAGAAGGAGTCCACCCTCCACCTTGTCCTCCGCCTCCGTGGTGGCATGCAGATCTTTGTCAAGACACTGACCGGCAAGACCATCACCCTCGAGGTGGAATCTTCTGACACCATCGACAACGTCAAGGCCAAGATCCAGGACAAGGAGGGCATTCCCCCGGACCAGCAGCGTCTCATCTTTGCCGGCAAGCAGCTTGAGGATGGCAGGACCCTCGCTGACTACAACATCCAGAAGGAGTCGACCCTCCACCTTGTCCTCCGTCTCAGGGGAGGCATGCAGATCTTCGTGAAGACTCTGACTGGCAAGACCATCACCCTCGAGGTCGAGTCTTCTGATACCATTGACAACGTCAAGGCTAAGATCCAGGACAAGGAGGGCATTCCCCCGGACCAGCAGCGTCTCATCTTCGCTGGCAAGCAGCTGGAGGATGGCAGGACCCTCGCTGACTACAACATCCAGAAGGAGTCCACCCTCCACCTTGTGCTCCGCCTTCGTGGTGGTATGCAGATCTTTGTCAAGACCCTCACAGGCAAGACCATCACCCTGGAGGTTGAGAGCTCTGACACCATCGACAATGTGAAGGCCAAGATCCAGGACAAGGAAGGGATCCCCCCTGACCAGCAGCGTCTGATCTTCGCCGGCAAGCAGCTCGAGGATGGCCGCACCCTCGCCGACTACAACATCCAGAAGGAGTCTACCCTCCACCTGGTGCTTCGTCTCCGTGGTGGTATGCAGATCTTCGTTAAGACCTTGACTGGGAAGACCATCACTCTGGAGGTTGAGAGCTCCGACACCATTGATAATGTGAAGGCCAAGATCCAGGACAAGGAGGGGATTCCCCCAGACCAGCAGCGTCTAATCTTCGCCGGCAAGCAGCTGGAGGATGGTCGCACCCTCGCCGACTACAACATCCAGAAGGAGTCCACCCTCCACCTGGTGCTCCGCCTCCGTGGTGGTCAGTAATCAGCCAATTTCGGTGGAGCTGCTGCGGCTGCTGCTGTGCCTGGTCGTCCCGTGCCTCTGTTCGTCAAGTATTTGTGGTGCTGATGTCTACTGTGTCTGGTTAAATGGACCATCGAGTCCCTGTGTGTTGGTTTTATGGAACAGTTTCCTGTGCTACAGCAGTTTGCTTTATGAATAAGTTGGATTTGAACCTAAACATGTGCTCAATTTGCTCATCTGCATCTCATTCTTGTTGAATCACATGTTCTACCTATGTGAATTGATGTTTAAAATGATGCATATATTAAATGTTGCTATCTCAATTCTTATCATTAAATTGCCGCTTATTTTTATTTTGTGAGTTTTGCTATGCCCTATGGGTGAAGCGATGCAGATGTGGAAGGTTTATGCTGTGTATTTGGAGCCACTGTGAGCGTTTGGGTATTCTTTTCAGAACGCTGTTGGCGTGTTAATTTTTGCGACATTCAATTTAATATGATTCGAGGTGATTGGGCATGTGATTTGATCTTATATAGCATCTTTCTGAAATGTTCACTGCTTGATTTCACTATTTCGTGCAAGTTTTCTTTTTTGGGGTGGGCACCTGTTTGGAAGATCATAACAGAAGAATACTCTATGCTTCCAATTTCAAAACCATGAGAAAGAAATGAAAAATCTCCAGCTAGGGAAAAGATTTTATCTGATGCGTGCATTTGTCAAAAACTCAAAATCTGATTGATCGATTGATATAGTTTTGGAACACTTAGAAGATTGAGAGGTGAAAATGTTTTTTGAGACAAGTAGCAGAGGTGGAAATGTTTTTTGGGACAAGTAGCATTTGAGCTCACATTATGTGTTTGATCCGTAGCAGTGCCATACGTCGATACGCGACAATTGACTAAAAAGAACTTCCCCTTGCCCCTTGGTAAGAAAGCTTATAATGTATACACAGAAATTGAAAAACTTATATATATTGTACATTAATATTGAACATACAACGAAAATTTCTTCTTTTCATGAGATCACTCTTCCTTTTTTCTCAGCAAAGCCTGTTCATCAGTCTTATCCCACATGAATGTGATTTGCGAGTTGTGATTAGGAATGCAAGATAACAGTGCCGATCAAACCTGTTGTCGGTGATGGCACCAAGAATTACCAAACAGCAACCTATCAAGCAACGAGAAATACTTTCCAATCCAAAAAAAATGATCCAGCCAAAAGTCTGACAAAAGGGAGGAGGAAGCTTCAGAGCTTTGGAACCATGCCTAAGCAAGGCAATGGCAGGAAAGAAGAGGAAAGGATCAAGTTCTTTTCTTGCTCTTTCTTCCACCCATGATGTACCAATCAATCACTCATCAATTCATCATCAAGATTGCAAAAGTTAAACATGATTCGAAAAAGACTAAAAGAAGCTAGATATAAAAGCAGAGAAATTAAAGCGAAAGAAATAGAGGAATCAAGTGACACAGTCACACGCTTCTCCCGGTTCCATTTTGTGTGCGTGCATGTGGAGAGGCATATCTTTCACTGTTCCCCTCAAAATCATTGGCGAATCCAAGTTAAATTACCCTGCTTTTTATACTGCAATTTTCTCGCAAAAAATAGATTTCGAACTAGTTTGAAGTAATCTCACTCTCTGAAGAAATGTCAGTGTTAAGTAAGCTCAGGACTACTACCACGACTAGTGTATATAAGCGGTTCACTTCACAAGGTTGAGTCGAGTACAGAGTAGTCGAGTGAGCGGCAATGGCGAGCACGAGGCGGCGACGCGCGGGCGGCGTGCCAATGGCGGTGATCCGGCTCGGAGTGACGGCCATCGTCGTCCTCGGCGCCGGCGTGATCGGCGGCGCGCGCGCGCAGCTCAGGATGGGGTTCTACGACGAGAGCTGCCCCGCGGCGGAGCGGATCGTCGGGGAGTACGTCCGGCAGCACGTCGGCCGCGTCCCCACCGTCGCCGCCGCGCTCCTCCGGCTGCACTACCACGACTGCTTCGTCAGGGTACGTGCGCCGCGCCGCCGCCATTGATGCGCATGAATGTGTTTGTGTCTGCAATGTGTTTGATGGATCGTGTTGTGCCTTGTCAAAGGGCTGCGACGCGTCCATCCTCCTCAACTCGACCGGCAATGGCGGCGCGGCGGAGAAGGACGCGGCGCCGAACCAGACGCTGCGAGGGTTCGACTTCATCGACCGCGTCAAGGGCCTCGTGGAGGAGGCCTGCCCGGGCGTCGTCTCCTGCGCCGACGTCCTCGCGCTCGCCGCCCGCGACGCCGTCGCCGCCATCGTAAGCGAGCGAGCGCTCCACCTCGCCCTCGCCAGTCGCCACGGTCGCCGCGCTCGCGCACTGGCCGGAGTCTGACGATGCTGAACGTGTTCTGCAGGGAGGGCCGTCGTGGCGCGTGCCGACGGGGAGGAGGGACGGCACCGTGTCGAGCATGCAGGAGGCGCTCGCGGAGATCCCCTCGCCGGCGATGAGCTTCCCGGAGCTCGCCGGCTTGTTCGCCACCAAGGGCCTCAGCGTGCGTGACCTTGTCTGGCTGTCAGGTACATGACGGTTATGAACGAATCCAGTAATTCACATTATTAATTACTACCCTCGTTTCATATTTAGGTTTGGAAAATATAACAATATTTTTAACAAAAAACAAAGAAATTATCAAAATATATTAAATGCTAGATGTAATGAAACTAATTTGGTGTTATAAGTGTTGTTATATATTTTTATAAATTTGATTAAATTTTCAAGAAGTTTAACTTAAAAAATCAAAACAATTTATAATCTGAAACGGAGGGATACTCTAGTTATTTTCACAAACTAAACAACTCGGATTACTCTTGTTAACCAGGTCCAAATTACACTGTTAGCATGTAATTAATCTCACTTATATGCTAAATTAAACAGATTACTCTAGTTAATCAGGTTCAAAATACACTAATAGCATGTAATTAATTTGCACTGTCAGTAGGAGACATAATGTAGAAGCTCTAGGATTAATTTCGGAGCGAAGAAAGCTTGTGTCTGAATCTCCCATCCTTTGTTTGCTGACTAGGAAACTGCATGTCTCATGCAAAAGGAGCACGAATAATAGTTGCTTTCTATCCGTCAGTTCGTGTTGGTGACTAGTCAATTTTATGTATCATCGACTGACTTAACTTGTTCAGCAATATCTAAATTGCTACAGTTATGATTTATGACTAATGTAAATAAACTGAAAAATATAGCTTTATACAATCTTCCTTTCAAAAAAAAAGAGATAGCTTTATATAATCTCATAAGTTAGCATCAAATCAACCGAAAATTTGAAGTTAGCTGCAAGCTCTCTCGTGCATGTCTTGAGAATTTTAGATTATTTGTTGACAAACAACAGAAAAAAATACGTTAATTTGGAAATAAAAAATTGCATTTCAATCCAATCGTTTGGATGCTCGATTCATGTCCAAAGAATGGCGATCTACAGCAAGCCAACATCATAAAAATTCAAGTTTATTTTTGTAAAAGAATGAGGACACGCATGGATGATATTATCACAATGAATTCTTGGATGTAAAATGATTTCTGAAGAATGCATCCCATCGCTCAGGCGCGCACACCATCGGCATCGCCCACTGCTCGTCCTTCGCCGACCGCCTCTACGGCGGTGGCGGCGCCGCCGCCGGCAATACCAACGGCAACAACACCGACCCACCGCCGCTGGACGCCGCCTACGCCGCCAACCTGCGGGAGCGCAAGTGCAGGACGGCCGGCGACGGCGTGGTGGAGATGGACCCCGGCAGCCACCTGACGTTCGACCTCGGCTACTACCGGGCGGTGCTCAGGCACCGCGGCCTGCTCCGGTCCGACGCCGCGCTCGTCACTGACGCGGCGGCGCGGGCCGACATCGCCGGCGTCGTGGCGAGCCCGCCGGAGGTGTTCTTCCAGGTGTTCGGCCGGTCGATGGTGACGCTCGGCGCGGTGCAGGTCAAGACCGGATCCCAGGGGGAGATCAGGAGGAACTGCGCTATCGTGAATTATAGCGGCCACTGATCAAAAGGGAGTTGATTTGCAATTCTTCCTGAGAATTTTCGGTGGATAGCGTGATTTTGTTCTTATGATTTCTCCACTTTTGTCATCTGAATTTGGTCAAATTCTAGTAGTAGAAAACTAGAAATTTTGCTACGCGTGTTCTTGTTGTGTTCAGTGTCGTTGCTTAGAAGTGTACTGCAGCAATTTATAGCTGATGAGAGAAAAACAGACTACAATACAGCTTACAGTATGAACAGAAAATAAGACACAATTCTCCAAATTAGCGTCAAATGAAGTCTGTATGCATGCACAGGTACTAACAAAGCTTGCAAATACATCAAACGACAGCCATGATGTATGCTACTTTATTTGGAACTTCCTAGCTTACATGCTACTTTCATCTCCAAACACAACCATGTAGGAAATTGGTCTCATCATCAAAATGTATTTTTTTTTCTGACCAAGGATGCTACTGCTACCCGACTTACACTAAAAGCTAATAACAAGAGTTCATCATGACAACAACAACAACAAGCCAAATCTGCCAGCAGAAAATTACATCTCACGGATGGCTGAAATAAACGGATAATACCTATTGAACCTTAGATCTTGGTGCAGTGCTGACATAATGTGACACTAATACACACGCTCAGGTGGACTCAATGAGAAGCAGAGCATATTACTCAGATGAGTTATGTTCTACATAAGTTTCTGCTGCATGGCATCGATGCGACTGAAGAAAGCAAGCCTCCAGGCATTACAGAAAAACAGTGCTCCAAACCACAGCCAAACACCAAAGACAGCTCCTGCACTTACTGAGCAGTATAGCAATAGGGTTTCGTGTTCTTGCTGATGTTCTTTTGCCCCTTCTAGTGTAGTCGTAGAACTTGAATGGTTTGAGCATGGAATTTTCAAAGGAAATCCACAAAGCCCCAGGTTGTTGGCATAAATCGATGGGTCATCAAGTGTTCTGAGTTGATTTCCTGTAGGTATCTCTCCTGATAGAAGGTTGTTCGAGAGATTTAGCCAGTCGAGACTTGTCAAGTTTGATATGCTATGAGGAATATGGCCTGAGAGTTTATTCCAAGAGAGGTCAAGAGACTCTAAACGTGTTAGATTGCCAATGCCATTTGGGATATTTCCTTGTAGGAAATTTCTCGACATTTTTAAGAACTGAAGGCCTCTAAGATTTGTCAACTCCGAAGGGATCTCACCAGAGAGAATTATTTGATAAATCAATACCAGTTGCAAGTAGACCCAAGGCTTTAAATGGACGCTCCCTTCCCTTCCAATCAATGTAAATGTAGTATGGGTTATCTTGAAGAAAGTATTCTTCTTCTTCACCTATGCTAAACACACTACTAATTTCTGACTGCAAACATGATAAGTTGGCCAAACTAGCTGGAATGGAACCTGTAAAATTATTTTCAGCTAGATCAAGCAGTTGGAGATTAGAGACTTGTGATAGTTGCCAAGGAATACTTCCATGCAACATGTTTGACCGTAGCCGTAGAATCATCAGAGAATAAAAACTTTCACCTATCCACGAAGGGATCTCACCAGAAATTCTATTGTACCCAAGATCCAAAACTTCTAGGTCGCTGAGGTTCCTCAATACCGTTGGGAAATAACCTGACAAGTTATTGTTTGATAGGTCCAGGTTGCGTATACTTAGGTTGGAATCATCGTTAGGTGTGTTTGAGGGTGCAATTTTCCCAGAAAATGTGTTGCTTGACAAATCCATGAAAATGAGATCTTCCAAACCCCACAGGCATCCAGGGAGCTCACCTTCTAGATGGTTGTCACTGATTGAAAGGTATTGCAGAGATGAATTGGCATTGCAGATATTTAATGGTGTCTTTCCAGTAAGGCGATTGTGTGACATGTCCACTTCAAGTAATAGTTCCAAGTTTCCCATCTCCACTGGGATTGAACCAGTAAATTTGTTGTTGAAGAGGACCAAGTAGAGTAGCAATGTGCAGTTGCTGATTAGTGATGGGATGCTTCCAGTTAACATGTTGTTGGAAACATCAAACTCCTCAAGCTTAGTCCAGTTTGAAAACATCTCTGATGGGATACTACCGCTGATGTAGTTACTTTGTATCACGAAAATCGATATTCGTTGCATCCTGGCAAAAGATGGAGGCAAACTTCCTACTAGCCGGTTCCTTGACAGGTACATCACCTCAAGACTTGTAAGGTTCCCAAGCTCCTCTGGGATTCCTCCGGTGAGGTTGTTTCTGTTCACATATAGTTTTTGGAGCTTTTGCAGCCTCGAGAGTGAATGTGGTATGGACCCATGGAATCCATTGTTCGACAGATCTGGATACCTTAAATTTGGGGCCTTCTCATGCAGTGAATCTGGTATGGGCCCTGAGAAGGTATTACCTGATAAATCGAGGTACTCCATCCTCAAACCAGTGGTATTGAGGATAAATTCTGGAAAAGTACCATTGAGATGATTGTTCCATAGAGATGAGAATTCCAAACAGGGCATGGGTGTGACGAACATGGCATATTCTGGATTGGTCAAGTGGTTATCTCCAAGATCTAACTTGGTGAGCCTAGGGAGCTTGCTGAGTTGGTAGGGGATTGCACCAGTAAGATTATTGCCGCTCAAATTCAGGATGGTGAGGTTGTGCAACATGGAAATATTTGCCGGGATGGAACCGGCAAGATTATTGCCGCTCAAATCTAGAACGGTGAGAGCGAACAACATGGAAATATTTGCTGGGATAGTACCAACAAGATTGTTGCTTCTCAAATCCAAAGCGGTGAGGGTGTGCAACATAGAAATATTTGCTGAGATGGCGCCGCCAAGATAATTGTCGCTGAGGTTGATGGTGGTGAGGTTTCGGAACACAGCAGAGTAGAGAGCGTCAAGCGTACCGTTGAGGCCGGCACTCTGAAGGTCGAGCTCAGTGACATGGCCGGCGGCGTCGCAGGTGACACCGGACCAACAGCAGGTGGGGTTGGCAATCGACCATGATGACAACGAGTTGGTGGTGTCGATCAAAGTGGACTTCCATCGGAGGAGTGCTTCTGCTTCAGTTTCTGTTCCTGAATCGTCGGTAGCCTTAGCTGTGCATAACATCAGCAGAAAGACTGAGATTCTGAAGAGCATCGCCATTGCCATTGCTATTGCTGCGTCCCAAAGGAAGGATTGAGTAGAGAATATATACCATAGCTGCATAGCAAATTCATTCAAATATTGTCAGCTAACCACCTTGATTGACTGGGACGGGAGTGAGTGAGTGAGTGACCGACCGAGTGAAGTTGACTGACCGTCTCAGAGGAAGGGTTGGGTCGAGAATATATACTTTAGCAAATTCATTCAAATACTGTCAGCTAGCCACCTGGATTGCCTGGGAGGACTGGAGTGAGTGAGTGAGTGAGTGAGTTAAGTTACCGAGTGAAGTTAAGGCCAATCAAACATTGCGTTTCATGATGCATGTGTGTGTGGGTTGACTGACCGTCAACGCAACGCAGCAAAGACTGCAAGGTTTGCTCAGATCATGCATATGGGCTGTCTGGCTTACAGTTACAGACGACGCTCTGGTCTCTGCTAGCTAGATGGACCATGAAAATATGCAATGTTCGTGTGAATGCCATTTCATCTTCCAAACTGAATCTTTCTGGAGGAGCCATGGAATGTTCATGCGGACAACCTTAGGCTGCGTTCGTTTGGAAACTCCTCCCTATGCACGAAAAACGAAGCAGCGGATTAACACTCAATTAATTAAGTATTAAATTCAAAAAAATAAATAATAGATTAATATAATTTTTTAAATGAACTTTCCTATAGAAAAAAATATGTACCTTTTAGCGGAAAAGGGCATCGGTACGGTTAGGAAATTTCCACACCGTTTTTCCCCCCTACTATGTAGGCTATGTACGGACAAACGACTTTGAAAACATAAGCAGCTAAACAAGGGCCGAATGAAAAAAAATAATAAAGGGAGGCCAGCGGATCGATTTCTAACTGAAAGTTGTAGTCTTACATGCCATAATTACAACGATGAAAGGCCTTCAGTTTCACATCGTCTGAGATGACTTTCTTTTAGCGGCCGAAACGGGATTCAGACGAGCAAGGATTGATAGGTAAGAATGTATCACCCCTTTTCCATTTTTACCCGATCTTACTATTACTTTCACATGTTTTAGCGAGACAAAATGATCTATGTTCCCAGCAGGCAAAATGCTTACTACACCACTGGATAGCTCAGTTACTGGGGCAAGTAAAAGGTAGAAACAGTCAGCAACTCAAGGCAAAATTTACAAGGAGCTGCAGCCTTTGATTAATTATTATAATGAGCAGATAGTATATACAACTCCTCTCAAGACTAACTCTATCTCTCTCTAACCCTCCTAACCAAAAGCTCAAAAGACAAAAATTTGAGATCACCATCTCAAGCACCTATATGTTAGCCACATTGCTCTTGATCTTGCGATCTTCCTTTTTTTTTTCCCTTCTTCCGTATGAAACAACAAAAAAATTTCTGACTCCTGTGGTTGCCAACAAAATCTGCCAACCTGTTCATCACACGTCCCAATTCGCTTTACACTGTACAGGACCGGTGATCGTGTGTTCAGCCGTTGAGTCTCGCCAAGAACTGGTTGAGATCGTACTCGTCTGCATATTGAGACTGGTCCCATAGCTCGTCCAGACCATTCAGAATGGACTTCAAACCCTTCCCACCAGATTTCCCCTTGGAATCTTTACTCTGATCGCCACTCGAACTGCTCGGGAGGACCGACGCCTGCGTATGGCCATAGACAAAGGATCATGAACCCAAAGAATAAACAAAAAATACAAAAGTTTTTCTATACGAGATATGTGGTCACAAGGGTTTTTACTTTTCTGGAAGCAGGCATCGAAGCGAACAGATCAAGCAGCTGGTCAGTGTTCATTGTCTTCAGGCTGGCGTTCTCAGCATTGATGACTGCATTGGCCACCGACACCTTGAACCTTTGAAGACTCATCACCTTCTCTTCCAGGGTACCGCGCATAATGAGACGGTGCACATTCACCACTTTCCTTTGACCCAGACGGTGTGCTCTGTCCATTGCCTGTAAGAGCGGCGTATTGTTCGTTTGTTTCAGAGGATAACTTGAAAATGGTGGAGGAAATATAATGGTAGCCTTATCGTTGATAAAAGATGCAAAAGCAAACCTGAAGATCCTTCATTGGGTTCCAATCATGTTCCATGAAGACCAATGTGTCAGCAGAAGTCAAATTCAATCCAAGCCCACCGACTGCAACAGGAAAGAATCAGATATAGTTTTCTAGTATATATATCTAGGAGTAAATCCCTGATCCATATGGCATTCTCCAAACCTACCATGAGTTGTTAATAGGAGCACATCAATGGTTGGATCTGAGTTGAATGCCTTCACAATTTCAAATCGCTTCTCTGGTTCAACAGAGCCATCCAGCCGTAAATATGTAACGCTGAATGAAAGTCAAAAGTCTGCTGATTAGATGACTAGAGTAGAAAGCACAGGGAGGAAACTGAGAAACATAAGTGTGTCTTTTTAGTCAGTTATCAACTAACGACAACCTTATATTTACAGTTACTCAAAGATAAAACAGCACTGCAGTACTCTAGAAAGTACAAATATCCAAGCATAATAAACAGAAGATAAAACAACATAAAGCAAGATGCTTAAAATAATTTGCATCAGCTGCTATTAATCTCTACTATATAAAAGAATCTGCTGCTGGTGGTGGTGGTGGTGGTGAAACTGTGATCTCACCGGATCTTCTAAGACCGGATAAGTATGTATTTTGTGCATATGGCTTGAGCTTTTTGTGGATTGATGTTTGATTGAATATTGTATGATTTTCCAAAATATATAAATATATATATAATTTTCCAGTTTAGAACTCATGATGTATTTTTTTCAAATCCGTTGCAACACAGACAACACACTGGCATGATGCTACATGAAGCTGATGTACATCACAATATATAAAACTCACCTTCTCATATGGGATTGAAACAGGTCCTTCTCAATAATGTCAAGAAAAGCCTGGAGAAAATAATGCTTAGAAACATGACAAGGATGAAAATATACCAAAAGAAACAGGAATACATAGTATAACGAAACAGACTCAGTACCTTGTGTTGAGCAAAAATCAAAACTCTGTGTTGCCCAATAGCTGCGGAAGCATCAGGGCTTGATATTTCTGACCCTATACCACACTCCTGAAGTATCTCTTGGAGAGCAACAAGTTTAGGGGAATGGTGTAGCTCATGAAGCTCATCACCAGTTCCCATACCGATTTCCTTTAGAAGGTCCACAAGATAATCAGGTGGGCTTTCCCCAGTTACAAGTAAAGGATGGCTACAAAGTTTTAATAGATATTGCAGTGCCTGCATTACAAAAGCATATTTAATTAGAACGCAAACGTGATACCACATAAGAAATGCAGAATGAAAAAGCTAAAATGTTCGTCTAACTGCAGTACCTGAAACACATGACGAGTTGCCTTTGGTTGAGAAGTGGATTGCTCTAGTTCATTTTCTTTTACTATAGTGGAAATCTCTTGTTTGGCATTGGAGTTGGAGAATTTGTCATAAAGTTTGAGCTGCAATACACTGAGATTGCAATATCTATCCTGGATAATCTTCTCAGGAAGATCAGATAAAACCTCATCCTTTGTTCTTCTAAGTAGAAACGGCATGACCTAGTATAGCAAAATGACTTTTACTTGTCAACAAAGGTCACAAGACTCAAAACCACCAGTTATTTTTAAAGACGTCAAGTCTACTACAGAAGATAAAAAACCTGTTTATGCAGTGCCTCCATCGCAAGAATGCCAGCTTCAGCATCCTTTGCTGAACATTTTGGATCTTTTGCTGCTAGCAATGGTTTTCCATATGTAGCTTGGAACTGCATAATCAACATTTTATTTAATTTCACCACAAATACTGAGAACAGACCAAGGTAATTATCAAGAGTCAGGACTAGTAAAAATCCATCCCTTCATGAAAGCAGAAACAATCTCATCTTTGGTTGGTCAAACATTCTATGTCCACTTACATTAATACAATATAGTCACCAATGTCTTTTCCTACAGATGCATGTTATCAAACGACTAATTATCAAGCAGCCTAGCACCTATAACACAACTAGACATAGATATCATTTGCAAGCATGACATGTAAGAAAGTGCAATGGCCCAGATCAGGCAGATCCATATATCGCCTGTGAGCAAGTCCACAGTGAATAACAAAAAAACTAAATTAATAATAAGCTTGGAACTAACTAGCAAGTCCACAGATCCATATATTATTCCTGAACTGACTAATAAGCTTGGAAGCTAGTGTAAGAGTAAATCAGGAACATGTTAAAAACTAAACTAAGTTCTTGAACAAAAACGGCATGGTTCATGTCAACCACCATCTTAGCTTTCAGTTCTGTAAGTAAAGTTGAATTCATAGCACATTTACCTGTTTTTCTGTCCCAAGAAACCCAGGCATAAGAAAGTCAAATAGAGACCAGAGCTCCAATACATTATTCTGCAATTATAGTGGAATATGTCAAAGAAATAGTAACACCAATTTCGGTACTGGATCGATGGAATTATCTACAGAGAACATGAACAATGAAATAAAAGGTGCAATGTAAAGAGAACCGCAACAGCTAGATGAAAAGCATATCAACAAGATTCATGAACTGAAATTTTACCTGAATAGGAGTACCGCTGAGGATAAGACGGTGTTGTGCTTTCAATTGTTTCACAGCAGATGTTATTTTAGATCTTGAGTTCTTTATTATGTGCCCCTCATCCAGAACACAATAGTTCCAAAAGATATTCTCAAGAAAATCAATATCCTTGCGTATAATATCATATGATGTTATGATTACATTGAACTTATCAAACTGAGAACGGAGGATAATCCTATCTTGTGATGAACCGATGTACTGAAGAGGTTTCATGATAGAGCTGTCTATGTACTTCTCTATTTCATATTCCCAGTGTGCTACTAATGTAGAAGGGCAGATAATCAAAGATTTTGGATCTTGCTCATCATTTCGTGCACGTGACTCAGCAATATCAGCTGCTACAATAGCAGACGCCTGGAGTGTTTTGCCAAGGCCCATGTCATCACATAAAATTCCATGTAACTTGAACCGTCTAAGGAATGCTAGCCAGTTGATTCCTTCTTGCTGGTACCTGTAGCGACCCACGGCATTTTGTTAAAATAACATCAAATAATAATAATTATAACAAGTATTATTACGTATGCTATCCACAATAGCACTATACACTATCTCAAACTAAGTAGAATAACATTGTCAAGCCACATTCCAATAAAGGAGCTTTTAAGATAGTTACAGACCTTCGCAGTTCAACACTGAGATCAATGCTGAGCTTGTAATCATCAATTTGGGAGTTGTCAAGGAGCTGCTCTAGAAACTGTGCATCTTCTGCACTGCTAGATAAGCGTTCACTCAGTCCATCCGGTAACAAAGAACCTTTTGCTAATGGCAACAAAGGAACCAGAGCAGCAAAACTGTGAGTTACAGTCTGTCTAACGGAACCATCAGGATCACTCATACACCTTAGAAGAGGAACAACAAGGAAAGGAGCATACGGAACCAACTCCACAGCCAAACCCTGAACAAGAAGGCTCAAAAGCATCCCAGCTCCTTGCCTTGCACAGACAGAAGATGAATCTGACAACATCGGTATGACATTTTCTATCACAATTACCATTACATTAGCAGTCAATGATTTTGCCATTGATGTGATGCACCTTGCAGCAGCTAACCTGACAGCGACATGAGGATGGCGCACACAACCAAGAATACAGGGAAGGAGACTTAGCAGTTGAGGTCTCAAGGGCTCAGCCAAATGAGGTGTAACCGAACGAACAACCTGTGAGGAGCAGAAATGGCATTAGAAATATGGCAAGATATGAAAATGGAACCAAACCAGTTTATACTAAATAGTAGCAAGTATCCAAAGATATATTGATTCATATTGATATGACATGATGGTCTAATCCAACATCATGTAGCAGTTTTATGTCAAAACAAAAGGGAACCAATTGAATTCAAATTAATTTATAAAACAAACCTGGATATTATTTATAAGGGACTGTGGTTCCTTGTCCTCACAAAATCTTCCTAACTGCACAATACTTGGATCTTCTTTCATGAGATCATCTCCAGTCTTGATAGGTTTAAGAAACTCCGTAAGGCAATCCCATAACTTGGGAAGCTTTTCAAATAAGGATGCTCCAAATTTCTCGCACAGATGCTTAAAAGCCAACTCCGATCCACGCCGGCTTATAAAACCTTCCGACTTCGATTCACCACCAGAAGTCATCTGGCCCCTGGATTTGTGATTGCTAAAACGCTTACCAATCGACAGCAAGTTTTGGTCCTCAATAACCTGAATTGAGTTGATAACTGCAGCTTGAGGTGTCTCACTTGCATCAGTGCATGTTAACGTGCAGAGGTTCTTTGTTAGTTTGTCGTTTGGGCCAGGTTTGCGGCCAACACAACTAAAAATGAGCTCAGCAAGTGCATCTGCAGCTTTGTCCTGGAGTATTTCCTCCTGCATGATATGGAACCATTTGAGCTTACATCTAAGACAAAATTTAAGAAAGAGCATAAGAATACTGTCTTACCTGTTCCCTTTTTACAGCAGCCATTAAAGGCAAAATGACTGGGTTCAACTTACTAGGCAGCCCTGCCATCCAGACTACAGCAGAGGCCACTAAAGAGGAAACTGTCACATGCAAATTATTCTGCAGAACATCATCAAACAAGGAAACCTATTTTATGATATTGCTAATAAAAGGGATACAAAAATACCATAGCTAGACAGATGTAATATCTAATTTTAACATCTTAATATAAATCTGAAGACACCCTAATTAAAAATTTCACATACCTGAACACATTTCAAGTAGCCTGACGTAGACAATAGACCTTGTTTTGTTGACTCTATGTTGTTCAAGACAATTTTATCACTGTCCGAACTAATATCAGGTTCAGATGGTAACAAAAGCTTTGAAGCGAAGTTAATAGCATCATCAACACTCAGCATGTCAGCTTCAAAGTTTAAGTTGCTTGTATACTCTTTAAGAAGAGCACAAGATTCTATTGACTGGAACAAATTATTGGCTTCATTGCGCATCTTCCTGTATGTTCTTGCAAGCTCAGCATATGGAAGCAGAGAATCTTTTGTAGGAAATGAAGGGTCAGAGCAAGCCAGTAAGTCCAACATCCATCCTTTCAGGGAGGACAAGAAAGCTAGCAATGTAACCACCGCAGCAGGATCACTTTTTCTGAGGTCTTTAAACCAAGAAACAATAACCATAGAAGCCACCTGGAGCAATAGAAAGTTATGAGTGCAAAACAAGTAGTTGAATTGAATGCTTTTATACACTAAAAGATAGGTATTTTCTTACCTGTCTCTGGACTCCTGAGAGAGACATGAGATCACTTGCTAGTGGACCAAGAACAACTTGCCATGACCCCTTTGGCAACTTAGAGGCAAACAGACCAAGGGCCATTGCCGTAAGCACTCGCGTATGAGTAACAGATTTGTCCGAATCAGACCCCACAATTATTTTTGGAAAAGCTTCAGAATGCTTTTCCTGTGAAGTGTTCTCTCCAGTAGAACCAAAAGATATCATTCTCGTATTTTCATGTTCTAACCTTGCAGATTTGATCTTTGCAGCAGCTCTTGAACGACTTCCTCGTGGAAGTGCAACTGGCAAAAACATTTTTGCAGAATCCAATGCTGTGCCATATGGAGTAGTGGCAAGTTGCACCCAATTACTAAAATATGAACTTGCAGCAGACTGAAGGTCCTCCGTAGGGCACTACAAGCATAGAAATAATTTTGTTTGTTACATCATCCTGTACCGGACATGATCATTTAATTTCTATGAATCGAGTAAATTCACAACACCCGGAAATCCAGAACATCAGTAACCTGAAGTAAAAGTTTCCAAGCCCTTTCAGAAGATCGAATAATCTCATCATTTGACTCCAAAAGCAGATTCTGGAAGACAACTTGCAGCGCATCACCTAATATAGATGCAAGCCATAGTTTAGCTGAATTCCTGGTGTTCCCAACCTCGAGAAGCCTCTCCTACAAAAAGTTTGAACTTCACGGTTTTTAACTAGGAAAGCATAACAAATGTCATTCAGAAGCTTACAGCAAAAACCAATTGCATAATGGGAACAAACGTGGAATATCCAACTCTAGCTTGGCAAAATCCCAAGGATAGGTTGGTTTTTCTTGGCAAAATAATGTAGAAAACATACACAAGATGGCTCGAAACTGCTCTTCCACCCAGTAAATTATTGCAGATATTTCTCATCAAATGCCTATGATTCTGTTTCTCATTTATATAACTCATACAAGAACTCGAATGGGCACCTGATACTGCAACACAATCAAACTACAGCGGATCTCAAATTCCATGTAGTTCTTACCAATGTTCGTACAGCAGAACGCCGGACTGACGTAATACTGTGTCTCATAAAAGGCCACAATCGGGGTGTCAGAGTGGCTAAGACATAAGGATTATCATTAGAACCCATTTTTTCTTCACCGGCAACCAGAGTTACACTGTTTAGATCAAATTTGTTGTCTTCACCTATGGCTGTTGTGCCAAGCATCTTTGGAACCATCTCTGGTTGAGAATATATCTCAGCTAACAAATTCATCACACTGAAACAAAAAGGAAATCCGGGCATGAGAAATACATAATATTTATTGTGGCATGAATACAGTCAACTTTAAACAGAATAAAAGAGCGAGGAACAACTATCCAACATTTTAAATTCCTTATCTGGGAACAGGTGACTGGATTCACAATAAGATTAGAAATCGGAAATAGATGGACCATACAATGTATAACATGGGCTCAGTGTTCAACATTATGCAAACATTGTGTTTACTAAATGGGGAAAGCATGATTGAACATACCTGCTTGTAGAAGGGCTTAGATCATCAAGGTCAAGCAATATATCCCAAAGCAACATCACAATTGAATGCAGCATTTGATCGTTTAGTCTAACTAAAGAAGCAGCAGCTGGGATCAGAGCCTCTGCAGCCACAGCCCGGACATCATCATCTGGATCCTCCAGACCAGCTTTACAGGCATGAAGAACATAATTAAGCAAGTCTTTAAGCATTTCCTGGTGGGGAAGGAAACAATATTATAGCAATTTTACACATAAATTAGGCGTCAAACAAATATTAGTAAACAGAAGAGGGTGTTTCTCTGAACTCCTGAGTTCCTCTAATGTAGAGATATGAAAAGCAAAACTTGACTTGGTAGCAAGCCAACTACTACTGCCCCTCTGGTCATATATGCACAAAGACGATTTTATTAGCCTATTAGGTTATAATTATTCTCATTAGCAATCACCTGACGAACAGCAACTAAGTACTTAATTCCAAGGAGACTCCCATGACGAACTTCCCACTCCTGCCTGCGCTGAAAGAACAAAGAAAAGGACGGAAATGGTGATGATGATGACAACAGAGAATGTACCGTTTTGAATTTGACAACAGCAAGACAAACAATTACTACAGGACACACCTGCATTTGCAGCAAAATATTCAGTGTATGACATACTAGAGTCGGATGCATGTACTTCAGAACTGCACCAAGAGCTTGAGCACAAGTTTCACGAACAGGAGCAACCACTTGATCAGATACATAATCACCAAAGCTACAGGCAGAACAAAGGCAAGAAAAAAATTAAGACTAATAGCCCAGAGAACTAAATACACTAAGTATATATATGGAAGTCCAGAGATACATACCGGTCCAATGAAAGTACACAAAGGAAACGAATTGCACAGTCTTGAAGAAATTCCCAATTTTTTATCGCTGAGTAGTTCGCTAGTTTCATCAGTTTTATAAATTTTGAATTTTCAGGGATATGTGTAGAACTCAGTTTGGGCATGGAGTTGAGTGTTTCGTGAGGCGGTGTACAATATGGAACCACCTTAGAGGGGTTAGCTGAACCATCAACCTGGAAAGCTGATTCAACCTTTGCATGTGCAAGATTTGGTTCACCACTAGATACAGTAGGCTCAGTACTCAGACTTGCCTCTGTTTTGGAATAATCACCGTTACTTGGCTCCTTATCCAACTGAATGTCCATAACCTCTGGATTAGACTCCTCTTTCTTTTGTCTTTTCAAAACTGGCTCGAGCTGTCCCGAATCAATGTCTTCATTAAGATCAATACCATGTGCTCTTTTCAGGGAGTCCAAACTATTTTTATCATCAAGGTCAGCGAAAGGCGAGTTCAGATCAGGAAAATATACTCCAGCACAAGCACCTTGATGCGTCAAAATTTCCCTCAAAGCCATAATGGTGCCATGGCGAACTTCCCAAACTACAATACAACACTCAGTTAAAAGATTGTAAGCGAGATAGAATGGGACGAATTTCAGAGACAAGACAGATAATGAACTTACTAGGGTCAAACATGTCATGAATAAGTTGATCTACAAACTGTTGAAAAGGCCATCTCCCATTCTCACTGTGCTCCAGATTGTCCTCATCTGTGATTGCATCAACTGTATCCTGAAAAAAGGTAAGTGGGGTGATTAGATCATCAGAAAGTGAAGACAAAGCCATCCCAACAGAATGTTCCAGTGCAACTGTGTGAATCGCCAAACAGGAATGCCAACAATAACAAGTCAACAAACCACACATGCATGATGCATGAAAGAACACACACCCACAAATGCACTTAACTTACTTGCACTGTGCCACATATTCAGACATGATAGTTTGTGCTAGCAATTGAGAACAATCAGAAACAAAGTTTTACAGCCTCTACCAAGGCTCCCGATAATTTAAGTGGAATTAATGACCATCTCATAAATAATTCCAGAAAAAATAAAAAATAGTATGGGAGGATATTAAAATCTTAGAAAAATATAGTACAATTGACAGAACATGTGTTGTGTGAACCAACTTGATCAGAAGAGGCCCCGTTAGATGGTCCAGAACTTTTTGGCACAACGTCATCATCCTCAGGTACAGCCTTTGTATGATCTTTTGCATTGCTTTTTGCTTTACGCTTCAGCATATTGAGCTCCCTGGCGCTTAATCGCCTAGAGCGAAAATTAGAATGTTTGGGATACCTGGGAACCATAGATGCAACCAAGTGCTGAATATTCTGGCCAGTATTAAATGAATAGAATCCATTGTTTTGCATATTTGCACCCCAATAATTTTTTTGGGCAAGAAGGTCCTCATCTTTGATAACATCATTGAAATCCATGAACTGCTCACATACATCCAGACCTGCACTAAACAGAAACATGGAAGGAATGAGAGAACTCCAAAACAACAACAAAAAGTTCAAAGATATATCAGAGTACAATGATACTTTACAGAATACAGGTGCAGTCTTCACTATAGAAAGAACTTTGTGGCAGTGGTGCGGTGAGTGCCATAAAGTGAATTTAAAAGTAGCAACAATAAGATGTAAGAGAAAAGTATAACCTAAACGACGCCGGAGATTTTGCTTTTGGCGAGCTAAACGCTCTGCTGGATTTTTGCCGTTATCATTTGCAATGTCATATTCCTAGTAGCAAGCACAAAAGCAATAATCCCATTAGCTTTCACATGTTGCATACCAGAAAACCATAAACAAATAAGAAATGGAATGGAATTGCCAAGTACATCTTAAAACAAAAAAAAATTAAAAAATATCTTGGTATAGACAAAGAAATTTGAGGTTATTTTGTGTGTATCTCCAGAATTTGAGAATATAATTATAGTGACAAGCTTCAGATTATGTTCCTAGATTTGAACATTATCCATTAAAATTCTTTTCCTCGAGTTAGCAGCAAAGTAAGTAACTTATACATTCCAATATTCAATGCAGTTTTATGTCAAAAAAGAAAATCCAGTGCAATGGAAGAGGCTTGATCTATTTTACTTCTAAGTGTCAAGTGCTTTCAATTCACTATGTTCCTAGTAAGAAAAATAGAAAGCACTCGAGAAGTTGACAGTGGCAAAGAAAAACAACGATAGATGGATGCATGACCCTCTCAAAAAGAAAAAAATGGATTGAATCTGAAAATAGCATTGTCCTGAAAAAAAACCACAGTATTTTAATTGTACTCATTAAATATGGCAAGGCAAAATAATGGTAAGAAGAAAATACACCTGTCCACCTGATGCCAATAAAGGAGATCCAAATTCCAACACCCTGTTTATATCAAAGCTGTAAAAAGAAGTTCAACAGAATTAGTTCATTCATTTCCAATGAGGAGGCAAAAAAAAAAAGAACATGAAGGTCTACTAAGAACTGGGAAAGTTTCAAAGAATTCTGAACAAACCTTCCAAAAGCAAGCTCAGATGTTGCAGTAGTATCAGCATGCCGCAACGTTGACCCAACGTCACCAACTCCACCAGACAACCCAGAAGCAGGTTTTTCTGCTTCTGCAGATGCAAACAAGTCTTTCACCGATGTGTGTTTGACGTTCTCTGCAATGGCACCAATCGCATGGGCTGCTGCAACCCTTGTGTCCCAATTCTTACTACGTAAATATGGAGAAACCTAAAACCAGACCATAAAAGCATAAATATCAGCCAGCCATTCTCCACAGAACATGTGTAAAAAGAAAATCAACTTATTCTCCAGTGGATGAGTATGTTACTAGCTTGATATCAAAGATAATGAAGGCAGTAATAGTTACTTCTCATAGAACAAACATCCAACAATCAATGCATGCGAGGGCATAGCATCTGACAGCAGACAGCACATAAAGTCATATATTCCTCAAAGTTTGATATTTAATCTATAACTTCAACGCCCTCATTGCGACCAAGCTGATGAAATAATAGATCATCTATCTACTCACTAGTTGTGTCTTCACGAGGCAATTTTGGTTCTCACTCCTACAGCACTTCGGTCAGGGTATTTTGGCGCCTCCACTTCATGATCAGTGTTCTAAGGAGTGGTGGAACAGGACCAACAAGGCAACCAACGGTCCAGTGCAACAGGGCCTTTAATTCTCTAGTCATTCCTGGTGCTTGGACGCTATGGAAGCATCGAAACCGATGTGTCCTCGATAGCGCTGCTCCAAACTTGGCTAGTGAGGGCAGTTTTGGTGTTTAGCTGAGGCTAGAGGGTATCCTTCTTAACTGTTCTACAGCCTCATGTTTAGTTCAGGTTGAAGAGGAGGGGCGTTTTGGTCACTGTTTTCCTTTCTGTGTGTGGTCCTTGTTAGCACGGACAGGCATGTAGCCTGAGAGCTGGGGTGTGTGGGTGTTTTGTAATCAGGGTTCTTTACCCTTTTCCTTCTTAATATAATGATATGCAGATCTCCTGCGTGTTCGAGAAAAAGAAAATCTATGACTTCAACACCATTGAAAATTCAGCATAACATAAAACTGCAGGGTTCATTTTTGTGCTACCAAGCAAGTGAACGATGAATTGAAGAAACTAAAAGTTGGGCATTTCGCACATCACACGTCATAGCTTACACACATTATATTAAGCAAACATTTTCAGGTAGAAGAATCCACAAAACTAGCAGGTGGTGGAATTGTTGGTACACCTTTTTGAGTAAGACATTTAGCTCCTGGGGGTGGGACTTGGCGATTTCTCCAATTTGGCGTGCAGCAGCGAACCTTGTTGCTTGCGTGGAACCAGCTAGTTGTGTTAAAGGAAACTTTGCACAATAGATAGATAAACCAAAGGGGGTATCAAATGATATAAGTTCGACTGCAAAGCATAGACTGTACGTTTTAGCCCAGCTAATTTGCACATTTCATGAGGCAATTTGCTTAGCTTATCAGAGAATCGGTACAGAGTATAACCTAACATAGCGCGTGATCATCTGTCAAACTACAAGCATAGCGAACCATAGTCTTGCAGAAAGGATACTGTCTAGCAATGTGAGCAGGCGGTGAAGCCGGGACGAACTCTGTGCCATAGCTGACGCAGACTGGCAGACCTTTCATCCGAAGAAAGAAAATTAGGAGAGGGTATATTCCACTTCTGGTTGGCGGCAGTAGGCAGGTAAATTACCGCACATGTGAATACCGTCGCGTAGAGCCGCTCTGCAAAAAAAATGAGAGAAAACAAATTAAGGCACCAAAAATTAGTGGGTCTCTGATAGAATCACTCACAGTAATTACTAGCACATGGTAATCTTATGAAACGAAAAATAACAGAAGAAAAAAAAAAGATGGTACGCCGGAAACATGGAAGCGACATGCGCGCATCTGCATGTCTGAAAAGTAAGTGGCTCATGAGATCTCATATCCTCATTCGAAGAGAAAAAAAAAACAGCAGGGTTGGTTGGTACTCAAGAGTTTGAAATCGGAGTGGCAAATCTAGGGAGCAACGCAGCAACAGAGTGCAGAGGATAAACGGAGCGGAAACCCTCGATTCTCTAAGACGCGCTCCAACCCAATCAATCCAATCCACACATGCATACAAAATCTCATCGAGTGGAGAACGAAACCAGAGAGAAGAGAAGGAATATCCATGGAGGGGGAGAGAGATGGGATGGAGGAGGACGGAGACGAACCTCTCGCGCGCGCGGTCGACGGCGATTGCTGGAGGCGGGCGCGGCGGCGAGCGGCGGAGGAGGGGAAGGGGATCGCGGGAGGAGGAGAGGCCGGAGCCCTCGCGGACGGGGAGGGGGTGTGTGGTGTGGGGTCGGGGACTCGGCCCAATCCGATCCGCACCGCACGCGCGCGCCTCTCTGTGGTCGGGTTCGGGGCTTCGGGTCGGGTCGAGGTCGATCCTTTTCTCCTCTTGGGGCTTCAACTCGGTCGATATATATAGACAGAAAATCAACCGGGTCGGTTTCTCTCAATGAGGATAGCCTCCCGAGCTTAATAGTAAACTTAAAATTTAAATGTTTGAGTTAATTTTAAATTATATGGTTATTTTTTAAAAGTTAATTTTAGGATATTTTCAACATGATTTTTTTATATTGAATTTTAAATCACTAAAGATATATACCGTTACAACTTCAACCGATTCTCTCTGCTTTTTGCTTAGGTCGATTTGTTCTTTCTTCTATTTTCCCAACTCACCTCTCTCGTTTTCCGCGCGCACGCTTTTCAAACTGCTAAATGGTGTATTTTTTGCAAAAAGTTTCTATAAAAAATTGCTTAAAAAAATCAAATTAATCCATTTTAAAAAAATTAGCTAAAACTTAATTAATAACGCGCTAATGGATCGTTCCGTTTTCCGCATTAACTGTTTCAGGCTAGGAACCAGCAGCACCGAACGAATCCTTAGCTCACACCAAAACAGAGGAGATGAACAGCGATGGAGGAGAGGCCGACGACAGGATAACAAGGATGACCAACAATAAGGAGAATATGATATATAAATGGATTCACAAGTTAACCCTTAACAGCGAGGTTGTAAAGGAAGATTTTGATATAATGGATTCACAAGTTAACCCTTAACAGCAGGGGGAGAAAGCCGACGCTCACGCCCGCACCGCAGCACCAGGCCACCAGCAAACCCTAGCTTTTTCGGGTCTTGACAAAGGCATCAGGAAATCAGGATGGCACGCTCAGCTCGACTAGCCAGATGGCCATGCAATGTTCATCTTTGGTATTTCTTCTTCCAAACTGAATGCAACGATAAAGAATGCGACACATCTCGCGTCGCAATCCCCATGGCAGGAGCGCACATACCATACGCAATTAGCTTAGCCAAACCAGACACCCCATGGAGTATTTATACGGCTGGGGGCAAATTCACAAAATACAGATACTCCACATAGTTGATTAAGGCTGTGTCAGCGCCAAGGATGTTGCTACAAAAGGATTCTTGGTAGATAAGCTGAATTCCCAATGTCAAATAGGTACCACTTTGTACACGAAGATGCTAATAGTACTAATTATAAGGAGCTGGGGAAGATGCTAATCTCGCCGTTGCTTCGTCAGAGGCCACTTGTTCTACAAACGAGGCCTTCCACTTATTCCACATCGACTTCCTCATCATCACCCTCATACTGGGAAAAGATGAAACAAATTATGAGTTTGCTTTTTCAGCAACTGAGCAAATGTACAGGAAAAAAGGAGTTTTTTAGTACAACGATTTTTTTTAAAAAAATGCACTGTTCAGTTCCATGCTGCCGACCGTGCATGTAAGCAGGTCCTATATTTTTTTTATGGAAAGGTGAAAATTTAATTACCTGCTCATAAGCATTCTGTACCACTGGTAGTGGCTGCAGGGGAATAGCAGGTGATCTAGTTTTGTCATCAGCATCATTTTCTAGTAATGCGTCTATGGATTCATGTCTGTCCTCCAGTTCAATAGCTTCGTTGAGATCATCAATAGCATGAGCAGCCATGCCAGTCGAGGGCAAAACATGTTTGACAGGAGAATTTTTGACCTGCAAGTTAACAAATATTTGCCTGTGATAAGAAAAACAAGATAAATAAAAATGCCAAGAGCCAAGAAGAGCTTTAGGACCTGATGATCAAGGAAGCATATCAGTTTCAATACAAGGTATGACAACGACCGAACTTTCCAAATATCAACTAGGCTTTTTGTTTAGACTAGTAATATGCCCGTGCTCTGCAATGGGTCCATACCACTGGGAATGAGCTGCATGGCTCTTATGATTGGAGATGGGCTGTGGGTTGTTTACCAGTTTGATCTTTCGCTTTCTCGCTCTCTCACTGTGCGCGGGAGGTGGGAAGAGGGGAAGGACAACTCCGCTTTTACACTAGTAGAGATATATACAGTGCAATCAAATGCATAGGCTAACAATACAATGTGATAATGTTTAAATAAAGCACTGGACTGAGTGTACTAAATATGATATGTAGCATGAATTAGTTATTCATCATAAAATTGAGAAAGCGCAGGAGAAATGTTGCACCTTTTCTGTGAAAATGTTGGCTCCTAGCTTACTTTTTTCATCTTCCCATAATTTCTTCTTCAGATATAAAGACTTGGTTGCCTCAGTCCCCTTGCTTGTTTTATCAAAATCTGTACCATCTGACCTATATTTATCTGACCTAGTCATTGTATCAGAGTCTCGCTCTCTTCTCTTCTTCACTGAGGAGACAAGCAATTAGGTTTAAGTACATAATTAAGACACTTCTTCAACAATGTGCAGAAAGAAATATAATCCAATTACAAAAGGAAAAATGGCATCCTTCAGTGCTACTGTAAGAAAACTAAGCACATCAATTTTAATGCTTAATATTAAATAAAGGAACATTTGAACTACTTCAGAGTAGGATCGACTGATTACTCCATAAAAAGGTACAATATCAGTTCAACAGAAGGGGAAAGTTGGACGTCGCATAATATCAAGACCCATATTGTACAAATCACAACCTGGTAATCAGAGTGTCCCAAGAAACTAAGCTACATACCAGCTTTCGCCTCTTCACTTGTTGAGTATGGGATTGATCTCTTTTTAGTTGCTGCAGTATTAGGACTCCTTTCGTTTGGGTCTTCATTGACACTGGACCCCTCTTCATTAGCACCACGCTTCAAAATATCTGAAGCAAGCAAATCACCGAGCCTCTCGAAACGAGCTTGTGACCTGCATAACTCCAATTGGTGAACAATTATTGATTGATAGTTATGCAAAAAGGAGTAATCTGGTGTGTACTTGTATTACAAGGCCAAACATGATGAAAACATAAAGCACCTTTTCACTTCTTCTTGTGCTTTCAAAAACCGAGCATGAGCTTTAATAAACTTCTTCATCTTTGAGGTCATCCTACATGAGTATAGAAAAACTATATAGAACTATTGGATAATACTGTCAATATAACGTGCCATTGTCATGTGGGAACATTGCTTAAGTACCTATGGCATTCATCTTTCTCCCTTCTAAGCTGCACCTCAAGATCATTTACTTTGCTAGAGATCTTGCGCACTTCATCAATCTTCTCATCCAAAATGACCTACAAAGAGGTAAGTGCGTTGACTAGAGTTAAGAGTTTGGAGCAAAGATTCTGCATGATCTAACATTATAGACGTGAATGGAACTGAGTACAAGCAATTGGTAGTGATTGTTATGGATTGGCTAGGGTAAGGGTCCGAAGACCCAGTGATAGGGCACTCGCCCACTAATAGCAGCGGCAAGGCTTCTCCCTGCTGAGCTAAAAGAGGCTCTGAGGATTAGGGCTAACTTTACATGATTGATAATAGAGTACATGGGGTCCCTTTATATATAGGGAGGACAGGCTTGACATCCAAGGAACTAATCTCTAGTATTATAGAAACCAATACAATCTATATCTCTAACTTTCTAATAAACCTCATCTCTTTCCTAACTAGATAATCTCCTACCATTAAATGACTTATTCCTAATTTATCATGCCTAAACTGCTGCATCTGCCAGGCCCATGCCCATAACAGTGATGAAGTAGGAAAATTATTAAATGGTGTCTTTAATTGCAAGTTTTTTAAAAAAATTATAAGGAACCATTTATAAATTAGTGTACATTTATTGATATAACATTTCTAAGAGCTTGATTTTTTCTGAGTCTAAAAGAGAGACATGCCCAAGTAGGATGTTTTGTAATATCATTCAGTGAAACAAAAAAAAAGGCAGGAGTCTTTTCTAAGGTAGCACTTAGCAACACTGTTCACGAGATGCTAAAAACAATGAGAAATCAAATTCTTGCAGCATCATTGAAAATTTGAAATATAGCACAGCCATAAAATAGAAAGCATTTGAAACAAGAGTGCAAGCACCATATAATAACGTGCCTGCTGAGTGCTGACCCGCTCCAAAGCTCAGTTAGAAAATATAACATGACAGGAAGACAAAAAGAAATAAACTCAAGTACACTAAGTCAATGAAGGTCCAAAGTGGCCACAAGACAGTTATTGCCAAATCAGAAGTGAAAGTTAAGCAAATTAGAGGGTACTCTTGGGGTTATTCATGGAAAGTCGCACTGTCAACCAATTTGTCAAGCATGACTACTGATAAATGATTGGAAGATGTGCAATATCTGTGCCAAACATGAACGGAATGGTGAATATGTCTGAAATTAAAGATGCTAAACAATACCCACATAGTAAGTTCCTACATGCAAACACTATTAGTTGATAGTTGGAACAGCAGTACTGGACTAGTGAAAAGCCACCTACGCTTTGAACACATGATGAAATCCATGCTATACCAATTCTCAATTTACACATTACTAGCATAGTGCTCATTCATTGCAACATACCACAGATAAATATGCCACTAGTTTTGAACTTTTTAAAAAAAATACAAATATAATTAGTAACAAATTTAAAATAGAATATATGACTTGCATCAATCGATCAGCTTATGCATGTCTACGTGTGCAGAAGAAGTAATCCTTTACAAAAGATCCTACATTTAACACACACACACAAATTAAAGTAAATCCATCCACAAAAGATCTTTTAAAATGGCATGGGATGGTGGAACCTATCATCACAACCACCAACTCCTTTTTACGAGTGAATAAAGAGTCGCAAACAAAGTTAACATGGTACAGTAGCATGTACCATATTGTAACAAATATAGCGAGACAAATAAAAACTGACCTCCAGCTGAGTTTTATCATCACGCAAAGCCTCCATATCCAGCCGTATTTGTTTCAGCTGCACAATATTCATAATTATGCAATGAAGAATGTACCAGAGGTGCTCATATAAGCCATGAATTTGATTACATTTTTCTTATACCTGCTTTTCATGGTCTTCTTTCTCATCACCACTTGAGAATTTGTTCTTTTTCTTTTCATCGTTGTTATCAGAGAGACTTAAACTCCTAGATGAGTTGGTTTCTCCATCGTCAGTCTTCTTTTCATGCCTCCTCTCACTGAAAATAAAGGATAGATTGTGGAAAAAATTAAATTACCGGTTCAGCACGACTCACACATTCAAGGCATCTAGAATAAATCTAGTAAACCCCCCGACAATTCCAACGGAAATGCCAGTGGTCAAAAGGAAAAGGCTTATGACTATGAAAACAAAACAAATAATATGGGTGATAATTAGTAAGTATCACCAGGTTCAATCTGCAAGAAGAACACAAAACCTACCATTCGGAGGAAGACAATTTTAGCATTATAATGGAATAAATATATTGATGATAGTTCACAGCAGCATAAATGATGTGCCTGGCATAGAACTAGAGAACGAAAATTGTAGCTTGTGTGGATCTTAGCTCCAGCATATCAAATGGTGATTAACAATGATGAAAAACTAAAATTGCAAAACCAATAGTAACACAACAAGGCATATACTAATAAATAAATGATAAAGATAAACAAAGACACCATAAATTAAACTTTGATCAAGACTTTACATGCGCTCACAGCATATTTAGAATTTAACTTCAAATGATCGTGCTCATATAGTCATATGTTGAAATGCAATATGTACCTCTTCCTGCTAGGAGATCGTGAATAGCTAGAATCTGCATCAGAAAATCACATTTTTATGAGATTATAAATAATATGAACTTAAAGCAATCAGAATGTAGAAGTGACCAGAAACGGTTGTATACACACTCGTGCAAACACACACAGAAAGAGAGCGCGGTGGAGCATGTGGTTTAATTCGATACAACGATTTATTACCTCTTTCTCGAGAAGATGGCCTTCTATCATAAAGGGGACGATGACCCCTGGACTCTCTTCCAGGGGAATGCCTCCTCCGAGGTGAAAACCTCCTATCAATCCTGCCTCTGAAATCACCGCCTCTATAATCTCTTCTCCCTAGAAGTCAGGGAGGTGCAAGTTTTATACAAAGGAAGCAACCAATTGAACAAAAAAAAAAGGTAGCAATATAGAGATAGTAGAACACCCATAAGCCTGTTAAGCTTACCACGACCATTGAGCTACAAGATTATTCAATTAGCAATAAGTAGCAGGGTCTCCAGGATAATGCCATTAGCCACAAAAAAAGTAGGGCCAAAAAATAATGCACAAGCATATACCAAGATACGACAAGAAACCACTGATTCACCCATTAATATAATACCGTTACTGAAATGTTGATCATCTGAAGTGAAATGGATGAATGTTCCATAAATAACCTCATATAGCAAGTATGATGAAGAAAGGTCTTCCATAATGGCATATCCCAATATCCCATACATATACTAGCATTTGCTCAGATATCCTCGATGGCGACTTGTGAAGAATCACAAAATCTTTGAATCACCGGTGATAATAATACTTCCAATGAAACTAGCTGATGCACCATAATCATATAATGTGTGACCCAGTAATTGCAAAGCCAGCTAATGGCATGATTGTATCACATTGAACATATTATTGGCATCATTCAATGGAGGCATCATCCAAGATCCTCACAAGTTCACCTTCTGGTACAGCACAAGCATTATCGTCAAGACAAATCATCGAAATACCAAGTGAAGAATTTATGAAAATGGTCATGTTATCCTCTGGCAGCAGTTGAGTCAACATATCTGCGCAGGAGTCTGCTAGTTTGAATGATAATTAAATCAAAAGACAACCAGTAAGAATGCCACCTAATTCTGCAACAAGCTTCCACTTGTTAGAATTATTTTCTATCTGCAGCAACTGGTGGTTGAATTCAAGCACTGGTATAAGAAATACAGTAAAAATCACAAACACAATAGAACAAGACAAAAAAAAGGCCAGCAAACTATCGCGTGAATCATAAAGAAGGTTGTAGCTTGACTGGATTCTCTCCTATCCTAAGTCCTAACTCCTTCATGGGTATCAGATGTCCTCTTAAAAGACAACATTCCAGCAATTTCCACTTTTTATGACATTCCTTTTTTGCATGGGAAGACAAACATCGCATTGGGGCTTACCGCCCAGTATGTCACGTTCTTCAGAAGCAGCCGCTTAGTTCCAAACTTCCAATGCTCACTCTTATATAACATAATCATTTGGCTTTCGTGAAAAGACTACTCTTGGTTATAATCCAATAGTCCGGTTTACCCACTTCCATTTTGCATCTAGCCATCTAGCAATACATCTAATCTAAGCTTATCAACAATCACAACGATAAAAGAGAAAATTCTTAGACATCCAACGCTCTCCGCCTCCTGCACTAAACGCCCAGACCCAGAAACCCTAAACCCCGGAGCGGGGATCTCGAAGACGAACAACGAACAGCGGGACAGGGGGTCGCGCGAGGTGGGGGGGGTGAGGCAATCCATACCCGGGTGGTGCGGGAAGGCGCCGCGGGAGGACGGCGGGCGGCGGATGTCGCCGTGGCCGTGGGCGAAGCTGCAGGTGTCGCGGTTGCAGTTGCCGCGCTGCCACAGCGCGCACAGCTTCGTCTTGTACGCCGGCCCGCGGCGAGGAGGGCCCAGCATCTCCGCCTCCGCCGTCGCCGCTGCCGATCGGTGGTGGATCCCGCGCTCCGGGATGGGGAATTCCGATCTCCGGCGAGGGTTTGGAGAATGGAAGGAGAAGCACGAGTGCGCGTTTTGGGGGAGAGGAGAGGAGAGGAGAGGAGAGGCGGCGGCGTAGGCGTATCGTTAGCCCTAGGCCCTATAGCCTTGGGTTGCTCCGATGCCGTCCGATTGGAAATGGACGGGTAGGATTGTGCATAGTGGAAGATCTTATCCTCTCGAGTATAACTTTGTATAACCTTAGTGGCTATTTTCGTAAAATTGTAACTTTGAGGACGGATTTTATCACATAACAACCATACTTCAGTACATGTATAGGACTAAATATAACAATAGGTATATACACACATAATTATTATCAGGGAGAGGGTGAGAGATAACCAGGTGATGGAGACTAAGGCAGCGTTCGTACGTGCTGGTTGGCAGCATGGTTTGCTGCGTTCAGAAAACGAGTATTGTAGCTGCACTGTTCATGTACTGTTTGACTCGTGAAAGCACCAACGGCCGATTCCTGCCGTCAGCCCGCCGACAAAATCCGTCGCTGGAGAAACGGACGTCGCCGCTTCGTCCGCGCCTGCAGGCGGCCAGCGCTAGGCAGAGGCGCTGCAAAAAAAATATAGTGCAGATAGAACGGTTAAAAGGAAAATTGCTACACGTACAAACTGCTACGGCTTGTAAAGGAAAGGAGGTAAAATTAATTAATTAATACATTCAATTACATGCTTTAATTTTCATAGTTGTGTGTTGTTAAGCCGTAAACACGATTATTAGCTACAAAGGATTATATGTAATGAATTTGTACACAATCTATTTTGTGTTCGATTTGATGAATTGTCCTAATATATTGGTAAGAAAATAATTGTTGTTCGTCGTACCTATTTCGTTATCAGAGAATTATGAATAAAAAATATGTGTCGCAAAGCAAAATAATAACTGCAGTAAATTTGCCGTTACAAAAATGTTGCAAATAATATTATATAAAATATCGTGTAGAATAATACAAATTCTTATTTATTATGTAACCCAATTGCGATAAATCGATGCATAATATTTGAAGATGACAGAACTTAAATTTCACAATACAAATGATGGTACTCAATACTGTACGTAAGTCAGTAGTGGTGACAAGCATGCAGTCTCTCGAATGGAATAAACACATACAAAACACACATCATGGATAACATGTGGCCAACGATAGTACAACTCATCGGCAATGCAGTCACGCAACATATTCATAGCTTGCTCGCTATCTGTTGCATAATACATTTGGTCGAAGGAATCGTTCACCGGTGGCACGGGATAGCCGTTGTACAGAGCATTATTTTGACGGTAGTTCGCATCCGTGCTATCCATCCTAAAATTGTGCAGAGCAAAGGCAGCATGTATGATGCGTGTAGGAACACCGTCGTCCAGGTAATACGGAATTTCTTTCAATATTTGCCACATTTTTTTCACAATGCCGAATGTCCTTTCAACAATACCTCGCAACGAGGAGTGTCGATGGTTAAATGTCTCTTCACGTCCTAGGGTGGCGGTGCTCCTTCATTATCAAGTTGATCCCTATGGTACCGTACATATGGATACGGTGCAAGAAATCCCATCCTACTAGGAAATCCTAAATCCACAAGTAGGTACCTACCTGTTTTTGAAATTGGTTTAAAAAAAATTTTGTTAGTCGAAGTCAAGCTTGAAATGTAATAACATATGCCTTTGAATTCAATTAGTGAAACAAAGAAACTCACCAAGCGGTAACCGCGGGAAATCGTATGGGTAATTCTGCACTGCCTCGTTCAGAATCCTTTGGTCGTGAACCGATCCTGGCCATCCAGCATCGCAGAAAATAATCCTCCCATCGTGATCACATACAACTAGAACATTCTTCGTCGTTACGTGGTGCCGGTTCCTATGTTGCATAGAATTGGCTGAAGAAGTCACGACTAACACATGCGTGCCGTCAACAACGCCCACTGACTGATAGAATGGTTTGAACCAATCGTTGTCAGTGATGGTTGAGTGATATTCAGTGAAGTTGGGATCCACTGGTTTCAAAATGTTCCCAGCGAGGATGTTCATCGCCGACAAAACTTGGTGGAAGGAAATAGACACTGTTGAGTTGGATCGGACCCACCGATTGTTCGCATCTTTGCAGGGACGATTTCTAGCCATAGTGTACAAGAAAATCCCCAATTTTTCTAGTGAACATACCCCAGATGTTCCTGTAAGACCGAACGACGTGCTCAGGAGGTCATGTAAATTGTGTATTTGTTCTGCAGTCAGCCGGAACATTGCCCGACATTGCCTTCGATTCGCCATGGTTTCCAACATCCAGCTGATACCAGTTTGAACCAGTACTCGCCTTGGTGCTCTCTCGTTTATGTCAAGAGTAGAAGCTAGTATGTCAATGATGGCATCGTCCTCGTCGCTGCTAGTGTGGCCTCCTGTCCAGCTCGAACCGCCACCACTGTAACTCATCACGAAATTCCTTTCACACAAAACAACCCAAAATGATGGCAAGGCTGTGTCATGTACATATGCATGCAGTAACATTTAAGCATAAGATTATTATTGGTTAGACAGTAGTGCAATGCAAACAAATGTACTGACTGAAAATTGCAAGTCATAATGGTTCAATATGAAATTGTTGCATAAACTCACGACCTCAAAGCAAATGTTAGCACACATGAACTGATAACAGAACTACAGGAAACTATTTTTAAAACAGCACACTACACAACAGCCAGCGATTTTGAAGTACAGGATACAAACTAGTGAGTGCCACCATATAGTGAAACGTCATGTCCGTCTCCACGAGTAGTGATATACTCCATGCGTTCTGCTGCGTTCTGCAACCGAACGAAACAGCCGCAGTGGAACTCGTCACGGAATAGACGGCAAGCAGCGTACCACAACCGCGAGCCAGTACAATGCCCATCACTTTCCAACAAATCCAAGCAGGCGTCAAGACCTCTAGCCTTAGCGGCAGCTAACTCAGCAGCGCGGCTCTGCATGGACTGCTCTCGCAACTCACAAAGCCTCTCCAGCGCCATGCCAGTGGAGTCGGTGCGGGTCTTCTTTGAAGACCCCCCTAGGCACCACTCTCTCCTGCTGGCCTTTTCCCCTTACCGCGGTTGCCAGTCGGTGGTGGTGGAGAGGGCATTGGTGGGCTGAAACCGGCTGCGAGCTGCGTAAGGTCGAAAGTCTGCCACTGAACTGCTCCTTGCGGTGCGGCTGGTTCTGCTCCGGCAATAGCCGAGTGGTTGCTGACAACGGTGCACCCGCTGAACACCGCGTGGTGAAGGTCAATGTGCTTGAGAGGATCATTTTTGAAGGTGCTCACACCTTTCTTCACCTGTCACAACAATAGACATGCACTAGTTAGAAACCAGCAGATTAGCACTGAAGCTAGCATATTAGCAGCCACCTAGCAGTAAAGGAAAGTGTAAACGATATAGGCAAACTGCAGCTGCAGCTAATACAAAGAACTTTAGATATGCTCAAAATTAAAAGGAATTGCACCCCTGATTACAAATAAACAAGGTTGTTGAAATAAAGCTAGTTGGTGTAACTTGCTACAAGACAAAATGTCAGTTTCTTAAAACATGGGTGCATATTTTATTTTGTCGTAAGGCTGAAATTTTGCTAACAGTACTATAAATTTTGGACAGTGCTACATACAGCAGAGTTTTCAGTAGTGACTGATGTTATGTCAGTTAAGAAAAAAAATTTTGTAACAGAAGTTTGACAGTTGCAGTAAGCTGTACTGACTGGTTCATAGCCGACAAATCCATTTTAGAACTTGAATTTACATTTATCATGCCCATTGTACTCCACTATACAACTATTTCCATCACCCATACTAGTAGTATTCATGAGATGATTCAAATCGGCTTGATAACTTCTTTTTAGGTCTATTTGCTAAACAAGTGTATTTAAGACTTTAGTACTAGTGCATGAGACCTGAGCCAATTTAGCTATTGTTGGTATTCTGCCTTCCTACTGGTTGGTAATAACCCACATATATACAATTGGCCTTCATAACACGTATAGATTCACAAGTGTGTTTTCACAGCATTATCACAGTTGACAAGTAATTTGTACTACCTCTAGCTATAGCGCAATATGTCTAACTTAGCACTTAGCAGTACCCCTTTCGATTAGTTACTTCTCCACATATTTATATCTAGCTCACTTGTGCCTGTCTACCAAATGAGTAAAGTATAGCACAACATGCATGTACAAAAAGTTCTATCTAAGCTAGTGTTTCATAAAATGTGTTGCATATATACCTCCATCTAATGCTAGCTGCGAGTCCTACCGCCACTATATATTTCACATGGCATCGTATAGATCACACTGCACACGCCGATCAAAATTAGTAGGTCATCACTGCCTATCTAATTAAAATGGCTAATCCAAATATATGAGAGATTAGCTAGGAGTACTATATGTACAGTAGTACTGTATTCCATAGCATGTGATGTTTATATTCACCAACAGTAAGCACATCTCAATCAAGATACACTCATAACAGCGTGAACTTTGTTAAGGATGTCTACTTGCTATATTTTGCACAAATCCAAAACCTAAGTACTTCGCAGAGTTTAGTTTCGACTAGTGCTCAATATGCCCTATAGTATGTAGTCCTACTTTGTCAAAGGCAACTCTACTGCAAATATAAAACGTACATGTACTTTATGAAATTTGCTAACATAACTAAAATCTGTACGTGCTGAAATTTTCAGTAGCACCAAAATATTTGCTGACGAAAGTAAAACCCGTTTTGCATGCAAAACAAAATACAGAACATGGGCACATAGTCTAAAGCATGTAGTAGCACATGATTTCCTTATTTGCCGCTGCTCATAGGCTTCCCTAATTCTTCTATGATCGTAATTTGTTCTGTCATGCCGAACTACACAACTGATTCACAGCAAATAGAGGTACATGCATCTAGTAAATTGCACTGCATTATGAACCAAGAAAAATGGTTCGCAAATAACAAAATTTCATGGACTGACATACCTTATTTTTCTGTCCCACCATGAGTCGTCGGTGACAATGGCTGCAGTAAGGGGATCACAACCTAGCCCGGTAGCCTGTGATTCAAGCCACACCCACATATGGAACCGCTTCTTGCAGTGCCCCCATATGTACTCCAATTGAGCCTTGTTCACCCTCTTCCTGCACTTGGTGTACATTTTGATTACCAAGTTCTCCCATGCCTGGGCTTTGAGGGAGTTGGAGGTGATGTTGTAAGCCGCCAACTCCTCCAAGCAACTCTCAAGGAACACACGGACCTCCAAATCGGTCTAGCGTTGACGCCCATCGGACATCTACTACATGCAAGTCAATCCTAACATGAATTGCAAAAACAAATATACACAAGTCGGCAATACCTCGGATGACTCCGGGTCGCGGACGAGGTCCCAATCAATAGAACGGCCGACGGTGGCAGGGCTCACTCTGCGAACGAAGTCGATGACGGCTTTCGGAGACTTGGCGCAAACCTTACGAAGGGCATGCGCGACATGCACAACATCGTCGGCTGCAGCTTTGGTGCTGCCAGCGTCGGAGGTGACGGAGTCGAAGGAACCCTCGCCGGACTCCAGATCGCCGCCTCGGATAGAGATCGGCACGGCTTGAGGGGATTCAACAATCGCCCCTTCCAATGCGGTCCGCAAGAGCTCGAGCTCTCGCTTCCGCTTCTTCGCTCTTGTCTCCATCCTACGCTGCACACACTACGCCTCAAATAGAGGTGGCTGCAGAACTCCGCCAACTTGGCTGTCGTGATGCGACAAATCACGCCACCACAGTAGCACTCGAGAGTACGAGCACTCCCGCGGGCACGCTGGAAAAGCTGCCGGCCTTGACGGGCGCCGATGACGACGCGCCCAGCGAGCACGCTGGTCAGCTTTTGCCGCCCTCAAGGGCGACGCTGACAGCTCGAGAGAGTTATGGCACCTCCGCTTCCGCCACCTTTAGCCGACCGGTCCCGCAAGACGACGCGCGGGCGGGAATCGATGGGGAGCAGGAGGCTGCAGGCGGGAATCGATGGGGAAGCACGGGTCTGCAAGCGAGGGAATCGAATCGGGCCACCTTGGTCGCATCACCTGGGAGGCGGGGAGCGAGAGGAGGAAGAAAGGGGATCGGAGAGAGCGAGAATGAGCAGCGCAGCGCTCTCCCGACGGGTTTTGCGAGTGCCAACCGGCGCACCAACGTCCGTTGACGGGCCGTTAACTCCGCTCCATCCAGCGCTGCTTTCTTTTCTGTGCGGGATTTTGCTTCTAGCACACGGAACACAGCCCGCTTCCGAAATCACACTTACGAACGCAGCCTAAGAGATGTGGAAAGAGTGCGACACGACTCCTCAATCCTGGTTTTCTAACTCCCTAGGACCGCTCGAGCATGCCTACCTTCCTGGTCTCAGTCACGTCGTAACTCACGAGCACAGTGTGTCATGAGTGGTTTTAGTCACCACCGCGAGCACTACCTCTTATATACGTTTTGTGTGGCAATGAGGATATGGCTAGGTAAAGAGATGGACAGGTGGGATTGTCATTAGGTTTTGGACAACCATAAAAGCTTTTTTTTGCTAGATCTACGAGTGTTTTGGACCCACGGAGTACAGGTATGGGTGTCCATAGAATGACCCAAACCCATCTACTCGTTGGGCAATAGTTTTTTCTAATACTAGATCCATGGGTATAAGAGTCGGACTATATCTAATTTCTAATAGAGTAAAAACCTACCTAGGTAACGAGGCTCTATACCATCTGTAGTATGATATGACCTAATTTAAGTACGTGGGAACGATGGAAGAGTGGGCTTAAACTTGTCACAATAAATAAATAAAGTTGTATCTTTCTGATAAAACCATACACTATTATTGCAATTGCTTGCACGCCACAACCGCCCATTCCTTGTTATTCACACCGGACACAAGGGGGACACATGCTTATGGGGAACAAAGCAATGACCGTTGGAACCGTGTGCTGTCAGTTCCCCTTGCCCAATCAAGGAGCACTTTTTCAAAGAAAATAAGCATTCATTCCAAGGAGTGAAAAAAAATTAAAAATCAGAGAAAACGGGATGGGTAAACTGGTTATCAACTGATGATTCTCTAAAATACGTGGATAATTGTTGACGTAAAAACACGATGCCCTGGGAGATCTGTTTAGCTCCAGTGCAGGTCTAAAATATTGATAAGATACGGGTGTGCTAGTCAGTTTGATCCTGCAACTGACAAGACTAGTAATATGCCCATGCTAAATGCTACGGTGCAATTATATTTTTATCTTAAATAATTTTTAAAATTTCATGTTAGAAAAAGTTATTTTTGTATGATATGTATATTTGGAATTTAATTGGCAGTGCGATGCTCAGCACAATTATTTTTCCATTGGTACGACAAACATATATTTTCATTCAAACTTTAATTTATTGGACGAGTAATTTATATATCAAAGAGTCGATCGGCTGACAAGCCGATATAGTCATTCCAGCCGATGCCAATACCAACCGATATTAATGAGATTCTGAACTATCGGCTATATATATCCAATATAGATAATACTTGAGTAAACAAAGACAATCGGCTGATGATAATATAATAAAAGAAAAATATAAACCAATAGAGATCAATCGGCTAATAATGATATGATGGAATGAGTGTTGATTCGATGGTTAAAGCATACATCGGCTGGAGATCCGATGTCAATAAATTCAATTGATTAAATAATCAATGAAACCTTTGTTGTCATCGGCTACATCCAACTTGTATGTAATCCTCACGAGCCGATACAATGTCCAGATAATTCATCGGCTGAAACCCCGATGAAACCCTTATTAGCAATCAAGAAGCAGGCTAGATATTATGGTTCTAAGCATGACTTAGTAGATCAAACTTAACTTAACTGATGCAACACTAAGTATGAAAATAAACATAATATCTAGACAATCAAGCCTTTAACTGATTTTCAGGGTAGTGAATACATTATAAAATCTAAAGCAACAAAGTAATCTGGCCGATATCGACAAAATCCTGGATGGAGATCAGCCGATGCAAGTAGAAAATATTGTCAATCTGGATTATATAATGTATACGATAACTCATGGGCTAGCACTCTGTTGACGACGAAATTTGGTAAGCCTCAAAGTCATCATCGGCCTAGAGTCAGTATCGGCTTCAGAGTTCTAGAATCGGCCGATGGAAGCTATCAGTCGGATTCTTACCAAATTCGGTTAAGTAAATTAATCTATTAAAGAAAGAAGAGACGGAGTTCAAGGAGGATGCGGTATGGCAGTTTATCTATTAATTAGAAAGAGTCTTTTAGTTTCCTTTTATATTTAGGAAAGTGTGTTTAGTGTCCGATAAGAACTTTATTTTTTCCTTTTGTCTTTAGGAAAGTTTGAGTCGTGTCCAATATGGACTAGTATCTACCCATGGGTATAAATATGTACACCCGGGGTCTATGTAAATTATCTCTCGATCAATACAATTTCGGCGCATCGCCACCTTTTACCTTTTTACTTGCGACGAGTTCTTGTTTCAAGTTGGGCTGCATCGACTTCGATCTCCGACGAGGAGTAAGGCTTGTTATGGCGGCTTGCATTATCGGGATTAGTGCTTTCATCGCTTCGACACTCTAATCTTGTTCATGTAAGTCGTCGAGTTATCATATACATTATATAATCTAGATTGACAATGTTTTCTACTTGCATCGGCCGATCTCCATCTAGAGTTTTGTCGATATCGGCTAGATTACTTTGTTGGCTTAGATTATATAATGTATCCACCACCCTGAAAATCAGTCAAAGGCTTGATTGTCTAGATATTATGTTTCTTTTCATACTTAGTGCTGCATCAGTTAAGTTTGATCTACTAAGTCGTGCTTAGAACCATAATCTCTAACCTGCTTCTTGATTGCCAATAAGGGTTTCATCGGGGTTTCAGCCGATGAGTTATCTGGACGTTGCATCGGCTTACAAGGATTACTTACAAAGTTGGTTTTAGCCGATGACAACAAAGGTTTCACTGTTTATATAATCATTTGGATCTATTGACATCGGACCACCAGCCGATAAATGCTTCAACCTTCGGATCAGTGCTTATTTAATCTATCATTACTAGCCGATTGGTTTCTACTGGATTATATTATTTTATTTTCATCAGCCGATTATCTTTATGTCATTATTTACTCAAGTATCAAGATCTATACTGGATATCGGCTGGTATCGGCATCGGTTGGAATCACTTCATCGGCTTGTCAGCCGATCGGCTATCTTTTGATCTTCAATTTATATATCTTGTCAGTTGCAGGATCAAACTGACTGGCACGCTCGCATCTCATCATTATTTTGGACCTGCACTGGAGCTAAGCAGATCTCCCAGGCCGTCGTGTTTTTACGTCAACACACTCCGATAAAACATTAGCATGAACCTGTCGGCTTAACAAGATTTATATTATCAACAACAATCTAGTAGGTCGAACCTAAACCGATGCAGCACGAGATTATATATGATAATCTAATACTTGCTGAACCAATAGATTTGTCTAATGTGATGGATATAACAAATTTATTTAAAACAACATTGTGATTGTAGAGATAGATCGGTTAAGACAGAAGATCAGACCTAACCGAGACAATCCCAACTAAACTGATGCGTAGCTAAACACAACGCAATTAGAGATATAATTTAAATATCAGGTAGGTAAATATATCAACCGAACCAGAGCGATCCAAGAGATCGAAGGATGCAGCCTAACAACACCAATGTAGCCGATATATTCACCAGGGCCCGGCGGAACGTAGGGCTTACCCCTTCGCCGGAGGTCGAAAACCGATGCAGCCCCGCGTCAGGTGTCAAATTCCAACGGTTGATAAGTAAAAACCTCAGAAAGAAGGTGGTGATGCGCCGATAGTAGTTTTATTGATCGAGAGATAATTTACAGGGACCCCGGGTGTATATATTTATACCCATGAGTGGATATTAGTCCATATCAGGCACGACTCGAACTTTCCTAATATTACTTTAACCGATTAATAAGTCCCTAGGCTGACTCTTGCCAAAAATATCTCTAAATAACCTACATAATATCTTAATTAATAGATAACTTACTATCCCACATCCTCCTTGAACTCGGACTCTTCTGAATAAGCTTTTTTTAATTGATCTATCTGCTTAACCGAATCCATCAAGAACACAACTACTGGTGACCTGATAATGCCCATCGGCCGATTCTAGAATTCTGAAACTGATACTAACTTTTGGCCGATGATAACTTCAAGGCTTACCAGATTTCGTCGTTAACAATAATATTGTAGCAAAGCAAGAGTTTGATAGAATAGATCTAGTTTTCTGAAATTTAATTACTACATCCTAACTATTATTTTTTCGTTTTTCAGGGTGCTGATGGTTTTGGTTTCCATCACACGGTTGAAAATGTTTTGGCTTTCAAAAAAAATTGAAAGAAATGTTTGACTTTAAAAATAAAATAAAAATATTTGGGAAACGACACATTGAGTAGGGAGGGGTCGGGATATGTCGTATGAATACTCTTCCCAAAGAAAATAGAATCTAAGGATATGCTGAGTTCAGAACTTCAAATTTGATACTGAATGTTAAAGGATAGCATGTATAAAGTTTCAAATCTATCTATGTGATTATGTATGAACAATGCCTCTGCAAATGGGACTTTTTACATGGTCTCGGGCGAAAAATAAAATATCTAACATAATGTATGTATCTTAGTATCTAAGATTGTATCTCTCTGTCAATCATTAGAGTCTGAGCTATCAAAATGATGATCCAAAACAGCAGGAAACTGTTGCTCCTGAGGATTTGACTGGGATGATGGGTTATTACAGTTGCCATTGGTTTGAGATTTATTTGCTGCCTTCTTTTGTGAAGCACCAGCTTCCTTGCATGCCTTATCTAGCATCACCAGAAAATCTCTTACAACGACGAACAAGCGAAAACCGTCATCTTTCTCATCATTTCCATGGAAATATCGAATTGTTCTTTTCACTAACATCCTTAATCTCTTGTCTTCTTTCAGGAGAAAATTGGTCTCAGTCTCTGCATGTTCTACGAAATTTTCTAACGAGCGGTGGAATCCACTGTTCTCTTCCAATGCTTCCATGTCGGAGTTCAGGAATTCTTTGGCTTTCAACAACTCATGCCTCAGGTTTGCTACACTTGTAGACAAAGCATCAGCGTCCAGTGCTGCTACTCTCTTGACATTGTCCAGCTCATTACTAAGCCCTGATACAATCTTAAGGCCAAGGTTGGAGTAGTAATTGCCATCCTCCTGTAGAGATTCATTGGAATTGTCATCTGAAGTACTAGGAAATGGTGGACTTCTTCCACTTTCCATGGCCAGCCTTGCTTCGCGAACACCTTCGGATCGAATGATCTCTTGAACAACAAAGTGCAGCAATGTGGTCTTCCCATCAGCTCCCTTGACATCTGATAACTTAAGAAGAGTGTCAAGTTTGAACGCATTAGCACCACCACGGAACGTCCCATCATTCAAACGGTTTCCAGTTTTGAGAACGGCTTCCAGTAACTTCAGAAAAAGGCGGTGTTTGAGTTCACCACAAGCAGCCTGGCACAAACAGATAAAAAAAACTGAACACTTGGAGAAAATGGTTGGAATATTTTGCAGATTTAATACAGAAGTGAACTGCTTTCAGATGGATTACCTCCAATTGGAGGAACGATTCCCTGAGACTTGAAGCATCCTCTTGCAAAGAGGACATGAAAAGCAAAGCTCTAATCCTCTTGAAGGCAAAAGGAATATCAATTAGTGACTTCATCACTTGTTCTGCGAGGCCTAGCTGCAAGCAGTCTCCATTAAAAAGCCTGAGTTTCTGTTCCTCCTCATCAGTCGGTTTCATCCTCAAGATTGTCTCAAGAAGTAATCTAGGAAGCTCATTCCCTTGAGATCATAATGTGACAGAAGACAATGTCAGAGAAGTCCAATAAGACAACATTTCAATAATGCATGATCAATACAGAGAAGTGTGTGTGCATGCTCTATTGAAGTAAAGCAGCACTTCATCAACTATTTTGTGTAATTACGTAGACCTCAGCAGCTACATCTAGTAACAAGAAAACATATGATATAGCAAATCACCAATGCATACATGATATGAAACATGTTTTCATCGTGATTACCTTACTGCTATGAAATGAAACAGAGCACAGGTACACACAGACAGACAAGAGACTAAAAGAGGATGGTCACAAATACATGTGCTTAGAAATGCACAGTATATAGTTTAAGTAAACTTGCTGTAGTTGCAGTTGAATTCTTGTAGTCAGCTAAATAGAATGCAGTAAGCACCCTATAAGTCTGTCAGCAATTTTTTTTCAAGGCTCATTCCCAAGTGCAATATTATCTTTGGCTGTGCAAACATATTGTAGTTACAGCGTTAATGGGAACTGTAGGAGCATACTTTTTTTGCAAATGGGTAAGCAGGCTGCATGTAAATATACGCAATAATAGGGATAAGGATTTTCTACACCTAGGTGCCATTGCACCCATCATTTGCATGTGACTTAAAAAATTATAGAAAAAATTAAAAAAATTAGTAAGATCAATTGTGATGATATAAGTCTAAACACAAACATGCAAGACTATAGTTGATCTACAACTAGAGAAACAAAAATAATAAAATCAGACAGTGAATAGTACTCGTACAACGTAAATAAAATTTGTTATTTTTGTTTCTTCATGTGTAGATCCAATTTAGACTTGCATATTTGTATAGTGTCTTATATTATCATAGTCTATCTAATTAAATTTCGTGAAATTTTTATATAACTATTTGTAGAAAATACTTTCCCGCAATAATAGTTCAACTACCTTCAATGAGAGCATCATGAATTTCCTCTGCCCTGACATTCATTGCCTTAAAAACAACTGCCAGATTGCATGATTTCTTAACATCAAGAAGAGAAACATGCTGGGGTGAAGGATCTGCAATGGGAATTTCCTTGTCCTTGGCATTGTTTTGGTTGCCAGCGCCATAACCAAACAATTCTTCTATCATCTCCTCGTTCACACTGAAGAATGCAATTGCCACTTATGAGCCCACATAAATTAAAAACACATGCCATTGGTGAAGTAAAAAACTTACTGAAAAGAACCAAATTTGATGTCATGCCAGGCCATGGACTGATCAGGATTAGCAAGAACTTTATCCCAATAGAAAGGCCGGAGCTTGGCTCTTGGAGCATTTACTTCAGTTTCAGACGATTCACTGGCCAGCTCGCTTGAAGATGACTCCTCAGAACGACTTGACTCTGTAGGTGACAAATTAGGAAATCTTGCCATGGTGCCTTTAGGAGGTGCAGGTGGGGGAGGAGCGCCCTTCTTGATAGGTGGAGGTGGAGGCCGAGGTGGAGGTGGAGGAGGTGGCGGTGGCGGCGGCGGCGGAGGCATCGGTTTAGGACCGTCACTTGTGGCATTATTCTCCCGTGTTCCTCCAGTTACTCGTGTAGGTGTTGTGGCATCACTTGAAGTTTTAAAACATGGAAAGCACTTGCTCATGCTTACACCAGCATTGGAAGGCCTAACCCCATGATCATCCTTATGAAGCGGGCTGGCAGGAACACGCACATCGGGTGAAGAACCTGCCATCGAAATGACATATATGATATACTACCATATCAATAATATTATACCACATGTTGACAGAAGGAATGCATCCTCACCAGGCAAGTTAGCAAACTGCAAGTGAAGAAGAGGATGGTCATCTCGTTGCTCACCAACCGAGACCTTGCTTTTGTTGCATCCGCAGCAGTAAAAACATAGAAATGCAGCTAGGAATGAGAGTGCAGCTGTTGGAAGAACAGCGATCAAGACTACTTTCATGTAGTCATGATGGTTCTCTGAAGGTGAAGCTGGAGGTGGCACTCCCTGATGCTTGTGTGCAGGTTTACTAGGATAATGTGGGCTGGGAGGAGGTTCCATGTTCAGAGAGCTGGAAGGTGTAAGTGGTGTCTCTTTCACAGAAAGTGGAGAGCGATCTTCGTTGCCAGAGGACATGGATGGTGCAAAAGCTGGAGCCATGGAAGGAGCATCTCCGACCAGTTTATCTACCAAACGCCGTCTCGGATAGAAGTTTGAACCAATCAATGACTGCTGGCTCTCAAGATAGTTGCTCAGCGCAACGCTGTATAATTGTGTAGTGCCCAGGCCGAAGTAGTTCGCACGGATACAATCGTACATGAAAGAAGACTTCTCAGGTGGAAGAAGAGCCATAAGTTCCATGAATAGCATTGTCTTCAGTTCATCCTCCGTGGAATGACTCGATAACTCATCCCAGGCAAATGATTTCCCAAAGCCTAATGTATCCTCTGGGCTAACTATGTCTTGCAAGCAAACTGACCATATTTTGTCTACCTGCATCACAGTAAGTGTTTATTTGCTAATGCATCAAGATCTTTGTTCTGTTGTACTCATATAAGCATTAAGAAGTAAAATTTACTGCTTGCTGATGACCTCTGACTAAAACAAGCAAGATAAAGATCAAGAACAATCAGTCATATTCAGTTATTACAAACTTACGATATACTAAAATGACGGTAAGTAACAAAAAAGACCTGAATGCATCATTTCTCAAGACAATATCGAAGTCATATTCGAAGTTGAAAATCAAGCAAAGAAAACTAGAGCTATGAATCGATTACTTCTATCACGCATGCAAAGGATAAGGTTTATGGACGCCTTACGAGATCCCCACCGAGAACCAACGAAGAGGTAGGAGGTGCAGAAGAAAGATGGCGCCACCATCCATCCAAGAACTTCCCCAACTTCTCCTCCCCTCCTCCTCTTGACGACTCCACCAATGCAGACGCCGCCACAAGCAGCAACAGAAACACCACCCTCCTCATGGCCATCTTCCCCCTACTCCCCTCGAAAAAGGACCATCTTTTTTTGCCTTCAAAGATCAAGAAATCTTTGCGGCTGTGCAAATGATATTTGCTCCAAGAAATGGCCGCGGAAAAGGAGGTGTATCTAGAAAGAGCTCAGTGCCATCTTAGCTTCTCCTTCTCCAGGAGTCAAATCCTATAGCTTCGTTTACCATTCACAAATCGGAAAGGCAATAAAGAATCAAAAGTCGTAGATACTCTTACTTTGAAAGTCACACGAGTTAGGCCACACTGATGGCTCCAGGAGTCGGCAGGCACATCTTGAAAAGGAGAAGAGGAGGTGGTGACTGAAGCAAGTGCACCTGCATCTGCCTGCAAAGATGGAATTTTTTTTCTGCTGAGAGTGAGGGTCTCCCTCTATTTCTGCCCATTATTATTTTTTAATTAAATCTTTAGCAGGATCGGATTTAGATTTCAATGCTATTATTAACCATTTCCATTCTCGTCGCCATGGTTCATAACTTATTTCCTTTTGTCTCTTGGTCTTGCCAAATGCGTAGGAAACAAAAAGATTCGGCAAAATTCCAAGTCGACGCAAATCAAATGCCGCCACACAGTAGAAGATGCAGTGGCTTGGAGAGGAGAAAGCAAAAGAAAAGAGGCGTGGCCTTTACCTGTTCGGCGAAGGCGCACTCAAGCCAAAAAAGAAAAAAAAGAAAAAATAAGCGCAGAAAACGCGGTGCTCTTGAGGTTTCGCGCCGAACTTCACTGCACCCACCCGCCACCGCGCGGCGGCCGGCGACGACGACGACCTCCGCCGCCGCCGCCGCCTCCGGCGACCTCGCCACGGCTACAGACTGACTTGTGGGCCACGAGGAGAGAAGCCCACCTTTGCCGGTGGTGGGGCCCACGTTGGCTATGGCCCACCAACCAGGCCCGTGGCGTATATGGGGCCCACAGGGCAGTGTGACGCGTTGCGCTGTGAGGTGAGCTGAGCTGCCGTGCGAACGTGGACTGCGCTCTGGAGGCATCAGGGCATGTGGCTGCGACGCGGAGAGTACTAACAAAAAAAAAGGGAAATTAAAAATTAATTAGAAAACTAATACTAGAGCTTTGCTTGCAAGAGGTCAAAGCCAAGGGGGCGCTGCCCGGCTTTCGATTGGAGCAGAGTTCACCTGATTGGTTGATGGTATCCGGGATCCCCGCCTCTCCTCCGCGGCCAGTTCATCCCGATCAGGTTGGTACTAGCCTTGGTTGATTGCTTGTGGTTACTTGAGGCGGGCGAAGAGATCTGCTGCTGCTCCCTGCAGTTTCTTTGTTTGGTTAATCATGGCTGTGATCTCTGCAGCTAAGGCCTAATAAGGGTAAACTGCTTGTTTGTTTGATCGGTTTATGACTGGATTTGTAGCTCCGTGTCGCGGTTAGGTAGGGTTTGGGGAGCTGGCTGGGGGACGTGTTCTGTAGCGGTTTCTTGCTCTGATACCGCGGATTGATGGATGAATGAATGAATGAATTCTGCAGGTTTTTCTTTGTTAATTCCTTTATTATCGGGGTAGCCTGGATTCCTAGAACTTGATCGGATCAATAGTGTGATCAACCTTCTTGGGAGGAATTGCCGTGCCTAGTTCCATAGTCATTTTCATTTTAGAGTACATCTTGTTTGGTGTGGTTTTAGGTATCTTACCAAGAATGCTTAGTGGGTATTCAAAATCATAGTGAAAAGGGGAATCCTGAATTTTTTTTTACTAAATTCGTAATGCTATCCTAAATTTGGGAATGTGAATGCGTATTTACAGTGAACTATTGTTTTCAATTTGAGTTACCTTTGGATGATTGGATCTGCATTTGCGTTATATGTTTGCCCTGATTCGGTTTGTTCGTTTTCCGTTTTGTTTTCAACAGGTAACACTAGAAGATATTTGTCCTTGAAAAAGCCTAATTATGTGCTAATGCACTGGAAAGCTTTGCTCTAACTGTCCGGTTGAGCTCACATAAAAGCAGTGCCTGCATGCTGTTATAATGATTTCTCTGTACTATGGTCTCTGAAGCACTGAAGATCGACACAACCTTGGTGGCTATTGTGTTCATTTAGTCATTTCTAAACCCTCCCTTGTCCCTTCGAAATATATTGTTCTATAAGTAGTGCCCAGAGGATTTTCTTTTATATAGATTGCTACAATGGATGAGAGGAGGACAATTTTGATGGATCGTTATGAAATAGGTAGGCAGTTAGGACAGGGGAATTTTGCCAAGGTATATTATGCTCGGAATCTTACGAGCGGACAGGCCGTTGCAATAAAGATGATTGATAAGGAGAAGGTCACAAGGGTTGGGCTAATGGTGCAGATAAAGAGGGAGATTTCAATAATGAGATTAGTAAGGCATCCGAACATTCTTCAGCTTTTTGAGGTGATGGCAAGCAAGAGCAAGATTTACTTTGTTTTGGAGTACGCTAAAGGTGGTGAACTCTTTAAGAAAATATCCAAGGGAAAGTTCAGTGAAGATGTTGCGAGGCGGTACTTTCATCAGCTGATCAGTGGTATAGACTACTGCCACAGCCGGGGTGTTTATCATCGTGATTTGAAGCCAGAAAACCTACTTCTAGATGAGAATGAGAGCCTAAAAGTCTCGGATTTTGGTTTAAGTGCCCTTTCTGAGTCCAAGAGACATGATGGCCTCCTTCATACCACCTGTGGAACTCCAGCCTATGTTGCTCCTGAAGTTCTTAGTAGGAGAGGCTACGACGGTGCGAAGGCTGACATATGGTCTTGTGGAGTAATTCTGTTTGTGCTCGTGGCTGGCTACCTTCCTTTCCATGACACAAATCTTATAGAGATGTATAGAAAGATTGCCAAAGCTGAATACAGATGCCCTCGTTCCTTTTCTGCCGAGTTGAAGGATCTGCTATATAAGATACTTGATCCAGATCCAAGTACTAGAATTTCTATCTCGAAGATAAAGAGAAGCTCTTGGTACAGAAAATCCATTGATGTAAATGCACTGAAGAGCAAACATGAAACAGGAGACAAAGTGTATAAGGGTGAAGCCACAACCTCTGACACAACAGAATGCAGTATTTCTGAGGGAAATCGAGTGACATCAAGAGACAAAGTGTATACTAATGGTGAAGCCACAACCTCTGACTCACCAGAATGTAGTAATTCCGAGGGAAAGCAAGCTTCATTAAGCCTCCCAAACTTGAACGCGTTTGACATCATTTCTCTATCTACCGGGTTTGACTTATCCAATTTGTTTGAAGAAAGATATGGCCGGAGGGAAGAGAGATTTACCACTAGGCAACCGGCGGCAACTATATTTGCTAAGCTAAATGAACTGGCCAGACGCTTCAAGCTCAAAATTAAGAAGAAAGAAAATGGTGTTCTGAGATTGGTAGCGCCAAAGGAAGGAATAAAAGGATTCCTTGAGCTTGATGCGGAGGTTTTCGAGCTTGCTCCATCTTTCCATTTAGTTGAATTTAAAAAGTCCAATGGGGACACTATAGAATACCAAAAGCTCATGAAGGAAGATATAAGGCCTGCACTTAAGGATATAGTTTGGGCATGGCAAGGTGGTCGGCACCCGCAACCTGAGCAATCTATGCAAGGAGAGCAGCAGCCGTTACCTTTGCCATCACAGCAGCCACAGGACTAATTAATCCGCTCCATTGCCAACAAAAGCCAGGACAGGCTGCCAACGCAGTTGCCGCCTGTAAAACATGTGACCAGTTCCAAATACCGTGACCAAGTTTACAATGCAACTTCTTCAGCTGCAGAGCTTGTTCCAACAGAGGCCAGAGTCTCAACTTGTTCAGATACATTGGATTGTTATTCAGGTTTACCCTGTTCTAGTTTCTCCATCTCGTTCTCTTTTTTTTTTTTTGGTTCCCTAGCTTCTTTACATTTCAGTATTTCTTCTGATATTTGTACATTCCATTTCTACCAAGGATACAAAGTATATATGAGTCAATTTTGGAACATGTGTGCAACTGTGCACTACGGGAGTTTGTTTCAGTGTAACCAACGATGTCGACCAGTCCAAATGTAAATTGCAGTCGTTACCATATTTGTAAATTGTTGATGGCAAAGGCTTAGGAAGTACATAATTATTGTAATGTGTTTAACCTTTGTCATCAAGACCTCTTCACATACAAACAAATATCTGGGTACCAAATCTCACTAGGATTCAGCATCATAATTTATTTTTTTCATGTTTCCAATTCTTTATTATGAATATTTATTTTTATTGCATAATTTTAGGACCTCAGTGTTATATTCATATGTCTGCTAAACAGTAAAAAAGGATCATCTTCTGGTGCATCAAAAGAATTTCGTTACTATGTAAGATGTTCAAATGGTGCACCATTAGCTTCTGGCCATCTATAACTTACCTTTCAACTAACAGTCCTTTTTTTTTCCTTTTTGAGGGCAACTCGCAGTCTTCTTTTAGATGAACTAGCAGCCTTTTTAGTTACTTTTTTTGGCTGTGCTGGGTGCTGCTGACACTTCCATGCCAGAGATGTCAACTGTCAATAACGTTTTAGAATTTTTCCTTTCCCCTTCTGGACATATTCTGATATTAGGACTATTTGTAAGTTCTTTAAACATTCTGATTACAATGGGTACGATTTATGTTTTGACCATAGTGTACAGATGATCTGAAGTTTTAAAACTGTAGTGCTGAGAAGCATACTTTAGCATACGGCTGTTTTTATTTGTTGAAAGGAAATTCGTGTAAATTCTCAACAGATGTTTGCACCAATTCTGCAGCTTCCATTTCCTGCTGGCAATAACCAGAATGTTTGCACATTCAAATAACCAGCTAAGTCAAACTCTTCAAGTTTGATAACTTCGTAGAAAGATATAGCAACATTTCCAACACAAAACAAATACACGATAAAAATGTGTTCAATTATGGATTTAATGAAACTAATTTAGTATTATAGATGTTGCTATATCTCTCTAGATTCAACGAAACTAATTTAGTATTATAGATGTTGCCATATCTCTCTATAAACGCAGTTAAATTTGAAGAAGTTTGTCCTAAGACAAATACAAAACTTGAGAGAAGGGAGTACTACGTCATTCTGTACTACCGTATTCATGGTTTCACATGTGTTCTGGCATTTGCAAATTGCAAAGCAGTACAGTTTGTACTGCTCTATAGTAATCTGTACTTGCCGTGTCCATCCAAGGTTCAGGACGGTCACGGTCATACCGTACGTACTGCCTGCCTAAAACCTCATCTTTGTATTGGTCAAATCATCTCCACAACTCTGAATTTTTTTGACAGAAGCGTTGTATGTATGATTCTTTTGTCCTGAAAAATGTTGTACTCCTAAGAAAAGTCTGAACCCTGAATTAGTCGGTAGTGTTAGTAGTACTACTTGATCGATCAGGACGTGACAAAGTACAACACATAGAAATTAGTACAATCCGAGGATGCTGCTGCATCGCATGGTAGTACAAGCAACACCGTTAGGCACGATGCAGATGCAGTACTACAAAAGGAGGAGGTGACCTGTCTGAAAAGCAACACACACACACACACACACAAATGCAGTGCAGATGCAGCTACACAACACACAAGCATGGAAGTTGCCTAGCCAAGTGATTGCTTCCTGTTCCTGGGATTAGAGATCTAAGAGCTAGGAATATTGGCAGATTCATAATGAGATCGATGGGTGATGGAAGAGAAGGGAAGGCATTATTGAGTGCAGCGTTGATGAACCTGCCGGCCGGCTAATTAATTAGCCTGAAAGTCTGAAACTGGCTCAAAGGTTCACCAGCACTGCACCCAATCACGCCTTTGCTCTCTCTGCGGAGAAGATTAGTTTGTGCTAGTTCATCAGGTGCACACACTATCCATATCCATATCAAAATCTTATATTACTACTAGTTTTTGAATTCTCATTATAGATTTGACAAAGTTCATATGAGAGACAGGGGATGGATGCAGGGATGCATTTGGTAAGTTAGCTCTCTCTCACACAAGATGCGTTCTTGTCTCAGGTTTCTCGCTTATCACATCCCTTCTTGTTCTTCAAATACTGTCATCTCGATTTGGTAATTAAGCATGATAAAACTGAAATTAAGGCGCTCTTGACTTGATCAGTCCTTTCATCTCAAAACACAAGACATAACTATTTTCTTTTCAGGTTCGGTAGATGTTCTATAATACAGACATATATACACATACAATTAACTAGCACCTCTTTTCTTCTTTTTAATTCAGTTTTTTAAGTCCACTCTCGAGATCTCTCTAATATTTATTAGAGTTATTTAGGACTCTTGGGACTTGTTTGAAGAGTTTCTAACCGCTGCGACTTCTACCAAAATTAAAAGCTTATTCAAACCGTTCAAATCGTTACTCAGATTTTGTGAATAAGCAGTTGTAAAATCCAGAAAATGATCTAGAAAAAAAATTGGGTTTAGCATCTTATCCAGATTCTCACAATCTTAACCTTCACAAACAGGGGCTAAAAATCTAGGAGCTAGCTAGATCTCCATCACAAGGATGAACATACATGTAAGCGGCAGAACATTTTCACAAACGGATCGAATCTGCACGAACTGAACATGTAGCAGCAGCCTGCGGATCGCAGAGAGACGGAGGATGGAGCAAGCAAGCGATCGAGATGCATGCAACACAGCGTGAAAGAGAAGACAAGAGCACCACACCACTGCACAGAGACTGGAGGAAGACGACGACTCGACGAGTGGCAATGTTCTTCAGGCAGATGAGTATATAAAATCAGTTCGGGCCCCAGCAGACGAGGTGGTGGGCCTTGCGCAGCCTCACGTCGCCGACCTCCGCCGCCGGCCGCGCGGCGGCGGCGGTGTTGGAGAGGGGGGCGGCGCGCGGGGTGCGCGCGGCCACGGCGGCGGCGCGGAGGTAGAGGGAGCGGAGGGCGTAGTCCCAGCGGCAGAGGCCCGCCTGGTCCTTGAGCGCCTCGACGGCGCCCATGCTCGCCGCCACCACCAGCGACGGCGCCGCCTTCGCCCCGCAGCTCGCCATCGATCCCGACCCGACTACTCCGCCTCCGCTGGATCACAGAGTCACAGTGCGCGGCGCTTGCTAGTGATGCGGAGGTGGAGTGGAGGCGTGGTGCTCCGAGGAGGAGACGCCATTTTTATACGCGAGAGCGGAAAGCGGCGAAACGGGGAGCGCGTCGCCGCCGGTTTTGGACGCTCACTCTCTTTCCAAGGAAGCAGGGCGGTGCGAGATTTTTTTTTTTTTTTGGAACTTTAGGGGATTAAGAAAATTAATCCCCTTAAAAGTTAGATTCTTTATTAAGGAACTTTAAGGGGATTAATCCTCTTAAAGTTAAATTAAGAAAAATAACCATCTCATAAGGGGATTAAGGAAATCTAGATACTTCATTCGTCCCAAAACAAGATAATATAATGTGATACATCATAATACGATAAATTTGTATTTTGTATTAAATCATATCTAATACTAGATTAACTTATTTGAGAACGGAGGGATGGAGTACGATTTAGTGCATGTATAGTATGGTGTGTCATTATTATTTCTCATTTCTTTTCTAATTAAGGGTTAAATGAATCCGGGCTAATGTAAACTAGTGCTATGTCCTTACATTACACCGAGATATACGGAGGTGGAGTAATACGGGATGAGAGGGGTGAGCCGGTTCGGTTTTTTAGCGGATGGGAGAGGTTAAAGTACTAAGGATAGTTGTGAAAAAAAATATAAAAAGATTTTGCAACCTAAAGTATACTACTATCATTTACGACTCCACCAAAAATCATACTTAAATTCAATCTACACACTAGGAAATGAAAAGGACGGTTTTTTATTTCTCAACATGTGGTCTGAGTTTTGCATATGTGGCTAGGCCATCTTTTTTATTCTATTTTCCGCCTTTTGCATTAAACGAGTAGTAGAGTGCTTCCAAAACAAAGTTCAAAGAGTATCAGGGCATATCGTGTGAATGTAGAGTGCATGGTATCTTATGTTTTCAAAAAAAAAAAAATTACCACAGTTATGTGAGGGTAGAGAAATGAAATTTCTATGTACATCCATCTCGATTTTTGTAGGATACTTGGTGATTGAGATTTTGTAGGATATATTAGTTATCTTTAAAGAAAAGGGTATTCAACGATATTGTTGGCTATAGCTCCACACCATATGACTAGATGATATACTATTACCGTAGCTTTTATGTCTCATATAACTTTTAACCTAAAGACTCTCGTGAGAAGTCTAACGGTCGCGTTTGGGACAACGGTACGATCTTAGTCGGCACATGAAACGAGATAAGTCGTATGATTAATCGACTATTGATTATTAAAAACTTGTAATTAGATTTATTTGTTTTTTTAAAAAAAACTTCTATACAAATAACTAGAATTTTTCGGACATTCACTCATTTCCATTATCTGCACCTAGTCTAAATCCCTTAAAGAGATTATGGAATGGAATGTGATATGTCAATTATTCGTCCATGCCTGATCCATTTTCATCCCTAGTCACGTCATAACTATCTTTCGGCAAAGTTCCCTTGTTTATTTTGAAGTCGATAATTCAGATTTTTTTTAAACATGCTATTTATAACTCCATAATATATATAGGTGATCATAGCGTCATTCACTAATAAAAATTGGCAAAATTTACTACAGTATACTTAAAGTTTGTGATCTTTACTGTGAGACACCCAAAGAACGTGTATCTTCTTGTGAACACTAAAAAAAAATATGGTAATTAGCTGCTAGACACCCGATGCATTATTTTATTATATTTAGGAAAAGTGTGGAGAGAGAAATTTAAAAAGGACAAGTTTGCCCTTGTCCTGCTCTTTCTCCACCCGATCCCCATCCAAAACCGGTTGGCTGTACTCCGACGCCGACCACCTCTGCATCCACCAGGTCTGCACCCACTGGCGAGCCGCCACCCTCCCCATCTCCGCCTGTCGCGCGCTGCAGCGGGGGTTGGTACCAATCGACGACTACTCCCTCCGGCTCCCGAGCGGCGGCATAGAGAGGATGGATGCGGTCTCCGCCGCGCTCCGTCAGGCCTCCGTTACTGCTGCGGCGCGTCGCGCAGGTGGCTCGCCCTGACTGACGACGTCCGGTCCCCCACACGATTGTCACTGTGGGAGCCCCTTTCCGGCGCCAAGATCCCGCTCCCGTGCCTGAACCCCATTACCAGGGTCTTCCTCTCCGGCGACCCGCTCGCTTCGCCGGACTGGGTCACCATGGCCTCCCAGCCATGGTCGCCCCCCTGCATGCTTCGCCCGCTGCCGCTCCGCCCATCACCGCCCCGCTCGACATCTACCCCCTCTGCTGCCCGCTGCCACGCTCGCCCGCCGCCGCTCCGCCCTCTGTCGTCGGCGGGCTCCCAGGCTTGCTGAAGAAGACAAGAGAAGAGAAGAGAGTAGAAGAAACAAAAGAGATCACAAAAGTAAGAAGAAAAGTTTCAGGGGCATTTTGATACTTTTAGCGCTCTTTCTCTCTTGTTTTCACCGAAAATAATAAAATAATATCTCAGGTGTCCAGTACCTAATTACCAGATTTTTACAGTGTCCACAAGAAGGTGCACATTCTTTTGGTGTCTCGTAGTAAATACCACAAACTTTAATTATCCTGTAGTAAATTTTACCTAAAAATTTGACCATGTCATATTGCAGTAAGCGGTTGTGTACTACACTCAAGCTTGTCGCTGGTCACTAGCCAATTAGCCATGTTATAAGTTCAAAAACTAAGATTAATTTCGTCTTGAAAAATAAAAAAAACCTAAGATTTTAATTCAAATTAGCTGTTGTTTCACAGCCATGCAATCAAATAGTGGAAGTAGTAGTTTGTAGGTGAACGGTCCAAATCGTATTTATAGCTATGTAATCTCACACGTATCCCTCTATTTAATAACAGATGACATTGTGTAGATCTGAGACGTACCATAAATCAAACCTCAACATTTCAAACCACTAATATATATAAAAAACACTTAAATGCAGTCATGTTTTAGATAAATTTTACTACATCATCAAGGAAAAATTTAAAAAAAAATCAGTGTGTTAATTGCAATGGGAAAAAGGATAGTTTTAATTGTATATATTAAACCACTCACAATATGGATGACTATAACGAATATATTGATAACATAACAAAATTATGTTGTATAGAGTACTCAGTTTTTAATCATAATAAGTTTTTTTTTAACCTAGTTAAGTCATGTAATATTCTTTTTCTTTTATTAATTAATTTATTCTGGAATTTTAGCGAGTTAACAATTTTAGTTTGGAATTCATCTTAGAATTCACAAAGGCTATGAAGTGTACTCCGGGCCTACCACCTAGTTATGTTCATAAATTTCTTTTTTTTCTAAGTTTTGGCCTTTAGTAAGAAAAACACATTAGGCCGAAAAGAATACTCACCAAATAATAGGCAAAATTAGAAACGTATATCTCTTTCAAATCAAAACGCAGTTACTCGTAACGTACGTACGTTTGAGATTTTCTTTTCCCCTTGGACTCATGCTGATCTTGAGAATGTTCGTAAATGCTTGAAATATTTGGTGATTACAATAATGAGCATGATTTTTTGTTCTGGTCATAGTATATACGAATGAAGCTTTAGAACTATTGTTCAGAAGCCTACTTAGCAGTTTAGCATACGCCTGTTTATATTTGTTGAAAGGAAATACGTATAAATCCTCGCCAAAAATACAAGCTCACCAATTCTGCAGCTTCCTTTTCCTGTCGGCAATAGCCAGATGTTTGCACATTCAAATTTGGAGTTGTAGCTATTTATCATTTCTGTGTACTGGACCGTCCTGGGTATACTGCAAATTAACGAACTTTTCTTCTTCTTTTCATAAAAAATCATACTTTGTTTTAATACATGTAAGTACTCATGTACAGAATTAGGAAGGTGGGATTATCAGAACGGTAGATATATGGTACGTATCCGGGTTTGGCAGTTCGTACATACCTACTCTTCTTGTTCTTCTTTTAAAGAAATAATAATACTTTTACGGGATTACAAAGGTTGGATTAACCGGTTGTTTCCTAGATATAATCTAACGGATAAAATTATGGTTCAATCGGTTTAAGTGGAAATCGATACTGAAATGTTTTGCCTTTTATTCTCAAAATTTCTCAGTTTATTAGCGTGCCGTGTAATATCTTAGGAGTATTGATAGGAGTACGATATAACAATTATGAGTGTTTTAGAATATTTGATGAGCTTGTAGTATATAATATATATATAACGGAGGTAGTACATCACCACCAGTTAGCTACCTCTGTTAAAACAGAATTAACCAAAGAGTACATTCACGGCTCCAACACCACCAGGCTCCTCTTCATTTAGACCTTTACCTTCGATGGCGCTGGCGAGGGGAGCCGTCATCAGGTGCGGCAGTTGGGAACACAAGCGCGAAGGCCGATGTTGTTCACGCTAGACACGGACGACGAACAAAGTGCGTCGCGAGGGCACACAAGGATGACTGGATGACGACGGACAAAAACGGATTGTGAAAAAGGCATCTTTTCGAGTAGGTAAGAAATAGCCAACTACTCCCTCCCTCCGTTTAAAAAAATCAATCTAAAATATCCCTCCATTAAAAAAAATCAATCGAATATGAATCTTATATTATGTTAAGTTTTTTTGGGACGTAGAAAGTATGTTGTATAGAAAGAAGGGGAGTCAAAGGTATGAATTTAACGTGAAAGGGGTTTGGCAGTTCGTAAGTCTGTACTTTTCTTTTTTTTCTTGAAAAAATGTACCTTTTTTTTTACATGCGTAAATACATACTTGCGTACGGGATTGGGATTAGGAAGGTGGGATTAGCCAGTTGTTTCCTATAAACATAATTTAATGGTCTAAAATTATGGGTTTAAGTGAAAACCAATGGTTACTAGACGTATTATTTTCCTCAAATGTTCTAGGATTTCTCTAATTATTAGAGCGATTTATGTCGTTTTATAAACATTTGTAGGATATTTAATAGATTTTTAGTATATCATAATATATCAAGAGTAAAGTGCACGAGCGATCCCTAAACTTGTGCAGGTGTACCATCTAGATCCTTAAACTTTTAAAATACATTTTTGGATTCTGAACTTGTATTAAGTGTCATTTAGGTCCAAACAGCCTCCAACCCGCTTGGTGTGCTGATGTGGCATGCCATGGTGGAGTTTACGTGTCAGTGGAATCCACATGTCAACACGTAGAAAAAAATAAGAATATATTTTTTCTCATCACTTATTTATTTATTTTTTTCAAAACTAAAAACATCATTTTCTCATCTCTCTCCTCTCTTTTTAAATTTTATTCTTTCTATGTGACTGACACATGGATTCCACTGACACGCGTAGGTGCCACTGTGGTATGACACGTCAGCTCACGGAGCGGGTTAGAGCCCGTTTGAACCTATATGGCACCCATGGCAAGTTTAATGACCCAAAAATGTATTTTGAGAGTTTGGGACCTATATGACACGCCTATACAAATTTAGGGATCACCCAGACACGCCTATACAAGTTTAGGGACCGCCCAGACACTTCACTCATATATTGACGTTCTATTTTTCTCAAAACATACATGGATCCTAAATTGTTGGTAATTTAGCCATCTACACTGGCAAAGTTGTCTTGAATTTTTTAGATTAATTGGATTATGTACAAAAAGCTATAGTATAGGTATATTTTCTGTTTTTTCCATAATATATATGGGCCTTAAATATTAATTTAATCAAGAGAAATATAATTATTGAAATGGATTAGAAACTAAATTTGTGGTTTAGTAGCTATGGTTATTTGATGATCTTTTATTTAAATAGCCAACTATACCTTATAAAAAGGAGATGAAACTTCTTTTAAAAAAACAGAGACAAGAAAGGAGATAAGTAGAAGGGACGAATAGGAGGGGAAGGGGTTTGGCGATTCCTACGTGGAACTTTTCTTCTTCTTCTTTGAAAAAACGTATTTTTCTTTTACATACGTACGTACTTACACGAATGACAGATGATACGCATCCATGTTTGGCGGTTTGTATCGTATTACAATACTTCTCTCCACCTCCCTTTTAGTGAATTACACTTTGAATCATCTTCTATCATTAAAATTTTATTTTGGATCATCCTTTACTCAGTTATTTCAATTTGGACAAGGTAAATTTGTCTTTCAGTGGTAGATTAATATTCTTTCAGTGGTAGGCGATGTACCCGTCGATAGTTAGGCGCCGTGGTGATTTCATCAATCCCAAATATACTGGCCCAGTCGTTCGGAGGTACTCATAGAGATAGGGTGTATGTGTGTGTTCATAGGGGTGAATGTATACGCTTTATGAGTGTCTGCATTTGTACTGTGTTTCTAGAAAAAGTACACTTTAGGCCATCCCAAATCACTTCTACATCAACAACCTCGTGCACAATGACTCTAGCAAACTAGTGAACTCTCCTACCTATATATGCAGACCTGTCTTATCCGGAGAAGAGGCTCAATATGGCTATAAAAGATAATTAGAGACTTAGGTGGTCCAAAGTGCAACAAAACAAATGTATCCAATCCAAAGTGAAAATACTTGGTAAAATATGGTCCAAAGTGAAACTTTGATAATAGAAAGTGGTGCAAACTGTAATTTACTCTCTCTTTTTTTGAAAAAAACATACTTTTCTTTTACGTGTGGGATTAGCTAGAAAGGTGGGATTAGCCGGTAGTTTGCTAGAATTGTAATGGTATAAAATTGTGGGTTCACGACTTTAAGTGAAAATCTATAACTAGATGCTTTTTCCCCCTCAGAATTTCTAGAATTTCTCCAATTTATTACAGCATCATATGTTGTTCTAGATGTGGTGGTAGCAGTATCATGTGACTAACTTAGGACCGTTTATAAGATCTTTAATGGACTTTTAGGTTGTTTCCTAGATTTTATCATATGGTATAAAATTATGGATTCACCATTTTGAATGAATAACGATGGTTAGATGTTTTGTATTTTTTCCTCAAAATTTCTAAAAACAAAATATTTAGTTGGAGATTTGAACATATATGTCCAATGCATATCACATAGTTAAACTCATTCAACATTTGTACAAATTAGGTAAAAACCAGTTTGCATAATTACATGAGGTACTATTTGGTTAATCCCTAATAGGGAGTGATTCAAGGGGATTTATTTCATATCTTTTGTGGTGTGAAATTATTTTCTATCAATCCTTTTCATTCCCCTTCAAACTGAACATGAACATGGTTTTAGGCATAATATAATCTTGTATAGTTTGAGAAGTTGTACGGTCGGTTCTAAAGTTTATGGTACTCAGTCAAAGTTTAGAAGGGTATTTAGACCGTTTACCAAATAAACCAGTTGTTGCTTTGATGTTTATGATGAAATTTTGTCAAACGCTTTAAACATCAATCATATGTTTTAAAAAGTTTATATCTAGCAAGTTTACGCTCTTACAGCAATAATTTTTAGGCATTTAAATGGTTATCTTACGAAAAGTTTGATTAGTCTTTATCTTACACGTTAAATACTTATGACTGGAGGTATACATGACACGTATTCCTACTAATTAATTATTCCTTTCGATTCTATTATTTTTTATGTTTTGGATAAGGTTGTTGACGGGGGATATTCGCGACCCGTATTGTGAGGGTATTAGGGTACGTTGATACGGGGATCTATACGAGACGATATCAAGCACACAAAAGACAAGGATTATACTGGTTCAGATCCCTCGTAAAGTAATAGCTCTAATCCATTTTATATGAGATTATGATGGAATCACAGAGATTACAATAGAAGATAATAGAATCGATGAGTTACCGACTAGATCATGATCGAGATCAATCAGCTGTAGGCTTCAAGTCCTCCGGACTGCAATCACCGTGAGAGTGGCTAAGCTATGGTTCGATACCCCTACACCATCCGGGGATTTTGTATTTATACCGCAGATACCTTGATCTCCAACTAGGATTCATGAAAATTCTGCCCGCATACGAGATCATAGAATATTTATCTCCTCCGAATAGGACTCCAATACCTCTATTCGCGTACGACTAAGCAAATACCATAATCCTAAGGAATCTTCCCATATACCTGAGGATATCCGTATCCGTATACCCCAAGAATAGGAGGTATGCCTTATCTCTAACCCTGATTGACATATCCATAATTTGACATTACATATTTATAGAGTAATATATCTTGTTTCAATACATTTTATTATTTTTTTAATAAAATAATAATGCTAATAACTATTTAGGTGACTCGTAACGAACCAACCAGGATAAAAACACCTTACTCCTTTGTACCGCGGCAAAGACCTGAAGAACGAGCACAAATCCAAGTCCAACCACCGGTTCATTCCGGATTGGTCGAGAGACCCCGTTTTTCCAACACGCGCATTACTCCACGCCCCTTTCCCGACGCCGACCGCCCGGCTCGCCGCATCCACCACCTCCCCTCCCCTCGCCGCCGTGGAAAAAAACACCTCACTCGTCGCGATCGCCATCGCTGTGCTGTACGTACGGATCGCCAAGCGCGTGGAGATCCCGCGCCGAGGCGTTGGGTGCGGGATAAAAAATCCCGTCTTTCATCATCTCTCGGCCACTCGATCTGGAGGGATTCAATCATGGTGGCTGATATTTATTGCTGACTATTATTGCTCCTGTTCATTTCAGGAGGTGAGTCAGGATACTGTTTTTTTTTTTTTACACTTTAGCGCTTTCTTAAAAACATATTTATTTTATAAATAGATCCTTCAAAAAGATTAATCTCTTCATCACATAATATAAAAAATAAAGTGCTACGAATCTCTCTGGGAAGGGGTATATTCTACTCTGTAGTATGAGTACCTCGTCCAATTTTAATCGTTATATTTTGGACGGAATCCTTAGCTCAGTGATAAAATACTTCACTCATTTCAAAATATAGCAACTTTCCATCACACTGAATATATATATATCTGTCCAGATTCATAATGCTAAAATGTATTCGTATTGTTACATTTTGGAATGGTAGAAGTAAGTTTTTTTGGAGGGTCTATTTATAAAATAATTTTTCATAGAATGCTAAAATGTAAAAATGTGTGTGACTCGTGACCAGGAGTAGTGCATTGGCAGTATAAGAGGCGAGGTGAGGTGAGGTGAGCTGGCTGGGAGAGAAGACCGTACTGAGCTAGCTACGCGATGAGCAGCACGAGCTAGCATAGCAAGAAGCCCAAGGAGGAAGTGGTGGTTTGATTCGCCATGAGCAGCGGGCGCGAGAGCAGGTGGGAGCTCCCGGCGACACTGCGGGCGCTGGCGCGCGACGCCGGGCAGCATCTGCGGCTACCCCGCGCGGCCGCGGCGGCGGCGGCGGCAACGGCAACGGCGGGGCGGCGCGCGGCGGACGGCGGCAAGGCGGACAAGGTGATGCACCTGCTGCTTTGGGGTCCCAAGTGATCGATGGCGCCGCCAGCGCGCGCGCGCGTGCGTGCACGGCGATTGATCGGCCGCCGGCGGGTCATCTCCGACCAGATCACGGCTGTATATATATGTACTAGTACTAGCTAGCTTGCTCCGTTCTCTTTCTTGCTCCAGCTTAATTTGCTGTTTTTGCCTATGGCTTATGGTGTTTTTGGTCCAGTATCCACTGATGATGCTGCTTGTTGCCGGTTAGTCTACAGACTACAGGGTTTCCACCGTTTTCTGTACATACGAATGAAGTGGTTTTCCTCGTGAAAATCATGCGTTCTAATCGGACCTTTTTTTATGGAGCAACCTATGTATCATCAATCATGTACTACTAGTACCTTTTGTAAGACTGTTAACTTTTGCCGTGAGTTTGGGGCAAGTAATGATCAGATCGTGTAAAAGTAAGACTGCCACTTTAATTTGTTTGCTAAGATCCGCTATTTTTTCTCTTCCGAATAACAAATAACCACGTTCTCCATCTTATAAAAAACTAATCTAAGATGTAATATGTTATAATACAATGGATGTAGATAAAAGCCAGTTCAAATTATTGTACATTCAAATTTTATTGTATTAGAAAACATCCCATCTCACACTATGTTAGCTTTTTTATGGGATAAAAGGAGCACACAGTTCTAAGCTCCAAAATGGTACTCCCATTATCTTAAAATAAATGAATCTTATATGGGATCTCCATGAATATTCTTTGTAAAAACTTTTCTTCATCGGTAATTTTTTTCAGAAAAAATGTATACTTTTTAAATATGTAATTCACTCATTTATGTCTTTAAATAATTATTATAAACTCAGTTTCACTTATAATTCATCCTGCATCAGATATTAACATGCCTACCAGTGAGCTGATTTACGCACAGTTGTGTGTGCAAGGGACATGTGCTCCTTATTATATCTCGAGCATGCGAGCTCTTTTTTTTCTCTCTTTTACAACCGCATTTTTTTCGGCCCTGCTATTTGTGGCAGATTTTTATTTTGCAAAAGGGAAAAAGGACTAAAGAAAAGCGAAAAGATGGGGATGGTAAATATCTTGGGCTTGGGCCGATTTGTGGTAGCAGCAGCACCTTATCCACATGTCCCTTTGGAATAAGTTCACTTTGACTCCCTTAAAAGTGACCTGAATATGATCCTTGACCCTGAACCGTAAACCAGATATCTTGACCCCCTAAACTGTTAAAAGTTAAACCGGTGCAATTTGACTCCCTCAGCGGTTTTGAAGGGCAATTTCGCTGACGTGGCGACTGCGTGGCAGTATTGACCTGGTCTTCATCCTACGTGGCGTTGACGTGGCTCTTACGTGCTATTAGAATTGAAAAAAAGAATATGCGGGACCCATTTATTATTCACAAAAGGAATATTGTGGGACCCACATGTCATTCTCTTTCTCTTCTCTGCCATCGCTCCAGTCCTCCTCCCTCTCTCCCTTATCTCTCTCTTTTTCGTTCTCTCCCCTTCCTATTCCCCTTCCGCTGATGGCAGGCAGCGAGGACTGGAGCGGCGGCGGCGATGAACAAGGACCGCACCGGCGTTTGCCACCACAAGCGAGGGTGGCGGCGAATGAGGATCGTCCTGTTCGTCTCACGGTGGCCCCAAACTAGCTTCTTCCACTGCACTGAGCTGCCTCCCTCTTCCACGTCGGTACGATCGTGCCGCCGGCTATCCACCAGGGCTCGAATCCGTCGCGACCGCATCGGCTGCCGCCTTTGACCTCCGCCTTCGTAGCTAGCCACCGACGACGCCAAGGACAACCCCCGCTGGTTGACTTCCTCCACGACGTCGACCCCATCTCGCCGAGCACCGGCCTCGCCATCATCGACTCGTCCACTCCGGGGACCGCCGCCGTTGCCCTGGGGGGACGATTGCCTCTTCACTGCGCCAAGGTCCACAGTCGCGATCGAGGGGACGAGCTCTCCCCACAGCCTCAGCCTCAGCCCCATCGCGGCACCGACTGCCCAGCCTCATATGCTTCCTCGTCTCGATCATCGTCGTCGCCGTCGACCGGGGGTACAAGCTCCCTACGCCACCTCCGTCCACCACGCCAGCGGCTGGAGTCCTTGTCCCTAAAGAGAGATAAGGGAGAGAGAGGGAGGGGAAGAAGGAGAGGAGAGGGGATGACAAGTGGGTCCCACATCTCTGTGGGTCCCGTAGTATTTTTGATGAATTATAAATGGGTCCCACACTTTTTTTAATTCTAACGCCAAATAAGCGCCACATCAACGCCGCATGAAATGACCAGGTCAACACCATCATGTAGGTACCACATAAGCGAAACAACTCTCCAAAACCACCAAGGGAGTCAAATTGCACCGGCTTTAATAATTAGGGGTCGAGATATCTAGTATTGTGATTCAGGGTCACGGATTAGATTCGGGTTACTTTTAAGGGCGTCAAAGTGAACTTATTCCTGTCCCTTTTCGGATGCTTGTTGAGGCCCAACAGCTACATAACGAATCATGGAGGCCTAAGCCCACACAAATAATGAAAAGCACAAAAAAAAGTAAAGAAGAAAAAGAAGAAAAGGCCTGACTATACGTAAATAAATTAATTTTTTTCCAATATTTTCATTGTGAAAAGCAACTCTTTTGTAATTTTTCTATATATTTTTTTAATTTAAATCTATTTTTTATTCTGTCAGCTAAATTAATCTTCCAATAAAAACTATGGGCCGGCAAAATTGAGGCAGACAAGGTCTCCGTGGGGGATGATGCTCGAATGAGAGTACTGATTTATGGGCCAAAGCCCCAAGGAAAACAAACTTGTCATCAATTCTTCATTTACAAATTAAAACAAGCTGACAGCAAAGTGACAACTTACATGGAACAACAAACAAAATGGTACACTTACAACGACATATGCTACGATCAGTCCTACATACTAGTAGTAGTGGTACACAACAACATCAGAATCGGCAACAAGTTCAATTACCAACTAATCAACGAATGAATTCATTCTGCACCCCTAGCTATGTAAAGTATGTGTCTTCTTCTCTTCGATCATAATCAGGCAATTAATCAATTACCTAAACAAGGATCAATCAATCAATCAATATTATGCGGGTTAGCTAACTCTCTCTCTCTTCTTTTTTCTTCTCGTGAACGCGCAAAAGCTTTGTACGTCAATATATTAATATTAGGTCAAACTCTAGCTCATCTCTAGGGCTATCCTCTTCCTCATCTCGGCGCCGCCGCGCTCGCCGGAGTCGATGATGAACTTGCGCCAGAACCAGTGCTTCCGCCAGACGTGCGCCATCTCCTCGATCGGCACGCACTTGGTCTCCGGGAGGAGCGTGGCGATGAAGATGGTCATGAGGAGAACCCACCCGCCGAAGAAGTAGAAGAGTCCGAATCGGAGGTGGCAGAGGAGGGTGAGGAAGATCTGGCTGATGAACGCCGTGAAGAACATGTTCACCGCCACCGTCACGCTCTGCGCCGCCGACCTCACCGCCAATGGGTACACCTCGCTGGGGATCAGCCACCCCATTGGCCCCCACGACCACGCGAACCCGGCCACGTACACGCACACGAACAGCACGATGCACATGGCGTACTGCTCCGACATGGAGCCCGTCCCGCTTAATCCGAACTGTAATCCGATGAATGTCCCTACCAAGATCTGCAATTCCAATCAAGAAAATGGGATAGAAATTGAAGTTTTTTGGTTTTGCAGGGGATGGTGAGGACAAGGTGTTTGATGAAATGGGTGCTTGCCTGGGAGATGATCATTTGGGTGCCGCCTTGGAGGAAGAGGGCGCGGCGGCCGACCTTGTCGGCGGTCATGGTGGCGACGAAGGTGGAGAAGACGTTGACGAGGCCGGTGATGACGGAGGATACGAGGGAGGCGTCTTGGCGGAAGCCGACGGTCTTGAAGAGGACGGGAGCGTAGAACATGATGACGTTGATGCCGGTGAGCTGCTGGAAGAAGGGGATGAGCACCGCAAACGTGAGCTGCGGCTTGTACTTTCCGCCGAAGAAGAGCTCACGCCACGGGTGCGCCACCGCCTTGCTCTCCTCGCTCGCCGTCGTCAGGTCCTCGAACTCGGCGCGCACGTCGTCCACGCCGCGGATCTTGGCCAGCGTCGCGCGCGCCGCCTCGCCCTCGCCGCGCACGATGAGGGAGATTGGGGTGTCCGGGATGGCCAGCGACCCCAGCGCGATCACCGCCGCCGGCACCGTCCCGAACGCCAGCCCGACGCGCCACCCCCACCCGCCGGTGATCTTCGACGTCCAGTATGTTGTCAGGCTCGCCGACAGGATCCCCACCGTGATCATCAGCTGGAACAGTATATTCAGCATCCCTCGCTGCTGCGCCGGCGCCATCTCCGAGATATACAGCGGTGAAGCCTGCAGGTCAATCATCAAGAAACTGATATATAATTTCTTCTTCGATGGGAAAAGTATTTTCTACACATAGATGCTATAGTTGTATAATTACAGTTTAAATAGTTATATAAAAATATTTATAAAGTTTGATAAGATATATTATGATGATATAAGACACTGTATTAATAATCGATCTACAGGTAAGAAAAAAAATAGTAAATTTTATCAGCGTTGTATATGTACTATTCAATTTTATTATTTTTATTTCTTGAGTTGTAGATCATAGATTCATGTCGTCTCAATTGATGTTATTATTTTTTTCATTTTTTCTATATCTATTTAAATCACACGCAAATAACAGGTATAGTAACTCCTAGTAAATGTCAAAAAAAAAAACTCCTACTAGTAGAGAAAACATTTGTGATCGATGATCACATCACATGCAGTCACATCACACTTACGTGGATGCAGAGGCCGACGCCGACGCCGAGGAGGAGGCGGCCGGTGACGAGGACGATGAAGTTGAAGGAGATGGCGCCGAGGACGGCGCCGATGAGGTAGGCGACGGCGGCGACGAAGAGGGTCCACTTGCGGCCGAAGGCGCGGGCCATCGGCGAGGCGAAGACGCCGGCGACCATGGCGGAGAGGAAGAGGGAGGAGCCGAACAGCGTCAGCACCTGGCTGTCGAACTTGCAGTACTGGTTTGTGATCACCCGCTCCTGCTGCTGCTCGAAGATCACCGGGAAGAACATCGCCAAGAACGACTCCGTCGACGTCAACCCGGCTGCATTGTCCACGCCATGGACGGTCAGTCAAGAAACGTAATGGCGGCGGCGGCGGCCGGCGAGGTTGCATACCGGTGAGGCCGATGTCGTAGCCGAAGATGCAGCCGCCGACAGAGGCGATGAGGCAGCAGAAGAAGACGAAGCCGGTGACCTCGCCGGGGTATGTCTTGTACCGCGTGTGGTGGTGCACGATCACGGCCCCCGGCATCTTGCCCGGCCGGCCGGCGGCGGCGGCGGCGGCGGCGGCGGCGATCGAATGAACGGCGGTGAGGTGGGAGATCGATCGAACCGGGATCGTGCACGCGAGCTGCGCGGGCGGTGCGGAGGAGGAATCAATGGAGCAAGAGAAGAGCGAGGAGTACTTAAGAGGGGGGATGCATCAGCGAGTGGCGCGACGGCAATGGTGGGTGCATGGCGAGCGAGCTGACCTCTCGCTCGCGCCCAAAATCGTAGGAACGTCTCCTTGGTTTCAAGGTCAACCACAAATGTCTCCTGGAAGAAAAAAAGATTTCTATTCTTAGCAACTTACAAGTTAGTAGCATCTTTGCTGGCTGCTGCAAAGAAGAGGAAATTTCGTTGGTAAGTACTTTCTCCGTTTTCCGTTTTATATTAAGTCGCTTGACTTTTTTTTGAGTTTGACTAAGTTTATAGTAAAATATATTAGTATTTTCAACCCAAAACGAATATACTATTAAAATATATTTAATATTAGATTAAAAAATTAGTTTGATATTTTAGATGTTGCAATTTTTTCTATAAACTTGATCAACACTTAATAAAGTTTGACTGAAAAAAAATCAAACGATTTATAATATGAAACGGAGGTAGTAGTTATTTTATTTGTGCCAAGGAAAAGTGGCTTATGTTAAATTTTAGTTTGGTTGTAAAATCACCTGGTCATGAATTGAATGTGGTTTTGTAGCAGTAAGGTTTAACGACCAATGTTCAATTTTGTGCACCTAAGAATTGGGGGCAATAAGTATGAAACACTACAGAAAGCTTCAAAAATCATAAGTTGGATGTGACAAACAAACGGTTGATTGGTTATAGACCGTGCGATCTACACAAAAGAATTTCATGGATAGTACAAAAGAATTGTAGCGATGAGTAGTGAGCACTGAACAGAATGTAACAGACAGAGAGGAACTATGAACAACACGAAGTCACGCAGGGAAAAGCTGAATCAACGAATTCTGTGGTTCAAAACTGAAGAACCATCAGAGAAACGCGAGAAGGAATTCATGTGATCCGGATTCTCGTAAAAATGCTTTGCAACTTGTTGGCACATAGTTTCTTCACGATCTTCTTGGCAGGAAGGTCACCGGAGTCTGCCAGTCCTTTCAAGCTGACAAAATGTTCAGACGATATGATCTTCTTCCTTCCAGTGCTGGTTTCTGCCAACGACATGACACAAGAGATTGCCAAGTCCCGCGCAATCGTCTTGCCGTCACCGAGCTCAAGCGACTGCAGCAGCCGGTTCACATTGTCACCATCTTGGATGAAAACAACACGGTTAGAGTTAAGCAACAGCAGGTTGCAGAGCACTTGTGCTGCCATCTCCCTAACCTGACAGAATTTAGCTCCAAGTAATCTTCCCAGGGCAGCCATGAACCCTGCCCTGCCAACCATCTTGCTGTATTCATCGGAGATCCTCGTTAGCGGTACCAGGATGTTGAGTGTGCATTCCAGGACAGCATAGTCACCATTGTTGAGATAGGTTAGAAGCCAGCTAAGAAAATTGGATCTGATGAGATCATCTGTCAGAGCTTTGGAAGGGAGGCAGAAGAATGCAATGGCTGAGAGAGCAACCTCCCTGGCTTTGGATGAGTATGGCAGATCAGTGTTCATCAGCTGAGTGAGTGGTTGGATCAGCCCCATGCTGATCGCTGCTTGTCTGACGTTGGCATCAGCCAAGGCCATGTAATGGAGCAGCTCAACTGATCCAACTTTGCATTCTTCCTCCTTTTGCCGGGACAGCTTCACCAACTCCAGAATTGCACCTTGTTCCACCATGAACATCTTTACCTCCTCCACCCTGCTCAGGTTCTTCAGCACCGCGAAAGCGGAGCTGACCAGCTTGCCCCTGCTGTAAACATTGGCGCAGACGGTCAGGAGCACGGTGACGCCGCCCTGCGCGCAGACGGCCCAGACGTTGTCGGAGTTGCTTGTCAGCTCCCTCAATGCATGAGCTGCTCTCTCCCTTGATGAAACTGTAGTGCTGGTGCAGCTTGGACTATCCAGTAACTGGACAAGTGGAGCAACCACACCTGATTTCACAAGCACTCCTCTGTAGGAATCATAGCCTGCAATAAGGGAGACAATTCTTGCAGCATGTTCTTGAATGGATGCATCCCCTGATTCAAGAAAGCTGATCAAGAGAGTGATGCTGCCATCAATGCCAAGAGCAAGAATCTTGACATACTCGATATCTTCAGATAGAAGCTCTCCAATGGTGACCATGGCTTGTTTTCTTTGAGCCAAATCCCCAATTCTCACCCTCAAGAAGAGATCAATGATGTAGAACCTCTTGTTGCTTAGGCTGGCACCAATGGCAGGCCTCGTTGCGATGACAGCTTGAGAATGCACTGAAATTCTGGAAGAAACTATCTCCTTGAGGTCCTTCAGGTGGACATCAAGCTTGGAGCTGATGCTATCCAAATCACTCCTCAGACGAAGCCTTCCACCATTGTAAGATTCATCACTGCATTGAGAAGCAATAGCTTGAATATGACTTACTGTTACCATAGCCGTCTGAAGGAATTGAACAAGAATAACATGTTCATCGCAGCTGCCATCGTCTCCTGGCGCATTCAGGTTGGAACAGAGTTGCTGAAGCTTGTACTTGATGGATTGCCACTTGACTGGGAACGGAACAATGGAATAAGCCATCGATGCTGAAGCTGATGCCTTCAAAATTTGCAGCTTCTCACTGCATTCTGCTACCTCCATTCCTTCACTCCTGTTGGGATCAAAACTGGTTCTTGGAGTTGGAGACATGGAATTGAAGATATGCAGATAGTAGTTTTTCTGTTTATCAAATGATAATGATAAGGTTCTTTATAGTTCTAGTGGTCTGCAATGTATATGAAAAGCCCAGCTGGCCTGGCCAGATGAATGGATCAGTTGGTGAATCCATTTGATCTGTCTTTTGCTGCCTCCTTTTGGTTTCTTCGATTGGAATTTTGCACTGCTCTGCCTGCCACAGGCTCGAGGCAGGCATCTTTTGCTGCAACGAAGTGGGTTAGATTTAGTGGGATAGGTGGGTGTAGTGCTGGAGTGTGAAGCATAATCCTTAATATAAACCTCGGTAGGGTATTACACCTGATGATCGTATATAAACTGCTTCTCATTGTGACATGTGCAACCATCAACTCTTCCATAAATGCCTTTATTATTGAGTAAAATATTAATATTCAATTTACCTTTTCCTTTCTTTGTTTTGTCCTATGGAAAAAAGCTGGCTGGCACCAAACAATCAGTTCTTTTTCTTTTTCTTTTCTTTTTTTCAGATTGCAGTAGTACCATACAAACTTGCATTGAAAGAAACACTGTATAATGGGGTCATCTATGATGCAGAATCTGAGCGCTACTGCATGGTGGACCTACAGACCCCCAAATATGCATATGACAACAGCAACTTGGAATGGAAGTATTAAAGGAAAGATTAATGTTTGCATCAAAGACATGGCCCAGTGACCAGTCCTTCCACAGTTCCAAGTGAACAATGCATTACTATAGGCTGTAAAATGCAAATGTGGATGATAAGAGGGTGTGAAAAGAAGTTTATCATAAGTTAGGACCTGAAGTACTGGACCTCTTTCAGCCTCTCCCCATGCTATGCTACCCTCTGCTCGTCTGTATCCAGCAGGTTTAGCTGTGTACTGCATTCATTTATAAAGGTAGTTACAAAGAGATTAGATACGGTACGGAGAAACTAAGATAAGAGCAAGTGCACGTGCTGGAAAAGAGCCAATTGGTTGGTGTGAGCATTGAGCAGGGAAAATGGACCAGCATGCTGGAGTAGTAGAGACTGTACGACCACAGACCACTGCTAGTACGGGTGGTACCTAATTATCCCAGTGGCACACCACCTCCCATGTGATGTACTGATGTACCCTTCCTAAATTCAGGATTGGATAAGCTGGACATGCTGTCGTCGCTAACCCTGTAGAACAATTGAAAAAAAAAAAACTAAGAGCTCGAGACCACGCTGCACCCACGCATGCTAGCCAGGCACCCACGCAGGGAACCAAACACGCCCATAGTTCCATACGTCCTACTACCATTCTTACACCACCAAGCACTAAGAGAAAACTCTCTCCATCAAAAAAAAATATTTCTAGATATATATGCATCTAGTCTAGACAAATATATTTATCTAGATTCATAAGAAAAAGATTAAAGTCTTAGTAGGACAGATTTAGTAAATAAATAAAGAACAAGTAAAGGTGCATCCTCTCCCTACAAAGGAAATCCATAGGAGAAAATTGTAGCTATATTATTTTATAGAAGTATGTTTATACCTAGAAAATGCATTTCACATTAGTAATAATTTGCAGCGTGCAGTGTACGTGCTACTCCTAGATGCTCAAAGGTTATTACTCTCAGCTACCTCCAGAATCAGATATTAAAAGGCCATACGTACGGATTGTAATGGGGACCATCCAATCAGTCAATACAGTGCTTTTGTAGTTTTGCTCCGGAAAGAACCCAATATGGGATAACGAGATATGCCCAGTCGTCTTTGTAAAATCCTTCTACAGTTGCCACTAATTAAAAAGTAAGCCCCTCAAAAAATATGGATGAACTTGAAAGTAACATGCATCTCCTTCATGCTGAAACCTGGTAGCTTTGAGCCTTTGAAGAGGAAGGTAAATAAAATACAAATACTGGTCACCAAGTAAAGAAAGAGAAGAACACCAGTAGGACTCAAGACTACCAGTAATTGGCTAATTGCTTGTGCCTTTTAATTTACAAGTTTCCCCATGACTTTGTATCCCACCTTTTCTTAAGGGAATTGTGAACACTGCCCAGACATGTCCACCTGCCCGCACCACTTTCTGGAAGGGAGGGGACTAACTATTATTATGGCTCTAAATCGCCACCTTCAAATAATTTGATCTTGTAGCCCCTGCAGCAACAAAGCTTGACATCAAGGAATACAAATACCAAAAAGTAGTCTCAACTTTCAACATAGACCACCACTAGCACAGTAGCACGTTTGCTGTAGACTGATTTAAATAAGATGTGCACATACTGTTCATCATGAAGTAAATGATACAGTGAAATGGAAGGACAAATAAAAAGGCAGGTTACTAGGCAAACAATACAGTGAAATGGAAGGACAAATGAAAAGCAAGGTACTGGAAAGGACACAAATATTTAAGAGACGTTGAGAGAGCATTCATATGTATGTACCAGACATATAATTGGTTATTTATTATTATATTTATTACAGGTCAGTAGTATAGACGTATGGAACAATGAAAATACGCATGGAAGACTGGAAATAGAACTGTACAAGCCACCTGAGCTGTTGGGCAAAAAACCTTCCAATTCATGTCTTGATGAGCCATATACTCACCAACAAGGCATTCATATGCATGAAATCCAAAATAAGAGGAGACTTCAAGACCAGCAGCCCAAACAACAGCCTCGTATAAGTTTCCCCAGCTAATGTTTGATGAGTTCATCGCAGTTAATCATTATCACACAGAAATAAGAATTTTGCGTCCTCTGCAGGCTTGCTTTGACACCAGGGAATTACCATTAGAAAAATATCGAACTATGGAGTAAAAGACCATAAACACATTCAGCTCCTTGTATAAAAGGCCAAAAGGACAGGGTGCTGGTATTACCATGTATGTAGTCAAAGGTCATCATATTATTTTAGGGCAAAAGGTCCAGAGAATTGGTCTAGTGTGTTCATGTTGACTGCCAAACCGAACCAAATGGTTTCTAATGGTTAGTTAGTCATCTACTTTCAGAACAACTCATCTGTTACAAAGTACCCTATAAAGCTCAAAGCCCAAAATTAGCATGAAGTAATACTAGCTTATTATTTTAATTATGTAATTAAATTTACTGAACAAAATGATAGTGATACAAGAAAGAATTTATCAGAGGCAAATAATACTCCCTCCGTTCTTGAATAACTGGCAATTTGACCAAATCATTTGTTTCAAAATATTTGTCACCACCACACTTTCATTAGTAAAATTCCAATTTTGCCCCTACTTTCACATAGCTACACTTGTGGGTCTAAATCAATCTTCCACCATGGAGAAAACCTCTAGATACTTCTGTTTTGGATCCATTCTTCCCCCACCTCCCGTTTATTCATTTTTTAATAACATCTCCTAACAATTGCCAAGGGCAAATTGGTCACAAAATTCGTTGCCTTGTTCCACATGGTATGGTCAAAATGTCTATTACTCAAGAACAGAGAACAGAGGTAGTATAGTGTTTTACTAAGATGTTATTCTAATTGACAAAGGCTGACTTCAGTTTATATAAGAAATATTAACGAGGCTGGGTATACACTTGTAACAGGAAATTCTTTACCCGGTCTGTCATAATCAAGTTAGTAGCCATCTTGAAAAGGAACTGTAGCTAGTATTGAAAATAGGGGTTGTCATATGTAAATACGTACCTAACATATTCAACATAACATGCAGACTGAATAACTTAAAGTTGTGGGAGACCTTCAATAATAAAATCATGTACCTCTGCTACAGAGGCAATCACAGTAGGCCCACCATGCCACCATAGATCACAAAAAGTAGGACATCCCTTCATTTCCTCACCGACATATGTGAAACCGTTCCAAGTAACCTATCACATTCCTTGAGATCTTGTAAGCTCCTCTCCTTCCTGGTTTTTTTGCAAGATGACACTGTTAGTAGAGGATATATGTAGCTCATGTATCTTCAAAAAGTTGTTTTAGATAGATTGCAGACTAAAACAAAAGTATATATGTATTGTTTCTCAAGTATTGAGAAATCACCAACAGTAAATTTTATCAACGGAGGTGCTACCATAAATTATTTCTCAAGAATTGATTAGGTTTTGCATGAAAAAATGTCCAATTAAACACAAATCACCCCAACAGTCTTAGGATTTTAAAGTGAGTATTTGTGAGCAATAGGTTACCAAACAACTAAACCTCCTTGGACTTCCCTGCCACAATCAGATCTGTAAAGGTGCTTCTAGTGGAGTGGAGTGTACAACCCCTTGAGTCAATAGGCATTGAACATTAAACGGTGAAATCCTCAACATGTTGCTTTCAACTTCTGATAAGAACCCAAAGAATCTATATCAATATAAAACAGAAGTATGAATTAACTTGCAGAAATTACGACATAGCATATCAAATTTGTTCTGGATGGCATATCAAATTTGTTCTGGATGGAACGATATTTTACTGTGCTTTGGAGAACAATCATAAGTAGCTATGTAAGCATGAAAAAGTCATCAAATAAAGTCATCTTTGAATGTGTCAGGCAAAGAGAAGGATTTGACATCAAAATGGAAAAATTATCTAAATATCCATAACCTAGGAAGGCAAATAGAAGGATTTGACAAAAAAATGAAAATGCATATATTTTACAGAAAATTATCTCACAACTAAATACCAATAACCTAGTTATTCTTGTCATGGTATGTTATTGTTTGTTGACCAACCTTTAAACGCCTGTGAACCAGTAGGTAGAAAAATGCAAGTACTACTACAGAAACACACAACAGAGAAAGTGTGAATTCCACAAAGCTTAGAAATCACTAAGCCCAAGGAAAATGTTATTCAATAGACTTGTATGTAAGGTGCATATCCTAAAGGGTTCAAAATATAGCAAAATACAAACACATAGTAACAATGCTTTTCAACATAGAAATGCATAAAATAGGTTGTAACATAATGGATACCTTTATCAACATTACCCATATCATTCCACAAAGCACAATGCTGTGTGGCTCAACAGTTCTATGTGGCACACTGGTAGTATATGGTGCAAATGCAAAACAATAAAAGGTGATATGACTTTCAGTTCATATAAGGAGCACATAAGAAATTTCATAAAGATGCTCCACCCAGGTCCCCCCAGCTACCCCAACTGCCCAAGGGATTACACCACCTTCTTAGGGGCAGTGTGAGGTTACATCAGGAAATCATCAGCATGAAATAGTTCATCCAGTTATGCCTCCTCCAAAACTGCAAAGCCAAGAGACAAAGCTAGCTAAGAAGTGTTCATCGATTGATCTCATCCCTCAGCATCACCTATACTTCAAATGACCCAAACATTCAAGTATTTAACAGAACTAAGAGACCGTGGTACTAGCCCCCAAAAAAAAGCAGGTATAAGAGTCCCAACACCACCTTTTGAGCATGAGTTATATAGCGCTTCCATAGGACTTAATTTACCGCCATATGTTTCATCAGTGCCCTTATCAGATATATGATTGCATGAATAGTCAATGTTACTAGTATCGAGTAAAACTGGTTCCCACCACCACCATAAGTAAGTCAGCTTCCATACAAAGCCAATACAAAGCTATCTTTCATCGTAACTTGTCACATTGACTTAAAATAAATAACTAAATACATTGGTCGGAATTTAGAAAGCATTACACCATTTAAAATAATTAAAAAGAAAGAAAGAAAAGGAAGGTAAAGGGCGAAGAATAAAACCAACTACTTCAGAACTCAGATGCATTTCATAACAGCAGGAAGCAAGAAACCACCACATGAAATAAAAATGCATAAACATCAGTACAGAACTCCCTCTATTCCAAGCACCAAAAGAGCATAGATGCTAGAAATCATCAAACAAGCTTATACTAAGTATATATTTGCATGAAGTAAAAAGAACTGGAGTCCAACTGACTAAAGAACCTCTATACTGAATAAAGAGTGAAGAGCAAGAGTTCATTCAAATTTACATTCCTATTTGAGTACTTCTGTGCCAATCTTTTTTGAGCTTCTATACTGAAATATGTTTTCTGTTGATTAACATCAGTCAAGAATATATACACAGAATATGGAATTTAAGAAAGTATTTGTTTCTTAAGAAACTCCTTGGGAACTTTCGTGCGATACCAAACTTAAACAAGATATACACACAGTTGTACAGGCAAGAAAGGCATACTGAAAGATGTATAAGACACATTATACAAGACCAGGATTCTCCGAGGACCGCTAATGAAAACCACTCTTAAGGTTGCACAGGTAACTTAATTTGTGACATACAATCCAAGGAGTGGGAAAAAGAACACATAGCCCATATCAATTCACGTTAGTTGAATGTCAAAACACGTGTTCTGTCATCCGTGCCACCTGTCCTATCTAAGCTCAAACCATATTTTTCACGTTCACAAACAATTGAATATGATACACTGATGCCCATAACTTCTGTAGTTTATCCAAATTTATAATCGGTAAGACACTTTCTCAGTGTTCATTTCTTCTCTAATGCATTTTTTTACATGTGTCATGAAGATCAGGCAACAGAATAGCTCACCAATTTTAGAGTGCAAAAAATACCAGTCCACCTCCAGGATAAATCACTTTTAAACATGGTATCTTATATATAGTTGGTATAACACACAGTTATGTTCATAACACACATCGGTGTTTGTTTTAGATAGATGGCATGCCAAAAGCAAATTGTAAACGAGCTAACTCTTGAGGAGATTTTGGACAAGGAAAATTCAGGCATTTGAAAACACAAATTGCAATTATGTTATACCAAACTATAGTTTCAATCATCTTGCCAGAACACGAAGATCATAAGAGGATTGGAATACCACAAATTTCAACCATCTTACCCAGACATTTCAAAACATAAATTGCAAATATATTATACCAAACTCTGTATGCTTGCAGATTTTTATCATGTCTGTTGCCTAAAAGCTATAATGGTAATAATTAAGGAGCAGCAATTAAACTACATCGCAATTGCTTATTTCAGCTAAATTCTGACAAAGACCTCCAAATGCAATGGTTGTATCTGAGGACTAACAGACTCATCAAAAATTATCTGGGCAATTGCTGAAGCTCTTTCAAGATGCAATACGTCTGTCTTGAGAAAATGGGGCAGTGCCTCCGTGTGGACCTTTCGGAGGCCTTGTGGGTGAACCTCCTTGGGAGCAATCAGGAACAGTTTGTTAAGACAGCTAGCTTTCCTCAGCAGGAAATCCACCAGTCGTAATTCATTGCGATAACCCTTGAAGTTTGTCATCTTGACCAACGAAAGTTTTTCTAATCCACCTTCAGGCGGTTCTTCCTCTGCTACCTCCAAATAATTCGTCGTGAACGAATCATATGTATTTGTTGGGAGCTGCAATGTTGAACATAATATGTTAAGGACAAACGGTACACACCTATAAATAAACTAGCAACAAAATGCATTTCGCATAGAAATAACAACCTGCACGAAGAGCCTCTCCAACTGAGGACAACGGCAGGCCTTGAGGAAGCTATAGATATCTGCGAGGTTGGAGTTGGCCATTCCGAACATGAGCAGCTGGAGCTCTCTCAAGCTGTTCAAGCTCCTCTCCGCGTTGGTGGGGGCTACTGAAGCAGAAACATACTACAAGGAGAGCAAGTATAAGCAAAAAAAGAAACAGAACGAAACGCAGCCAAAATGGCATAGATGCATGGGCAGACCTGGAGAGCAATGCTGCATAGGGTGAGTACGGTGAGGTTTGACAGGCGGGGGACTGCCGACGGCAAGTTGGTGCGCGGCAAACCTGTCTCCGGCCCGCCGGAGCAGAGGTACAGATGCTCAAGACAACCCATGGTGCTACCGAAAATGTTGCTGCAGAGGAAAGCGCCGCTGAACCGGAACGACCGGAGGCCGGGCGCCGATGGCACACGCAGCTCCGTGGCGCGGGAGCAGTCGACGACGGTGAGGCTCCTGAGATTGGCGACCCCGACGGTGAAATCGATGCGGCGGAGGTGGCGGCAGTACCGGAGCTCGAGCTCGCGGAGGCGCGGGCAGGCGGAGACCACCCGCCGCAGCGCGGCGTCCGTGAGGGAGACCGAGTGGAAATGGATCACCTCGAGCGTGGCGACCATCGCGTTGGCGGACGCCGTGAGGTGGAGCCCCCGCACCGACAGCCGCGCGAGGAGCTTGCTCCCGATGGGGAAGTGCACGGCGAGCGCGCCGGGTCGTCGCGTGCCCCCTCTCGCCCCCCGCCCGCCGCCGCCGTCGAGCCGCAGCCGCATCTCCTCCACGTCGCACGCCGCCGCGTACTCGATGAACCTCTTGAGCTCGGGGGGCGCGAGCTGGCCCGCGTGGAAGGCGAGCGAGAGGAGGTCCATCCGCCGCCTCCCGCGGCGGTCGATGCCCGCGAGGTGCTCGGCCCGCAGCGCCGCCACCGACGCCGACGCGGCTCCCCCCGACGGCAGCCGCACGTCGAGCGACGACGGGTCGGGCCACCGCTGCTCCCACAAACCCCGCCACCGCGAGGAGAGAACCCCCGTTCGGATTGCCGACTTGAGCGGCAGAAGGCTCAGAATCTGGAGCCGCAGCGCGTCGGGGAGGTCCGAGATGCGGTCCTCCTCCCCCCACCCCCGCCGCCGCGGCCGCCTGTCCGGATCCCCCACCATTTCCGCCCCTCCTCCCCTACCACCGCCGCCGCATCCACGCCGATTGGATGGATTCGCCGCGCCCGCGCGTGCGGATGGACGGCTGGGTACTCCTCGTCTCCTCTCTCTCTCTCTCTCTCTCTCAGAGTATCGAGGAGGAAGAAGAGGAGAGGAGGAGAGACGTGTGGAGGCGTCTGTCTCTCGCCGGGGCGATGCGATGCGGTGCGGTGCGTGAGCCGTCTCCTCCGTGCTACTGCCGCTAAATACACGCGGCTCGTACGGGTTCACCAGTGTACTACTACCACCAGCCAGCCTCGGTGCGCCGGTCTACTTCTGGCTCACCGCACCGCACCGCACCGCGCCGCGCCGCGGGATCCCATCGCATTCGCATCATCGCCCGGTGCGTTGCGTTTGCCGTGCCGTTTCGGGGTTTTTTTTTTTTTTTTGGCCCGGGTCGCCGGCACGGTGCCGAGCCCTTTTCACACACTGGCCCCCCACCTTCCTCCCATTTTTCTCCTCCTCGTGTTTTTTTCTTTTCTTTTCTTTTCACACCCCTTTTGGGGTGTTTACGAAGGATGAACGTTCGCGCGGGAGCTGTATATGCAAACGTGCGTATAGCGTGTAGTGTAATGCACAAACATTTAAATATTCTGATGTAGTGTTTTGGTGTTGAAATTGGAGCCAAGTCGAAATTAGATGTGTTATCTGCGTGTGGATTGAAATACTCTCTTAGAAAAATTTTATGTGTATAATGTTTCAGTGTGGAATATTTCTTTGTATAAAATGGAACCAAGTTTGTTTTGGATATTGAAGTTCAAACATATAAAATAAAATTTATGTGTATAAAGTTTCACGTCAGAAGTTTGATCCGATTCAAAAATCGGATATTTGCCGGGGGGTATGCATGAACCTTTTTGACCCTTTTTAATGCCTTCCATTCACTGCCTGCTTAGTTGATCCAAGTGCAGCTAGCTAAGCCAGGGCAGAAATAATTAGGCACCAAATTGTAATGGCATTTGGTTTTGATAGTGGGTTAATAAGCAATAACCTTTTTATTATATCCTCACTGCTGCTAATTTTGAGCGAACTTTCTAATAACCGTGTAGATGTACTAGCTGCGATGGATAATGTAGAGGAAAGCAAAGCATATATTTTCCAATTTTTTTCTGATCGGCAGCGGATGGTACACAGCCACGCCGGGAAAAGGGGTTACTTAATTACATGCTTCTCGATGGCTGTCAAATCATGCGGTTCCTTTCAAGAAAGGTTAATTTTTACAGGATTGTCCAGCTAACATGTTGATTGGCAGATTCTGATACTGAAAATTAACCCTGACCTTTGGTCTAATGATGCCACAAAGCGATTCTACAGCTGCTACTCTAGTGGTTGAATAACTGCACCGTGAAAGTAATAGCAAGAAAACAATTCTTGGGACTGAAATTAATGTTTAGCGAACGTTTTTGTAAGTACTCTGCCATAACAAATAAGCAGATGCACCAATTCAGAGGTTTGCACCGATCAAAAAGAAATTCTGAAATTTGCAAGTGCACCATTCTGAATCGAAATTTGCAGGAAAGTGTGGTGCTAGACCTTGGTCTAATGATGCCCCCGTGCGATTCTACAGCTGCTACACCATACATCAGTGGTTGAACAACTGCACCGTGAAAGTAACAGCAGCGAAAGAAAGTGTTCATGGACTGAAGTTGTTTATAGAACAATTTTGTAAGTACTTTGCCATAGCAAATAAGCAGATGCACCAATTCTAAGGTTTGTAACTTTGCAAGTGCACCATACTGCATCAATTTTCCAAGGAAGTGTGGTGCTATATTTGCCTCACCTTCAGCCAGCTTCAACCAGCTCTCTTTATTTCACCACAAAAGTTTTGTGCCTGAAAGAAATAGAGTTTACAATTTCACCACGATCGACCGGAGACAATTTACACCAGAGACACACTATCAAGTGCATTGGTAAATAGTGTGTGGTTTCAACCCCAATAACCTATTTTCAATCCTCAATATTCTCACAATTTCTTTAAAAAATATTTTGACAACTTCCACCAGCTTTTTGTTACGAAAATTCTAAGATAAATTTTTGTTTTGTAAAATAAACATATAAGATTAACCATAAATATATCACTCATTATCTACATCATAACCTCTAGCTGTCCCTCTCATCTCACCATCCCTCAACTTTCTCCCTCTCATCTACAGTGGTCTTCGTTCCCGCTTTGAAGCACACGGCCGCCCAACATCGAACCACAGCATGACACGCATCAAAATCTTGTTGCAAAGGCAAGTGATTGCATCCATAAAACTTATGATGTCAAAAAAAGTTGGATTGATCTTGAGTTGAGTACCACTGCCAGTCTGCCACCTAATCGCCTCCAACTTTGCCTTAGCTGCATCAGGGTTGTCACCAAATAGGGAAAGGGATCTCATGTTTGTAAGCATTGTTTAGGTGTGTTCTTTCCCTTCTTTCCTAACATTTCTTTCTCGTTTTTCACACACATGTTTTTCAAATTTTTCTATACGAAAGTTACGTTAAAAATCATATTAATCTATTTTTTTAAAAAAATAGTAAATACTTAATTAATGATGTGCTAATGAGTCGTTCTATTTTTCGTGCGATGCTAATCAGATTTTGGTTTGAAATGAAAAAGAAAGAAATGGACATCATTATGATCTGGCCATACGATCCCCACCGTTCCTAATTACCATTAGCAACAAGGAAAACGTGGATATCACTACAAATCTCTTGGGTTGGCTTGTGTCTAGACAGACGTCTAGTAGGAGGTCAATTGCTATCGTGGGTTTTGGTTCGCGTCCTTCATGGCAGGTGACCACGAGCTTTAACAGTGGTGACATTGTGATAAATTGTTTAACAGTGGTGATTTGGAGTAGTAAACATTATTAGTGTTTAAAAAGTTAAATATGGAAAATATACCTGATGAAAAAACAAAATCAAACTTTATATTTAATTTTTTTAACGGTTGACAAGTCAATAAGTATAAAATAAAAGGCGTGAGCCACTTCTTTTAGTTTCCTCCCCACATGAGGGTATTAAAGGTGTTTTTGTTAGCTCATACCATCTCCAACACAAGGTCATCGAGATGTATTTGCTTATCTAAACCATGAGACCAAATGATTTTTGGTGTTTAATGAAGAGTCGCACCATGAAATTAGTACGGAGATTTGATTGACGCGATGAAACATATCATTGTTATTCTTATTGGTGTTTTTTTTACGCTGCACCTTTAAGATGTTGCTTAGTAGTTTAGCAACCTTTCTATCTCATATACATGCATGGATAAAAACATAAAATATGCAAAATCACGCTGATTTTTATCACTACAAGAAACAATAACACACATTTATATACGATTATACGTGATGTGGTTAAATCCAACAGGTGCTTCGATGTCTTCTCTCCAAATCTAGCTCGGTGGCCATGGCTTTCCGTAGCCGAGCTTTGTAATCCTTCTTCCATAAGCAAAACTTTGACTTGAGCTTCTGGAGGTCATCAATGGAATTCCCGCCCTGAGTACCTGGCTGCCATGGCTCCCTCGACTCCACGAGCGCCTGGCTCTGCTGTCGGAACTCCATGCACGTGCCACGAGATACTCCCACATGATGGTAGGAGCCGTGCGGCAACCTCACCAATATCTCCTTAGACATCTTCGTGTGGGATTCCGAGGATTCTTGGCGATCATATAATGACAACATTTCTTGTGATCTCTTTTCTACGCATTCTTGAGTCGCCTGTGATATTTAGACAATCAATCGAGGTTAATTAGATTCTTGTCACTTCGTCACGTGAATGGTTGACAGTGTTATGATGCTGACTTGTAGGGAAATCATTTTTTCATCAATAGTTTCCTTGAGAGAGCTGAGCTTGATCTCGTATTGCAGCCACCTAACATGGTAACCCTCAAACTTTCGTTTCAGTTCGGCGTTCTCCTCCTCTTTCTGCCTCAATCGTGCCTCTACCATGGCTGCCTTCCCCTCAAGCTCCTCAACCAACATTGTTGCTTTGTCCTTTGCGTCTTCTTCCTCCTGGCAATCAAAGCCACACTGATAACTTGATTTGCACTTATTGTTATGATTATTTCATCATATAATTCAATGATGGAACCTTGAGATGTGATGATGTCCATGATTGCAGTGTCCATGGCCCTGAGAATTTGACAATGACATGCCTTCGCGGTCGTGAAGGACATCGTCGACATCGTGGGCTCGGCCGCATGGGAAGAGGTGGCAATGGCGACGAGTCGAGGATATTATCATCGATGAGCGCATTGTCGCCTTCTTCTCCTCCTCCTGGTGACCTCCCCATCATTGAATTCAACATTACCTCCAAGGAGCTTAAAGCTAACGATGCCATAATCAGCGGGCTCTCTAAATAATCCCAAGGCTGGTGACCCCTACAACATGGAGTACAAACGATTGACCGATTCTTGTATTAGCATCAATAATCAGTGGCATGCAATCAAGCACTGCATGACCTTTGGATAAATAAAGCTAGAAACAATTGTAGATGCATGCATGTATTGATGAATTATGTGAGGTGAATGGGGAAGGGCATATGGGATGTTAGGACCGTGAATGTAGGATCTTCGGCGTGTATTAAAAAAGTACACAACTCTGAATAGGTCTATCTAAAAATATGACGACATATTTTTTAGTTAAAAATATATCAAATGTAATTATAGTATAACATATGTAATTAGTGTAATTACATATGTAATTTAGAGACTTACGTATGTAAGTTTGAAACTTACATGTATAAGTTTGGACCATATGTAATTTAGGAACCTACATTATAAATAAACTAAAATTACATATATAATTTAGGGAGTAAATACATGCTAACTATTTTTTCATGAAAAATATGACGACACATTTATAGCAAAACCGCTCTGAATTAACCATACGGCCCCTATAGATAGTGTTATTAATTTGTTAATTTTGGAGTTTTTTTTTGTCTAATTCACTTATCTTCCATTACCTTTTTCTAAAATAGGCAGTTGAAGTAAGAATTAAGAAACCGCTAGAAATTATTCTGACCACGAAAACGCTAGGAATTATTCTAACAATGAAAACAACAGATTCTATTTAGCTCTGCCGTTATAGATTTTTCTGTCTCGTGATTTGGATATTTAGTCCAAAGATAAAGCAGAGGTGAGACTTTGATGGCAAAAGGTGCTACTCCACGAGCACAGGTGGAAAAAGGTTGATACTCGTTGATGTCGGTGAGCAGTAACATACATACCGATACAGTCACTTGATAATTTTCAAGATGGAAAATGATTTACCATATCTAGTGGGTTAGCTTTTTTTTAAATAATGGACAATTGTGTTGCGAAGATTATAATTCTGTGAATTTTATCAAAAGCGGTATTTTTATGCCAATTCGTGATAAACTCATAAAAGTACAAAAAAATTTCCTCCCAGTGAAACTCGAAATAGGTGGAGTATGTATGTATTGTTTCTGGGCCCACTTGCAGTCTCTGTTCCTGCGGGTAAAGCTGGAACTCCCCAAAGCACACCCGTTCATCTTCCGTCGAAAAGGGAAACGGACCGCCTCCTCATCGGCGGCGGCCTCCATGGGCGATCTCACCGCCTCGTCGCCGGCGAGCGAGGTGCCGTTCCGCGTCAGCTTCTCCGGCCATGGCGGCCACCTCCGCCTCGACCCCACGCCCAATCCGCCCACCCCTGTACCCGAGTTCGTCCTGGTACGCGACCCACTGCCCCCCTCCTAAATCACACGTTTTACTTCTATTATCAATGTCGCGAAGCGTAAACCCTAAACCCATCGGAGGTGTGATGGCAATCGCAGCCGCCGGCGTACCCGCCGGAGAGCCCGAGCAGCGTGAAAGAGTACCTCGAGGCCAACTACCTCAACCCGGAGCTCCACCTCCCCACCGCGGCCAATGGCGCGAGGGTGTGGGATTTGGATTGGTTCGAGTTGGCTAGGCCGCCGCTGGAGCCCTCCGCCCCGCGCACCATGCTCGTGCCCTCCTGGGAGCCGCCTTTCCACCGCCGCCGGCCGCCATTGTCGTCGTCGTCGCCGCCGGAGTCGCAAGTGTGGGATCCTGAGTCTGTGCAGATGGATATGAGCGACGTGTTTGATTCGGGAACCGGTGGGATAACGCCGCGGATGCCTGGACCAGCGAGGGATTTCGTGAGGGGGAGCGTGAACAGCCGCCCGTTCCGTCCAGGAGGCCTGCATGATGATGCGGCCACGGCGGCAACTCTGGAGAAGGCATTTCCAGAGGGTGCACGAAACGGGGATTGGGTGCGCGAGCTTATGAGCGGAGGGCCAGCACTGGCTAATCCTCCAGGATTCCGCAAGGGATTGGACCTGGGCAATTTGAAGGTTTGATCCTTAATAATGTGTTGGTTTCTTTTACAAAGTAAAGATTGCTGTCATTGTGCTAAGCTGCGGCTGTGCCACTGTTGTGTGCACTATATTCTTATAGGAGTACAGAAGCCATTGGAAGTGTTACCAGGACGGAGAGTGTGTTGAGGAGCAACCCACATCTTCATCAAATGACACCATGGTACCTCGGTTCATATTCTAAACAATTCAGGATTCCACAATTTGCCAGTTTTGCTATTATACATTTATAATCTGAATGTCTCATGTTGCTGCAGGATAAGTACTCAGTGCAGTTTGATGATCTATTCAAGATAGCCTGGGAGGAAGATGGTGATGACAAGGTGCCGCGTGAAGATGATGTTCAGCAATCGGTTGGAGATGAGGAGACCACGGGTAAATCTATCATCCTCATACATCATATCCTCGATTCACATGAGTATCTTCTCTTGCGGTAAATCATGATAATTGTCATCATCCCCATTTTTACTGAGTGCAAGGTTTACGGCTGAGTTCGTTTGTTGAGGTTCCCAACTTCACATCCTCGTTTTCCACGTGCACACGCTTCCCAAACTGCTGAACGGTGTGTTTTTTGCAAAAATTTTCTATAGGAAAGTTGCTTTGAAAAAAATCATATTAATCCATTTTTCAAAAAAAAAGCTAATACTTAATTAATCATGCGCTAGTGCGTGCTTCGTTTTGCATGCCAGAGAGGTGTTCCCAACCCCTCCTCCCGAACACACCCCAAGTCATCTCTGGTTTCTTGCTAACCTTCACCCTTTTCCAATTGCAGATGTTGATAAACAAAATATTGGCAAACTGCAAAATGCTTCTGAAACTATAGAAAATCCGGACATTGAAAAACAGAAAGATGGTGCCCAAGGAGATGTTTCTGAAGCTCAATCAGACTTGGATCAAATGTTATCGTCCTCAGTTAAAGATACTAGCAGAGATTCAAGTGGATCAGGTGATGGCAGTATGGCAAAGGAAGGCAAGGTAAGTGTATTTTTGTGCTTCATTTTGTCACACACTTTCTCGATTGTGCTTCTCATTCCATAAATTTCATTGATGCATAGATATGAAGGAGTGATGTTTATCTGTTTCTATTTCACTTACAGGTTTGGGCTCTTGTTGGTGGGGATGAAGACATTGTGACTAACTTCTATAAACTTGTTCCAGATATGGCAATTGAATATCCATTTGAACTAGATAAATTCCAGAAGGAGGTAAGCTATTCATAAATATCTGCACCTTTTTTCAATGTCTTATTTTTTTCAATACTGCCAGGAACATTTTCTTCTACAAGCACATTTTTTTAACATGGAATTTTTGATAGCACAACCATGTTTTGCCAGTGAAGGATAATGCACCAGTAATACTTAAACTATGCATATATTCCCTCAAGTACCACATATAGTAAAAAAATAGTTTCAAGGCAACTGGCAACTGCATTCCACTTCTGTGAGTGGCCTATCACTTGTCACTCTAAAGAAGTAAAAAGCCCCATATTTTTGAGACAAAAGGTTGCCATTGGATTTTTGGATAAGAAAAAAATATGAGAAAGAGGGCATTTGCTTTCCTCCACATCTCCTGTGGGAATCATTTATTGTGAGCAGGCCCTAATTACCATCACCTTTTTGTTAGTAAAATATATGCTACTAAATGCTTGATATAGTTGCTAATGTGTAACTTTCTATTCTGCCAAATATAGGCTATATATTATCTTGAGAAGGGTGAATCCGTCTTTGTGGCAGCTCATACATCGGCAGGAAAAACGGTTGTTGCAGAGTATGCATTCGCTTTAGCAACAAAAGTATGCTTGCTTCACTGTTTCTTTTGGGTATTCTACTTTTTGTTAATTTGAAATCACCGATCCCTTCACTTGAGTACATTATTAACCCTGTGCTTGTAAAAATGGCCATAACTTCGATTTACTTTTAGTTGCTTCGAATTCTGCATTTCTGATGAGCTCAGTTTTGCATTTCCTCAGTAGATAGATATTTGCAATGCCTGATTTGTACATACTTCATCGTGTCATTTCTATTTGCTTACTGTAGTAATTGATTCACACTCTCAAAACTTGTATAATACATCTCAATAAAACAATGTTGCATGGTCCTTGTGATGATAGCTAGTGTTATTATGCAGCATTGCACCCGGGCTGTCTATACTGCTCCCATTAAAACTATCAGCAATCAAAAATACCGAGATTTCTGTGGGAAGTTTGATGTGGGACTTCTCACAGGAGATGTCAGTATCAGACCAGAGGCAACTTGCTTAATTATGACCACAGAAATATTACGTTCAATGCTCTACAGAGGTGCTGACATCATACGTGATATTGAATGGGTATGCTGCCTCAGTTCTCAATTCTTCATAGTTCATAATGTAATGTTTTATGGTTTTAACTTCCCACCTTATATTTTAAAAACTTATGGAGTCATGTGTGCTGTGCGTGGTTTATTTTGCAATCAGGTAATTTTTGATGAAGTGCATTATGTAAATGATGCTGAGAGAGGTGTAGTTTGGGAGGAAGTTATTATAATGCTCCCGAAGCACATCAACATTGTCCTTCTTTCGGCAACGGTATGAATTTAGTGAATACTTGTTTAACCATTGTCACCCAACTGTGATATCATGCTATGTTGCTACCAACTGCTAAGACTGTCACTCAATAATTATTTGGAATCATTTCAAGTATGCAAAAGCATGGCATACCATTAGCCATTAATGGATTATACTATTATAGTAAATCAGAAATAGAATAATAGAACTGTTTATAGTTTATTTTGTCTCTTGAAATAATTGGAGTACTCTGACCTTAAGGTGATTTTTCATAGAAAGTATTGTTGTGCCAGTTTTTCCACTAAGCTAGTATGATGCAACTACTTCAATTTCTTTATAAACATTCAACAAACTAAATCTTGTTTGGAATGGTGATGATCTGCTGATTTTGGGCTGCTAATTCTGTTTGGTGAAAGCAGTATACCTGAATAATACTGTTCACTCTAAGGTTGTGCCAGGGCTAATATGGTTATTGAATGCCAAAAATATCTTTTGAATACATCACATACAACATCATTTTTCTCTTTTCCTTGCAAAAAGCTCAAGCCTGTGAGTTGTGACCTTCATATCATCTCTCAGATTGATATTTATTTTGGAGTTGAGCTGTAACATTTCTATTTAGGTTCCAAACACAGTTGAATTTGCTGACTGGATTGGTCGAACAAAGCAGAAGAAAATTCGTGTTACATCGTAAGTGTAGTTACATCACTTTTAAGCAAGCAAAATTGCATTGTAGGCCCCTTAAGGTATTTTATTTTGTGCGATCAAGCCACTGTGGTGTAGTTTTGTTGATCTGAGTGCCTTTAATGTATCTTGTGCAACTAAGCACTCACCATCTTAACTATTTTTTTTATTACCCTATGGCCGTGAGGATTCTCTAATCGGATTCTTGTTTTCCCTAAGGACCAGTAATAAAACACAATAGCTTGCTAAATATTTTAGAAGACTTTTATATCAATAAAAGTAGCAAATTTGTTGTTATAGTAGGTTTTTTACACAAAACTATATCACTAATTCTAGATAGTACTCCCTCTGTCCCCAAACACAAGCAATTCTAGGCTGTTTAGCAAAGATTAAGGTTGAGGAGAAAAGGCATCCGTGCCCCTCACTAAATGAGGTATGTATGGCGGTGGAAGGGTGGTTGGGGGTAAGATGGGAAGAAAATTGATTATGTGAATGTGATTGATGGGACAAATACTTCTCTGGAATGCTTATATTTGTGGACAAATTTCAAATGCTTGGAATGCTTATATCTGTGGATGGAGGAAGTAATTAGTATTTAATTGCCTTTTCTAGTTTGAGATTCCAACATTGATTGATTCAGTTGGTACGCATGTACCCAATACATTAGTTGAAGGTATGTAATTGGGCAAATCTCAGAAAGTGGAAGGGCTAGGGATTAATTGAACAAAATCTGAGTACTGGATGGGGTCTCAATTCAAGAAAATAAGACTAACTCACCTTATTTTCTTACAACCTAATAGTACAGTGTAGTATTATATATTACTATACAATAGTTGAGTGGATTATAGTGTGTCTTTACCTTTATAAGTGCAGATTTTTTTAAGCTACATCCTATTACAGTTTGCATCATACCATATTGCTGCCATATGTTCATCAGGACCAACAAAAGGCCTGTTCCCCTGGAACACTGTTTGTTCTACTCCGGAGAAGTGTTCAAAATATGTGAGAAGGATTCATTTCTTACTCAAGGATATAGAGAAGCCAAGGAGGTTTTTAAAAAGAAAAATTCGAACAAGCTTGGAATGAAACCTGGTTCAAAATCAGGAGCACCTGCAATACGTGCTGGAACTCAAGGCAGAAATCCAGATACATCTAGTAGAGGTAGAGATCAGAAAAATCCAAAGCACCACCATGCCAACTCATCAGCCGCTGCAGTTCAGCAGAGCACCTCGGGGCCACGGAGATCAGAGTCTTCATTCTGGATGCCCCTCATAAATAACCTTCTGAAGAATTCCCTTGTGCCTGTATGTGAGAAGGATAATTTATGGCATTTATCTTGAGCAATGAAATTCGTAACATTTTGTACTTTTGAACATTAAGTTTATATCAAATTTTATTATTGTACTCTCCATTGTGCATTCTGAAGCTAACCTCTTAATCAATTGCGAAGTAAAATTTGTCACAGCATATTGGTCATTGATAGTTCCTGTTCATCATGCCAGATCATTTTACATTTTGCAGGAGCTTTTCTGACATTTTATATGGTTCTTTGACAGGTGGTAATTTTTTGCTTCTCAAAAAATCGCTGTGATAAATCAGCAGAGAGCATGTTTGGTGCAGATCTCACCAGTAACTCGGAGAAAAGTGAAATCCGCCTCTTCTGTGACAAGGCCTTTTCACGCCTTAAAGGATCTGATAGGAACCTTCCACAGGTGATCTAGTAGCACAAATGAGTTTAGTCTAGGAACCTTATCCTTATTTCTGTTTGAAACTTTGGTTTTCCTTGTTAGGTTGTAGGAATACAAAGCCTTCTACATAGAGGGATTGGAGTACATCATGCTGGACTTCTTCCTATTGTCAAAGAAGTTGTTGAAATGCTGTTTTGTCGTGGTGTCATCAAGGTTGAACTTTGAACATGTTGTAGTTTTTTTTTTTGGTAAATTAGTTTCTATAGAAGTATCTAAACTTCTTGAAGCTTGAAGAGAACTATTCCATGTACAGAATCTATATTAGTTTTTCGATATTTACTGCTCCCTCTGGTCATAAATATTTGGCATTTAGGACAAGATTTAGTCAAAATTTTGAAATTTTGACCATTAATAACTTCTCAAATGTTTAGTTTATATATAAAAAAGGGTACATGTAGATTTGCCTTGAAAAGTACTATGGTAACATCATTAACTTATTAGATTCTATAAACATATTCTAATATAAAATTGATGGTCAAAGTTTCTAAAGTCTAACCAAATCTTGTCCTAAACGTCAAATATTTATATCCTGCATTTTCTAAGTCAGTTTTGCACAATACTGACGATAAGCAGTGTCACCTACCAAAGCTTTTACTTGATTCAACACATCGAACAAATGAACAGTGTAACATTGAAATGGCATCTGAGATCAAATCACATTGATGTCAGCTATTCGGATACTACCTCAAAATTATTGTTTTCAACATTACATTAATCAAATATTGCATGTCCTGATCCAGTCATATTTTTTTATTAACTGAATGTCAACCTTGACTTGGAGTCTATTGTAGGTGTTATTTTCCACTGAGACATTTGCGATGGGTGTTAATGCTCCAGCAAGGACGGTGAGGCTCTATTTGTTCTTTTGTCATATTGAGTTTAAATGTCTTTTCATCTTTAGTAAAAAAAGCTCTTGCAATACTATAACTAAGCATGATCTTACTATATGTGAAGCATACCATACCACTTGCCTTTTGTCATCTACTTATTAGTTTTGCCCATATATGTTTGAATGATGGGAATGAAACAATCAGTTTTTCTATCATTTATTCGTGCATAACTTCTGTTAATTATGATATTTAAACATTTTTGGTAGCTTCATTTTCACAGTAATGCAAAAGCTGAAGAGACTTGTTTTACTCATGATGTTGGAGGCGAAAGTCAACTTTTTATCTTGTCATGCTTATTGATGCTAGCTTTGTCTATAATTGCAATGTCGACCACATGTAGACAGACTTCTGTTTAACATGCTTTGGACTTTGGACTAAGCCAATTTTTAATGCATGACTAGTCTCTTTCCACATTGGTTGCACGGTTGCACCTTTGTTGTTTTAAAAACTCAGTTCGTTGTGCACAGTTATCATGATTTCCAGTTTTCCTTTGTTGAAAAGACAGGTTGTGTAAACTATAAATGTTTGTCAGATAGATGCACACATTTTTTTTCTTTGTAAAAAAAATACCAATATTAAATTAAGCTAACTGCAGTTCTTAGTTTATACTCTTGCTTTTGCCACGCTTAGCTCAAGATTCTGGTAAGCAAGCTGCAATGCTCTGACTTAATTTTGCAAATCTAACAGGTCGTATTTGATTCCTTAAGAAAGTTTGATGGAAAAGAACATCGGAAGTTACTTCCAGGGGAGTATATTCAAATGGCTGGGCGAGCTGGTAGGAGAGGACTTGATAACATTGGTACAGTGATTGTTATGTGTCGTGATGAAATTCCTGAAGAAAGTGATTTGAAGAATTTGATTGTTGGAAAACCAACTCGACTGGAATCTCAATTTCGGTTAACATATACTATGATACTACATCTTTTACGTGTGGAGGAACTCAAGGTACACTTATATAGACCAATTAGAAAACTTTCTGGCTTGGCCATTCCTCTTTTTTCAAATTCAATTCCATATTTCAATTTGGCTATATACCCTTTGGTATTTCTTGAGCTTTTGATCATCCAATCACACATTAAAAATATCTGTTTAAACTTTGAAGACTGAAATTTGAAATATAAACTAGACATATATTTTTAATGTGTGATGAATTAGTGCATCATATAATGAGCGTCTGCTATAAAAATAATTCTATTTATTTATTTATTCACAAAGTTTTGTTTCCAGGACTGTGACTTTCTTGATCAATTATACAATCGGCACTGATCCTGCATAGGCATGGGAGGAGTATGTGATAGCTTGTGCTATCTATAGTTAGTTTATAATAAGTTAGGGAATAGTGAATACATGATACAGCTTTGTTGAGTTTCCTTTTCTTTATGAAGGCACACATGGTTTGACTATTCAAGGTCCAGTAATGTTTTCTAACTACCGCCCTTAACCATTGTACATTACGTGTAGGTTGCACTGGATACTTTACTATCTTTTTTTTTAATGTAAAATTCCGTATGTTGTATTGCTGAACAATGGGTGAAGGCAGCCCCAGGACAGTGACACTATGTCTTAGATGTGTGCCATTTACTTTTCTAAATGTGCAATAGGAAAAATTGTCTCCTTGGCTCATTCATTGATGGATTTGCTCACAGGTGGAGGACATGCTAAAGAGAAGTTTTGCAGAATTCCATGCACAAAAGAATTTGCCTGAGAAGGAAAAGTTGCTTCTGCAGATGCTTCGTCAACCCACGAAGACAATTGAGTGAGACATTAACTTATATTAGCAAAATTGATACAATGGGTACCAATGTTTTCCATGCAAATCCTACTTAAAAACTTCAAATAGAAACTAGCGTAGTTTCATTGACATAGGAAGTTAACAAACAAGGATATGGTTGTGTTTGGTTTATGAGTTGGACATGCAAATTCTAGATACACCATCCTTGGTAGAATAGAACTAGCACACACCTTTGGCACAGTAAACTAGTAAAGAGGTGAGAGAAAATACCACAGTAGGCAAATGTGTTGGTGGTGGTTGTCTGAAGTTTTAGAAATTCTCATTGACAAAGATATTAGTAAGCACCATCATTTTGTACCCAGGATTTGATGAGGTTACATGCATGCAGAGGTTTAGATGCTAAATCTGGGAGTAGCCTTAGGCCACTACGTTCCAGTTCATCAGAATAGGGATGTGGATACGAGTTTACTGGTTGGGTTTGCACAGGAGCACATAGCAGTCATCTGTCGATCTTTGGTTGTCTTCATATCTTTTCTAGTTGGGTTTTAACTATTCCTTTGCAATATTATCTATATAGCATTATATTACCCGCACTTTGTTTTGATAGGCATTGATTGTATGGAAGTACCCATGAAAAGTAGCACCTAGTTTAGTGCAAACAATTAATTTCTATTTGTCTTGTTCTTTCTTATATTATCAGGTGCATAAAAGGAGAGCCGGCTATTGAACAATACTACGAGATGGCCTTAGAAGCTGAGGCACACAGGGAGTCTATTACGGAAGCGATTATGCAGTTGCCCGCTTCTCAACAGTCCCTTACACCTGGCCGTCTGGTTGTTGTTAAATCCCAATCAGTATGTATTCATCCTATTGGGCTGCCCCTTGTGCACAATTTCGCACAATTTCTATCTGTTTGTCTATTCCCTTTTATAATAAATTTATTTTTTATAGAGTCCTTTTCCCCCCAATTCTCAAATTGTTTATTCAATCAATCAGAAATTATCTTCTGGTCTTCTGTATATATTTATGTAACATGTAGAGGTAGTGCATAAGAAATGAAAAATGAGAAAAATTAGAAGACAGCAATCAGTATTTAAGTTTTGCAGATGTCTTCTATGTCACTTCAAAATTAAGGGGTAGAATCTTCGATAGTGTAAGCACCCAAACCAAGGGAAACATGTTAAATATCAGGTGACTCGTGAATACATACAAGCTACTCTGGACCCCAATAAACTTATGCGGGCTTGAAATTAGTGCGGCACTTTTGGTCTTATTGCCGTCTCATTTTTATTTCAGAACCGTATCTAGCAAATGTGCAACAGATGCATTTTCCACATTAACATTTTTCATCATTTGTCAGGATGATGATCACTTGCTTGGTGTAATTGTGAAAACTCCATCTGCTGCCCTAAAGCAATATGTTGTTCTTGTACTGACTGGTGATTGCACATCATCAGCACTAGCTCCTGATTCATCCAACCAGAATGAAAAGGAAGCAGGAGATTTTAAACAAGGATACTTTGTTATCCCGAAAGGAAAACGGGGCATGGAAGATGAATATTTCTCTTCTGTCAGCACTCGGAAAGGTTCAGGTGTCATCAATATCAAGCTACCACACAAGGGAGATGCGTCTGGAATAGGTTTTGAAGTTAGAGCAATAGAGAATAAAGAGATTATGAGTATATGCACCAGCAAAATAAAGATTGATCAAGTCAGACTCCTTGAGGATCCGAGCAAAACAGTTTACTCTAAAACTGTTCAGATGCTTATAAAAGAGCAACCAGATGGAAACAAGTATCCTGCTGCTTTAGATGCAATAAAAGGTACTACTACATTTTTTTCTATGGTTAAATTACATATGAAATCTGGTGCTATATAAAGTTCCAGCCAAGCTAGTAAGAAAAAGTTCTCTGGTATGGTGGTCATCGTGTATCTGTGTTCTATAATTTACTACCACTTTCAAAATTATTAACAATTTAGTCAATCTTGTAAATATGCTAGGTATAGGACTATAGGGAAATCACCATGTTCTCATAACTTATAATATATAACCGTTAATAATGTTGTTTTGACCAACTGGATAAAATAGCTTTCGCTGTCTACCAGATAGTGGATAGTCCTATGCAGTAGCATATTCATTATGTTTTATGTTTTATAATCTCAGTGATTACATGCTTAGTTTTACTTGATTTGCATGGTTATTATAAATAGTATATTGTGTCACTGTCTAATTTCTTCATTTTCTATGGAATACAGATCTAAAAATGAAAGACATGCTTCTCGTTGAAAACTACTATGCTTACCAAAGATTACTGCAAAAAATGTCTGAGAATAAGTGCCATGGTTGTATAAAATTAAAGGAGCATATTGCATTGATGAAGGAGCAAAAAGTGTACAAGGATCAGCTGAATGAATTGAAATATCAAATGTCAGATGAGGCACTTCAACAGATGCCGGAGTTTCAAGGCAGAGTAAGATGTCAACATATATGGTTTTTTCTCACGCACCTTAAGGAATTAGATCCCTATTGTTTGTGTCACAACAAAGTTCAGTCTCACTAGAACTGGGATTAGGAAAAAAATGACCCTTTCCCACTCACTTTTGATTTGTTGACATATTGGAAGTTTCACAGTGCTATCCTACTGTCTTAAAAAATGAGTGTGGTTTTGGTTCTGAAGCTGGTGGTTTCCAGCTGAGCCCATGGATTGGGTTGTGAAACTAACATTTCTTACCTTTCCATTTGCGCAGATCGATGTACTAAAAGAAATCCATTACATTGATTCTGATCTAGTGGTGCAACTTAAGGGCCGAGTTGCCTGTGAAATGAATTCCGGCGAGGAGTTGATATCAACCGAATGTTTGTTTGAGAATCAGTTGGATGACCTAGAACCTGAAGAAGCCGTGGCTATTATGTCTGCATTGGTCTTCCAACAAAGGAATGCATCAGAACCATCTCTTACTCCGAAACTAGCAGATGCCAGACAGAGGTTAGATTTAATTCCTTTTTCTAAAAAAGACCTTGTGCTTTACTATATGATGCATTCAACGAATTTGTGCTTTCTGTTTCAAATGCCTGCAAGACACACTTAAATGCCATTTGTTCGTGTTTATTTTCTGTTCTAGGATTTATGATACAGCAATCAGATTAGGAAAGCTTCAGCGAGAGTTCAAGGTGCCTGTAGATCCTGAGGAATATGCCCGTGATAATCTCAAGTTCGGTCTTGTTGAAGTCGTCTACGAATGGGCAAAGGTATACATCTTCACGGGAACTCTTGTCCAAGAGTTATTCAGAATCAGTTTGTTCTTATTTGATCCTTCAATGCAGGGGACCCCATTTGCAGACATCTGTGAGCTGACAGATGTATCTGAAGGTCTCATTGTAAGAACAATCGTGCGGTTGGATGAAACTTGCAGGGAGTTCAGGAATGCAGCTTCCATAATGGGGAACTCCGCGTTGTATAAGAAAATGGAGACTGCCTCCAATGCCATTAAGCGTGACATCGTCTTTGCAGCAAGCTTGTATGTCACAGGGATATGATGCATTTAAACATGTATCCAAAATCCTAATCCTTTTGCTTTCATTCTAGGCCGTGCCTTGATGTTTGTAAGTAGAGAAATTTCATTTCTGGCTGGCAAATTTGTGGGCAATCCCCAGCCTTTAACACTGTAACAGTCAATGAACAACTCTGCATTACCAGGCAGATAGGAAATTATATGGACGTGGTAGCATCTCACATCACTGATACCATGAAAAGAAAGATTGCCCATGCAAGACTTCGTATCAGATCATTCTACTAATCATGGTGTGAGTGCGCACGGCTATACAGGCGCATATGTATATGTGTAGGTAAGGCCATTTACAGATCATTCACAGGACGAGGGAATATTTCTCAGATGCCATAGTATCACGGCAAGATGATGCTAGCCTTCCTCGCCAAACTCTCTGGTGAACCTGGTGTACACCTCCAGATCCTTCTTGCTCACCGTTGCCTTCTGCCTCGCCAGCACCTTGTCCAAGTCCGTCCTCGTGATCGGCGGCGGCGTGATCTACAGCAGACAAGGAGATCAGCAACCACAGTCATCGTCATCTCGCTTATTTTGATTATAATAAGCTTTAACGACTTAGTAATAATTAAAAAATAATTCATCAATAAAGTTTAACTTTTTTATATGTGGTAAATAAAATCTGATAAAAAAACTTCGAAATCAAGTTCAAAATTAAGTTTTATAAAAATTAAAGTTTAGCTACGGAAGCCTAAGGGGTAAACTAAGCTTGCCACAAGGATAGCTGCATCACTAATGGCAGCCAGAACTCACCTGAGCAGCCAGGCCTTTGGCCGCGAGCTCCTGCATGGTGATCTGCACGGCGCCCGGCCGCGTCGGTCCACCACACGGCGTCCACGTGCCGCCGTCGCCCTCCGCCGTCCTGAAGAAGAACATGGCGTCCTGCGTCTTGCGCACCGGCTCGAACAGCACGTCCTTCACCTGCGCACACACACACACACACGTACGCGAGCAAGAGGATCGCCAGCTATCAGTGACAAGTTTACATACTGCTACAGAAAATGGGATAGGTGGCTGTGGCGTGGCTTACGCAGACGGCGATGTCGGAGCCGGAGAAGCCGTCGGTCCGGCGAGCCAAGCTCTCGAAGTCGCCGTTGGTGAGGCTGTGATGGGTGTCGCCGAGATGGACCTGCAAGTCGGGTTTCATTTTTCAGGTTCAGACTTATCAAAAGTTTCAGTTCCAAGATTACATGTTTAAGGAAATCGCATTGCTCCTTTGCTAACTTCTTGTACTACCTTGAACATGTGCTGCCTAGCTTTAAGGTCGGGTAGCGGAATGTAGATACGCTTGTCAAAACGCCGCCGTAAAGCCTGGGAAAAAGAAGATCAATTGATCATCATCACTCAAGCTTATACAATAACACAAACGAGACGCGAAATGTCGTGGTAGTAAGTAACTGGATGAGATAACTGATGGATGTCTTGCAAGTTCTACCTGATCCAGAGCATATGGAGTGTTTGTGGCAGCAAGAACAAGGACTTTATCATCGTTATGGCCAACACCCTGCACATTCCACACATTCACATATTATTAAAAAATAGAGCATCACTCCAGTGCTCTTGGTAGAAAACAATCTAAACCGTTGATCTCATTTGATCAAAGTGTTCAGATTGCTTTCTACTATCACTCTAGTTAGCACTAATAGAAATGTGGAGGGATATTATTATCCTAAAAATAGGGGTATAATTGTTATTTAGCAGTAACAAAACTTCTTTTCCTTTTTTGGTTTTTGATGGAATATGAGTAATGCCAACATAATGGATAACCACATATCGATCTAACCGGGAAAAAACATAAATGACAAAATTACTCGTAATCATTATATTAGTAAATTACTAATTTACCTTTAATATTACTGGTAGTATATTACTATAAGTAGAGGGTATCGAAGCATTGCTCTATAAAAATATGCTTAGCTATGGAGCAAAAATCAGCAAAAAAAAAACTGAATTTTGCACCACTGTTTTATGGTTGCATTCATCAAAACAGATAATGCTACAACTAACGTTTGAAACATGAGTTATACCTGCATCTGCACGAGGAATTCTGTCTTAACTCTCCGAGAAGCCTCGCTCTCGTTTCTTTCCCCGCGTTGGCCACATAAAGAGTCGATCTCATCGATGAAGATAATGGAGGGTGCATTTTCGCGGGCCATCTGGAACAGGTTCGCCACTAGCTTCTCACTTTCTCCCATCCACTTGGAAAGAAGATCTGACGAAGATATACTGCAGTGTGCATCATCACCTCAGAATAGTTACACGAATAACAGAACAACGAATAGCAGAACAAAAGATGATGACATAGTGATAGCATTCCATGTTTGGTCCAAATTTTTAACAATGCTTATGAGTAAAAAACCAGAAGTTTGCACTATCGAGCAAAAGAAAAATAACTGAATTTGTCGAGCCCACCAGATAATGAATTGAACATGAGCAACCAATTGGATTGCAAATGCGACACTACTATCTGTTCTGTTCAGTTCAGTTCAACTAGTACCAGTACAAGAAATGCAGGGAAGAAAATCAATTACCTGAAGAATGTGGAATCAGCCTCTGTCGCGACGGCTTTGGCCAAGTAGGATTTGCCCGTCCCCGGTGGTCCGTACAGGAGGAAAGCTTTCCATGGCCTCCGCTTGCCTGCAAAATTCAGTAATTTCACCATTGATCAATCCCCTAGTTGCTGCAATTCGCAGCGTAATTAGTTAGCATTCCAGTGAACCCAAACTCACCGGTGAAGAACTGCGGGAACTCGACGGGGAGCACGACGGCCTCCTGCAGCGCCTGCTTTGCGCCGTCCAGCCCGGAGACGTCGCTCCACCTCACGTTGGGCTTCTCCGAGACGATCGCCGAGTGGAGCCCCGCCCGCAGCTTGACCCGATCCGAGTCGTCTTCGCCGCCGCCGCCGCCGTCCTTCGCCTTGCTATCCTTCTTGGCCTCCTCCTCCGCCGCCGCTGCCGCCGCAGTTGGCGTGTCGTCGGCGAGGAGCGCGTCGCGGATCTCCTCGGCGCGGGCGATGTAGCCGGCGAGCTTGGCGGTGATGGCGTCGCGGACCCTGGGGTTCCGCTCGTACTTGAGGTGCGCGGCGAGGTAGTCGAGCGCGTGCACGTACAGCGGGAACGCCCGCGCGTAGTTGCCGGCGTCGTCCTCCTCCACCGCCTTCCTCACCAGCACGATCCCCTGCTCCTTCATGGCGCCGTCCATCTCCCTCGCCGCCGGCGACCGGCGAGCTCCACCACCGATCGATTCCTCCCCTTCGCCGATTTCCACCGGGAGATTCCAAGGATTCGAAGCGAAGGAAACATAAGAACGCGAAATTCGCTCGCGATCGTATAATCCGACGTGGCCTCTAATGCCAATACCGACCCCACATGTCAGTGCGCGAATTCGCAATCGTGTCCGACGTGGCCTCTGATGAAAACCATCCGGCCCCACATGTCAGAGATACAGCGAGAAAACAAGCCGCGTACATGGGCCAGCTTAACGGCTCAACTACTTGGGCTGTACCAGATTTCAGGCCCAACCGTCCAAGCAGTCGAAGCCGCAGCGCAGGTTGCTGCTTTGCTCTTCGTTGCTAAGTTTAGTACCACCTCGCCTGTTCAGCTCGGAGAGGCGGTCGCGGAAGCTATAAAAGGAGGCGCAGGGCTCCGTTCCAAAGCATACCTTTCTCGGCCTTTTGGCTAAGATCAAGTGTAGTATCTGTTCTTATCAGTTTAATATCTGATATGTGGGCCATGTGCCCACTTCGATATTAAATTTATTTTTTGTGGGGGAGGGTTCACCACAGTGGCTTGCCACTGGGACCCTCACGTGTCGCTCAGGCGTTGCACTACTGCCTGGGCCTGGCGCACCCCAACCAAATCGAAGTTAAATATTTCAATTATACAATTATAATAAAAATCGAACTGATGTAAATAATAATTAATTTAAATGTTCGTATTTGGAGGTTGTATAATTATATATTTAGAATCTCTGGATAGTTATTTGCAAATTAGAACTACAATTTGTTGATTTTTGAATTCAATATTTAAATTATCAAGGATATATAATTATTTTTTAGCATCTTTTTGGATGTTTTGTTCTTTACAAAGTAGAACTACAATCTGATATATGAATTCAATATGTAAATTATCACGGATATATATAATTATTTTTTTAGAATCTTTCTGAATGTTTTGTTCTTTACAAATTAGAACTACAGTTTTAGTGAATAGAGTTTCTCTTCTGGTCTGATATTACGTTTTTGCCCTTGAATGGAGACACCACCATCTTGCAAAGGAAGCAAAGAGAGGAAAAACCTCTGCACGCGTCTCCCCCAAAAACCCACGGGCGCCGCCGCTGCGAGGAGGCGGAGGCGCAGTAGCTGACCAATCCCGTCTCCTACTCCCATCCGATCCGGCGAGGTGGACGCCGCCGCACGGAGGTGACGACCACGATGAGGCGCGCGTCGCGTCTCCACGCGCTCGCCTTCGGCCTCCCCCCTCTGCTGCCGCCTCGCGCGCAGCTTCAGGTGAACCCTAGAACACCACATCGGTCGGGAACGCGATGGCAACGAGATGGACTGTGTGATTTGATGATTTATCGATGTGTGTTCGCGCTGCAGGGGATCACTGAGCCGGGTGCCGCATCTCGGCTCGGGGCCGAGTTCCTCGCCCGCGCGCTCGCCACCGGTCTTCCTGCTCCGCGGCGTCCTCGCGCGCTGCAGGTTCAGGTGAACCCTAGATGCCTCGTCCTCTACTCCGCATCCAAAACGCGGTAGCACCCTTGATAGACTGGGGGATTGGATTTGATTGGTTGTTGATGCGTGTTCGTACTGCAGGGGATCACTGAGCCGGGAGCTGCATCTCGGTTCGGGGCTGCGTTCCTGGCGCGCAGGGGATTCTCCACAGACGCCTCGGCTGCGGCGCAGGACAGCGTGAAGCCTGCAGCGGCGACCGGTGGGGAAGGGGGTGATGGGAAGTCCGGGAAATCTGAGCAAGGGGATGCCGGAAAGTCAGTACGAGGAGGGGTGAGTCCTTCAAAATGTCTTACTGGAATCCTCTGGAGTGGAAATCGATCCAATTGCTTGAAATGCTTGATCTTCTAGGGACCTGCTTAGGCGGCATTATTCAGTACTTTATTAGAAAGAATTTTGCTTTCTCGCAGCCGGTGTCTTGGTTGAGCTTTCTCCTGCTTCTCGTGACTGGAGGAGGGATAATTGTGTACTACGACAAGGAAAAAAAGCATCACATTGAAGGTAGATTACTATGGTGAGTTTGTTTTTGTTTCCTGTGGTGCTAGGGTGCCTCTAAAACACATCAGAAGATTGTAATTGTATTGTGGTCAAATCAACTTACTGAAATTCTATGGATAACACCTAGAAAGATATTACCTGCTGAATATGTTGTATCTATGGTAGAGCAACTTAGTAATTATTAATGCATTGCACTATGCATTCTTTTTCATGGTTATTGCTTACTTATGAACTGAAGTATTACTTTAGAAAATACAACATTTACTGTGAGCTGTCTCATGCTATATTGTATGTAAGATGGAGAGGCAAAACGAACTAGCTGAACCAGCAGATGAGCAGCCCAACTTCGCAGAATTGGCTTGCTGTTGCTTAAGTTCATTTATCCTGTATTGCATAGGTGCCGTGACTACAAAACTAGTGACATCAGTTTCAAGAACAGAGGTTCATACCCTTCATATTGTTCTGAAATCACTCCAGTTGCTTCCTTCATAGCTGCATTTTACAAATGCATACCCGTAGTACTTTCTCTGAATCTACTCCATTTGATGCACTTATATAGTTCATTACTGCAATTTATAGACTTACACCCTTCATATTTTTTCTTTAAAACCACTGAATGTGATTCCTCCATAGCTGCATTTTCTTTGCACGCATGACATGGTTTTTAAGGCGTCGCGAAGGTGTCATGCCGCTCTGCTGGCTCCAGGGCGTCCTGATGCCTTACCAGCCTGTGTATGGTGACCCCAATCCCATGCCAGGAGAGAAGAGTGGGATTATGGCGACCCCAAAACATCACCAAAAGAAAGAAAGAGATAGAGATAGGGTTCCATCTTATCTGGAACCCTAGCAGCAGCAGCAACGTCTCAGAATCCACAACTCCCATAACCATCAGCTCTGGCTGCGGCAGATCTGTGTGTCCCTCACCTCCCCCTGGCATCCTCGTTGCTCCATCCACCGCTTCCATCCTCTGCTCGGCTTGGCTCCTGTTTCCTTCCTCTTTTCTTCGCTTGGTTTTCTCATGTGGTGGTGGCTGTGGACATCTAATGCACGATGCTTTTAGGGCAGAGATGTTTGACCAATAGGTTATTGGGCTTTGTGGGCTGGTATGAGGGTTGGTTTGATGGGCTGTTTTGTCATTTTTTTTCCATACCAAATTATTCCCTATATCTCTGATCGCTAGCAGGGTATCTTCTTAGGGCGTCGCCACGCCATACCGCCATACCGCAATAGGGATGAGGTGGGTGTGCAGCGCCTTAGCTCCCCATACCACCTTAATAACCTTGACGCATGATTAGAAAGAAAAGGAGGGGGATTATAGTCATTAAACAAGAGATGTAAAGGCTGCTCGTTACTTGCTTATCAGTGAAACCTTCGTAGGTCGGTGAAAGTACTGTATGGTATGGAAGCCTAAAACCTTATGCATATGGAAGTTGAAACCCCTATATTACGAGCTCTGTGCATTTTTATGTGAACTTTTCTTTGGTTAAGAGTATATTTTATTCAGTTTTGCCAAACCTCTATGTGGTAGGAATAAAGGCAAATGCTTAATGGGAATTCAATCTGCAGTAGGAATTTATCAGGCTCTTATAGTCGCCTATGCTCATTGTTGAATTTCTCATGTATTTTTTCTCTTGACACATCTTTGCCAGAATTGAAGAATAGAACAAGTGCTGTCAAGCAAGAATCATCAGTAGGCACTGCAGCCATCGGTGGTCCATTCAATCTTTTGAACCATGATGGGAAACCTGTCACGCAAAAGGATTTCTTGGGCAAGTGGACTCTGCTATATTTTGGCTTCACACACTGCCCTGACATTTGTCCAGATGAACTTCAAAAGATGGCTTTGGCAATTGATAAAATAAGTGAGTCAATTTGATTTTTGTGCTTTGGGTACAATTTTGTTGATAAATCACTGTATACATGCTTATAATGTAGCCAAACATCTTGTCCCTGTGGTAAGCGCCATGACACTGTCACTGAAAAGTTCATTGAAACCAATTGGAATACTCTAGCCTCCCCCAACTTGCTTTGGACTTAAGCCTAAAGGCTGTTGTTGCTGCTTACAAGTTAGGTGTGGCTGTGCATTATTTCACTACCTAACCAATAAATTGCGCTAAAACAAAATTTATATACTCTTGACATCCATATAAAAGAATATACAGGTATGAACCTTATTTAAGTTAACTTAGTGATGGCATTATCCACTTCCCAATGGAAATCTGTAGTGTATTTAGTTGTGCAGTTGATATGCCTAATGGAGCATATCCCTGGACACATAATATATTTTCTTGTTTTTTTCCTGTTTCTGTGTCTTCGATTGAGGTCTATACATGAAAGCAATGTAAAAACTTGTGTTGATTCCAGAGGAAAAGGCAAAAATGGAAGTTGTGCCAGTTTTCATCACAGTTGATCCTGAGAGAGATACTGTAGAGCAAGTTCGTGACTATGTTAATGGTACGTGCTTTTGCTTCAACAGTTCATTTTGATATCCATTCCTTTTTCTTCTAGTTGCAGCTTATCTTTTATTTGCTTTCTAATCATGACGAGCAACCTGTGTTTGGCAGAGTTTCATCCAGATCTAATAGGACTAACTGGCACAACTGATGAGATAAGAAAGGTTGCTCGTGCTTATCGAGTTTACTATATGAAGACAGAGGAGGAGGGTTCTGATTATCTCGTTGATCACTCGATTGTCATGTAAGTCATTTTTAATATATCTTGTACAGTTTCATTGCTTAACTTTGACTTACTGATGGTGTGCAATCAAGATGCCCTAGTAATAGAGTTGTTTGGTCCTATGATATGGCAAATCTATCAACCCAAAAGTGAAACAATAACTCCTTCCACTTCATTGTTTGTAACATTTTAGAATCCATGTCTTAATACGATATATTGGCAACATGAAAACTAGTTTATTAGGCTAAATTTTTTGTTAAGATCATATGTGCTATATTTCATTAGTATAAACTATATAAAAATAAAAAAAGTTATTCAAAGTCATATTTTGGAGAACCATGGGCGTACCGCTGTAGTAATAATATCTGTAGTTTGGACATTGTATCTTCTTTTAAGAGATTATAGCACCGCACTACTGCAGTTGTTGACTAATCCTTTCATAATTTTAGGCAGCCTCAGATTTGTTGATGCTCCTGCCACACCATTGTTCTACTTGTAGAAGGAAATAAATTATCATATACCTTGTTAAGTTGTTGGTCATGTACTCGCAGGTACTTGATGAATCCAAAGATGGAGTTTGTGAAATTTTATGGCAAGAACTACGATGCAGATTCTCTTGCTGATGGCATCATCAAAGAAATTAAAGGGCACCAATAAAGATAGCTGACCCACATTAATCTGTCAAACTAGTTTCTGAATCTCCCCAACAGATTTTATCTATGTACACAATTGCAAACAATGGGTGGCGTTCAAGTTCACCCCACGTAGCTGTTGTTTTTGCTTTGCTTTGATCAAATTCAGTTTAGGATATTCGAATTTTGAGGCACTTCGACCTCATCAGATTTTGGTGAACCGTGTTGAACTTTGAGGCAAAAACTTCATTCATTCATAAATAAATATCAGAGCTTAATTATGCAGCATTTGGTTATTATGCCACTCATAATATTGCCTCCCGAGGGAATATCCAAGTCGCCTCCAGATCCTGGCCGTCCGCCGTCGCCATCAACGGCAGGAGCTCATCCGGCCTCACACACCCGAAGCTGCTCCCCCTCAGCGAGCAGCGCTGCTCCCTGGTGTGCCACTCGTTGCCGGTGCCGTCCTCGAGGAAGAAGACCTGATCGGCCCACCTCTTGCCGGCGACGGGCACCGCCCTGGAGCACCACCACCCAACGAACAGCGCGCGGTCGCCGACCTCGTCACCGATTGTCGTGACCTGCCTCCACCGCGACCTCCGGAAGTGGGCCTTGAACACGGCGAAGCGATCCTGCAGCTCCGCCGTGTGCAGCCACGGCCGCGTCCTAACCGGCGGCGAGTGCTGGACCTCCCGGCGGACGAGCAGCAGCTCGCCGCCGGACTCCACGAGGTAGTGCAGCGTCACGCGGAGGAGAGCAGCCGCCCCTGGTGGCTTGCCATTGATCACTCGGTCGATGCGGGAACGGCCGGTGGCTCGCCGTCCTTGGCGGCGAGCGTCACGGCGAGGAGGTCTGATGTGACCATGGCTACTACGGATACAACCGTTGTTCACATCATGGATCAACAAGAAGACAGCAAGATCAAGTCCTCCAAGTGCTGGAATCCAATTCGGCCACCTGCAGCAGCGTTGACTTCAAACGGCCGCCAAATCTGCATACGAGCTCTGTTTTCGGCCCGTGAGTACTTGATGGAAAGCTCTCAAAGTCCTCTTTCCAATGGATCCAGCCTCATCTCCAGATTCTATTTTAGTTGGCCACAATTACAGAAATAAGGTGCTGCGTCACCTATAATGGGCCTATGGACTTGTAACTTCATCTGGGACCCCGGCCCATGTGGGGCCCATGTGGGGTGCACCCCAATTTGGTGGAGCACGACCCTAGGGACCCATAGGTCGTCCTCCCACCTCCTTAAATAGCTAGGTACCCCTTTAGGGTTTCTTGGGTTTTGTTAGATTAAAGTTTAGCCATTGCTACTTGCTTGCAGCGCGCGTGTCGGCTAGACCGTCCGTCTGCTTGTTCTTCGGAACCCCAACTTATCATTTGTATTCAATTCCTATTTGCAATTCAGATTGCTTTTATCTTGTTCTTGCTAGTTTCTTCGATTTGCTTGCAGGAATAAGGTTGATCTGCATCGATAAGATCAACAACCCACGGAGAGGTGTATCGATCGCTAAGGCGCAACACAACGTCTCGTACGGTTGTAGTCGGATCATCAACGTGTCTCCCAAATCGTAGTTATCTTAACTCACCGAAAGATCGGGCCAAATCATATCCTTGAGCGCATCGAGTGGAGCTCAGGGTTTATCAAGTGGTATCAGAGCTTTCGTTGCTCGGTGAGTTTTTATCTACCTGTAACCAGAAAATAGCCATAAAAAAAATTGCATCCTTTACCTAGCCATATTTGTGCCACTGCATTGTTCTTTTCAGTTTTTGCTTTGTTGAGTTTTGCGTTGCATCGTCGAGTCGTGTTGCTGGTCTTAGCGTCTAGTCCGTTTAGAGTTTCGAGTTCTTGTCACGGTTAGTACCACTGTCGCCGTCGTCACCGTGTCTTCGTTGTCATCGGGATCTTCGAAAACGGAATCGTGTCGCCGCTAGGGTTCCGTTTTTCTTGTTTCGGGCATTTTCTGTCGGTTGGTTTTGGAGTTGTGGAGTTGCATCTAGGGTTTCGGTTCTGTGGTTGCACACTGTCCCGTGCGTTTCTGTTGCGCGAGAGAAAGAGATTAGATTAGATTAGATTGGATTGGGTTCTATTTCGGGCTGAAAAGGAGAAAAAAAAGAAGTACCGAATTTGTTTCTTTATTTTCACGTGGGGCCTTTCCAAATCAAGGCCGAGTGGGATCAATCTGCCGTGCGTTATCTCGTGGCCGAGAAGGGTGAGTCCGACTCTCCTCTCTTTCAATCTATACCGTGATTTGTCACACAGTTTGGTGAAAAATTTCCAAGTGTCGGATTCAAGATCTGTTTGCAAAAACGGAACCTATGGGACGAGAGCATTCCATTTTTGTATAATTTTAATTTTAGGGTTTACACTTTTACATTCGAGTCCCTGTAATTTTTATATTTACAATTGAGTCGCTGTAATCTTGCATCCAGGTCCTTGAGTCGTTTTTGCTGAAAAAAAGTCAAAAAAAAGAAAAAAAGGCAGAAAGGTGCTTAAGAAAAGGAAAAGAAAAGCCGCACCAAAAAAAGGAAAGAAGGAAAAAAAAGAGAAAGAAAGAAAGAAAAAAAAAGAAAGAGAAAATTAGTTGTTATCTTTGAGATTGCTTTCACGTATCAGAGTTGTGCTTGAGTTGTGCTATCTTGTGGTACCGTTTGTGTCTAGGCTCGCGTCTCTAGTACGTTCTAGCCTAGGACCAGCACGGTACTTGCCTTTGAACGATTATTCAACTTTGCATTCTCTGATTTGAGCATTTGCTAATCCTTTGCTACATATTTAAGCCTACCCAGAGCTCCACAGATTTGATTGCAGCCGTACAACAAGTATTTGCCAAGGCATCGATACATCCAACCTCCATCGGGGTGCTTGGTTGAGTCGGTGTATATCACCATTCCGCTTGCATTGGTAAGAACTTGTAAGAGCTCGGTTAAAAGCTTAAGTGTATGTGATATTTGAGCGTCCAATACCTAGTAGTTAATAGGAACGTGCATATTTTTGTATGTTTCTTGTTTTCTACTAACAATGGCAGCGATGCGGAAGACGATTGGGAATAGCTGTGCTCAACATCGACATCTTCGTCAAGACATGAGGAGTAATCAACATGACCATTATGAGGTAAGTGATGATGTTCTAGCTAAGATCAAATCTGCACTACCTTATTTTGAAGGAAATTATGATCCTCATGCTTACGTTGATTGGGAGCTTGCTGTCGATCAGAATTTCAAAAATATAAATTGACTGAGAATCATATGGTTATGTGTGCCTCTAGTGTTTTAGTTAAACATGCTTCTGATGATTGGAAATATCTTTGTAGGCATAACAAAATACCTCAATCTTGGAAAGACATGAAACGATATTTCAGAGATATTTATGTTCCCATGTATTATGCTGATATTCTGTTCAACAAACTGCAATGTTTAAAGCAAGATACTAAAACTGTTACTTCATACTATCACGATATGCGTGCTTGTTTATTACGCTGTGGTTTAGATGAATGCGAAGAAGCTTCAGAATTGAGGTTTTTGCGTGGGCTTAACAAAGAAATTTAGGATATGCTCGCTAGTCAAAGATATAGATCTCTTTCTCATTTATTACAACTTTCTTGCAATGTGGAAAAACAAATTGACAATGTTAATAAGCAATAAATTGTGCCCGTGCCTCCTGTTACTAATAATTTGCAGGAAGTAAATAGTTGTCAAAAGGAGGAGAAACACATACTTGAGAAGAAAGGGGAGAAGCATGAAGCACCTGCGACATCTGAAGAAAGTTTGGAAGGTAAATTAAATGGTGCTGAGATAAATGAATGTGAGTATTCTCAAGCTGAGCTACAAATGTCCACTTTTCGTGCTATAGTAGAGCAACCTTTAGTGGAACCAATTGCTGAGATTCCTTTGTCACAAGATGATTTGTTTGTTGTTCCTTGTGGTAAAGAAGAGTTGTGTGATAATGCTTCACTTATATCCATGCCACAACTAGTGAGTGAACATGTCATTTCTAGTGTTAGTTCTTTATGTGCTGATTTTAAGCATGTTATTCACATTGCTAATGAAGTAGAGGAACGTGAATTGATATCTTCTTTAAATATTTTGGGCTGTATTCAGTTTGATAAATTTTGTGAGCTCGACAATTTGAAGGAGAAATTATTTGTTAAGTCTGATTTGAGATGTCCAATTAATGCTATTTTTCATATCTTTGGAGGATATACTGATGGAATAATATATTTGGTGCATAGAGTTTATATATGTTCAGATTTGGAACCTCCTGTAGTTATGCAAGGCAGCAGTAGGCTAGAGAGTATTGTAACGACTAATTATGTTATCTCGAGTCTGTCTTGTTTTGATTTTGTGAAACAGGTTCTTTTAAATGGACTACGTGAAGAGAACCTTATGGAAAAACCGAGGATGGTTTTCCGTGAAGAAGGGGAGGATGATGTGACCATGGCTACTACGGATACAACCGTTGTTCACATCATGGATCAACAAGAAGACAGCAAGATCAAGTCCTCCAAGTGCTGGAATCCAATTCGGCCACCTGCAGCAGCGTTGACTTCAAACGGCCGCCAAATCTGCATACGAGCTCTGTTTTCGGCCCGTGAGTACTTGATGGAAAGCTCTCAAAGTTCTCTTTCCAATGGATCCAGCCTCATCTCCAGATTCTATTTTAGTTGGCCACAATTACAGAAACAAGGTGCTGCGTCAACTATAATGGGCCTATGGACTTGTAACTTCATCTGGGACCCCGGCCCATGTGGGGCCCATGTGGGGTGCGCCCCAATTTGGTGGAGCACGACCCTAGAGACCCATAGGTCGTCCTCCCACCTCCTTAAATAGCTAGGTACCCCTTTAGGGTTTCTTGGGTTTTGTTAGATTAAAGTTTAGCCATTGCTACTTGCTTGCAGCGCGCGTGTCGGCTAGACCGTCCGTCTGCTTGTTCTTCGGAACCCCAACTTATCATTTGTATTCAATTCCTATTTGCAATTCAGATTGTTTTTATCTTGTTCTTGCTAGTTTCTTCGATTTGCTTGCAGGAATAAGGTTGATCTGCATCGATAAGATCAACAACCCACGGAGAGGTGTATCGATCGCTAAGGCGCAACACAACGTCTCGTACGGTTGTAGTCGGATCATCAACGTGTCTCCCAAATCGTAGTTATCTCAACTCACCGAAAGATCGGGTCAAATCATATCCTTGAGCGTATCGAGTGGAGCTCAGGGTTTATCAAGGTCCTCGTTGTGGTCCACGGCGTAGAGCTTGCCCTGGTAGAACGCCATGTCTTTGATCCGCCTCCAGCCGTCGCCGCCGGTGACGGACCACGCCGCCGCCCCTGGCTGGCACAGCGCGAACTTTCCGTGCCTCCCTTCGCCGACGACCGCCGCCACCAGGTCGGCGGCGGGGGACACGGCGAGCTTGAGCAAGGAAACCGCGGCCTGCGGCTCGCCGGTGCTCTCGCGCGGGAGCCACGTGGGCCTGCACCACCGCAGGTCTCGCTCGTCGGCGGCGACGATGGGTTCGTGATTGGCATGGAGACGGGACAAGCTGGGGAGCGGCGCCATGGCGACGGCAACGGCGGTGGCGGCCTTGGAGTTGGAGAACGGGTCGACGAGCAGGTACGCGCCGTCGTCGTGGCGCCGGTACACGAGCCACTCGCCGCAGGAACCGAGCCAGCCGGCGGCGGCGGGCAGCCAGAACGGCCGCGCGTCCTCCGGGAAGAAGCCGCGGAAGCTGCCGTCAGTGAAGCAGAGGCACGGCGACAATGGCGGCGGCGAGCGGTGCTGCCGCGCGGACGTGCGCCACGAGCGGCACGTGGCGCCGAAGCAGATGCGGTCGGCGTAAGACGGGAGGCGGCGGAGGATCTCGCCGGCGACGTCCAGCGGGAGGTCCCGCCACGACGACGACGCCGGCGGCGAGCACGGCGACGTCGTTCGCGCCCTTTTGCGCGGCCTCTGCGCCATCTCGTCTGCGCGCAAAAGAGAACAAATGAGGGCAAGGTGTCTCTCGAGTCTCGACACGTATATTTATAGTCTACTGACCATTTCCGATTCGTTTACGCCTTGCGGCATATGGTAATTTCCGATTCGAACAACAGAAATCTTGGTCGTCCATCTACCAGGCTCGGACTTGTCTGCGGTTTTGGAATTTCATTTTGTTTATTTACCCCTGAATGGCTGAATCCCATCTCATATTCTCAACTTGCTCTCTTTGTTTCGAAACAAATAGTTTCATCAACTCACAAGGACATCAACGTGACCTTAAAAAAAATACGGAGTAGCAGTACAAATTAAACCGGTGTAATTCAAAGTGCTATCCGAATTTCTGTTTACGTGAAATTTGCATATGCAATTTGGGCTTTTAGTTTGTTGTCCAAACTAGTCCAGACTAAAAAAAAATGTTCTTCTAATAAAACTAGATATCCATTTGGTTTGTTTCTTGTAAAATTATCATTGCTAAAATTTTGACAAGAAACACAAACAAAAGAAAATGTCCATTTGGTTTATTACTTCAAAATTATCATAGTGTCCTCGCAAAATAATTTTTTTTAAAAAAAACACTGTCCAATTTTTGGCAAGAAACACAAACAAAAGAAAGCTTTGCATCTGGGCGCTGGGCATGTCAGCCCAGATGCACCCAGACCTGAGTCACCCACACCCACCGAGCCGCTCCTCCTCGCCGCCTCTCCTCAGTCCTCCCCTCCCCTCTCCTCTCCGGCAAGGCAGCAACAGTGCAGCACCACCACCACCGGCTCTCCTCCTCCCCGCCGCACCGCACCGCACCACCATGAACACCAACACTCAAACCGGCGCTGCTCCTAGCCGGGCTCTCACTCCGGCCCGGCGATCTCCGCTGGCCGGCAAGATGGCGGTATGTAATGTACGCCCCTACCCTCCCCGCCCCGTCGACCAATCCACCTGCAGCCCCCGCTCCTCGCTCCGTGCCGTCCTGCTCCGCGTTTCTGATCCAGTTCCGACGGCAAGCCGGAGCGCACGCGGCGGCCATCTCGACGGCGGAGGGGTCTCCGCCTGCTTCTCGTTACGCCGGCGAGTAGCCCTCGTTTCCTCCGCCGCCTTGTCTTAGTTGGGCTTTTTGGGCCGGCTCAACAAGTTCCGGTCCCGGCCCAACATTGGTAACGGGCCGAGCCGAACCGCTGTTTTTTAAGCCTCGCGCGTGCCCGCCTCCTTTCGCTAGACATCGTCTTCCTTTCGCCCTCTGCTGCTCTCCGTTCTTCTCCTTCCTGACACAATCAAGAAATCGGCTGCTCCCTCTTCTCCTTTCCGCAAGAACAAATCAAGAACCCTAGAGAGGAGAGTAGAGGATCAGAGGGAACAGGATTCCTGGCAAGGGAAATATCCATAGTTGATTCAAGCCATGAAGTTGGCGCTCCTTTCGGACGGTGACATCCCCGACAGCCAGGATGATCAAGGCTGCGGTGGCAGAAAGGATGGGCGACAGGTCCTAAAGAGAGGAGGAGGAGGAGGAGGAGGCAAGAGGAAGAGACGGGTTTTCTTGGAGGAGGATAACGATGAGGAGGATGCTACCGCTGCAGCGATGGAAGTTGATCAAGAAGCCGTGATACTTTCCTGCGCGCGTGGAGACCCTGCGGGCGTCTCGACGGCCAAAATTCATGGAGGCATCGATAAACAGGTGCGTAGTATGGGCCTATGCTTGATGAAGCTGTGGTTTTTCCTTCTTTCATTGCTGTGTTTTGATTCTTGGGAGCATGGAAAGCTTAAAGATGCAGTTCTGCATGCGCAGGGTGGACAGGACAGCAGCAAGCAAAGAAAGAAGAGCTGCAGCACGGTTAGGAAACTACAATTGAGAGAAATCGGATTTCACTGCACTTTCAGGACATGCGGCAGCAGCAGATTCGTGCCCACACCCTCATCTTTCTCACATGAGATCTTCTCGAAGATAAAGAACAATAAGGTAGATTATTGTGACTTTTAAGTTCTTGCAGACTAACATGTCTTTTCTGTTCATTTCATTTGTTGACTTGATGAAATTGCTATGCTTGATTATTCTGGGTTGTGTCCTCTTTTGGAGGGAAAATAATTTGAGGTTTCCTTGGAAATTTTGATGAAGTTGGTACTAAACTTCCTTACTGTGTGCCTCTTCTCAAAGAATTAGGTCCGTGCATTGAGGACACAACAATCGTCATCTAAACCTCCATATTGTTACGTTTCGTTAAAAAGGTTGCATCTGATCAGAGAAGTTCTTCACTTTGTATCTGTGGCTTATGATTATTAATTGCTAGCACTGAAATTGTGTTGCACCATGATTTTATATGAACAATTCCGTAGTAAAAATTAGTAAGTTCTGTAGCATACTCTTTTTCCCCCTGATATCATGTGTTTTGTATTTCCTCTACGTATTGTTCTGATTGTTCAATGGAATCAGGTATTCGCGGTGCTCTACAGTCCTTGTTGTTGTTTTATGTTGCAATTCTTTCATTCTGTGGAGCCCTTGATTTCAATAAAATCTGTCATGCATGTTGTCTAAAAAGCTTCTTGCATGCTATGTAGTCTTAGAGAATAGAACTATCATACAAGTATATACTAATTTCTTGATTGTAGTGGAAGTGATCAATATTTATGTTCTGTCGAAACTTTATACGCTCAGAACTTTCGCTCAGTCGATGTGATTTTGAGAAGTAATCCATGACCTCTTGCCTCCTGTTCTTAGGTAGCTCGACATTCATACGATAAACATTTTCCTGCTCCCAGACTAGCAAATCGCTACTCATATTGGTATTATGCTTCTAGCTTGTCATTCAAAACGTGAAGGCACTTCTCTAGTATGCTATGACCTATTTGAATTCCAATAAATTTGCATTATTTTTAAGGTGTTGTGCTCACTTGAAAAACAACATGTGGTTTGGCAACATAGAAGTTAGATTTTGTTTGAGTCCCTCCAGTCTGTTCGTGCTTGATCAGATTTTCATGGTTATTATCTCTAGTAGTTCCCTGTTTTATCTTCTAGCCTTTTTTCTTAACCTTTCTTGTGCTGTTCCTAGCTGAATAAATTGCAGATAAGTATAACTAACTGAAGTTTCTTGTAGGTCGTATTTGATATCTACAGATGCAAGGATGTCATTCAACATTTAGAGAGGCCTATCAGGAAGTGATCTGCGGTTCTGCAGATTCTTCCCTTAAAAGATATTGTTGCTGTAGTGTTATCCTCTGGTTTGAGCTTTGTACTCAGCAGAGGTAATTATTAAAATTTTGTAAATAAATTCGATGAAAAATGAAATGTACTCAAACACTAATCTCTTTTGTTGCAGTAACAAATAAGATGGTATCAATCCTCAACAAATATGATGATGAAATAATTGTCAGTATATTCTATAACAAGGAGGACAAATCTGTAATTACAACCTCTTCCTGATTGTTGGATGGTTGCATGTCTCGTCAGCTAACATCAACCCCACTTGAGTAAGGAACCTGGAATCAGTTTCTGAGTACTAGTTGCCATTTGTGGTCTTACTGTGATATCTTCTAACCGTGATGTTGATTTGATTTCACAGGTGCATCGGGTCAAATAATCGGAATAGTGGTCAGCAGATTTTTGAATCAGAAGATATAAAATGGCCGGATAGTGTGGATTTTGATGCACCAAATGCAAGAGCATTGATACAGCAACAAAGGTATATCATTTTTATCATGTGACTATGAACCTTGCAATGATCACCAAACAAACATAATATTCTTTTTTTTCTGCAGCAACTACCGAGTTTTTGACCTAAAGGATTATTCTCTGCTGTATCAAATACCTGATGTGAATGTCCATCAAGTAACTTTTAGGTACACCATTGTTTACTTCTTCTACTGTGTTCATTTGTGGATTTTTTTTATTTTTTTATCCTGAACTTTCTCCTTTTTTCCTTAGGCCATCATTGTTCCTTGTAAAGCTGGAGCAGGCACAGAATGTCTATCCTTTCAGGATATTTTGTGCTCAGAGATTTGAAGAAATGCATTCGTTTATGCTTGTTGGTAGCTCAAAACGACCTGAGATTCAGCCTCTACATGACAAGATGATAATAAAGCAGAATTTTGCGAATGAGAATGGAAACATTCAAATACTTGATGTAAGATATATTTAGTATTAATCACTTTGTTATTCATTTTGTTGTGCACTCCTGATATTTTTTCAATCTATCCATATTTTAATGTAGTTGCGTAGTTCAAAGATCACCGAAGTAACTATTGGGGTGTATGAGTTCCGTGCACTGCATGGGAGAAACTTATTCTTGTCTTTCCAGAAGAACTCAACAGAGCTGAGAGAACTTGAAGGAGATATAGTCAGAAATTTTGAGGATCACGTGCTAGATGAACTGAATTGTGTGGATGAGAAATTGTTCATAACAAAAGATGAGGATGTTATTATTTCTGGATGCAAATCTGAAGGTAAAGATATAAATAGCAACTGAGATCTGCTACACTGTCAAACAGATGATTTAACAAGAATATTCATTTTCACTTTCAGGTACTGGAGCGGTGCATATAAGCTCCATAGAAAGTGGCAAGTGCATAAGAACCATCAATACCAAAGTTACTGTTTCAGCACTGTCATATGATCCTGATTTGAATGAGATTTACATTGGCACGTCAAAGGGGAAAGTTCAAGTATGGAGTGCCTGATTCTACACGTTTTTAACTATGTCAATGGTAAATGCATTTTCTTCAACAGTTCATTTTTAATATTTGTACTTTTTTTCTTCTCTTAAACTTGTTTACCATTTCAAAAATTAATTGCAGCTTCTCCTTTGTTTGGTTTCTAATCATGATGAGCAACTTGTGTTGGAGGAGGGTTCTGATTATTTGTTGATCACTCAATTGTCATTTATATTGTTTTCAATCTTTCTCTTGTACAGTTTCATTACTACAGTGTTGACCTACTGACAAGGCAAATTTATGTGCAACCCAAAAATGAAAGGAAACCACAATATACTTTTTCTTTTTTATTTGACACTTCAGCATCCATGGCTTGATACAATCTATTGGCTACACTAGAGCTAGTTTATTTAGATCATGTTTGTTGTTATGTTCATAAGAAATGTATTTCATTAGTATAAATTATACAAAAGTAATGAGTAGTTATAGTCAAAGTAACATTTTGGAGAACCATGAAAAGGCAAACTACTGTGTAAAAAGAATGGGGTATCGGTAGTTTGGCCATTGTATCTTTTTTAAGGTATTATAAGTACCACAGTCAATGATTAAACAATTCATAACTTAGGCAGCCTCAGATTTGTTGATGTTCCTTGTTAAGTTGTTTCTGTGTTCTTGCAGGCACTTGCAGATTTTGAGGCATTCTACCCTCGTATCAGATTTAACCTCCACAGAAGTTGAAAAGCACCAATAAAGATAGCTGATCCTGATGCAAAACTTTCTGAATTTCTGCACCCATGTAAAAACTTATCCATGTAAAACTGCAAACAATGAAATGGATGGCGCTTATTGAGCTGTAGTCGTCCGGTAGCGTTGTTTCTGCTTTGTTCATTCATCAAGATTGGGATGTTCAGATTTTCGAGGCATTTTACCTCATCAGATTTTGAAGAACCGTGTTGAACTTTGAGGCAAAAACTTAATAACATTCATAAATACTACGATGTCAAAACTCAAATTATGCAGCATTGTGCCAATATACATAATCCGGTGCTCAGCCTGCGAGCCATCTCGTTCCCAAAAGAAATGATCTTGGCCATGATATAATCAGATATAATCTTTTCCGGTTCGAAAAATACGACGAGAAGCGGTTTATAGTTTGGATTGGTTTGGGTTTAGATTATATTCTGAATTCCGATCCTGTTTCCTGAACTGTTTATAAACTGACTGCTGCCTCAACTTGATCATTGTTAATGGAACTGAAGTGAATTGGTGAAATATATCACCACCACACCAAGAATAAAAAACATTACCATCATAAACTGATAGAGCAGTCCAAAACCATTAAAAAGAGAGGTCGTGCAAAAAAAAAATCATCATATGCCATCATATTTGGTGGTCTAAAACATCCTACGACACCTCACATATGTAAGTAAACTGCTACTAATCTAAAAACTAAATTGAAACATCCCATGTTTGTTCTAAAGCAGTTTCAGGCTGCCGCTATTCTCTGTGTACCATGAAAAACAATATAGTAGCAGATGTGATACATCTTAATATATATTTTAGTAGATATATATTTTAGTAGATGTAACACATCCAATACTAGATTAATTTTTTTAAGCTTGGAAGTAAGATAATAAGCGTATGAAGAATTAATCAACTAGAGCTCATTTTTTGCCACTTTTCTTGAGACCGGCGCCTCCAAGTGCGCCCTTCTGCGCCGCCTTGGCCCTCAGCTCCTTCAGGGCCTTCTCCTCCTCTTTTTTCTTCTTCATGTTCTCCAGATCGGTCTGTACAACACACAACCATAATTAATTAATCATCAATAATTATAACCACAATTAAGATGCAATCAATCAATCAATCATTGTCGAAATTAACTAAGCAGAATCGCAACAACAATGTATATACCTCGTCGTACTCCTTCTTGGCGGCTTTTGGCGCCTTGAGAGGCTTCTGCTTCCCGCCGTTCTTGAATCCCCCCGACGACGACATGGCCGGACTCCGGAGGTATCGGCCGATTCCGAGATCGGAGCGCTCGCCGGCGACGGAGAAGAAGCTCTCGATGGATGGATCGATCTCTCGCTGTTTCTTCGACTTGACGGCAAAGGCGATCTCTGTAGTTTTAAAGCGGCGGCGTACGTAGCAGAGGTATTTATGGATATGGAGGGATAATAATCGAAGCGGTTTCGTAGTTAACATAACACGTAGTCGTATCGGATTAGGCCGTAGTTGGGCCGGGCCCGATGTGTCACAGGCAGGTGGGCCCATAGCCTGCAGCTCTGCGTGGTGGCCCGTAGTTAACCGGGCCTTAACGGCCCAGGTCAACTGTCATCATCGGCATTAGTTTATCAGTTGGAATAAGTCTATTTTCCTCGCTCGTGTCTTTCCTTGATCGAAAAAGCATTCTTCAACCGCCTGTTGAATCGGCGAGTCAACCACGGTCAACCATCCACATCAGCAAAAACAAAAATACTTACGAAACCACCCAAGAAGTCTATTTGTACCAGTTTTTGAAGATGGAGAAGGTATTATACTTGTTTTTATGGTTGAGGGAGGTAAAGTAGACTTATTCTTTAGCAGTTTCAGGGTTCAGATCAAAACAAGAACAGGTTTTGGACCGGGTGAAGAAACTGAGAGAATATTGAAGATGAAAGCTATTAGACGCCTCTTGATGCCATCGCCGCGTCCTCGTGATGTTCTATGATTAATCCTCCAATTTGATGTCTCCGATGATGCACATATCGATCTATATAAACCCTTTAGAAAGCACCTCGAGTTAGTCTCTCACATGCGTTTTCATCCATCAAACGAGTGTCTTTCATGGTGAGTTAATCACTCAATCCATGAATTTCGCTTTTATTTATCGCGTTTTGTGTGTGTGGTTTTTAACCTTTTATGGTGTTTTTAAATCTACTTGCATGCGTGAAGGGCCTCCAGCCGCTTTTCCTCCGGGCGGTGGCGAGGGTGGCGGCGTGCCTGGCGAGCCGGCCGGCGGCAACGGCGGCGGCCGCCACCGTCCTGTACCACGGCGGGGCGCTGCCGAGGAGCCCCCGGCTGCAACGGCTGGTCTGCCATGAGCTGCTCGACGGCAACGGCCACAACTACATCCTGCATTTCGCCGTCGTTGTCATGAGGTCCTTGGGCTGAGATGACCTAATCTGAACTTGCTCTGGCTTACTCCCTTACTCCCTCCTTCCAAAAAAAAAGACAACCTAGCATGTGATCACTTCTAGTACAACGATAGAGGGTTATGAAGGGGTTACCCCTCTTACGTTACCTTTTTTTGATATAGAGGGAGTAGCTTGGTGAGAGAAATGTACCACTTGACCAGGCTTTACAAAACAGGGAAAACGGTTAGTTATCGGTTCGTGAAAATAGATCGGTTTTAACCGGTTTTCGCATGATGTTGACCAAAAGTCTAGTGTCAGTCAGTTTTTAGTGAATCGGGAGGAGCCGTTTTCACCTTTCCGTAAACCTGCCACTGACCTGATGCAATTCTTTTGAGAAACAAATGAGAATTTAAGAGCAGAAAATAGATGCAGAATTTCATCAATCCCATGCCTTTTTTCTTTCTTGGATTAAGTTGAAAGAATTTCTTTAGTAGTATTGATTGACTAATTGGAAGCTCTCCGAAACAGAAGAAAAAAAATTAGGCGGCTAACGATTAGAAATCCAGAAGAACGTGCATGTAGAAATATAGAATAGCATTGTTCAGTTGTGGTCATATGTATCTGTCGGCGTCGGCAGCGTCAAAGGGCAGCAACGGCCTCATGGCCTTCCCTTGGTGACATAAGTTCAACAAACAATACTCTATGTGCAGGATACCATCATGTTCATATACTCCTGATAGTATGTATGATCATACCATGTCACATCATGACACTGTTTATAATTTCTGCTGGAAGAAAACATTGGAATCTGCTCAGTTCTAGATCTTTCAGTGCTCAGACAAAGTTGATATCCTTTGCAGTTGGCACTTTATACTAGTATCAATATTAAAATCCTGCAAGAGACAGCTTCTTTGTTTCCAGCCCAACATCAGGTATGCATCAGCATCAGACAGTTGAGCCAAACTGTATTTAAGTTTCAGGATCACAGCTGGTCACAGCCTCCAGATGCTGAAACACCAGGTTCCAGAGCCAAAGATCCAAGAAATGCTCAGGCTCATGTGCCAGCATAGATCTCAAAGACAACCATTTGCTCGCACCATATCTGCATCTAATAGCTCATCTCCAGTCAAAAAGAAATGTTGGAAACTTGAAATGCATCAAACTCACATGCTAGCACTAGCAGAAAGAATAATCACTTATCATTATAGCCTCATCAATGGCATCTATACAAGATTGTTTCACTTTCAAATATGAGCACAACAAACGACCACACCCAAACCAATATTGTATGGTATTCCTAAATATTGCCATTTAATTTGGTACTATTCTATCTAGGCATATAGCACTGCAAGCAAGATTACCACCACCAGGAGAGATCCCCTGATTCCTGTGACCACTGACATTGAAAGTTGCTTTGAGAGAAGTTCATGAAAGAACACAGAACCTGCTGAAGCCTGAATACAGTCTTGTGGCAGCTCATAGTCATTCCTTCCTCAGAGCACTGATCCGAGCAGCTAGTTCGTCGAAATCTGGCATGCTAGGGTGTACAATCCCTCTGGACTTGTCTGGCTGCATTGAAATGGACCGAGCAGGAGCCTTAGGCTTCGCACCCAGGTTGCCAGAGTCTGAAGGGAGAGATACAGTTCTTTCTGGAGGATGCTGGGGTGCCCCTTCTCTGTTAGACCGTTCTGCGACTCCATCAGCAGGCTGATCAGCTCGAGGTCGAGGGGTCCTTGATTTTGTTCTTGTTCTATGCTCTTCCCTATCAATGCCTTTCTTGCTGTAGTGCATCAGAAGCTTATCCATCACCCTTTCCTCATCATCACGGCCTCCGCTGCGTGGGTGAGCACTCCTACTCCTGTGTTTCCGATGAGAACTAGGTGCTCGGGGCAAAAGATTGCCAAAATCAATTGCACTGTTGGTCTCATCCCCATCTGACTCATAGTCATTCCCACTTGCTGATCCACTCTGCCTGCTTCCATGTTTTCTTCGTTCACTAGTTCGCTTAAAATGCCTTGCATTATTGACAGCATCATCATCTGGGGGCAGCATATAGCCAACTCTCTGGTCATAATCATCATCGGAACCGTTTCTTCTGCTTGAATGCCTTCGTCGGCCACCAGGAGTTTGACTTATCATCTTTGCCTCATCATCATAGCGATCACCATATGTAGGTGGCTTTGCACTTTTCCTTCTGACGGAAACAGGCTGAAGGGTATCATCATCAGCCGGTCCATCTCTCTGGTGACCGATTTCCCCAGTGTCGTCATGCTTATAACCATCAACAGCTTGATTTGTAGGGTTTGGTTTGACATAAGGTGGACGCATGTTGACTGCCTTCTCCAGCATTTTCTGCCTGTCTTGCGCAGACTGCCCATACTCATCACTTGCTTTGTAGGGCTTAGAATAAGGAGGAGCTTTGTTCAGTGTTTTACCATCCAAAGAACTAGCTGGCTCAATTCCTTGCTTTTCTAGGCCCAGAGTTTTAAGCCCCAAGTCAGCATGTCCCCAGTTGTGATCAAGGCCACCAGCCATGCGCGATCGATGGACATGGTAACCTTTCCCATCAGACCTTTCAGCAGCATCTTCCTTGGGTTCTGCATATGGAGGAGCTGACTTGTCTGCATTCATCAGTTCCCTCCGGTGGTGACTATGTTTTTTGTGGTCTTTCTTGAACTCCTGATCATTAATTTGCTTCAAGTCCGAAGGAGGCACATCATAAGGTATATCTGAGCGGTTCTTCCTGCTTTTCTCCCCAAGCTGACCAATGGCATCAGGGATGACATGAATATCTTTAGGCTTTACAGGCATCTCCTGCTTCCTCTCATGGACTTCAGGTGTCACTTTAGATTTTCTTTCATGCACTGCATGCCTATCCACCTTAAGTTCATTGTGTGCTGATGCTTTAACTTCTACACGCTTAAAAGAACTCTTGTTTTGTAGATCCTGCAGGGGAAAAAAATCAAGACAGCATATAAGTAAACCTACATATATTTAGGATGGATTGCATGTAATGATGTGATTCAGTAAGTCCACTACAATTTTACATGTTTATTTTGAGGTACACCAGATATCTTCTGCTCCAATGCCTTGGAGTTAAATGGGACCGAGAATTCTTCAGCTATGCTTTGCATCACTTGCAACTTCTCTTCATTAGTAAATGACTTGTTCTGAAGCTTCTGAACAAACTGGCCACATAAAGGTTAAGTTAATCAACATTGGTGTGATACGAGAGAGCAACTCAAACACATCAACAAGGACAGTATTTAAGCACCTCAGAGCTAACAAAAGGCTCGACGAAACTCCCATATCTCTCCGTGAACATATGTCTGAGGTCGCACAGTTCAGGCAACTCAGGAAATCTAGCAGTGGCAAAAATTAGAGTTGACACAGCTTCCAAGGCTTCCTGAGGACATTCACTGTAAATGGGCCATCACAGAGTTAGTGATCAAAGATCAATAGCAGCAGAACGAAAGTTGTATATTAAATGATTGCAACGAGAGCTATATCCAACTTTGTAAACAGGCACCTACTCAATTGCTACTGTTACCATAAACAAGTTTGTTTCAGTGTACTATGGCATGCCAGGACACTTTGATATATACTCCATATCAAGACATTGTTAAAGAGAAACCAATAACAACCAATCCCATTTCCCGAATATTTTGTGCTCTTAAGATTAAGGTACTTAAACAAATCAAAATCATCAACAAGCTATGAGCAGCTCCGCAGTTTCCAGATCCTGTAAGTCTAGGAGAACGACATAATGGACAACTGCAGACAATAAATCAATAGCAAAGACTAGGCTTGCTTAGCCTTAAGTCCTTGACTGAACTTATATTGTGTTTTCTATATTTAGGTGGAATATACATGACAACTGGAGTTTTCCATGTCTTGACAAGAATTGATTAAAAGAATCAATCTATGCCAATGCACTAAAAGCAAGAAATGAACCATTCCCATAAGCGGATAAGCCAGGAACCAACACAGCTATTTAAATAGAAAATCTATATGCAGTCATAATTGGGTTCAAACTTCAACAGCTCATATAGATATATCAGAGCAAGAAAATATAAGTATGTGTGTGTGGCAGTGGTCAACTAAAATATATAAGACATCATATGCTGCGATGAGAAATTAACACAAACTTGGAACGTCATGTCTCAATTCTCAACATTGTTTCAGTTGTCTTCATATATAACAATAAACATCAAACATACTTTTGTTTCTGTAGGTTGTTGAGCTGCTTCACTATGTACTCGCAGTACTGCTCGATCATATCATAGCAGGATGCTTGGTTCATCTCAACAATCAGTGCCTCCATCTGCAGCCCATTAAAATAAACAGCAGAAATCAGCAGCATATTTCTACAGTCAACAACCCTACAAGGACTCTCATAAAGGATTCTTCAGTACAAAGCACCAGTTTTTTTAACTGCACCGACACTTCTTGTGCTAAGAACTGAAATGAAAAACAATTTCAACTTTGCCCATCCAATTTGCACCAAGCTAGTAAATCTTTTTCAAGAGCACTAATCAATGCAAGTTGACGCCTAGGGTTGGCAGGCAGTAGTGCAGTACCCGTCCAAAGGCGTGCGGTTCAAGGCGATTGCCGATGAGGTCGGCGACGTCCTTCTTCATGAACTTGACCATCGCTTGCTTCTTCCGCCGCACCAGATCCAGCCTGGTCCGGGTGCACTTGATTGCGTGCTTGCTGCATCACAAACAATTACAAATCCAGAAATTAGAAGAACAAAAATTCCAAGAAATTAAACTGACCCAATCCAAAGGAAAAAGGGGAGTTCAAGAGTCCAAGAAAGAATCCTCAGACATGTAGATGTGGGTCGGAGTGGAACCAATCAAATTCAAAATCCAAACAACTGAAGAACCAACCCCGAGCAAATGCAGTTTCTTGATCTCCAAAAATCCGAACCCTTTTAAACTGCGCAGCTTGAAAAGCTAAACAAATCGACAGCAAAGAACTCCAATAAATCGATTTTGGACTCCACAAGAACAGCAAGGGGGGACTTCAAGAACCGCTCGACCTGAAATCCCAAGAACCATTAACCAAGAAGAAATATTTCTTTACCATTTGTTGTAGAACTTGGAATTGAGCAGGCTGTCGAACATCTTCGTTCCCTTCTCTTCTCTCTCGTGCTTCTCTCTTCTCCCCTTTCTTCTCCCCCTCTCTCTGCTTTAACTAGTGGCAGAGGAGATGGGGGGCAGAGAAAAGCCAAAGCTTAATGGTGGCGTGAAAGCATGAGAAAAGATGAGAAAAGGAGATGAATTTGGGAGGAGAGAGAGAGATTGTGGGGTGGAAGAGTGGAGGAAGTGGAGGTAGTAGTGGAGAAGGAAGAAATCAAACAATATGAGCTGTTGCTGAGGAGAAGCCAGGTGGCCAGGTGTCTCCTCCTGTTGCTAAAAAAATGAAAAAAGATTGGATTTTTAGGATGGAAAAAATGAAAAATACTCCTGCTTTTTAGATGGAAGAGGTAACTGGTCTTCTGAATTTACACTCTTTTATTGTCCATTTGTGGTGCAGTTAAATGGCATGTAGCACACTATTTGAGGAAATCTGAGAAATGCTAGTAATAATAATAATCCTAACTCTACTGTAAAGGAATTATCTTGAAAATACTTTTACAAATCACAACCATGATGTTACATGGAAAAAAATGAGTACAGTACATGGAAATAATCAAGATTAGCTAGAGTTTAATTTTTCTTACTCTTACATGATAAGTGTCCCTTACCTTTTGTTCTTTCTTTTTCAGAAAAGAAAGAGAGTGCATTGAATGTACTTATTGTACACTCCATAAGAGATAATCAGTGCACTCACCATATTGGACCCCACCCACAGATTAAAAATAAATGCCAACAAAAACTCTGCACCTCCCCAGCTCTCCTATGGACACTTTCAGGCTTCACATGTTGTACAGCAGGTAGAGAATCTTAATCACGCCGATTAGTCTTAATAAGGCTGTCAGTGGTAGTATATGGCATATAGATTATACTCTTATCTCCTCCACCTTACCAGACACAACGCTGACTCATTCTGCTCCACTTATCCAGCTCATGGAATAATCCCTTTGTTTAGCTGTATAACTATACAGTGAATTCTGACCAAGTGTAAAACTCTAAAATAGTTTATAATGCAAAGAAAATTGCAAAAAAAACACTAAATGTTGATAACATAACAAACCCAACTAACCTTAATCAAACACAGACCAATTTGAAATGGAACTAGTACAAAGTTTCATATATTGCGAATGCCAGAGACAATCGTCTACTCAAAGTAGACCCCCCAAAATGCAAATATGAAAGCTACTCGTAGCTAACATAAGCAGCTGAACTTGTATCTGTATTTAATTAAGATGTGTGAAATGGAGTGGCTTCACTAACACTCAAGTCAGCATATATACAAGTACACACTGTGCAAGCAGGATTAGTTGGGTGGATACACATCTAGTCCTGCAAACTAATTACACTTCTTTTCTGGTAAGCTGGTGATCGATCGAGAGTAGAGGAGGACACAGGGCAGTGGCGATTAATGAGTTTTTTTTCCTTGACCAGCTAACTAACCTCTGTGAGGACGAACACAGCTAGGCAGGCTGGCAGGGAGTCAGGGTCTCATGAATCTCGCTGCATATGTACAGTACAGTAGAGGCAATGCGTGTAGCTCATGAATTGTGATTGTTCTTTCAGGTTTCAGCTAGCAAAAGTGGTCACCATTTTTCAGTGCAGGTGCAGCATGTAACATTTGAAGAAGAGGAGATCAAAAGCTAGGACAAATTTGGTGAAAGGCAAGGAGGCATGCGGAGATGGATTTCTGTCATTCGAGGGAAGTTTCCCGTCTTGTGAGTATTGTCTAAAAAACATTAAAATTTTTAGTAAAATAGATTAATATGTGATATGCCGTTTTTATAAACATGTAAGTTCAAATTTAACTTATGTAATTAGAAAAAAATAATAAATTTAACTATGAATTATGCATTCAATTCGGATTTAAATTTATTGTTTCTGTTTTTATTTGTATATTGTAGAGTGATATATCATATCTACCTAGATATTGTTAAAATATTTTATGATTTTTGAGTGATACGTACAAGATGAGAAGACATCCAATTAAGGAAAATAATAGAATTTCCGGTCATTTGGCAGTTTGGCACTACAGTGACTGACAGGTTACTACTGCTACTGGAACATTCCAAAGTGCATGCAGGTCCAAAACTTTGCAGTGGTGCGTTACTAGGGGACATGGGAAAAACCAGAGAGGAATCAAGAAGAAACCAGACACACAGATGAAGTTGGGTTGTGGTTGGGGTCTTGTGGACCTCTGTGTGTGTGGCTCTTGTGGATGCGAAGCGTGGTACCCGGTGGTGAAGAAAAACGACGTCGCACTAGTACAAAAGGTACAACGGCTACGCAACGGTCAAGTTGGGTGAGACCAAGCAAGGCGGGGATCCACGAGAAGAGGCGACGGAGACGTACGTGGGCGAGGTGTCGCGCGGTGTGCGGACACCGCGGATTGAGATCCTCTATCTTTAAAAAATATTTTTATTATTAATATGTGAATTTATAATTCGTTGGATTTACATATTAGTGATAAAGGTACATACATACCTTATATATCTTTGAAGATAGAGGATAGAGGAGACCGATCCAATGGCAGCGATCTCTCTCCGGTGTCGCAGAGGTGGGGTAGGAGGTGGATGTTCTTTTCACTTATACTTATATTTATCATCCAAAATTTGAATTTTCAACTTTAAATTTAGAGTTGATTTTTGGATTTCTTCATCGAAGTTTATTTTTCAATCTTTACTTTTAAATCACTAAGAACACATATATATAAAAACTCTATTCATAAATTATTTTTTTGTTTGTAAAATATTGTTTGGCTTATTCCCCGAATAAGCGAAACGATGAGAGTGTCGGATACTTGGATTAGATCGGATGGATTAGATCGGATGACGAGGCAGGCAGGGCTGCGAATTGCGATGTTCACACGGGGATGGAAATGGAACGATGGATAGCTAGCTACTCACTCCGTCGCACGTCCTGCAGGGAAGCAAACAACATTCCAAGATATGGATGGGATGGACTCAGAACTCAATCACGGTGAGCTAGAGTTGCAAGGCAAATCGTGACGATGCCCGCGCATAGCATACTGCATTGTTAAGAATTGGGCCTTTAATATGAGCCACAATGGGATCTCCGAAAGGAAAAGAATCCAATGGACTGGGCCAAAACCAATGGCCCAATGGCCCCGCGAATTAACGGTCAAATTGGCCGGAGACCGAGACGACGGGCCCACGACGACGACCAACCCAACAAACCACTCATCTCTCCTTGGCCCAAGGCAAACCACGTGGGCCCCACTTCGATCGCGGAGTTTGATTTCGTGTCTGTTTGGGGAGTTTGAATTTAGAAGCTTTGAGCTCAACTTTTAAGTTCAGATTATGAGAGATTGTAGGTGTAGAATCCAAATATTAAAATAGAAACCAGAAGTTGACTATTCCTTTCGTTCTAAAATAAGATCGTGTTCTCTCCCATCCTTTTCAACTCACCTCCTTCTCCTTTGCGTTCCACACGCACACTTTTCAAACTATTAAACGGTGTGTTGTTAAAAAAAATTCTATACAAAAGTTGTTTTAAATCATATTCATCCATTTTTCAATAAAAAGTTAGTAAATACTTAATTAATAATTAAAAAATGTGTCGCTCCATTTTACGTGTGCGGGAGGTGAGATACCTCCAGAACATAACCTAAAAACCGTCATGTACTTCAAATTAAACTACATATTTTATCATGTGGTTCAAATTAAACTATTGTATTTGGGATAAGTTTCAACCAATTGCTTCATAAGAGCATCACCAAAAGTCCCCTAATCCATTCTTAAAACTGATTTTGAGATTTTAGTAAAAAAAAAGATTCCACATATCCCCTACTCTCTTACCCAAAATTTGAAGTTCCCATCTCCTGAATTCTCGCTCTGTTAATAAAGGGAGCGCGATCTCGTCTCTTCCGCTCCCAATCACGCGCTCCCCGTCTCTCTCCTCTCGTCCCACGCATGAGTGCAATCTCTTTCTACGCGTGGGGAATGAAGAAAAAGAAAATTTTTTATTGATAATTTAACAGAATGGACCACTTTTAGTTTTTGAGAATTGAATTTAGACTTATTTTGAAGCGAGAAGTTTTTTCACTTCCTATTTTCAGTTTAGAAAAAAAAAAAATCAAATTTTAAGGATAGATTATTACTCCCTCCTTCCCAAATTGATCATCATATATGGAAAATCAAAAATTCATTATCATATAAGTAAAATTCATCATCGTATAACTGCATGGACACGGATTTCATCTGGGTGCAATTAATACAATATAGGATTAATCATCATATAACCACCTGAGCGGGAGTTCATATAACCACCTGAACACGGATTTTATACAAGTATAATTAATGCAACATAAGATTAATGCAACATAAGATTAATGCAACATAAGAGAATGCGATGCATGATAAGGATAATAATTGTGCAATATAAGGATAATAATTGTGCAATATATGTTTATTGATACCTGCATCGTGGAAAAATATATGTATATTATATATGGTATTTTAGTGCATAAATATTATATAATAATTAATTTGAATGGTATTTTAGTGCGTAAATATTATATGATAATTAATTTGAAATGAAGAAAGTACTAATCTATTGGTGATGCTCTAATAAACCCAAACAGGTCCTCCGTTCCTTTCCTTCGCTATGGTCGATCCGTCGCCTCTCCTCCACTCGGCGGCCTAAGTGTTACAAAACCGATCCATTGATGGAAACAAAGCAAAAGTTGCAACAACAAAGCAACCACATTGTGCCAACCATGGCGGTTTGCAGTACAGATACTTATCTTGTCTTTACAACTACACAAAAATACTTGTCTAGCTTAGGATGTCGTGGAGCTCCCGGTCCTCGCCGATGGCGGCCTCCCTGACGACGCGGAGCACGTCGGTCAGCGACACCACTCCGGCGAGCAACCCCTCCTCGTCGACCACCCACAGCCGGTGCACGTGGTTCGCCACCGCCTTCTCGATCGCCTCCCCCAGCGTGCTCTCCGGCGAGCAAGTCACCATCTTCCGCCGCCGCCGCCGCCGCCGCTCTTCCTCTTCATCGGCGTTCTCGCCGGTGCGGTACACGGCCACCTTCTTCTTGAACTCCGTCACGGCGATCCCCAACCACGCCTGGAGCTCCGCCACGGGGCAGTCGCGGAGGTCCGTCGCCGAGAACGTCTCGACGACGCGCTTCCCCCTCCCGTCCTGGAGGATCTTCGCGTCGACGGGGGCGTCCACGACGGGGACGGCGGCGAGCGACGCGGCGCGCATCGTCCGGACGGCCTCGATCACCATGGTGCTGCTCGCCACGGCGAACACGGCGTCGTCGCTCGCGGCGCCGAGGCCGCGCACGGAGCGCGACAGGATGGCGCCCAGCTCGGCGCCGTGCGCGCGCAGGAAGCGCACCACGTCCATCTGCGTCACCATCCTGTAAACCGGCGCCGCCTCCACGAGCTCCGCCGCCACCACGTTCTCCGCCGCGCTCTCCAGCGGCACCAGCGCACGGTGCACCCCCTTGCTGAACGTCTCCATGCAATCCAGCATACTTGCAGTTCACAAAAAAAAAATTGTTACAAACTTCAATTGCAATTATACATATTAACAACTAATTTTACAATTACAATTTAACATATACTAGTACTAGAATAAGAAATTAGTGTAATTTGTTGTTTATTTTTGTGAGCAAGATTGGAATAGTTCACAACAACGTGTCAATAAAAACTTTTTTTTTTACAGTTACAGGTGTCAACAGCTAAAAAACAAAGGATTTGAATTCTGAAGAATTAATTTCTTCCTAAGTCATTCGGTTTCAGTTTGTAAGAATATGAGTATAGGAAAACAAAAGGAAATTTTTCATTACAAGTTGTAGAAAGAAAACATATAAAATTTTCTACCACTTAAACCTTTTTGAAAGATTCCTATGAATTAAAGTGTGCATGTATTTCTATTTTTGTCCTAATTCTATATGTTAAAATTCCTTTACACCTATTCGTTAAAAAAACGAATAAGCACTAATTATCTACACATCAACAACTAATTAACTCCATGATCATGAGAAATCAAATTAGTGCAAATTTGCAATTTATTTATGATCTGATTTTGTTAGGAAGAAAGAATGGATTTTTTTTCTTTTTTGGCGAGGAAAGAAATGAATTTTATGGTGCAATTCAAGAAGACGCTACCTTGTGTTTGGATGGAGAGTCCACAGGGTGAGTCCTTCGAGGGAGTGGCCGATGACGGAGGAGACGGGCACGGCCATGCGGCGGTCGAGGTCCACGGCCTCGCCGGGAGCAGCATCGGCATCGGCGGCGGCGGCGTCGTTGTCATCGCCGGCCTCGGCGATGTGTGCGAGGATGTCGAGCATGTTGACCATGCCGATGTAGTGCTTGCGTACGGCGCCGGTGGCCGGGTCGGACTCGAGGATCATGGACCCGCCGGCGCCGATCCAGTGGCCCGGCGGCGCGGCGACGGCGACCGCGGAGACGCGGGCGGCGAGCAGCGCGTTCGCCGTGTGCGCCAGCGTCGCCGTGTAGGGGACCTCCACCAGCCGCCGCTTGGCTCGCGCCAGCTCCACCACCTTCCGCTCCCGGAGCACGCCGCAGAGCCCCGCGCGCGCACGCTTGGTGTCGTTGCTCTCGCCGCCGCCGCCGGCGACGACGACGACGTCGTCCTTGCCGTCGCCGGTGACGTCCTTGTCGCCGGCGTGGCCGCGCAGCAGCGCCTCCTGCTGCCGCCGCTCCTCCGCCGGTGCCCTCAGCTGCGCCATTGCCGATCTTGTGTGGAAGATTCTAGTGGTGATAGAAGGAGATGAATCTGTGTCCGGGGATCGAGAGAGAGAGAGAGAGAGAGGCTACGAGTTTTTAAGCAGCTTTCGAGTTGGGAGTACGTGGCGAGCAGCGAGCATGCATGAGCTGCTTGTCTGCCGCGTGTGTAGTAACGTAAGCCTCCTGCTGTTTTTTTTTTCCTCCTTCCTTTGCTTTTGATTAACCAACGAGTAAAGTGATGAAGAGTCATCCAGTAACTAGTCCACCTCATCATCTCTGCGGTTGGCCCAATCCCGGACCAGTTTATCTGTTACTGCATCCTCATTGGAAGCTTGTAGCAATTTTTTTTTCTTAGAATTTTTAGCTCTACACGGTACTCTTTCCGTAAAAAAATAAAGAAAATTAATCTGATTTCTTTTTAACAGAAGGAAAAAAAACATTTATTCCTAGGATTTGATTTGTTTTTAACAGAATGAGTACACGTTTTTATCCAAATTTTAAGAATTTATAACTATAAAATCTAATAAAAAATAAAATAAAAGAGAAAAATTAAAAATAGTGTTTTTTTAGAAATTGACTACCAATCAGCTCTTTCTTATAATCTTAAACTTACTGACCGTAGTTTACATTTTCTTCATAGTTTTCAAGAAAAAAGAAGTACCATGATTCATGATCTCAACGATTTTTTAGCAAAATCCACTAACTTCGATCACCTCGAGCTGCCTCAAAACGTTCATCTCATTCCAAATTTGTCATAATTCATTCAAAATATGTTAAAATTTGTTCGAAATTAGCGAAAAGTAAGCTTATCCAGGGCTCGAATTTCGCTGACCAATCGAGATGGTAAACCCTGGCTATTACTAGGGCTACATGAGCAGAAAACTTAAAAAAAAAAGAAAAATGTTCTAGTACTATACTGCCAGAAATACTAACTGTCTAACTGAACTTTCAAACCTGAAGTTCAGGTTCAGTCTTGACAAGGGGAAAAGAGAAGAGCTCAGGTTGAGGTTGTAGGACACATGCAGGGAGTAAGAGGATTCTCCCAGAGGTCGTAGTTGGGAAATGTGGGCTCAGGGAGTCCAGCCCGCGTCTGGTGGGTGATGACGACGTCGTCGGAGAAGGCGGCCCAGCCCATGTGTGGGTCGCCGAGGGACTTGGACATGAGGCCCTTGTCGGGCTTGATGGACTTGAGCCGGTGGTGGCCGCCGTAGCGGCGGGCCCCCATGATGAGCTTGGCGAAGTTGCCACCGTGGGTCATGACGAACGCATCTGACCTGAGGCACACCAGGAAGTCCAGCGCCGCTAGGCTCGTCACGTGCTTCCGGAACGGCGCCATCTCCGCCGCGCTCGCGAGCTCCTCCTTGGTCACCTGCAGCAGCAACAAACCACAGTGGCAACTCGATCAGTCATGGCCTCGATCTCGAAACAAAGGGCTTGTTTGGTTTGTAGCCAATTTTTCCCTACCGCAATACTTCGGTAGTGCCGAAACCTTAGGAAGTTTTGGCGCTACTAGTGTGGGCAAAATTTGGTAACAAACAAATTAATTCGTGACACTGTTAAAGTTGTCAAGATTTTGATAGGGGTGAAAATTGGCTTCAAAAGCTGCAATCAATTTTCCCAGAAACATCACCAAAATGGGGTTTTTCAGGGTCGGTAGAATGAGCATTCGTGACTCCTCTGTGTTCAGTGACGAGTTCACCAGTCAGTAACACGAAGGCTATGATAGCATTTTGACCTCATTGAACCCTTTTGGCATAATTGTACTTGTCCTAAAAACATCCATGAGGCCAAAATAGCATGGCTCGATGAGGCCTCATGGATGTTTCAGGGTCAGTAGAATGAGTTTTTCTAACTCTGTGTTGAGTGATCACTACTACTTCACTTGTCAGGAGCCATGATAGTATTTTGGATTATTTTTTTAATGAAGGGAGTGAGAATGTCTAGTGCTTACCAAGTTTGGGAACATGTTTCGGAGGGGAGCCATCCTGTTTTTGCCGCCATACACTTGCCCTGACGCAACGTATATCTGTGTTCCTCTTGTGTAACCCAATGCCCGGAGGATGATAGCAATCTCGCCAGGCTCAAGAGGGCAACGGCCTTCTTTTCTCTTTTGCAGAGCTAATGGCCACAGGTGAGACCCATTCTGCATGCGGATACAGGAAAGAGACAATTTGTTAGATTGCTAAAGCATGTGTGCTTCACATCTACAAAGTTTACAGACTAAAACTAATCAGACAACTGGGACTCTGTATGACCTTATAGCGCCTTGGCCATTCTTTCTGCCTATAAGCAGCCATCATCTCTTTCTCCTCCCGTGTCCCAGCAAAATCACAAAAGGACAGGCCTACCATTCCTTTCTCAAATCTCAGATGAAGAGCCCTTCAAAAGGAAGTGCTATACTTGATTAGAATGAACTTAAGTTGCCAATTTCAGTTAGGTTGGGCAAGAAGCAGATGCCTATAGCCTGTAGGCTTACATGTACGGATTTACGCTGCCAGTTCGGTTCCTCATCCTTGCTGCCAGCTTATCAGCCATTTCTTCAATGTCAGGCAGGAACTTTAGTGCATGATAATTAACTCTGCATCGTAGCCGGTTAATCTCCATTGGAACATTATCATACCTGAAATTGAAGTTTTTATGTTAGTCATAGGTTGTTCAATGCCATGCAAAGATATGGTAAACTGTAGTATATCAGAAACTACAAAGCAAAAAAGGAGGGAATAATGTTCCCTTCACAACGTGCTGGTCCTGCTGGAGCTGATTTAACTTGTTTGAGATTTTGGATTTCGGAATAAAATGTATGAATAATCATCAGTCAATTGTTGACTTACCCCAACCTGTCAACAAATGGCTTAATAGACATTATTTTTTTCTCTTTGATCCTTGGGAGTACATTATCAATGTAAAATTGAGCAGATGCATACTTTGGGATGTTCTTCACAGTACGCCTGTGACAGATCAATGAAATACAGTGAAATATATACACATGAAAGGTATGATTACAGTGCAGTCTGTTTATCTCTAACATATATATCACTGTATAATAAGATCAATGAATACAAAGAGTGAGCAATTAAGAAGGTAAACAAATAAATTCTAACATGGAGAACAAGGCAGGACAGCAGCTAGTGAAAGAAAGACTGAACAGTTCCAACCATTTTTGCTCAGAAAAAAAAAATCCAACCATGTTTTAATCATAGATTTCACTTTGTGGTAAGAAGATATAGTCGCAGGATACTTGTTTCCACTAAACTGTAGGGAGTGGAGATTTAAATTGGACGTAGGGATGCCAATATCAATTCCATAACGGTTATATGAAAATGTACTCTCCCATCATCTTGAGATAGAAAAAAGAAAACCAAGAGAAAACTGATAGAAATCTTGGAAGCAACTGTTTTGATGAATATATTTCAGATGGTCCTCTGGACTTCCAATGAGTATACAAGAAAATCTTCAAAAATAAAATAAATGTATTCTTAAATGACTCTATTTAAGGATACAAGACAGTTACAGTATAACAGCATGGAAGTAGTATTAGGTTTTTCACCAAATCCATGAACAAATGCTATGATGGCAGTTAATGGTAGTGCCAAGCTCATAGTCAACAGTATTCATTTGGTGTAACATTGATTTCCGCTAAGTAAAGGTAGTTCAGAGTAAATGCAATGAGTAAGTGAAAGTGCAGCACATACTTTATACTGGTAAAGAGCTCATCTTTTTCTGTAAACCAGTCAGGAATGTCTCGGACAATGCGCACATCATCCTTCAAATAGTTTATAAAATGATCCACATCAAAGATATCTTCAAATTTCCTGCACATAAGATACATGTGCTTAAAAATTACTGATGCCAAAACACAATGCATTTAAAGGAAACTAATCAGAAAATACTACAACTAAGAAAATCATGAGTTCGTGACTCTGTAACTAGCAATTATTCCAGGTACGGGATTCAGTACCCATTATGGAACTGAACTTAACACCAGCTAAGCACGGCATCACAAACTTCTGTGGCATCACAAATTTGGACATTAAGAATCCAAACTGAAATGTTCTTAAACAACTTCAGTTTGGATTCTTAATGTCCATGTACTAGCTTGGTAAAATTGACAACAGAAAATAAAAATGTTTCTTATCTAATTTATCAGCAAGAAATTAATTTACATTACAGTTGTTATGAGTTTTCCAGGGAGAATGACTGAGGGTGCAACACTACAATGGTCATTTTAAGCACATAGTATCAGAAACATTACAGTGGTTATGAATTTTACAGGGAAAATAATTGAGGGTGCAACACTACAATGGTCATTTTAAGCACATACTACCAGAAACAACTATATTTGAAGCACGCGTATGCAGAAAAGTTACTCATTTTTATTTTTCACAGCAGCTGCTGAACTGTTCAAAATAAATGCATCAACATTAGAAAGATTAAGACAACTGCATAGATTTAAGAGCATAAATAAGAAATCAAGGCAGAACACAAATTTTTCTGCATTTCTAAAACTCACATTCTAGGTGGACAGTGTGTTGACTCCTGAGTTGCAGGGCACTTCATTAGAGATTTAGTGAAGCAAAATTTGTAACATATAACTACCGGCTAACTACCTAAGGGAATCAGACAAGTAGAAGACACTAGAATTGAAAACATACGTCTGGTCTTTCCATATTTGATCCTGCTTTAGAACTGGCAAAATAAGTGTTGCCTTCATTATCTTAGCAATTGCAACGGCGTTACATATCTGAAAAAAAACACGAGATGAGTGAAATTAACATGCAGACCATCTGCTTTAATCGAAACTCAATGCTATCCTAGGAAACGAATGACTGCTGCTCAAGAAGTTTGCACGATCATTCTGTGAACTAGGGGAAGTTAAATAGAATTAAACAGCAAGATAACATCTTTTTTTCTTAATCCAGCTTCAGTACATCATAATAAACTCATGCAACCATGCTATCAAGTGGAATTATTAGATTATACTGGAAGGCTACTGTAATTGTTATGCAACAACTAATCTCATAAGATAAATAGTTCTCAAATAACAAGATCTGGTATACATTATTACATTGCAATAAATATATGCTTAGGCAGCAAACCATTGCAGGATCTAAACAAACATTCAGCACTCAACCACTGAGACAAAATAAGGAGAGGAAGCCTGAAAGAAATAGAAGTGCATACATACAGCTATACGCTGTTGGTTCAGTCCACCCTCAGCATGAATAAAAATATATCCAGAGGTTTCATTCTCAGGTGGGACATCTGTGTGATATAGAAATATATTATAGTCACTCGTGACAAGAAACCAAAGTTCAATGATTGTTGAAGGCACAATTGTACATAACAAAAGAATGCGTGCATACACAGTTTGAAGAAAGCTTGCTTGCAATGAATCATTAAGAGACAGGATAAGAAACATGGCAACAGGAAAGACCAGATTACGCTTAAACAGAGTTAACTAGACCTAGCAAAGTATTTTGCAAGGAAAGTATCATATTTATGAATTTTGACCCATGTACTCATATTTGCTCACTAACAACGAAAAAGATGTGCATGTGAAATGCATTTTAAATTTACCCCCACATCTCATATGCAATGTCTCAATAATTAGCATGGAATAAATATGTCATATGTTGTCTCATAGATCACCACATTATATGGAACAATGAATCCATCCTAACTTCTGTCTGCAATATTTTGTAACCATTAACATGGACTAAATTCACCATATGCCATTTCATAAACCAGCAATCTGACATGGAATTATGGATCATGTCTCATAAACCAGCAAACTAGCATCAAATTACGGATCACAGTTCAACCTAATCTCAAGTAAAACTGCAAATTCAGATTTTAGGTGATTTGACAAATTATGTATAACATAGTTCACTCAGAGCCCAAAGAATTTTGGATAAATGACTGATTAATATGAAGATTACAACTCCTTTAAACTATGTGAAAATGCTGCACTGCTGCCTTAAGGCGATGCAAGGGCTGGACTTGCCTGAGGGCTCATTGCTGCGGCGCTCTGCACAGGGTTTCCAGGACGTGGTAGCAGCACGTGGATTCTCCCATAGGGAGGGGGCTTCCTTCGTCTGCACCCAAAACAAACAAAATTATTTGGACCAAATCTCCTGACGCACGCAACATTCACTGAAATTTTGCTTGTGCAGATGAAGAACACTCCACCTCAGGGCAGTGCAGCGTGATCCCATCCTTCTGGCACAAGTAGGGCGCGTTCTAGGATAAAAAAAAACAGGAAGGATTGGTAAGTTGCGAGTCTGATGAAAACCGAATTTCGCGTCGGAAGAACGTGGGATGGGAGAAGAACTCACGAAGCGGAACCAAACGGAGGCCGCGGAGAAGACGGCGGCGAGGAGGATGAACGCGAGGAGGGCGAGCAAGATCCGGTAGGAGGAGGACGCGGAGTGGGGCCTGGGGTCCTCGAGGGCGAGGAGCGAGCGGAGGGGAGAGGGCAGACGGGGCCGCTTGTGGTGGTGGTGCGGGAGGAGAGGGGAGGAGCGGTGCGCGTCCTTGCCGCCGTCGTCGTCGTCGGCGCCGCCGCCGCCACGGCCGCGCGGCGCGGAGGTGGACGCGAAGGGGGATGAGGAGGCCGAGGCGTCGGAGTCGCGCTTCGCGGGGGAGTTGGATGAGCGGGCAGCGGCCGCCGCCACCGTCGAGTGCCGCAGCTCCGCCATGGCCTTCGCCGCCGCCGCCGCCGCCGCCGCCGCCGGTGGGGGCAACGCCGGCAGTGGGAATACTTGTTCAGTGTGACGGCCACGGGCCACGGCCCAAAGGAACATGGAACTTTTGTTACGCTTTGTTTGAATTCCTTGAAATTTGAGTTCATATTAATTTGAACAGAACTTCACTTAGTAATTGTCTCAGCAGATTTAGGTGACATGGTTATGTCGTAACATTGTGCTCCCACCATTTTAAAATATAAGATTTTTTAAAGTTTCAGTAAATATTAAATTAGGTAGAAAAGATATTACCATCACTCATTAAATAATGTGCACTTGGGATCGAAGAACGGTTGGAAATAATATAGGAATAACCCCCCTTAATATCCCTATATGGTTGAAGAATGGTTGGACATTAGAGCATCCCAACAGATACTCTATCTCATCTTCCATTCAGAAATAGCGTATGGGATGAGAAAATCCGGCTCCAGCGGATATGCCGTCCAGGCCTTCATAGATGGTGCATGTGCTATCCCCGGAGAGAGAAATGCTAGATTTGGCGTTTCTCTCTCCTTGCACCATCTCGCAACCATTGCTGCTATCTGGACCGAGGCATGGAGGGTGATGGAGTGAAGGTAGATTGAGGAGAGAGAGGATGCACCAGTGGCAACCTTCGCCGATCGCTCCCGCCGTCGACCATCTGTGCCCGCGCTGCCCCTCCGCCCGTGCTGCCCTTCCGCTCCCGCCGTCGACCAGCCGCTCCTCCGTCCCTCGCCCCGCCGCCCCTCTGCCCGGCCATCGGCCAGCCGCTCGCGCCTCCCCGCCACACGTTGGCTTTCGTCCTCTCGAGCTCTCGGGAGTGAAAGAGAAAGAGAAAGGTGAAAGAAGAAACATTAATATAAATGGATGGTAGTTGAAAAATACTCTTAAAATATAGGAGAGGATGTAATATGGATGATCTGTTGGAATGGAGAGGAATATAAAGGAGGAATCTTTTTTGGATAACCATCTATATAGCGATGTGGATGATCAAATTTGGATGAGTTGTTGAGGATGCTCTTAGCATCCCTCATTTTTAGGAGATTTTCTTCTTGTCGTGGTACATTCTACACAGGTATCTCTCCACTCACGAGAAGCAGGTGAAAGCTCAACCACGATACTGGCTGCAAGCCTACAATGAAGTAGGCCTTCCGTTCTTCTATTTGGTAGCCATGAGCTGTGTACGCCTCCTAAGGTGGAGAAATGGTTCGTCTCATAAATGACTAAAATGTGTCCTTGTGTACGCCTCCTAAGGTGGAGAAATGGTTCATCTCATAAATGACTAAAATGTGTCCTTGGCTCAGATCTTTCCTAAGTGAAGAGGTATTTATAATAGCTATGAAGGCTGGGAGATTTTTTTTTATTTCATGCGTGGGGCTCACTTGATCCTGAAGTAAATTAATAATCCGAACCATACTGTTTGATAAATATTTGTGGTTGTGGAACCTATTTTTTTTATTTCATGCGTGGGCTCACTTGATCCAAATTAATAATCCGAACGGAACCTACGTTTACCTCTAGTCAATTTACATGCTTATTATGAACTGTGCACTGTCAATTCTTTTGGGAAAAAAGAAGTGGGAAAAAAAACTGTGCACTGTCAATTCTTTTGGGGAAAAAAGAAGTGGGAATTCTTTTGGGAAAAAAGAAGTGGGAAAAAAAAGTGGTCACTCCATGAATAGTATTATGAACTGTGCACTGTCAATTCTTTTGGGAAAAAAGAAGTGGTCACTGCTGCCATGAATAGAGGAATGGAGGGGGATTCGAGTAAAGCATTTTGAAGGGGATGTAACACTGAAACTAATTACAAAATAACAAGTTGTACATATGAATTTGATTGATACTTAACAGGTATCTTATCAAGATATTAAAATTTTAACAGGTATTAAAATTTTAAGATTGATTTGGTTGGGGTGCGCCGGGCCCGGGCTGTAGTGCAACGCCTGAGCGACACACGAGGGCCCCAGCGGCAAGCCACTGTGGTGGACCCTCCCCCATGAAAAATAAATTTAATATCGAAGTGGACACATGGCCCACATATCAGATATTAAACTGATAAGAACAGATACTACACTTGATCTTAGCCAAAAGGCCGAGAAAGGTATGATTCGGGACGGAGCCCTCCGCCTCCTTTTATTGCTCGCGCGACCGCCTCACCGAGCTGAATAAGCGAGGTGGTACTAAACCATCGGAGCAAACCAGGCAGTAACCCCTGCTCTACGATTTTCTCACAGCTTGGGCCTGAAATCTCGTAAAGCCCAAGTAGTAGAATGGCCCACGTGGTGGAGCGGCCGAACTGGTCGTACTGCTGTGATTCTATTGCGCGAGTGGTGTCCACGGCCCAAGGAAACATGAGCGTCGGAATATGAGAGCATTTTTTTTATCTTCCTCAAAAATTGAGTTGTTAATTTGAGCACAAAGAATTTTGGGTCAATTACGGTCCTCTTTTGACACGACTCCAAATCCAACATTTCTTAAAGTGGGTGTTCCTAACTCCACAAATCCATCAATCTAGACCTACAATCGATAGCATTTAGATAAATCATTTTGTTTTTGTTTTAAACGAATTTTAGAATTTTAAGCCATTGCAATCTAACATGTAAACATCAAATCTACCATGGATCTGCGATCTAGAGTTCACAAAGCCTATATTCGTAGATATTGAAAGTTGTTTACTTGCTCATTGTATTTAAAACGGTATGATATGTAAACCTCTCGCATATAGCAGTAGGTTTTGTATTTTGTGTAGGCATTAGTTCAGAACTAGTTACCAAGATTATTCAGAACTAGTTATTAAGATTATCAAGTGAACGGCAAATATCAATAGATCACATAGCTCGATATATGTAACCCACTAATAGATACACTATGAATGAAAAACTCAAAAAGAACAATTATATGATGTATTGACAACAAACAATTAGTATCTCCAAGTAACGACAGCGGCTTTACATTTTCATAACAGATAAAATAATAGCATCATTTCATTTCTATAAATCATATCATTTTTCGATTTGATCATGTATTTCAGTTCCAATTAATTAAACACTGTTGCACCTTATTTATCCCATCCCATGATTGTATGGATATATAAACTAGTCGATAATATTCCATGGGAACGATTCACAGTCATAAGATAATAATAACGTGGAGTCCTCACTTATCCAGTGAAATGCCATTTTCACAAAATGCTCCATATTTTCAATGTACATAGTCAATTTTATGTCAAAATTCGATAAATACGCTTGGAATTCGGCAACCTAAAGTTTTGAACTAGCAAGGCAGACGAAAAGGGGTGGAAATCCGCCTAGCAGCCGCAGCCCACAAGAGAGGGACGGCTGGCAGTAGTTTCCGTTTCAGTTCGCCTCTTCTTCTAACCTCTAGTAGAACCCCAAATAAGAAGCCGCCCCGAGGACTCATCACGCACACCTCGAATCATCCGGAGGCGTCGCGCCGCCGCCGCCGCCGCCGCCGTGCACCCACCTACAGGCGGCGACCGACCGGTCGATCGGGAGTGAGGCAGGAGGGCGAGATCGAGGCGTGGGAGATGGACCCGTACGACGTCGAGATGGAGGCCGCGGAGGGGGAGCCGATGGTCCAGCAGGCTCCGCCAGCTGCTGCTGCTGCGGCGGCGGCGGCGGGAGGGGAAGGGTGGAGCATGCTGTCCCGCGCCCGAGCGCTGCTCGAGGAGGGCAAGCCGTCGCTCGCGCTGCAGGCGGTGAGCGCTCTTTCTCTCTCGGCCCTTACATGACAACCAGGTTTTCCGTTTCGCGTGCTGAGCCCGCGTCGATCTCTCGGTTGGTGCTGGAATGGGAAATTCTCGAGGTTCGCGCCACGGATTTTTATCCCCGGTGATGGGAGGTTGATCACTCGATTAGAATTCACGGTATTTCTTTCTGTGATTAGATTTCGCAACTGGGAGTCTTCTCCATGGCGTAATCCAGCTTGGTGTGTTACGCACAAAAAGGGAAAAAAGGGGTTAGGTGTGATTTGTTCTAGGTCTTGGGTTTAGTCCGCGGGGTTTGGGATCTGTTTGGTGTGATCCGCTCTAGAAGATGTTAGGTGCTCGTCCGCCTTCTTACTTTTGCACTTATCCCTTTCGGTTGTGTCCTTCTTTCTTAGACTAGCAAATAGAATTAAGTATTGTTACGCTTGTCTTCCTTAAGAAATAGAGAGAAGAAGGTTGTAAAGCGATTCATTCACAGCGAAATGCATGGTTTCAGTATGCCTGGTGCTCATAGTGTTGTATTGTATTGATTCCACCACCAGTAATTCAATTTAGTGTTCACAAATGAGTTAATTTCGGTCATGGATAGGCGGGGAAGTTGAACCGATTTAGTGTGTTTGCGCAAATCTTAATACTTTCAAGTGCCATAATGTTAAGGTGTGAGTTTCCCGCGCAAATGCACACAAATTCTTGAGAAATCAATTATTCGAGCTTGAGTTTCCGTATAACTGCGCTGCCGTTTTTTTAGTATTCGAGAAATTTATTGTTTTCTTTACTGCACAATTTCCTTTTCCGATGTTTCTCCCTAAATTTAAGAGTTTGTCCCCAACACAATTTCCATTTCTAATTTTGCCCAATCGTTACATGATTTTGTAATTTTCTCTCTTTATTGTATGCTAAAGACCTAAAGTAGAACAACTAAAAAAATTCTCCATCTGGTTAAGGCGAGAATGGGAATGTCTATGAAAAGGATGCTAGTCTGCTAAATATTGGTGTTGTCTGAGTAAGAACACCAGTAGATTGGCTGCATACATCCGCGTTGGATGTAGAGGCCAGGTTACTCATTATCTAAAAAAAAGAAAACCAGTAGATTTACAGCTTCATCTTGATCAGTCAAGCCTTTTTATTGTAATAATGGGATTATTCCCTCACCTGATAAGCTTTGCTAGTTTGTAGTTTATCACTTGTATCTCTGTTGTTTGAACTATTGAGCTTCTATGAGACCGCATATTACATAAGCAAATTGTATATCATGACCTGGAGCATGATCTAAATTCAAGAATAGCCTCTTGATGCATCTTAGCCTTTTATCCAATGTATTAGGTTCTACACTGAGTATTTTAGTTTCCTAACTCATATGCATATACAATGAGTAATAATTATTCTGCTAGTCACAGATGACCATTTAAAACCTTCTTGAGATGTATAAGATACTTGCTATGACGTAAGAAAGTGACTAGATTACATGACTGGTATTGGCATACGTCTCACAATGTTCACTTTTGCTGATGAATTAAATTTAACATAACAGAACTAGTAAGCTAATCATTAAATCTGTTTAAATTTTTAATGAACTGTTGCAGTTTTGATTGATTTTAGGTACTTCATTTCATTTCTGTTCACCTGTTTATTGATATGTGTGCTGATACTTGTTAGTCACTGAGTCAGTACATTCCTGATCTCTTCTTCGTTACTTTGCTGAAACATTCCATGATGAGTTAATGACAGCTAAAATGGTCTGATTTCTCTGTAGAAACGTGGTCACAAATTTTATCTTGCATATCAAACCTTTTATAGTTCTGTTAACTCAAGTAATCTCCTTTTATTGATTTTCAACTTCCAAAATCCTGCAGATTCTCTTGGCCATAAGATCCCAAGGTGGTGAGCAGGCTCTCATGCAGACACTAAACCGTGCGCGGGAACTCTACAGGCAAAGATCACAGCCCAGCCCTAGTGTTGATGATCTCGCTTCTTTGCTTGCACAATGTGCTATAGCAGAGTCGCAGTCACCAAACACTAATGTTCAACAAGCACCTGGCTCTGACCCTGTCATGATGTTGGATTCTGATGAAGTCTGCATACTTGCTGAGAGTGGAAGGAAGCAGATAATTTTAGATGCTTTTGCTGACGGCAGCAGCTTCATTTGCTTAAAATGTGGTGGGCTGTTTAGCACCTCGCGCAAAGATGAGCACCTGGCCTACTGGTGCGGGACTGCATGATCCTGGCGATGCCCATATAATTTATACCTGTGGCCACCCCAGTCAATGATCATGGTACCCATGAGATTTTGATCTTCTGTTCACCGAGGCAAGAGCATTGCCAATGTTGGACATTGTGTGGATAAAGCTTGCCATATCCCTATAATCTGTTCATCCTGTACTTTTTTGCTGGTGAAGTGGAAAAAGTCTCTATATGTTTGCCATTGTTGTCTGCTTCTCATGTTTGTCAGATTCTCATTCAGTCGACTTAGACAAGGGAGAACACGGGTACTGGAGTAAGCAAATGATGTTGTGCCCCTTTTGGCTACGTTTTCCAGCCATTGTTCGTAGTGAAGTATCCATAAGCAGGTAAGGTTCCTTCTTATATACCAAGACTCCATAGGTATAACTCTGCTATCACACCTGCTAACATGCCCTAAATGTTAAGTTTCACCTTATGTTTACTCTTTGCCAACTAAGTCCTTTGTTTGAGAGAGCCAATGATCATGCCATTTTTTTTCACATGTGGTTGTTACCGCATTAAACAACTGCCAGTAATATCTTGAAATTGGCTCCGATAAACTTGGGGCATTTCAGGGCTGCACATGATTCTCAGTGTGCTTATTGTGTTTCATGCCGTTTTCTTTATTTCTTTTTGTTTTCTTGCTGAGGCTTCACTTGAAGGCAACAAAAAAATTATAGATGGACTCATGGACAGGCACCTCCCATCCATAAACTTTAGTTCCTGCCACAGCTGTGACTTAAATTCCAAGTGTTTACTGATAGCATCTTCCCAGCTGAGGACCCTTGTCAAAGGGTGTTCAGTCTTCTTTTCTTCAACAATGTGTTTTCTCACCAAACATGATATAGTCTTTTTGCGACTTTTTGTGTTCGATGTCTGATAGCTGCTTGTCTTCAAAAATATGGAGCCATCTGCAGCTTCTCAATCAACTAATGATGTTTCTCATCATCGCTGATTGGAATACTGGCATTGTATGCTTCATACTGAAAACTCATGGGTCCTCACTTCATTCCTGATGAAGCTTTATGGATTGATGATTTAGAGCCAAATATGTTCTCTTTAACACACTCTAGTTTAGTTCAGTTGAATAGCTAATTTAGAGGCAATATGATATCTTATAGACTTTGGTATTAGTCTTCTTCTGAGAAAGAAAGCTCTTGTGTCCAAATCACAGGAGTGCCATCAAAACCCAAGAAAATTGTTTGATCCACTTTGAAGCAAACTTGCAGAAATTCCTTTTTAACTAGCTTGCTTTCTTGCCAAACATTGCCAACTACTAATCCATCACAAAGCTTATTTTACTTTGCTTAATTAAGCTATCTAGGCTTTGTTGCCTCTACATCCCATCCATCCCAACCTCCATTTCTGTTCCAGCCTGAAATGTCAGTCAGGTCTGGTGAACCATTCTTCCTTCCTCATCACCTCATCTACTAAACACAAGAACACAAGCTCCAAATAATTATATGCAACTATCCTTCACTCCAAGTACTCACTCAAGAACACAAGCTTAGACAGAGTTTGTGTGTCAGTGAGGCAAGGAGGAATAAGAAGAAGAGGAGCCAAGAATTGCAGCGGCGGCGACGGAGAGAGGAGTAAGGAGATGAAGGGGATGTCCGGGGCGAAGCTGCTCGTCGTGCACCCGGCGTCGAACAAGCCGGGGTACAACGGGGTGGTGTCGCTGTCCGGCGCGGCGTCGCCGGGGTCGGCGGCGTCCATTCCTTTTCTTGGCTCCGGGCGGCGTTGCTGCATCTGGCTCGTCGTACTCCTCGCGCTGTTCACCTTCGTGTCCCTGCTCACCGTCTTCTCCACGGCGCGCGCCGCGTCGGAAGGTGTGGCGCTGCCGCAGCGCGCGAAGCTCACCGTCGGCGCCGCGGCGTCGACGGCGGCGGCGGTAGGAGCGGGCGGGCTGCCGGCGTACGTGTTCGACGCGCTGGTGCAGTACGCGGCGGCGGCGGGGAACACGACGGCGAGCATGCCGGAGGAGGACGTGCGCGCGATCGCGTCGGTGCTCCGGCGTCGCGCGCCGTGCAGGCTGCTGGTGTTCGGCCTCGGCGCCGAGACGCCGCTGTGGCGCGCGCTGAACCACGGCGGCCGGACGGTGTTCCTCGACGAGAACCCGTTCTACGTGGCGCACATGGAGGGCGCCCTCCCCGGCCTCGAGGCGTACGACGTCTCGTACGCCACCGCCGTCCGCGAGTTCCCCGACCTCCTCGACGCCGCCCGCGCCTCCCAGTCCGCCGACTGCCGCCCCGTCCAGAACCTCCTCTTCTCCGACTGCCGCCTCGCCATCAACGACCTCCCCAACCAACTCTACGACGTCTCCTGGGACGTCATCCTCGTCGACGGCCCAAGCGGGTAACAACAAACACCTACCTCCATCTCCATCTCGCCTTGCTTATTGAGTTACATGTGCATCGATCAATTCAACCCAAAAACTTAAACTAGTGAGAAAAGAGAAACAATAATTCACTTTATGTTCCAAAACTCCCCGTGAAATCTCTAGCGTGCAAGCTTAAGCTGATGAGAAAAGGTAGATAATTCACTTTACATTCCAAAACTCCACCTCAAGCCTCTAGCGTAAGATTCGATCTCCAGACCTCTGGTTCTGATATCATATTGAGTTCATGAGTTGTATGGACCGATCAATTGAACCAAAAACTTAAGCTGATGAGAAAAAAAAATCGAACAATTCATTTACTCTTCCAGCATTGATATTGATGATGTCATGTTGGATGTGTGTAGGTTCACGGAGGGGTCGCCGGGGAGGATGTCGGCGATCTTCTCGGCGGCGGTGATGGCGAGAACCAAGGGGGAGGAGACGGAGGTGCTGGTGCACGACTACCAGCGAGAGGTGGAGATCGCGTGCGCGAGGGAGTTCCTGTGCCCGGAGAACCGCGTGGAGGCCACCGCCACGCCGTCGCTCGGCCACTTCCTCGTTCGCGGAGGCGGCGCCGCCAACCGGGACGCCTTCTGCGGCGGCGGCGGCGGCGGCGGCAAGGCCGCCACAACCACCAAGAAGGGCAACTAGTGATCACTAGCCATAGCCACGCTGCCATCTTTTTCTTCCCAGATCTCTTCTCGACTTTCTTGCTGTGTATTTGATCGATGCCTCCGTGACTGCAAGTTCATGCACGCGATTATAATTTGTAAATTGAGCACGAAATCGGTCTGGAGAGATGAATTTAATCTGTAAATTAGAGCAAACATAAACGGAAATTAGCTGCCGTACAGCAGCAAGGACATCATGCGTTTTTCAGTTCATATTGAAGAACCTAACCCCCAGACTCTTTAAAACTTCTTTCCCTGCGAAACTGAAAATTCTTCCAAATCAAAATCTCATATGAAATGTACGCGAACCGCTTCAAAAAATTGAACTTCACTCACACACATCCTTCCAGTTTCTGAGATTTGTTCTCGCAAAAACAAAAAGAAAATGAAAAAGAAAAGGTGATTTGTGTGGCCTTTGGGCCGTAGTATGGCCCATCTATCAGTCAGGCCCACAGGCGCCGCCGCCAATGCGGGTGGCTTTCCCGACTCAAGCGGCGTGTTCCCTGCTGCTTTCTTCTCTCCCATTCCATTCGCTCGGCTCGGTGGGCAAACGCAACGGCGGAAAAGAGAAGGCAACGCGATGCAGCGCCTCTCCCGCTTCGTTCCCTCCTCCTCCAGGTCAGTCTCCGCCTAAACCCTAAACCCTAGCCAAAACCCTAGCGCGCGCGGGGGGGCTTCTCTCGCCGACTCGCCCGCCACGGAGCTGGGGGATAGCATCCGCCTCCCGAGGCCGCCCTAGCCGCGGCGGCGGCGGGGGCGGCGGCGACATTGGTGCGATTTGGAGGGGCGCCTCGTTTGGGGTTCATGGTGTCAACTGCGGGTGCGGTGATGTTAGGGTTCGTGTCGGTGATCTCCTACTTTGGTGTGGACGAGGTCGTGGGGAGCATCGTGCGGTGCCTTCTGCAATCGACGACGAAACGGGTGGGGATTGCAGGTTTCGGTGATAGGATTAGGGGCCGCGTGTTTTTTTTTCTCCTGTTTTAATTCGATATGGGTTTTGCGTGTTAACTAGTACGTCGTAGAAGTTTTAGGAGATTATGGTTTTGCTCCAGTTGTGCAGAGTGTCAACGGTCCTCCCTTTTTGGGTAGTGATTAATTGTTCGGTGGTGTTGCCCTCATTGTTATTTTGTTGTTACAAGTTGTGCGTGAATAATACCGCTCCCTTGTTCCCAGACTCAAACTGAACCTGTTGTGTTGAGTTGACAATACTATTTGCGAGATTCTTACAGTAAAATTTAGTAACGATTGAATGCTGTGCTGCTGGACATGCAATTGGAAAATTCAAGGCTGTGCTGCAAGTTAGCATCTGTTTGGAGCTGATCAAGTTCATGCTGGTTTAGTTTGTTAATTTGTTTTCTGTAGTTCATTATTTCTCGCGTAGTAATTCATGTATATAGCGAATGGCAGTCTAAGTAGTACGGTCATCCAATCCTACAATGGTATCTTCAAGTCAATCCTTTGTTGTGTTATGGTTCTGTTCTTTCCACCTGCTCAAATAAGTGTATGATTGCCCCTTCTCAGGAGAGTCACTGACCTAAAGGATGCTCTCTGGAGTGGTTCTTTGACTTTCCAACATGCTCTTTCAACATTTGCAGCAGATGGTGAAGACTTTTGTCCTTTATATACTTATTGTTAGTCAACGTTGCTAATTTTATCAAAAGTGCACATGCTAAACATATTGCTATCTTTATGTAGAGAACACATCAGGTAGAAAATTTGCAAGCTACACTGTGTTCAAGGGAAAGGCTGCACTTTCTATGCATCCGATACTGCCAAGCTTCAGCAAACTGGAAGTATGCACATTTTTATTTGTCTGTGTTCTAACATGCAATTCCAAATTTGCACTATCTAATTTTCCTATTTCATCAGTCTGGAGGATCTCGTGTGAACAAAAATGGATCGGTGATGTTGACTTTTTTCCCGGCTGTGGGACAAAGGAAATATGATTATTCAAAGAAACAGGTAATAATATTTCTTGAGTACTTGATCTTTCCTGCCAATAAAACCTGCGTACCCACTGATAATTGCTAGTCACATCAACTTTATATTCACATTGGGAAGAAATAATGTCAAAGTCATATCAGAAGAAATTTATTTATGAAGGCCAAAGTGGTGTAGATCAATTACTTATTGGAATTGCCATTACTTTATTTGCTGGTTATTCGCTCAAGAAAATATGCATTTTTATACATGATTTAACTGTATGTGCTCAATCTCACTTTAGTCATTAGAGAGTGGAAGGGAAGGAGGGATAAAAGGTTCCTTCTTACTACCTTTTTTGTGATGGTCATAGGGTCATATCTGGTAATAAAGACTGCTTGTTTTTTTTTCTTTTTTTAGTTATGTCACTTCTGCTCTACACTTTGTGGGTTTTTGCACTTCATATAGGAGAAGTTACCCGATTGCTTTTTGTTTTCCTCTAAAATTAAGTTTTATTGACGTTGTTTGTCTGTGACATCTATTATACAGCTCTTTGCTCTTTCACCTACTGAAGTCGGAAGCTTGATAAGTCTTGGGCCTGCTGAATCTTGTGAATTTTTCCATGATCCCTCCATGAAATCAAGGTTTGTTTATAATTTTGTAACAAAACATACTGTTTGTATATGCTTTATGCTTTGAAATCATGGCCTTCTAACCTTACCCTCTTCACTTTTGTTAGTCATGAAGGCCAAGTGAAAAAATCGTTGTCAGTCACTCCTCTCGGCAATGACAGTGGATACTTTCTGAATATAAGTAAGTGGCTTTAGTAACGTATCAAACATGCTTTGTTTTATTACCAGTATATCCCTGTTATGTTCAATTGTGACATTGCCATTGGTTAAATATCATTTGATGATTTAATCAATCGGTTGACATCTTGAGATGTTGATGTTCATGCTGTTAGCATTTTCGGAGTGCCTGTGTAATTACAGTATAATTATATTGTCTGCTAAAGGATGAATCCAGTGTTCCAGGCATTCTGGCTAGTGGCTACCACAGACACTTTCATCGTGAACAACTATTGATCATGGAGTCGTTATACTAGTTCTCTTTCATAAGAATTTTATGTATGTGATTAGTTGACATTTTAACATGGTGGAATATTAAGCTATGGCATGTGCCCGTGGCAACCCTTAGCTATAATACCTAACAGGATCTAAAGTTGACCGAGTGATTAAAACTTGTATAATAACCTACACTGCAGTTTATCTGGTTAAAGTTATGCCTGTCTTTTACTCTTGATTTGGTTTTCATTGTGAACTCTTAAAATGACTGCCTGAAATTAAAAGAGTATAAGAAGTTATTCCTGCTTAATAGCCAGTCATCAACTTGTACACCATGGTTTCAGTGATAGATACATCACAGAATCTTCTTTGCAGCTGTTCTGAACAACTTGCAGAAGACAACTGAGCGACTTTCACTCCCAATCTCAAAAGCTGAGTTTACAGTTATGCGCACAGCATTGAGTGTAAGTTTCCATATTGCCATTTGAAATCTGTTGCTAAACTATAATTTTGTCCAGTTAGTCAATATGTAGCTAAGCTTAAAGAGATCAATAAATTAGATGTACTATTGTTTTTATCATAGCTTTATATTGAAACAGTTCATGCCAGTGTACAGCACCAGTTTCGTGGTATATATCAGAGCTTCATTTAAACAAGTTAATAAAAACCTTATGTCTATTGCCTCTGTTGTTGCTTCAGTGTTAATATCATTGTAAATGTGTTATGTATTCTATTTTACTGTATCAATTACCAGATGGTTTAGTCCTTACTTCTTAGCGGATTCAGGCATGCATTATGTTAAGCAGCTCTATGCTACCGCTTCATCGGCAATGACACACACTACCAGTTGTCATTGTTCATTTACCATATTGTAGTAATGACATTTGCAGCACTCATGCCACGACAAGCCACTTGAGGCTGCTGTACACATATAACATATTGCTTCTTTGTAATTATATCTGCTTAGGTCTGCCAGGTTTTTTAATCCGTCATCTAAAAAAAATTCTACTCAGATCTTCTTTTATGTGTTTTTGTGACTGATCAGTGTGTGTATGTGCAGTTCGCGTTGCCACATATCTTGGGCTGGGACCAGGCCTTGACTAATCACCAGCCAAGTCCATCAGCAGCTAGCAAGCCCAGGGTGGAGCGTCCACACCCAGATTCAGAGTGGGAAAGGTGAAGCGCCCCTGTAGCATAAGCATGGAGGGGTTTGAACATTACCACTACGGAAATTTGGATGCTCTGCACTTTCTCCACCTAATCAAATTAGGAGATATTTATTAGGTTCATGGAAGTAGAGATCGAAATGTCAGATTGAGCACACCATGAACAGTTGTGTTTGTTCAATGCTTTTCTGAACTTCACCAGACCTGCTAGGTGCAAAATTCTACTCCAGTTGGCTATGGATTGCGTTTGACACCCTGTGCCTTTGGCACGTGCGATTCATGTGTGACTAGTGTTCTTTGCAAAATGGTGGAGTCCTATAAAACTACTCGAACGTAGTTTTTGCCTTTACAGTGTAGGAGTGGTTTATGGCTTTAAAAAGCTAAACAAAAAACATGTCTGTTTGTTTAGGCTTAAACTTTTTATTCCACTGCATCTTAAACTCACATTCATTTACATATAGGGTAGGGTACATTCATCCAACGAGCAACGTTAACGCGCAGCACATTGCCCTTATAGAACACTATACATAGGAGACACTGGTAACAACCTCTTTAACACTCTAGGCTACACGTACGAATACAAAGATAAGGCGTCACCATCTGACAAAATCCATGCAACCAACGTGATGATGTACTGAACCAAAATAGTTGCAAAAAATCGCAAGGAGATGAGGCGAAAAGATTATAATCCAGCTGAGACCAATCCGTGCAGTGTGATGATCCCACAGACCACGTTGTTGCTGTCAACCACAGGCAAGAACTGCACCGGTGAAGGGGGTGATTCCATCTTCTCCATGGCCTCTACTGCCATTGCATCAGCAGTGATTGTTCTTGGGTTCCTGAAAGATCAACAAACATCAGATTCAAAACTAATTCCCGGAAGAACTGAAAGAATGATTACTTCCAAACCAGTTTCTTATGCATAGTACAAAACTACAGTATAATTCTAAATTCTACACATAGCATTTGCCTCTATCACCGATGTAGAATCAACAGACAACAGTGGTCTCAACTCGACGTAGACTCAACTGACCTTTGCTTGCCTTCAATCGCGAAAATGAAATTTACCAGTAGTCCTAAGCTGCCAACTACTTCTACAACAACACAATACCAGCACAGCTCTATAGACTGAACTGTCGTCTCAATAAAAGTTTCTTGATATAATTAGTTGAAAGCTGTAGTCCTTTATTGGGAAAACAGATAACTGAAAAAATTCTGTCGCCAGATCTCATAACAGCACGCGGCAGTATCAGGAAATACATTATTGAGAAGCCTAACAGATCTTGTGAACCATATAACATCAGAGGGGAATTCTTTTAGGGGGCACCGACGATAAAATTAGATGAAATTGTGTAAAACACAAGGATGTGATCAATGAACACGAGAGAAAAATAACCACAATTAGCCCTGGAAAAGGCAAATTAACTATAAGAAAATCACTCACTAACTGATTCTCACGGATACTTTTTAGCTGAGTAGTTCTTGGATGCTAACATTTCTATAGACCTTGCTGGAACCATAAATGAATGTTGCCAAGATAGCTAGTTTGGGCATATTTTTGTAAGAACCACAACTCTTCGGAGAAATGCCACCACCTTTGTAGCTTGATAATACAAGATAACTTTCAGTAAATTGTCATGTGTTGTTTTCAGGAAAACCATAAAAGATGTGGGAAAGAAAAGAAGAGTCTCTTATCATGATCTTTTTTTATGTGTTTCTATCACTTGATTTTTCTTTTAAGTTCCTTGTGGCCCTGGCGCTCAACCATGGATGCTATGGCTCAGTTTACCATTTTTCAGGTTATTGCCTCCAAAAGTGCACTTAAAATGACTTTGAAGATTATAGAAACACAATAATTTGAGAAAATAAAAAGAAAACTAAGAATAGATAGTAGGAAAACCAGTTGTATGGTGCTTTTGGTTCTTTACGAGCTATCTAAAACCTTATTTTCCCATAAAGGCCTAATAAATCATAAAGATTGAGTAGGACAAACCTGTTGCACATCTCTCCAACTGTCAGATTGAAAATTGCTTGCCCATTTGCCTTGAGTGTACGCCGGAGATCACCATCAGTGAAAGTTCCGATCAAATGGTACTCGTCATCAACCACAAGTAGACACCCGCAGCCTTTACTAGTGAGTTCAGTAAGTTGATCCATGATCATATCTCCCTCCTTGCACAAAGGAAGCTCATTTTGCTTCTTCATAACATCCTTAACCTGCATAGTGAAACTTTGTCATGATTTAACACCATAATAGGGTGTTTGGAATCTTTTATATTTCAGTTCAAATTTAAACTAAATCCTGTGGAATTGGATCCCAATGTGCCATACCCAAATAGGCTCCTAGGACAAAAACATTCCAAAGATCTATACAAGGAAATAATTGATCATTTCTTACAATAATTCAAGGATAAAATGACTCAAATTTACTGGTAGTTAGCAACTCATGAGAAAAATTAGTAGCCATAACTACCACAAGCTAACCATCAAGAATCATGCCCAAAATAAGGTGTCATCCAGCATCTTCTGCCAAGGCTGCAAATACTGTGAAAATGACCTGTAAATATTCACTGCAACCTGAGTGTCCTTATGAAAAAGACTGTGACGAGTAACTACAAAACGAAATAAAATGTTGTTTGGATAGTGACAGAAATGCTGTCATAACTCATAACCAGCACGTTCTGCCTTTATTATGTGTTCAACATTCCACCCTGGAAAATCGCATATTGGTCGCACCGACAAGCAACTCATAAAGTAAAAGATCTAGTATCAGTAAAGTTTGAGATCTATCTAATGTTTTTTCTTCCCCATTGTGTGGCACTGCATTGTACTAAATTTGTAGTAATCAAATTGCTAATGCAAGCGATGCAACAATGTAGCATTGTAATTAGGTTTACCTTGAAGATGAGGGATTTGCCAATCTTGCCGGCGGGGTGGTTGGACGCGTACTGGTCCCTGGAGAGGCGGCGAGCCTCCATGATGGCGGCGACGACGGTGTCGCCGAACACCATCTGTATGGCGGTGGAGGTCACCGGCGCGAGGCCGAAGGGGCACACCTCGGCCTGCAGCGGTAGGTGCACGTTGAGATCGCACACGGCGGCGAGAGGGCAGTCGGCGCCGGATGCGGCGGAGGTGAGGGAGATGAGGTAGGCGCCCTTGGCGCGGGCGCAGGGGGCGAGGGCGAGCAGCTCGTCGGAGGCGCCGGACTTGGAGAGCAGCACGAGGACGTCGCCGGGGAAGACCGAGCCGATGTCGCCGTGGAGCGCGTCGACGGGGGACAAGAACCCCGCGCGGGTGAACCCGAGCGACGCCAGCGTCTGCGCCAGCTTCCGCGCCACGATGCCGGACTTGCCGACGCCCGTGAAGAACACCGCGCCGGGGGCGTCGAGCAGCGCCTGCGCGAACGCCGCCGCCTGCGAGAGGTCGAGCCGGTCGAAGAAGTGGTCCAGGTTCCGCCGCTGCGCCCCGAACAGCGGCGCCAGGTCCGACGCCGCCACCGTCACCCGCCTCTGCGGCGCGTACTCCGGCAAGGAGGAGGACACCGGGAGCGAGCCCATCCTCCCCTCCAACCCACCCCCTCGCGTCGGTGACGGCGTCGGCGGCGTCGGCGCGCGGAGGGTGCTTGCGGAAATGCCGCGGCGAGGCGAGGAGCGGATCTCTTGTTCTTTTCTTGGGATCCGGGGCAAAACGGGGTGACGAACAAGAGGCGGAATCCACGAGCGGTATGGCCGTATGGGAGTATTTTGATTTTGGAGCTCGAACGAGAGCTACAAATTTATACTCTCGCTGAGTTGCTGTGCACAAATACTAATTTTTTTTAATACATAACACCGTTAATTTTTAATGAGATATTTAACCATTCATCTTATTAAATAATACCATTTATTTAACTTATACTTTTACATATTCATATTAGATTTTTAATAAGACGAATGGTGAAACGTTACGTGAAAAATAAACGAAGGTGGTATAAACATATTTTGATTATTAGTATAGATTGTTGAGGTGAAAATGAAGCCGGGACACATAAAACATAAAACATAAAACAAGAAAGTAATTAGCACATGATTAATTGAGTTTTAGTTATTATTATAAACTTGAAAAATAAATTTCTTTTGACGTTTTAAAGCAACTTCTATATAGTAGAAAGTTTTCTTACGAAACATACTATTTAACCGTTTGAAAAACATGCTAACAAAAATCAAGATAAAATTTATATTTTAATAAGAAAAGAATACCATATGAGGTTAAGCAAGAAAGATATTGGTGTCCCTCCTTATATGGATAGGATGAGAGAATAATTTAGGGTAAGATGAGAGAAATACCAAATGAGATGTGATTGATAGGACTAAAATGTTTATATTTACGGATAGATTTCAAACGCTTGGTATGCTTGGAGAGAGGAGTAGGTGGCATGTTACACGACTACATATAAATACAAAATTTCCCTTTCTATTTATTTGCAAAGAAATAATTTGTGTTCCACGGTCAAATTATTATTTTGTATTTAAATAGCTAGCAATATTTGTGAACGAAACGCTATTTCAGTTTTTTTGTACACCACGGTCCACATTTCTCTGGTTCTTCATAGATAATGGATAATTTTGGTTTATAATAATAATTCAAGATCTCTATAACAGAGACGAATGAACTAAATATTAAAATGTTATTTAAAACAGTTTTCCAAAATGGTGATGAAAAAACAATTTTTTTAAAAAATCTGCCATTTAACATCTTAGAAAATATACCGGTGATAATACTAGGACTCCTACCTAATACACTACCGCACCCATGTCAAAAAGAAGAAGACCGTGCATCGTGCATACCTACCGAACGCAGTCAGCAAGAGTAGTCACTGCGATGGTTATGCATTTATGCAAGTTGGTTCGGTTTTGCAGTGTGCTCCATATGTTCCTTTTTTTAAAAAAAAGAACTAGAAAACAAGATGGTGATGGGCATTCTTCTCTCCAGCAAGGCAGCAACATGTATTCCCTCCGTCTCAATATATAAACAATTTTAATTAGATGAGACACATCTTAATACTACGAAATGGTGATGGGTATTCTTCTTTCCAGCAAGGCAGCAATATGTACTCTCTCTATCTCAATTTATAATAAGGATGTATCTCATCCCATCAAAGATACATTCCATCGAAACTCAAAGAGTAGAATCCACGAACGAGAGCAAACAAATGGTCACATGTCAAAAACGATGTGCTATAGTACCACGTATCACCAAACACATCCTGTTAAGCACGTTCACTTATCTTGCTAGATTCCATCTCTAGCTTTATGTATTCAGTATTCACCACAAATGGCTAACTACATGTGTCACGGGAGAGCATGCAGCGTTAGGCAGACGATCCTGGTCACAGTAGTTAAACCACACGGCCCTCAATCATCATCAGATATTCAGATCACAATACTTAGAGGTTAGAGCCTTAAAGCACACAGCCATCAATCATCAATCAGGCCAATCACCGATTCACTGGCACCACAAGTGTGCCACCAGCAGCTTGCTTACATCCACAGCAGGATCAGTATGGAAAATAAAACAGAACCAAATGAACACTTGCAGTCACACTACACTACTGACGGCAGGGGATCCGGATTTGTGCGGATCTGTGCTGACAGTCAGGGTTTATATTACCGTTCATCACGCGGTTACCGTGTTCTGGTGATAAGCACGATTACCGTGTGGTAACCTCGGTAACCGTGGTAAACCGTACGAAATTCGTATAAAATTTATCAAAATTTCAAATTATTTTTTAAATTTATTTGAATTTAAGACGGTTATCACGGTTTTCCTTTTACCGTACCCCGCGGTAACGGAAACCCTGCTGACAGCTACTCAGCCCTCAGCTCCGTTGTTAAAAATAAAAAGCCAATCTAAGTGGAGATGGAACATCTAATATAACGAATCTGAACAACCTCACATCCTCCATATTCATTATTCTAGGTGGTGTCACATCCCTATCTAAATTGCTTTTTTAGGACGGAATGAGTACTCTATAAGACAAGCTCACTATCACCAGCTACGAAGGAGTAAAATAAAATGGATGGCATGTGTTTCGTCTTCTCAAAGACAGGATGGCTAGTCCATTGGTTACCAGGAACAAAAACTCTGCCATTTGGTAGAAAAAACTAGAATGTTGTACTTTCTCTCTATAAAGAAAACAACGTTGATATAAGACATAGGCTATGTTTAGGTTCATATAAAAATTGGTTTTTTCTTGGACATTACCAAAGAAACCTGATCGCAGAATGCCGCGCAAAGAAACCTGAAAACCTGATCGACCAACATGGCGTAGAGTCACAGGGCTGACATGAGTAGAATTACAGCCTGCGCTCTCCGACTATAGTAAGGAAGGATGCATTATGTTGTCAATATTAAATGCTGAAGTATGGGCAGGACCTTGATTTTGAATACGGAACAAAACCAGGATAAAGACATTGTTACAAACAATGAAATTCCACATGGAAAACCATATTGTTCAAAAGTGATCCAGGGATAGTTAATCAGTTTGACAAGAATTTTGCATCACCTTACAGAAATAACTACCACATAAGGCAAGTTAGGAAGGTTACCACTAACATTTTTCGAGTGCGCGATACTAAGATTTTACCAGACTTCAAAGGTTTTAGTCGAGTTGACTAAATCAGTGAATGAAAGTCCTTGCTACTTAGGGAGAAACAGTGAATCCAGCACTGTCACAAAGTTGTCTTTGAAATAACCTGTATGTCGAGTTCATTTTAAATGAGCGAGAAGTTAAATGTCAAATTTCAAAGAAAAAAATCGTTACGAACCATATTGCTAGCAGTCCTGTAACTACGAATAAGACTATATATGAGGGTGTACTCCATCTTCGACATAAGGTTTTGCTTCCTTCAAGAATTCTGCAGCAAGTTGTCCCATCACCAACCTAAAGTATACAAGAGATTCAGTGTTACATTTAATCCTCATTTCCCAGTTTGGATGGCCTCATAAGCAAACATCCCAGTTTGGATGTTACTACATTTTGTCAGATAAGAGAAAAAAAAAGCACTCCAACAGATAAATCTCTCAGAATTACAGCAGGATGCACAACCAACTATAGATTCAGCTATTGTAATGCATAGCATTCCTGGCTCATGAACGAGCAATTAAGCAACAATTTAATACAATCATTGCAATGAAGATAATATGCAAGATTAATTACTTTCTCCTTCTATGAATAAAAAAATGATTATCTGTTAAGTATAATTATTAACCAAGTATGGGTGGCAACTGGCAACAGAAGTTTATATAGTTCACAGAGAAGCATCCACATGACATGGGGGAACAAAAATCAAATCCAAAAAAGCATTTGATGGGATAAAAACCCTCTAAAGAGATATATGCCAAAGCTTGGAAAGTACTGGACATATTTTAGTTCAAACAGCAGAGAACTGTATCACAGTCACAGATTTAGTTCATTAGATGCCCCATACATGTCTCAAACCCTCCATGTTATTTCCCTTCTTCCAGGTCAATATGGGAGCTCAACTATGAGTTAATCAATGGTTATCTCATGATTAATTCCCAGAATAAACATTGCATTCGAAAAATTCACTCTACCTATTCTTTTAGAGGGAAGCAGGGGATCAGCTAATGCATCACTCTACCCATTCGAAAAATTCACTCTACCTATTCTTTTAGAGGGAAGCAGGGAAGCAGGGGATCAGCTAATGCATCACTCTACCCATCTCTGGTTAGGTATGTTAAATATGTGATCCGAATTTCAGTATGCAATATATTCGGATTAGTTTCCTAATAGAACTCTTTATTATAGGATTAGTTTCCTACTAGAACTTCGTGTCTTTGCCTATTAGGACTCCTAGATTTCTCCTATATATATCCCTTGTAAGCCGCACAGAGAGATTACGGCAGCCAAATGTATTCCCTGCGTTTGTATCCAATTCCTCAATAGTGATCATTGCCGGTCGGCGCCCGTGGTTTTTTCCTGCAAGGATTTTCCACGTTAAATTCGTGTCTCCGTTGTGCATCTATTTTCTTAATAAGGTAAAAGGCAATTTACAAAATGGATCCATTATATCAGAAGAAATCCATTACTACTCCAAGCAACACCACAATTTCTCAAATAAATCCTGGACAGGTAAAATTACATTTCCCGTCCAAAAACTGTATGTAGCACCCGATCTGTCATCTGAGGCCCCGAGAGATGCATCGGCCCCGATGAACGAACGACATGTGGGTGATCAGACTTGTACCTCGGAGTCCTGGGAATTGGCGCTATCGACGAGGGCCCCGGCGGCGGGGTGCACAATGTCGAGGAGGCGCGTCTTGATGGTGCACGGCGCCGTGTTGAAACCAAAAACGAGCAAGCGAGCGTCAGCGGAGTCATCGGAACAACACCTAGTCCGCCGGATGACGTGGATCTAGGGTGAACTAGCGGTCCCCTTTTTTTTGGGGGGGGGGGTTTAGTTTAAGAATAGAGGGGTGATGTTATTAGTTATTCCATTTGGTTGGGGATCTGAGTTCATAGGAAATTGAGGGAGGAACTCAATTTCCTATCTTCCAGGAGTTGTTGCTCAGCAGTGCGTCAATGATGTTGAGCGACTGGCTGAGAAGAGAAGCAAAGAGAGAAGAAAGAAATAAAGGGGTGTGGGGTCCATACCATTTTCTCTCACTTACATGTAGGCTCCATATGTTTTTTTTTATTTTTTAGCTGACTAGGATGTCACGTTAGCTATGGGATCTAAATTTCATGGTTTTATATAGTTTAAGGGTGAAGATTTCTGTAAGAAGGATAAGGGATAGCTAGCCGACTCAATGTAAAGTTGAGGGACGCCAGTTGAACTTATTCCCCATAGAAAACTAAACCCTGATACCAGGCCGAATTTAACGAGGAACCATCCATTCTCCATTCAACCGAATTCAGCCCAATTCGGGAAACAACAGCCCACAGCCCAAACAAAAAAAAGCACGCCTTTGTTGGGGTCAAATCTATTTTTTTTCTTTAAGATTAAACAAAACCTTTTTTTCTTTAAGAATAAAAAAAATCCAATTTTCTCGTTCAAAATTTTCGTCTTGTCTCCGCTACATTGAAAAAAACTGAAAAGAAATCGCAGGGGAGCGTGCGGGTGTGGCGAGGTGGGCCCCACCGATTTTTTTCAAAATGCCTCACCCTTCCACCCCGAGAGGGAGAAGAAGACGAGGAGCGCCTCGCCCAGTCGCCCGCATCCCCACCCCGTCAGATTTCCGTTCCGCCTCTGCTACTCCTCCTCCACCTCGCCGCCGCCGCCTCCGCCGCCGCAACGGGGCATGGAGCTCGCGCGATCGGCCTGCTCCAAGGAGCACCACAAGATCTACACCGGCTGGTTCGCGGTCGCCGACCCAGGTATGTCTCCTCGGGCGCTCTGCGTGACTTCGAGACCCCCCCTCCTCCCGGAATCGCTCGCTGATGGTTTGGTTCGCCGGTGGGTGGTGGATGGGTGTAGATGGTGATGGGCGTGTGACGGGTGCTGATGCTACCAAGTTCTTCGCCATGTCCGGCCTCTCCCGCGCCGATCTCAAGCAGGTGAGCCGCCGCGAGTTGGTTTGGATTTGTTTGAGTTGGGTGGTTTCTTTTGGGGTGTTTTGATGATAAATCTTCGTTGATCCAAGGTCTGGGCGATCGCGGACACCAAGCGGCAGGGGTTTCTCGGCTTCGGCGAGTTCGTCGCTGCGATGCAGGTTTTGCTTCCACTTCGCCTCTTCCCTTTATCCGTTACAGTTCGTCACTCTGTGCTGCTGCTGATTCGAGAGGATGTTTCTGATTGTTTTGTTCTGTTGCGATTCGAAAATGCAGCTCGTGTCACTGGCGCAAGCGGGGGAGGAGATCACTCAGGACAGTCTGAAGCGCGAAGGTTGTTTTTCTTGCGAGGTTGCTGAGTTTATGCCTGTATTTGAGTGTTTGCGTGGATGTACCCTGAATTTATGGTGGTTCTTGCAGACCTGAGTAGTTTGGATCCACCTGTTATGGAAGGTCTTGACGAGCTACTTGCGGTAAGTTTATAATCTACGGCTTCGGTGTCGTTCTAACGCATTTCGACATCTCACTGTGATGTTGCAATGGATGGTTCATTTTCAGAGATCAAAGGCCGTGGTAAAGAGAGTACACCCAGAAGAAAATGGTAAGAAATATACTCCCAAGGGTACCACCTGGTGAATGATGTCAGTGACTAGGCTTCGAAGCTAACTTCTTTCTGTCGTGCAGGCACCCCTCAGGTCCAAGTGCCTTCTGCTAATAGCTGGTTCAGTTCAAAATCAGCAAAGAAGGTACTAGACTTATGTGGTGGTGTTTCAGGATCGTGCACTTTTATCATGTTTACCTTCAGGCCGAATATCATTTTTCTTACTCTTATAGTTTGTGGTATTGTTATCAAAATGTTCTTAGTACTGCCGTCTGCAGTTCAACAATTTAATGATTTTGTACCTTCATTCGGTCCGCAGATGCAGGTCCCCTTGACTGCTGTTACTTCTGTAATTGATGGCTTAAAAAGACTATACGTAGAAAAATTGAAGCCTCTGGAGGTTGCGTACCGGTTCAATGATTTCGCTTCCCCTTTATTGGTATAGACTTCCGTTCACATTTATTGAAAAGATATCAAGTACTTCCATGCTAATTGGATTATTGTTCCATTTCTCACATGTCATTACATTATTGTACCATTTTCCAGACAAGCAGTGATTTTGATGCAAAGCCAATGGTTATGCTCTTGGGTCAATATTCTACAGGGAAAACAACTTTCATTAAGCATCTGCTGGAAACAAGTTATCCAGGTTCTGTGATTGAACTAACAGTGTAGTAATACATAAGATTTCAGTTCCAGTCTCAGCCACACTACGCAATTTAACGTTAGTCTCTTCTAATATAATCAGAGTATAACTTTAATTTCCCTTTCAACTGCAGGAGCTCATGTTGGACCCGAGCCCACTACTGACCGATTCGTAGTTGTCATGGTAAATGTTAACATGAGTATTTAATTTAACTTGCATCAGTGATATCGGATAATATGCTAGTTAAATATTACTTGAGCACATGAACTATGGGGGATCTTTGGTAAAGCAGGGAATTGCATATGATTGATTTTGTTTTCTTGTATACTCTTGTTTTCATTATATTTTGTGCTTTCAAAGTACCATTTTCGGTAGAGTATTCAGCAATTCTTTTACCAAGTTAGAGCTGCTTCATCATTCATTATCAATAGACTAAAATATTTCTCAATTGGCAATATCAGATTGGTCTTTTATAAGATGCAAGGGTGGCATACATAATACTCCCTTTCTTCTAAGTTGAATGGTTCATATATGGACTAGTCATATACCATAGCGTGTTTTTCTACAGCTGTATAGATTCTTTATAGCATGAATTGCGTTCAGCAGCGCACAAACATCGGATAAAAACCCAACTATTGTTATCCATTTTACATCATGGAAATGGAACTAGAGGTTTTCATCAAAGCTTCATTGAATGCACACCTGTATAACATTTATTGATTCTTTTTAAGTTGTTGAAAACAAAGTTTGCTTCTGAAATCTGTTGGTGATTTTTGCAATGTTGTTTAAGCTGCTACTGTAGCATATCTACACAATGATCCCATTAGTCTCTCATTTTTCTTCTTCATTTTGTACTAGTCTGGATCTGATGAGAGGACTATTCCTGGCAATACTATTGCTGTTCAAGCTGACATGCCATTCACTGGTCTTACGACATTTGGCGGTGCTTTTCTGTCGAAGTTCGAATGCTCTCAGATGCCACATCCGGTAAGCTTCAGTTGGCGATGTTGACACATGCAGAAGAGTTCATTGCACAAACTAATACAAACCTCTTTGTTTTCTATGAAGTTGCTCGATCATATCACCTTTGTCGACACTCCGGGTGTCCTGTCTGGTGAAAAGCAGCGGACGCAGCGTAGCTATGATTTCACTGGCGTAACTTCATGGTTTGCTGCTAAGTGTGACCTTATTCTTCTTCTGTTTGATCCTCATAAGCTTGATATAAGTGATGAGTTCAAACGTGTGATTGCATCTTTACGTGGGCATGATGACAAAATACGTGTCGTGCTGAATAAGGCAGACCAAGTTGACACTCAGCAGGTAGAGGTTTTCCTTGCAATCAGTACTTAGGAAATGTTACACCACATTCAGTTTTAAAAGATGCTATGTTCTGCATCAGAATCACCTAATCCCCTTATTCATGCTGCAGCTTATGAGAGTGTATGGTGCACTGATGTGGTCTCTTGGGAAAGTACTCAATACCCCTGAGGTTGCGCGTGTTTATATTGGGTAAATTGTTATATCTTCAATTATTTAATACCCATCTTTTGCTTCTGTTTATAATGCTGTCGTAACCTTAATTTTGGTGACTGGATGTTGTACAATTCCTGTATAAATTATAAAACTTGTAGTACATAAAATATTTTTACAAGTCTAAAAGCATCGCTAGTAACTGTTGTTTAATTATATGAGCAAAAATATCTAAATGTTGCAGAGTTTGATGAAGGGTTTTGGAAACTGAAATTCACTCTGAAACTAATGTTTGCAGGTCATTCAATGACAAACCAGTGAATGAATCAGCTGTTGGACCAATTGGAAAGGACTTGTTTGAGAAAGAGCAAGATGATCTCCTTTGTGATCTGAAAGACATACCCAAAAAGGCCTGTGATCGTCGGGTATGATGTTCTCTCCCACTTATCTGATATTTTTTTCTTTTGGAGTGCTGAATTTTCAATGAATGTTGCCATTTGTACTTGCAGGTCAACGAGTTTGTTAAACGTGCTAGGGCTGCCAAGATTCATGCTTACATAATTGGCCATCTGAAGAAGGAGATGCCTGCAATGATGGGGAAAGCTAAGGCCCAACAGCGACTCATAGACAACTTGGGTGATGAGTTTGCGAAGGTAATAGTAGTACTTACAAACAACTTAATTGCCAGGGTAGTTGGATCTATATTCATCACAAGAAACTCATTTCCAACCATAAAATTGATAAATGGATCTTATAGCTGCATTTGTTCATAATCTTCACCTGCTTGCATCTGAATTCAAACTGCTGGAACAGGTCCAAAGGGAGTACCATCTTCCTGCCGGAGACTTCCCTGACGTTGAGCACTTCAAGGAGGTGTTGGGTGGGTACAACATCGACAAGTTCGAGAAGATGAAGCCCAAGCTGGTGCAGGCCGTGGACGACATGCTGGCGTACGACATCCCAGAGCTCCTCAAGAACTTCAGGAACCCTTACGAGTGAGTGAACTCGCTGACCTCTCGTCAGTTGTAAGATAAGATGACCAAGTTCGGTCGTGACACTGTATGTGAGTGACACCTGATGATGAAGGAATATGTTGTCAAGGCGAGACATGGACGGTTTTCTACTTCTCTACCTGCCCATCTTTGCCAATGCTCTATGAATGTCCCCAAATTCAGAGACGTTATTGGACATTGTGACGTAATTTATTTTGGGTACAAGCCGAAGACACGGGATAGAAGTAACGAAGAAACAAGCGAGTGAATGAAAGAAAAACTAGGCTCTCATCGCCCGTTTGTTGTTTTATCAGCCATAACAAAAATTTAAAATTTAAACTAGATCTCCGATTTGTTTTTGAGATTTTCTCATCTTAGTATATTTTCAACATTGTATTTTATAGACCGATATAAAAGTTTTACTCATAAATTTTATAACAGTATAGTTTTTTTTACGGCTTATGAGCCATAGATAAACTAATCATAGTAGTTCATAAGGCAATATTGGGTAATCAAACGTGTAAATTAAGCTATTAAATTTAAAACTAGATTAAGAAAATTGACCAGGAAGGATAGCTAAGGGCCTATTTGATGCTCTACCCTACCAATTCATTGGTAATGCCAAAATCTAGGTAAATTTTGGCACTATATTTTTTTGGTAGGGCAAAATTAGGGCAAAATATGCAACCAAATCTAGTAGTATGGTGAAGAAGATTTTAAAATATGGTCAAACTGAGCATGGGCACTATTAGTTGTTTATCTTCAATCCAAACTAGCACATTTACTATTCAAGTTACCAAAATTTCGGTAGAACATCCAAAACGGCCCTAAGCCCCAAGGCCTGAAAGTCTGAACCTGAAGATCCCAGCTGATCTGATCCTCTCCACAACCTGCACGGCAGCAGCAGCAGCAGGTGCACGGCCGAGCGAGCCCCCGGGCAGCAGCGAATATGCCTCGCTAGTGGTACGCAGCGCGACGACCACCTCGATCCCCCCTCTCCGGACCATACGCCACGATAAACATCCGCACCCACCACCACACCTGCCCTCCCTCGCTCACACGCCCCCACGGCCCCACCCAACCCAACCACGCCCCGCGCCAAGAGGCGGAGGAGGAAACACGCCGCGCCGCGATGCGATGCGCGACACGGCCGACCCGCGCGACCCGGCCCCGCGACGTGGACGCCGCGGACGCGGTCGGGTGCCATAAACAAACCGACGCCTCGTGGTGGGCCCTTCCCGTCAGTCACACGGGAGGAGGAGGAGGAGGTGGCCGTGCCGACCAAACAGCGCGGGGGCGCGCACGCGCACGCGTAGTCGAGGTGCTCGAGGTGGAGGACGAGACGAGACGAGACGAGCCAAAAGGAGAGGAAGAGTCAGAGAGAGGGAGAGAGGGGGAGATCGCGATGAGGAGGGCGAGGCTGCCCCCGGCGCCGGCGGCGATGGCGGGGGCGGGGGCGGGCGAAGGGGAGGTGAGGTACCGTGGGGTGAGGAGGCGGCCGTCGGGGAGGTACGCGGCCGAGATCCGGGACCCGGCGAAGAAGACCCCGATCTGGCTCGGCACGTTCGACTCCGCCGAGGCCGCCGCCCGCGCCTACGACGCCGCCGCGAGGTCACTCCGTGGCGCCGCCGCGCGCACCAACTTCCCCACCTCCACCTCCTCCGGCGGCGGCGCGCGGGCGCCGCCGCCGCCGCCTCCGCCTCAGCCACCGCAGCATCTCCCTCCCTCCGTGGCGGCGGCGACGTCTAGCCACAGCAGCACAGTCGAGTCATGGGGCGTCACGGTTGCCGCCGCGGCCGCGGCCTCCGCCGGAGCTCTCGGGTTGCCGCCGCGCAACCCCGCCGCCGACGAGGACTGCCGCAGCTACTGCGGCTCCTCGTCCTCCGTGCTCTGCGAGGACGGCGCCTCAGGCGCCGGCGACGAGGCCGCCGCCCCGCGCTGCTCGCCGCTGCCGTTCGATCTGAACCTTCCGGCCTCGTCCCCGTCGGCTGCCGCCGCCGCCGAAGTCGACGAGATGGATTGGCGCTGCGACACGCTGCTCCACCTCTAGCCTGCACACCACCAAAAGGCGACAGCAAGAATCTGCGAACTCTAGCCTACGACGACGACGACCAACCAGCACGCAGCAAGAACCGGCGATCCAACCATCACTATTGCTGCTGCTGCTGCTACTGCGAAGAAGCTCCTCCATAGACACGGATAATTTTTTATTTTTTATTTTTGTTTTCGTTTTCTTCCATCTCTTTTTCACCACTCAGGATTTGATACTCCTCTTATGTGATAATGTGAATAACTTTATCATGTAAACCGTGAGTAAATTCGGTATTTCCGCCGCCCTCTCTTGTGCATCTCTGTATCCAATGGGATGCTGCTGCTTTCAGTTGTACCAATAGATAGAAATGGTAGAGAAGATGAGAAAATTTGGTTCAAAATTTGTAACGTAAACGTTATCGGAATACACTGGGATTAGAAAGAAAATGAGAAAAAGAAGACTTTCTTTTCTCCGTGGATGTAAATTATATTGAAATGCATTACAGTGCATTGCAATAGTCATGATACAAGTATTCCGGACTTGAGGTGTTAATGCAAACGGGGAAAAAAATACAGATTGGGTTGGAGATTCAGATTACGTTGACAAGAAAAAAACGAAGAGTAGTTATAATCAAACAAAAAAGAACAGAAGAATGAATAATACTAACAAAAAGAACTGCAAACAGAACAGATTTGGCTGAACATTTTGTTAATAGAGATCAGATTAATACCCATCGAATACTGAGACATCAGACTGAACAGGCCATCACTTAAAACCTCTTGAGTGTTGCACGATAATTCGTCAGTCTCAGGTTCTCAGCCCTGTCCTCGGCAGCTGATTTCTCTCGGTCGTTGATTGGCAGGGATGATCCTGGAAATAATGATATCGATCTTGTAAACTCATTATACGGCTTTGAATTCATTTCATCTCCTCTCAAATTGTCCTCTCATCTCAATGGATTAGCACAAGCAGAAGGGGAGAGATACGCAAGCGCAAAAGATCTGCGAAGAGTGGCACCCGAGACACCAATAGTTTGGAGAACCATATGGGCTTTGCATTGGCCCGGTATCCATTCCCACGGGATCGAATTTGCGGCCCAACATGTAACAGGACCCATTATTAACATTGAAAATGGATTACGGACAGCTTCGGCCTAACCGAAAAAATGTTGACCCAGTTTCGTGTATAACGTTTTTCGCACGGTAATATTTTGCTCGCAAGAGGAGAAGAATACGATCATGTTTGGGGTATTTGAATTCTTATCTCTATTTCCAACTCTAATTGTCAAATGCATGCTCAATTAGAAAATAAGGGTAAATTTACTAAAGTTGAAAAGGTAGTGGTAGAACTGCCCCGTCGTTTTCTAGATTTTATCCAAGCAATAGAAGATACAACCTTCCGATTGGGTTAAGGTTGGAAAATGTTCACTCTGTCACAAAATACCAACATTTCCAAATGATCGCTAATACTCCTACTTAGACCCAAAATAGGTGAAATTGATGAATGTATAATCTAACCTTTTCCTGATAGCTATTTAAGGGTACTACTACAAATTTGAAAAGTTACTTAAGTATGTAGAAGAAAAAAAATTATATAGAGATTTTTTCTGTATCGTTTTGTAAGAATTTGAAGAGCGTGTAAATGAAAATCCAAACCCAGAACCAGAAAAGAACGATACCTTAATTACGAGATGATTGTGAAGGTAAGTTTTTGGCAGCCATGTCATTGATTCACCGTAGATGGTGCTACAGGCCATCCGGAGAGTGAGACAGTAGCAGAAAGGCAAAAAGGACAACAGATACGGCTTTCTTGGCTTCGTTCCGCTCTCAAGGTCAGTCTCAGTCACTGCCACGGCTCAAAATCAAAATGTCACACACACACAAACAACAATCACAAAAATCGCACAGTCACGCTACGTACATGCAGTCATGTCACGACTCAAATCGGACAATCAATGCCTCGCGAAAACACAACCAGACTCATCATGCCTTTCTCACACATTGTCTCTCGCAGATGTAGTACGAACAGCCTCGCGTCTCTGACGCGAGAAGGATCACTGGATCAGCAACAAGCGAAACAACTCGTACTCCTACCACAGTAGCATTAGGCTAGCGCGCGATCATTGCAACGTTGAACTGAAACCCAACCCAACCAAACCTACCCAAACCCTGCCGCCGCTGCATGGTGTTACGTGCACGAGCGCCCGCGTCAAAACCGGGCAAAACCACGCCATTTCCGCGTCAAAACCGGGCAAAATCTCGCCCCCGTTCTCCCACCATCCGCGCCACGCCACACTCGCTACACCGCGCTGCGCCGTACTAGTAGCCTTTCTCAGGCAGGATGTGGACATTTTCACCAACCAGCCCAAAGGACGGGGTCGGCAAAGCGTCCCCGGGATCAACCGCATTCGGAAACTCTCGGCCACAAAGGCTGCCCCGTCCTGGAAAACGCGCATGCAGCTGCTGCTTTTTCACTCGTTGGTGCAACGCAACGCAAACAGCAAGAGAATGGAAGAAGAAAAAAAAAAAGGGTAGGGAGCCATATGCATCTCTGCTCGCTTGTGACCTATACTACGACCCGTGTGACTCTGTGCGATATGGAGAGATGGGGAGGAAACGGCGATCGAGAAACGGGCGACTCGGATAGCAGCAAGCGGACAAACATGCCGATGCTGCTGCTGCTGGCTACACGAGATCGAGATCGATGTGCAGCGGCAGAAGCAGATGCAGAATTGCAGATGGATCGAGCTGAGCAGTGACCAAGTTTTTCTCGAGAGAGGGCTTGGTTTAATTTCACGGAAGAGGAAACTGTTTCACCGTGCAGTTCTCGCTTGCACCCCTTAATGGCGGCCCCGAATTAGAACCCAACAGGAGCAGGCAAAGGCAGAGATTCTTCTGCCTTCCTGGCACGTTGTACACACACGTCGACCAAGCTGTGTATCAAAAGTTTGGCTGCTTCTAGTTGCACCACACAGGACCAGCAAAGCCAGCCCTGGAAGCACAGATGTGGGGGCAAAACACATGCAGTACCACTACGTGCCAAACTGCCCATTGCATTGCAACGCAGATGCACAGAGCAGAGAAAAGAAAAGGAGGCAGAGATCAAGCTGCAGCAACAAAGGAGACAGAGCACGTACCAAGCACTATCTCATCAGACAAAGAAACATGAGTCGAGACATGCTACCACCACATTACACATGCTACAGAGTGTAGTACAGACCAGATAGAGAGAGAGAGAGACAGAGAGAGAAGAGTACACAGTACATGGTAGTACCACGCTATTGTCCAAAGTCTCCCAGCCTTCCCGTCCTCGCTGCTGCGTTGCACCGAATGGGAAAGGGAAGGCATGCCTAGACTTCGGATTTGACCGTGCCACTCTACCACTAAACCGGCACGAGACAAGCAGAGAAAAACGAACGAGCTAAACGAAAAACGAAGCTACTACTACTGTCACGACCACTACTCCTGACCTAGCTGCTGTTGCATTTGCTTGGTTTGACTCAGATCGAGACGGTAGACGCTAGGAACTTGATCATTTCTTCGATCGATCGATCGATCAGTTGCCGTACCCGCGGCGGGTGAGCAGCGTGATCGGCCGAGGGGGCACACGGATGCCGACCGTCTTGACCTTGCCGTCCGCCGGCGACGGCGCGCCGTCGGTGGACCCGTCCCTCGGCGGCGAGAACACCGCCGGGAGGTACTCGTCGTTGCCGCACTCGTAGTATGTCGTCCGCCCAAAGTGCCTCACCAGCGCGTCCTTCCCCTGCAAATGCAAATCCAAAACCACATCTCATCACCAACAAAAACGATCGATCGAACACAAAATCACATCACATCAGTATATTTTCAGTAGCCATCCTGCAGCAGCTACTACTACTACTACTAGTCGATCGTAGACGGCAGGAGGAGATATGATCTTGTGGTGGTCGCGATACGAATGATTGCATCTTGGGGTCTCGTCACGTCGAGTTTACCTGGATACGCGCGGCGCGGATGTCGATGATCTTGCCGGAGTCGAAGGCCGAGCGCTTCCAGCGGCAGCCGTGGAGCGCGCGCTGCAGCCCGCGGGCCGCCTCGGCCGTTGTGAAGTTGACGAACGCGTAGCCCATGTTGCTGCTCCGCTGCTTGTTGCACATCCTGCACAAAACGCAACACAATCACGACTACAATTACAATTACAATCATGCGTGGTAATGACAGCTCAGAATTAGTAAAACGAATGGAGTGGGGTACAGTATACTAGTACTCCAGTACACTGTACTCAGTGCAAAGATCATGACAGGATATTATTTGCTAAAAGGAATAGTTGTAGAAATGGATTTATTAGCTGTTTTTTACTGAGATTTAATTTGATGCTGTGCCACCAGATTTAATTTCTTTCTTTTGGGGGGTTTTGTCTTGTTGCTTCTTTTGCTTTTCTACTGTTGAAGAAGGACAACTGGTTCTGAGCATGATTTTTTCGTACTACTACTACAAAATGTACAATGGAGACAAAAGAAACTTCTTTCCTCAACTCCTGTTCTTTCAAAAACTACAGCGCTAGTACTATTGCACACAGATTGCAACTCGTTTGCAAGTTCAAACAATTAATTTCTTCTCTTTTGCACCAAAGATGCAGTTTTTGCAAGAACGGGGGTAATGGAATGGTATGAGACTTTTTCATTTCGAAAGAAGCTATGAGAGAGATTCCGTTGCTCACCCGAAATCCATCCGGACGTAGACGAGATCGTACTCGGCGCGCGGCTCGCCGCCGCGGCCGCGTCGCCTGTTCTCGCGGGCGCAGTGGTCGTCGAGCAGCCGCACCATGTCGAAGCGCCTGAGCTCACGCGCGCGTACAACACCAAAAGATTTCATCAACTCATGCAAACGGAAAACCACACGAGAAGCGGAGGAGACATTAATGGAGGTGGCGAGAAATGGCGGCGGCGTGCACGTGGTGCATGCATGGCATGTCATGGCGTGGCGTGGCGAGGCATGGCGGTTGGGGGAGGCTTCACTTACGTGAGCTTGTTGGGGATGTTGCGCACCATGACGGTGGTGTGCGTCGGCTTCAGCTTCTGCATCGGCGGCATCGGCGATATCGGCCGCGTCGTGAACGCCGGCGACGGCGACCTCTCCCTCCCAGTCCCGGCGTGCTGCTTCCGGGGCTTGTACACCTTGCTCATGCCCCGCCTCGCCACGGCCGGATGCAGCATCCCGCACGGCGCGGCGGCCACCAGCATCCGGGGAGACCCCGCGGTGGCCGGCGCTGGTCGCCACGCCTGAACTGCAACGCCCACACGCGCCGCCTGCTCCTGCGCGTGTAGCTTCTCGTCGGTGACCGTGGGGCCGCCCTTGTACAGCATGAGCTTGTGCGGAGGCCGGCCGTGCGGCGGCGGCGGCGCCTCGGCGAGGACGCCCTTGGCGAACGACGCGCCCGGCGGCGCAGGCCCCATCTGCGCCGGGTACCCGCACGGTGGGTAGAGGTGACCGTGGAAGGGGAACGAAGCGCAGGAATAGGTGGCGAAGAAGGGGAAAGGCGGCGCCGCGGTGCACGCGCCGCCGGCGTGGTACTGGTACGCCGGCATGGGCAGAGACGGCGGCGCGAAGAACAGGTGGCCGCGGGAGCAGTGGAACGGCGCCGCGGATGGGTTGAGCTTTCTCACCGCCATGGCCGGAAAACGAGGGTGGCGGCGGCGGCGAGGGTGGCTTGGATTGGACGTTCGCCGGCGAAGGCAGTGTTTGCTTTGCGGGGACATGGGATGGGGTGGCTTTATAGGAGGAAATGGCTGGGTTGTAGTACTAGGGTGCAAGGGCTTCGATGACAGTATGTGTCACTGCATGTGGGACCCACATAAAGATGTGCTTGGCTTCTTGCTGCTAGTCTACTGATGAATGATAAAGGACTGCTGGTTGGTTTTTCCCAAATGTTCTGACCCTTGTAACTGATTAGGGGTAAATTTGGTTGAGTATTAAAAATTGAATTGTTGTTGGGCTATCTTTTATTTTCCAGCTTCGCTAATCGCCTGTTGACAGGAATAACTGGAAATTGAATCTATATCTTACATGCCCGATTCGTGCACTAAATGTCTCAAACCGTATTGGGTAAATTGGTTGTGTATTAAAAACGAGAGCTTCTCTGGTGCTTGGAAGTTATCTAGTCCATTGATCAATTAAAATCTAACGGGTCTGTAAACAAAGGTATGTTCGGAAAGGTAGCAAAAAAGTGGGCTAGATACTTAATTTGTAGATTAGATGAAGGTTAAATAGGTAATTGTGTACCTCTTATCAAATTAGATGACTGAGAGAAGGCAAATCACGGCGTATGTTTTTTTCTTTGATAGTATTCTATACGTATGCACCAGGTTATGGAAATTAACTACGTAGTATCACTACATTCCCAAATTTCACGTCAATTGACTGTGGGGGAAAAGTTCACTTAAACGTGCGAATGCTTAAAACTTTCGCAAGAAAAAAAACTGAAACATATATATGGGCGATAAATATCAGTTGATTATGTAGCATATTCAAACAATACTAAATTTTTGTTTTATAGGAAAGACAAGTTGATTGATACGTAGTTTATTGTCGTAATGAAACACAAGAACATATTTAATAAATTGATAGTGTAATTAATGATAAACCTAAGTAATTAAATAATAATCGTGTATTTCCCTTTAATCTATATGCTCAGATTCTAGTAGTGTTCCAGAAAAAAGAAAATGATTCTTATATGCTTAGCGAAGTGGGAAAAAATAGCGATCAATTTGAAAATTTGGATAAGCTCCATGCATGAGCCGGAGAGGTAGAAAGACAGTTATGGCTAACAGTTATTACTAAATTACCGATGTTTATGATAATTTTATTTTTAAGATATTTTTATTGAATCAACGGTGCGTATTTACTAGAAGGGGAGGTACCCAGGTACCTTACAAGCACATTAGAAGACCTCATTAAAAACTGAATTACTGTTTGGCCTATCTTTTATTATCCAGCTCCGATAATCGTCTGTTGATAGGAATAACTAGAAATACTAGTCAAGTCAATCTATGGTCAATTCGTGCACGAGATAGTGGCGGCACAGCAGGTTAGGTTTCAGGCGGGGATCGTAGTGGGAGAGATAGGGCAATTGGGCCCTCAAACTTTGGATGGATTGCCGGTGGCGGTGCACTTTGAGGAATCAGGAAGGGAGCGAGGAGAGAAGGCAGAAGGGTTGGGTTAGGTTAGGTTATAAGGTCTGCACGAATCGTAATGCGAACTTAACTATTAAAAGCTAGTTGACATTTACGGAATTTTTAGTCTCGTGGTGAATATACGATCCCTTTGTTACCGAAATTTTACCTTGTACTAGCTTTTTTACCTGACTTTTCTCATTGAGGATAGATATTTTTATCATTGTTCCTTCGAACCACCAAACTATTCTATTAATCTCCATCCAACAATGGTCAACATTTGACAAAAAAGAAGATGTGGGCGTAAGAAAGAATTGGATGGTCCAAATTACAATAATGGTAGTTACCTAGTTTAAAGTGAAAATGTTACATAAAAGGTGATTTAAAAAAAACATTGGTACAAACTTGTGCTGATAAAGTTTCGCATTGGACCAACTTTTATCCATCCATTTTCTATTCGCACTACAAAATTTTTCTTTGAATCTTCTTGTCTCTTGCATGCCAACGTACTTCCCCAAGCTAATCGTCTGTTGACAGAAACAACTAAAAATTTCAATTAAATATATCTATCAATGATTTTTTCTTCGATGTCTTAAGATAGTGACGGTGCACCACGTTAGGCTTCAGGTGGGGATCACAGTGGGAAAGGGAGAGTAATTGGGGCCCTCTAGACTTCGAGGGATTGCTGGTGGTGGCAACACTTAGAGGAATCGGGAAGTGAGCGAGGAGAGAAGGGTATGTTAGGTTATAGTGTCTGCACGAATCGTAAAGCAATCTTAAACGTTAAAAGCCAGTATATATTCTTGGAGCTTTTAGTCGTCTTGTGGATGGATGTTCCCTTTATTATCAACATTTTACCTTCTACGGCTTTTTACCATACTTTTCTTATTTAGAATAGATAATTTTATCATTGTTGCTTAGGACCACCGAACTATTGTATTCATCCACATCCAACAAAATCTGGTAAAAAGATGATGTGGGCGTATAAAAGAGTTGGATGTTCCAAATTACAATAATGGTTAATAACCTAGTTAAAATAGAAAGGGTCGTATAAAAGATGGTTTTAAATGAAACCAACTTGTGTTAATAACATTTCACATTGGACCAACTTTTATCCAACCATTTTCTCTTCACGCTACTTAACTTTGCGGTGAATCTTCTTGGCTCTTGCATGCCAACGGACTTCCCGGAGCATAGGCCACACCATAACTGAATGAAAAGCTACATGTAAATGGATAAAATAATTGGGTGGTTCAAAGTACAACAACATTAAAACTATCAACCCAAATGGCTATAAGATGATACAAAGTGAAGTTTGGTAATAAAAGACCGTCTAGACTGCGATCCACTCAAAATTTAATCAGGATGGAGATGGCATTTAACTAGGGCTCTACATTTTCACGATGTGTATTAATGCACTCTATACACTTATTAAGCTTGATCTATAGATTTATTTGCTTGCACTAATAAGCCCGAGTCAGATCAGCTACTCCGCCGAACTATACATATATATGCATTATCATCTCACAAAAAAAGATACACAATTATTAACTGACCGAAATACAACACTCCAATTCCAAAGAATACACCAAAGGCAATTGGAGAGATGACTTCTGCTGCATTGTTCTTCGGAGATACTCCCTTTGTTCCTCAGTCACAAAAATAACTAATCTAAAAGTGGATGAGACACTACATAGTATAACTAATCTAGATAAATAGTATCTCATACTCTCTTAAATTGATTTTTTATAGGATAGAGAGAGTACTAGTTGGGACAGTTGGATCTGAGAAGCTAACAGAGGCACGCAACTTTCCATTCCAATCAAGGAATGGAGCTTGTTAATGTGCTCATCTAACCTGTTGGAACACGGTTAAATGTTAACCGAAATCAAACTGAAGTACCGATTCATCCGTTCATTTGTCTCTCAGATCAATTCCCTGTTACTGCGAGAGTGCGAGGTGACCTATTCTGATTACAGTGAAATTGAGTGTGAAACAATGGGGAGACAAGGATATCAGTCGTCTAATTCTGAAACTCATTGTCGAGGTCTGAGTGGTTCAGTTAGAAATTTACCCGTAGCTTCTGCCTGACAAGATTACTTTGGGTGGCATCCGTGACAGCGGCGGCATCGGCTGCCCGGGGTCGCTCAGTAGACGGAGCTGCCGGCGAGGCCATGCGGCGCGGTCATGGACGTCGTCGACTTCCTCGGGTAGCCGAGGATGGTCGTGAGCGCCGTGGTTCTGTGCATGGCGGGGGCGGCGTTCCGGCCGGGCGCGTGATGGCGACGCTGGCGTACTGGTGCAAGGAGGCGGTGCCGGTGCACGCAGCGAGCTGCGGGTGGAGAGGTTGGTGTTGAATAGTGCAGGGAGAAGAATACCGTGAATATTAGACATATCATATTGAGACTCATGGAGCCGATATATATAGAGGTACATGGGGAGAAGATAAGGAAAGATTACACACACATATATATATATGTATATGTATATGAAAGGAGACCACACAAATCAATACTATCTTAATATGACTCTAACTACCATATACTCTAACATCCCCATAGTCCAAGCATGAGCAATACGGACAATTGAACTCGAGTAGAAACCGACAAGAGTGCTCAATACGGATGATAGCCCTTTGTGCCATGTCGATGTAGCCAAAGCGAAGGAGCCGTGGTCGATGAAGCCATGTGTAGAGTAGTCGTGGTCGAGGTAGCCAAGCTGCAGGGCGCGCATGGAGTGGTCATGAGCACGCAGGATGGTGCTGTAGACCAAGGTGCGGGCAGTTGTCGAGGAAGATGTAGCCGAATCGTGGAAGATGAGACGTCACACCGGGTTTGCCAGACCCGGGGACAACTCGGGACGAACGCGCGCAGTGGTGTTGCCAATGTCGCCGTTGAATCATACGCCAATGTCGCAAGAGACTAGCAAAGAAGACTTCTGAGACGGCCGCGGTGCGAGAACGATGTAGAGGGAGAATTATCGAAGCAGCATGCGGTTGCCGGAGAAGAGGAAGTGTAGTCGAGGAAGATACGACGACGCTAGCGATGAGACATGCTGGACGAAGAAGAAGGCGAAGTAGCGGGACCAACGGCCTGGAACGACAATGTTGGTAGCCATGTAGGATCGGCTAGACCACCAGCCTGGAGTGGCGACATTGGCAGCCTCAGGGGCGTCGCCGACGAGGCGGAGGATGGAGAGGGCGTCGAATATGGGATTCCTTGGCGAGGCCGGCGTCGGTGGTGGTCTGTTAGTTGTTGCATGTTGACGCGATGATGAACGAGGACGACACGAAAAGAAAAAAAAACAAAACCGATGGCCGCCCGGGTAGCGAAAGCGTGTGAGGATGGCTTTAGGTCACCGCTCTGATACCATAATGAATAGTGTATGGAGATGAATACTGTGAATATTAGACACATTGTATTGAGTCTCAGGGAACTGATATATATAGGGGTACATAGGGAGGAGATAAGAAAGGAGTTTACACAAATCAACCCTATCCTAATATGACTCTAACTACCATATACTCTAACATCTGAGCCATTTGTGGGGTGCACGACGGCGAATTCGGAGCCCACGCTGTCATTGGCATTAGAGACGAAGAAAGCAACGAATGACGGTGGGAGTGCTCGTGGCGTGATGGGCGCCGAGTGCACGACCGCCATAGGAGATCGTGTGCTGGAACGACTCATGTTAATTGGGTCGGACAGGAGTGTGAATTGGCCCGAAACGGAAAAAGTCCAAATTAAGCTCCTCAAATATCGATCGGATCTAACTCGCATCCCTCAACCGCAAAACTGGGTATACAGCCGCCCATCACCTTAAGGAGTGAAAAAGATCGAGACGGGAGAGAAGGAGGGTAGGGAAAGAGGGAGAGAGATGGGATGCCATGTGGGCCCCACTCTATTTTCTAATTTGTAGGATGATTGGGCTACTGCGTTAACGTCACGTTAGTGAAAATCACTCTAAAAGAGTCATTTTAAATGGTTATAATAGTAGTTAGATAAGTCAATATACATGGTTTTCTTGGTTGAGGGATGCGAAGCAGATCTGACCCATAATTGAGGGAGTTAAGATGGACTTCTCCCGCCCGGAACGGGATGTCGATCACATACGGCCCTAGAATGGGACGGTAGGGTTGCGACTTACGCGCGACCATTTAACTGATGGGCTTTCGCCCAACCGGCCCAACCCATCAAGGAGAGAGCTACTCGTACAACTCAACGGTTACAAACCTGTGAGTCCAAGCGAGTCGTCTCGTCTGTGGATAGCACGAGCGCGGCAACCTTGCGGCGGAGAAGCTCGGGCGCTCCCCGACCTCCCATGGCCACCGCCACCGCCTCCCGCCTCGCCGTGCCGGCGCCGCGGCCGTCGCCGCTCGCTCCGGGGCGCCGTAGACCTGCTGCTCTCCCCTCCGCTCCGTCCCGCCCGCTCGCCCTCTTCGCCGCCGCCCCCCGCGGGCGCGTCGTCTGCCCCGCCGCCCCCGCCTCTTCGCCGGCGTCCACCACCGACGCCGGCCAGGACCGCCTCCAGAAGGTAATCGCCCCATTGCGCCTCGCTTCTTAGTATCACTCAGGTCTAGGCATGCCTTTGGGCTTGTTAGTAGTAGCTGTCGAGTGACGAACAGTCGAACACACTACTGACGAACACAAAATTCAGGGTAGAGTTAGCGATTCCAGTATTCGTTTCAAGTGTGTTGCTGTTGTGATTGATTTCAATTCTTTGGTGTTTTGCTCTACTAGGTTCCCGTTTCGAACATCAGGAACTTCAGCATCATTGCGCATATCGACCATGGGAAATCGACGCTAGCGGATAAACTGCTTGAGCTCACGGGGACGGTGCAGAAAAGGGAGATGAAACAGCAATTCCTGGATAACATGGACCTGGAAAGGGAGAGAGGGATCACCATCAAATTGCAGGTTGGTGGAAAAAATATATTTGGCCGAATTATGTGAACTCACTGTTCCTTCTCTTACATCGGCTAAATAAGTAATTACTTGATGTAAACGTAGATACTAGAGAGAAATGACTTAAAATTAGCTACTATACGATATCGTTCCTGTTTCCTTTAATTTTGGCCAGGAGCTCCGAGGTTTACTAGTATTAGAATTAGAATGAGCATCAACACAAGTCAAGAAGAGGGCAGTGCTTTCGCACCAAGTCAACTAACAGTTTTCCCACAGGATGTTGTCACAACTTGCCAGCTTACATCGTTATTTGCTTGTAATTTAATTTTCATCTGGACTGAAGTTTCCTAGCATGCTCTTGATATTAGCTGTTCTATATCTTCTTGATTTTGTACCATTGTTAAAAATCATTTGTTCTTTTAGGCAGCTCGGATGCGTTACGTCATGAACAATGAGCCCTACTGCCTGAATTTGATTGATACACCAGGTCATGTTGATTTCTCATATGAGGTATAGCATTACTACTTCCATTTTGATCTCTTAGATATAGAAGTTAACTGGAAAACATAATATGCTGTTGCCAAAACAATTTTTTTTTAAAGTAAGACCGACATATTGCATTAAGGCCTCACCTTATTGAAATTTCTTCTAAGGCCTTTCAGAGTGTCTTGGATGGTACTCTGTTATTCTCAGCATGTTTTCAATATTTGGAGTTTGATTGAAACATCATGTTAAATGTCTGACTGCTTACTAGGTTTCCCGTTCTCTTGCTGCTTGCGAGGGTGCACTTCTGGTCGTTGATGCCTCTCAGGTGCAATATATATTACCCTCCTGTAAGTTTCAATAGCTACGGATTTGAAAACATTTGCCTATAGAAGCTACCTAAATGTTTTCCCATATTCGAGTTAATCTTTCTGACATGTTGAGAGATATGTAATGATGATGCAGGGTGTTGAAGCCCAGACATTAGCGAATGTGTATCTTGCACTGGAAAATGACCTTGAAATCATACCGGTGAGTTTGAATTGTTACATTATAGGCACACTAACAGGTTCCTTACCTTCTAACTTTGCAAATAATTTCTTTTCGCTGCCAACAAATTTGTACATATTTGGTTTTACCTAAGGCTTTCATGTTCGAGTTAACTTTTATGTGAGTTTTGCATGTTTGCCTTATTTTTAACTGGATGTAAACTGAGTAAGGATGATAACTAATACTGTTTAAGGTGAATATTGCCCCTTTCAACTGGACAATACTGCAAACTAGTTTGTAAGCTGTAACATAGTGGAGCATCTGTTTCATGTTTCATTTTGCTCTGTATAGATGAAAACATCTAAATCTTTAACTGTTACGTGACATTCTGCTACAGATTTCAATTTTTTCTATTTGACAGATGACTTGTTCTAGTTTAGGTACTAAACAAAATAGATCTACCTGGTGCCGAACCTGATCGTGTTGCGCAGGAGATTGAAGAGGTATTCTGAAAGTATTAAACCTTTCTTATACTAGATCGTGCTGACAACAGTTCCTGAATTTTCAATTCAAAGTTATGCCACGTTGGTTCTTATTGCTAAAATCATGCTTGTCTTTTTTCTATTATCCTCAGATAATTGGAATGGACTGCAGTAATGCAATTCGTTGCTCAGCAAAGGTTGTTTTTTGCTACTTTATCTTTGTTCTGCCTTTGGAGTTACTTACACATGCGTTATGCATAGAAAGTTCTATTCCCCACTTTATAAACATATATTAACATATTTGTTTTTATTTGTCTGTAGGAGGGCATAGGCATAACTGAGATACTAGATGCCATCGTGACTAAGATACCCCCACCACAGAATACTGCAAAAAATCCTCTCAGGGCTCTTATATTTGACAGGTAACTTTTAAGAACTTTCAGGTGCTAAAATTACAAAATGCAGACAATAATACTACAATGGTCTTGAATTTTTTGTGCATATATCTGAATCCTTATTCTTGTTTGTCTATGGGTTTCAGTTATTATGATCCATACAGAGGTGTAATTGTGTATTTTCGAGTTGTTGATGGCAGTATAAAGAAAGGGGACAAAATATGTTTTATGGCTAGCGGAAAGGTAACTAAAGAAAACCTGAAATCTCTAAAGCAAATTAGTGTGTTTCGCTATGATAAAATAGTTTTTGGGAAAAAAAAAGCTCTATTCAACTGTAAACGTACAACTTTTTCAACATATCATCTGATTTCTGTTCTAATACACCACTGCACAGGAGCATTATTTTTTTCCCTATCATTTCTATTAGGTTTTTCTCAGTATAATATTATTTACTCTTTTATAGTTAACTCTCTTAGAATCAAATGCTATGCCCATCATCTTCATCATCCTTATCTATGCAGAGACACTATGCTGAGTTGTTTTTTTTTTAAATAAACAGGAATATGTTGCAGATGAAATTGGAGTATTATCTCCCAATCAGATGCAAGTTAGTGAACTCTACGCTGGCGAGGTAACTTTTTGGTTACCAACCATATCTTACATCAACCATAAATCTTAAAGCTATCTCTTATGTTTGACTATATCTTCATTCCACTTTATTTTTTTGTGAAGTAGATCCCCATTTTTCTCAATATATAAACATTGGTACCTACTATGTATGTGCCAGAATTTTGATTTGGCTTCCTGAATATGCTATTGATACACCATTAAGCTAATAATGTTATTAGTAATACAATATTTGCAAAAAAGAATTCTTTGTGGTTTGATCAGTAACCATTCCTTTTCAGGTCGGTTATCTTTCTGCATCCATAAGATCAGTTGCAGATGCCAGGGTTGGTGATACAATTACTCATTCTTCAAAAAGAGCAGAATGTGCTTTACCAGGATATTCACAAGCTACCCCAATGGTTTTTTGCGGCTTGTTTCCTATAGATGCGGATCAGTACTATACTTTCCCCTGAATTGTTTTTTCCATTATTTTTTCTACACATGGATCACACATTAAATATGGTTGTCTGTTAGGTTCGAGGAGTTACGTGAAGCATTGGAAAAACTTCAACTAAACGATGCTGCTTTAAAGGTGGGATTCCTGTCCAACATATCTTGAGACAAGATCACCAGATTAGCACAATGCATATTTGAAGCTGTTTTGGTTTGTTTGCATTTCCAGTATATGAAGTTGGAGCATCTTCTTATTTACCTTTGTCCTTGTATCACAATGCATCTGTAGAAACTTCATAGAAGAACATGATACTCCATATTGAATGCAGGCAAAATAAAGGCAATATGATTTTGATGAAGAAACTCTATATTTTTAATCCCATTTTTATAAAATTGAAATATGCAGTAAAACTTGATTGTGGAAAAGAATGATACATCAGTTCAGTTAGAAAAAAAAAGCTGATGCATTTCTTCTCATTTAGAGTTTAGGCGAGTGAATGTTTGGATCATATGTAGAGGGAAATGCAAGCAAATCTGTCAAGTCATTTCACAAAGCTAGGGGGTGTGGCAGATGCCAAATTGCCAATGATGATTGGTGACTAATTAGCATTGTGCATTACATTTCTCATCTTTGCTTTTCTAAGGCAGTAACAAGGTTTTCAATGCAGTTTGAACCGGAATCTTCAAGTGCCATGGGTTTTGGCTTCAGATGTGGATTTCTTGGTCTTCTTCATATGGAGATTGTGCAGGTTCTTATAATCTACTTCACTCTCACTAGTACATCTCATATTACAGCTATGATGACTTAAATTTCGACAACATAATGTTCTCCATGTTCAGGAAAGGCTCGAGAGAGAGTATAACTTGAACTTAATAATTACTGCACCAAGTGTGGTTTACCATGTCAACCTAGCCGATGGTGAAACTGTAAGTTCTTTATGACCCTGAAGAACTTCTCTATCTCCTGCTGTTTCAATTAGTAATTGTTAGGGTCTGCAAGGTTTAACTATGCTATGTCCTTTATTAATGTATTCTTTTTTTGAAGAATCATCTACAGTTGTGTTGAGCATGCCAACCAGATTAACACTGAACACTGTGTCATAATTTTACCTTACCATTTCCCCCACTTCAAGAAAATAGTTATGGAGCACTTCATTAGAGAAAGTGAGTTAATGAAGCCATTAACAATTGTTACTTGCATATATGTAGCAATTAAATCATTGCAGGGTGCATATGTTTGCACCAACTTGCTCAACTTTGCTAGACTAGACTTCCTTACAATAGAATTAATCAAACAATTACTTGTTCAGTTTGACTAGTGGACATGTCAGTGTTGTTTATTTGACATTGGAATATTAATGTACTGACATGCTTACTTATTGCTGTAATATAGGTTGAATGTTCGAATCCATCCTTGCTTCCAGAACCTGGTAAACGGAGATCCATCGAAGAGCCATATGTAAAGGTTGTTTCTTCTGTATACAGGCTTTCACCATCCATTACAGTCATCTTTAAGATTGGGAGTGTTGCATTCTGCATGTATCTGATTCTCTTCTTTGGTCTCTGCATTTGTTTTTCTATTTTAGATTGACATGCTTACACCAAAAGAGTATATTGGCCCAATAATGGAACTGGGTCAAGAGAGAAGAGGTGAATTCAAGGAAATGAACTTCATCACAGAAAATAGGGCATCAGTTGTTTATGAGCTACCGCTAGCAGAGGTAATTCATTTTTCGATATAAAATCATTACCATGCATGGTGCACCTCATTGTAACTATTTTCATCTAGCAAATAAAAGGGGGAAAACATAACCTTAACTCCTCCAACATACATAAAGCACTATGCAAAGAGGAGTTTCAGATAGAGAGGACATGATTGTTTAGACGTTTGAAGGGTTTCTACGTTGTACGGATTACTCCCTCCGTCCCAGTTTAGAGGGCGCACAATATTTTCACTGGTGTCCCACAATAGAAGGTGCAACTTCAAACTGGTTCCATTTCTCCCTAGATTAGCCGTGTTAATGATGCATGCAATTTCGGCATAGCCTGCGCATAGAGCGTGCAGAGGCATGCAGATGGCCTGGGCCCTCAAGTTTCTTCTGCGTCTAACCGAAGCAACAAAATTAATGCACTTAATTAGGGGTACAACAGTAACAAACTTCTCTCCGCACTTGCACCTTGGTCTTAGCAAAAATATTTACACGCCCTATAAACTAGGACAGAGGGAGTATAAAATATGCACCAGTCACTAATACCTTCATCATAATGCAAACAGGCCTTTAGGGTAAGCATATTTCATTTATTGATGTCTCTAATGCTGTTCTTTTGATCTCGATTTTGTGTAATCTCAACTCTTTGGTTCATGCTAGCATATATTCTTAAACATCAAGAAGTACATATCTTCCAGAGCATATACTTGATTCGCTGAATAGTACTGGTGGATTCTCTGTAGATACTTATTCGTACCCATTTTTGCAGATGGTTGGTGATTTCTTCGATCAACTGAAATCTCGAAGTAAAGGATATGCTAGCATGGAGTATTCACTTATCGGGTACTTGCACCCTTGTTCTCTTAATTTAATCTCTCTAGTCATTGAGTCCAGCACACCGTAATGGTCATAATGTCACGATGTAACAGTCAGTTATGTAAAAATGCATATCTCATTTTAATGATCATTATAAAAATTCAAAGAAGCATGAGTAGAGGTTGTTGCTTTCCAAACCACATTAACTTGTGTCTAAGATGGGTGATATTAAGATACTAAGTTCAACTTTGATCTTAGAATGTCCTGGCACCTGGGATGCATACGAGTAACACTCGGTGACTACTAAAATTTACTACCACCGTTTTTTAATATATGGCACCGTTGACTTTTTGACAAATGTTTGACCATTTGTCTTATTCAAAATTTTTGTGCAAATATAAAAAAATTTAAGTCATGCTTAAAGAACATTCGAAGATAACGTTTGTCAAAAAGTCAACGGCGTCATATATTAAAAAACAGAGGGGAGTATTACTTTACCACTTAACCCCATAGCTAGTTACCTGCCTTTTGTTTTACCCGATCGCTAGTGCTTAATAGTTCCTTACTGTAAAATCAACTGACATGTTATATTTGCCTAATTTGCAGGTACAGGGAAAGTAACCTAGTAAAGCTGGATATACAGATCAATGGTGATCCTGTGGAGGCACTGTCAACAATTGTGCATAGAGATAAGGTACTAAACTCGAGTTGCTTACTAGCCGGTGCTATTATATTCATGATCATACATATTTGTGTATAAGAGAAGTTGTGTGTATGCAAACTCACTTTCTGTTAAACACTTGCTTGAAATTTGGAAGCCATTACTCTTACGGTCTTGCCTTGGGTCTATTCTCTATCACATCCTTGAAAAATGTAGCTCTATAACATGACTACGTGAGACAACCTGTGATATTCAGAAACCACGAGAGATAGTAGGAACATGAAATATGATTGGATTTTCATATATATTGTATTTATTGTCAAGGATGTAGTATCGCTTTAGTTTAGGATTAAGTCCCTTGATTTATTTCTTTTATACTTCGATATATCCATATGCTCTGTTAAGAAACCTGCAGTCAATATATTCACGCTTACAATTTATTCTGTGATTCTTCTTGTGTGATTAACTGTCTTCGAATATTTTCTCCTGCCAAATTGACTTTGAGAAGCAATGGCTTTTTAACTGGTTGTCATGCAATAATTGCTCAGACCAATCTGATTTTCGATCTTTTGTTGTAGGCATACTCTGTCGGGAGGGCGCTAACTCAAAAGCTCAAAGAGCTTATACCTCGGCAAATGTTTAGAGTACCTATTCAAGTGAGATTTATCACTTTGCTTCTACCTGATTTCTTGACTATACAATTGTACTGCAAGCTGAGGCAGGGAAATATTGCTGGTTCTAATTTGTAATCAAGTCTACTCTATAAGATGTTTATATCAAGAAAGAAAACGGGTCATTTTTTGTTGTTGAACTGATGTTGCGTTTTAACTAAAACAAAATTAAAGAAGCAACTGGTACCGCTGCTGCCTTGGTCTTGTATTCTTATTTCAACCAAATCATTGTTCTGCACCAAAAAAGGTATATAACTTGTTGGAAAACAGAAGTAGCCATCTATTCATGAGACAAATTGCTTAATTAGCTCTTAATTAGGAATTAGATTCTAACTAGGACCTTGACAGGCATGTATAGGCGCAAAGGTCATTGCAAGTGAAGCACTATCAGCCATCAGGAAGGATGTCTTGTCAAAATGCTATGGTAAACAACACGACTTGCACTTCCCATTGGAACAATCTCTGTTGTCTTATGTTCTGTTCATGAGTAGTTATTTCAAATGTGTATCTATAGGAAAAAATGAGATTGCTGCATTTTCGCAGTGTGAATTTGCATAAGTTTATGTTGGACGCTATTTTGTTTTACTTTCAGGGGGTGATATATCGAGGAAAAAGAAATTGCTGAAGAAACAGGTAAGCCTTCTCCACAACCATCTCAGATTCACATAAGTTTTTTTTTGGGTGCTTAGCCAAAGCTAGTAGCTTTATTCACTATCACCAATTAGAGATAAGATGATGTGACCATTTGACATTTCCCAACAGGCTGAGGGAAAGAAGAGAATGAAAGCAATAGGAAGGGTTGATGTTCCTCAAGAGGCATTTATGGCCGTGTTGAAACTAGAAAAGGAGGTGCTATGAAAAAGATTGCAATCAGCACAGGTCTCTCGATTGTGTAGAGATCTCTGTTTGGCCTCGACTGATCAAGTATAATTCATTTGAGAGGAAAAATAGTTTGTTTTCAACTCGCCAAGAGCTGGGCCAGAGGAACCAATTGACAACATATCCATGTCGGAAAGTAAGCAGCTAATCTGACATGCACTAATTTTGTTCCATATGTCAGGCTATGAAGCCCCAAAAATGATGTGGTCAAACAGTTCTGCCAGACACTACTGCGATATTCTTATACCAAATAGAGTAGTACACCATTTTGTTTGGTTATCGTTTAATTCCCGTCACTGAGTTTGTATCAGAAAAGGTTATTCTGTAATTTATTTAATTACTTGTAATGCTAAGCACTATTAAATCGTATGTGTATATGGACAAGGAACAAGAGTATATAGTACACAATAGAAAAGAATGGTCAGTTTAATCAGAAGAAGATATTGTAAAATGGAATAAAATTAAGGTCAAGTTACTAAATATAATATAGTAGCAGATGAGAACAACAGAAGCTGTTGACATGGTATTAGCCTCACTGATGGCAACATTTCTGAAAGATTTTCTGGAGCACTATGAAGATTTATTGCCTGGCGACATTAAGATTATCTTGCTAAACCGTACACACTGCAAAGCTTGGATTCAAGTGATCCTGATTTAGTTATCTTTATGACCATTAAAATTATGCATAAAAAAGATTTTCCATTTCCCGGATAGCGAGCAAGGGATCTGTTGCTGATAATTACTGTTGATGAGCTTCAGGTTGCTGGCTCTCACTTCGGAGAAATGATTGGTAACCACCTTGCAGGTTCCTCACATTCTTGAATCCCTTCACATCCAAAATGACGGAATAAACTAATGACCCCCAGTTACTCAAAACCATACACATATTGAGCTTAAATCGAGAATGGTCAGGCTTAATTACCGCGTCCAAAAGGTCCTTAGTCGCGAGCCTGGATCGCACACCTGTGTTGCAACCCTGTGCCCAAATCGAATCATGGTAGAAATTGCAGTTATTCCAATGTCAAATTTGCAGTTTTATATATGTTAGCTACATGAATAGCTTTTCAACCTTGGCAGGTCTGTGGTTTGAAACAGATTATTGATCGAATTATTGCAGTCTATTATCAAAGTGATTATAGATATAAATTTTTTTTTTTGAGAAGACATACTTAGAGGCATGGAGCAAATAATCGGTGAAGTAACTTAAAAGAACATGGCTATGGTTAATTGTCAGTAATACAGTGCTATATGTGATGGTGAGCTTACCACAATCAGGTGCTCATCCTTGCCAAAGAGTGCTGCTACTTCATCTACAAAGCGTGGATTCTTCTCCTTCCCTTGAGATGAACACAAGTAGTAGAACCATCAGCAACAAAAAGCTTCAGAGGTTTAGAAAATTAACAGTAGAAAACACATAGAATAATTGGAAACCACAAAAAATTAAATTCTTCGGCTGAGCAAGGCAAGAATGATGAACTGAACTGACCGCTGGGAGTGACTGAGAGGTAGTAGGAAATGTTGCGAGCACCATCAGCATGCGCCTTGTCAAAATCCTTCCCTAGCCTGAAGATTCCATGAACCCATTCACCGGCAATCGCAGTCAGGAACAAGAAAAAGGCAAACCAGTGACAGTTAGGAATGAAATGATCATTAATCAAATCAGCAGCAAGACAGCAGGTGAAGAATGGTAACTAAACAGAAAGGGGAGCATGGAAGCTTCTAGAACATTCTCATACCATAGAGATTGTAGCTAGAGTATACTACCTGACATCGAGGTAGTGGTGGCCGGAGCTCATGAGATCACGCACCTCGCCGGAGTCGACGGTTGGGAGGGCTTCCAGCTCCTTCTTGTCACTGCAGGCCATAAGTTAATTCATCTAATTACCTGAAATTCATCTAATTCATCTAATTCATCGCCATGATCTTCTTGCACAGCATGGAAGCAATGGAATTCTATGACTCTTGCCGATTGATTGGTTGATTGATTGACCTCTGCAGCAAGCTAGTTACCTGCTCATAGCTGCAGACGCCATTGACGACGATGTGGTGGTGTCCCTGTTACTGCTCTTCTCCAACCTTCATATGTACTATCTTGAAATGGATGTGATCTCTGAAATGCCTTGTCCAGCTTCCTGTGCTGCTGTGTCCTCGTCATTGCTTACCTAGGACAGCCTACACAAAAACAGCAGGTATTTGGTTAGATTGGTTTAGGTTTTGGTTGACTTTGAGAATGTGACTACACAACAGCATGTATGTGGTTGACTTTGGGCATGTCTAGCTGCTACATTCTTTACTACAATGTGCGTGATTGTGACTTCTTGTTTACTATATTTATTTTGGTTCTGAGAGTACCTACTTAATGCATGAAGCCATCTAAAAAATTGTCCAAAAAACTGATGCCACCTCAATCAATTTGCAGGAAATTGAACTTCTGTGCCATCTAATTGCATTGTCAACAAGTGGTCACTGCAATCTGTATATAAAATTTCCGTGCAATTGCACTTCTCCCTTTTTTACTTTCATATATTTACCCCATCTTATACTAGTTGAGGTCAACTAGGACATGCTTCCAACGATGATCTAGACAGCAAACAACTAATAATGGTTTTATTAATGTCTTGAGTAAATGACTTACGCAGTGTGTGCAAGTCGTCCAGCTCAGCTAGACAGATCCCACAAGTATGCAGGATCTTATTACATTCTTTATGATATAACTTCTTATTTGTGTTGCAAATTTCATTAGTAGATAGAGTGCCAAGTCATTAGCATAGAATAGATTTTTCTCATAGAAAAAGTAAGAAAAAGGTATGAGCTCTTCACTGCTAACTCGTTGGAGCACCTCTCCTCTCCTAGCTATGGTTTACCAGCCTTTTATTTTGAGAAAGAGAGGTAGCCTCCCCCATTTGCATTTCAGAAATGGCAGAAAAGATCAGAATAGCTATGGTCTACCAGCTAAAACGCTGGGTGTTACATGCACAGGTAAGTAAGATGATGTCTCCTATTAAACCAAAACTAAGGTACTGTCCGCTTTGATCTTTCTCAGGTGTATAAAAATTCTCTCTCAATGGAAAGAACAGCAGCAGCAAAGAAATGGTCAAGCTTCTTGCTTGCTGACAAGATGCAAGGTACCAAAATTTGTTGCTAGTGCCTTCAGTTTTACGCCTTCAATCAAAGCGAGGAAAAGAAAACAAAATCTTGGTGAATGATGTTACTGTCTGCTCAATCGATGATGACCGTGGACCATTGATAGCAAATAGGCATTGCAGGTTGTGGCTCTCATTCACCTCTGAATTGATCTTTTGATTCTGATGACCTTGATCATTTTGTCTTTGTGATGACCAGCCACTCAGCAAGTAACTGCAGTCAGCAAAGACTTCACAGCAGCTCTTTTCAGATTTTCTGGCCTTATAATGCCTACTACTGCATATTGATTTGTCCAGACTGTACCCAATCTGAGGGGAAAAAAAAATCCACCATGAGACCTACCCAATTTCCATGCAGCAGAAGCAGCAGCAAATTACCCTGTTGGCATCCTAACATGGGCCTGCCTAGCTAAGTGCATATGGGCCAGTTCAACCAATCTTCAAGCCCAACCCAGGATGGCAAGGAAGCTTTTCCAACAGCAATATATATGCAGCTGCAAAGGAGGATGGGAGAGGTTGAACAGAAAGGCAACGGTGGCGGCTGGCCTCGGTGGCTAGGCGAACGGCGGCGGCTTGGGTCCGGGCTTGGATCCTCGTCGAGTAACTATCTCCTTCCTCCACTCTATGTTCTCTATCTTCTAGAACCTTCAGCCCTTATTTTTTTTCCATCTTTCACCCCCAAACATCCACTGTTGGTTGATTGTTGTTCCTCTCGAAGTTGTTTTGTTGAGTGGTGATTGGGTTGGTAACATACCCATGGATTTACTTGGGATTGTTGTTGTGCTACTACTGTGTTTAGCCTCTTCCACCCGTTCCTGCACGTACCAGGAGAGGAGCTTACTCCTCCAGTTCCTTGCCGGCCTCTCGGTGCATGGTGGCCTCGCCGTGTCATGGCGGAATGACAGATTGTTGCACATGGGAAGGGATCACCTGCAGCATGGATGCAACGATCAGTGAAGTTCTGCTGGCTTCTAAGGGCCTCGAAGGGAATATATCGCCGTACCTTGGCAGCCTCACCGGCCTGCTTCGCCTCATCCTGTCACACAATTCACTCTCCGGTGAACATCCAGTGGAGGAGTTGGTGTCGTCAACCAGCCTCGTCATCCTTGACATCAGCTTCAATCACTTAAGTGGAGCTCTGCAGGAGTTCTCAGCTCAAACGAGTGAAACAACTATCCGGCCTCTGCAGGCGCTGAACATCTCAAGCAACTTGTTTACAGGTCAATTTCCATCCACCGCATGGGACGTGATGAACAATCTGGTGGCTCTGAATGCCAGCAACAACAGCTTTGCAGGACAGGTGCCAAGTTCTTTCTGCATCAGTGCACCATCCATCACTGAGCTTGACCTCTCTTTCAACCAAATTTGCGGTAGCGTACCCCAGGACATAGGCAATTGATCGATGCTTTCTCAAGGGTGGCCACAACAACTTCCATGGTGCTCTCCCAGATGAACTATTCAATGCTTCGTCGTTGGAGTACCTTTCTTTCCCATACAATGTTCTAAATGGAGTACTTCATGATGCCAATATCATAAAACTCAGCAAATTGTCAATCCTTGATCTCGAAAGGAATATGTTTAGTGGCAAAATACGCAGCTCGGTAGGTCAACTCAAGAGATTGGAGGAACTCCATTTGGGCCACAACAATATGTATGGGGAGCTGCCATCAACTTTAGGCAACTGCACAAATCTCAAAATCCTCGACCTCAAGATCAACTACCTCAGTGGAGACCTTGGCAGGATCAACTTTTCCAGCCTATCTAATCTAATGACAATTGATCTTCTCGTAAACAACTTCAATGGTACAATTCCAGAAAGCATTTATGACTGCACAAATTTGATTGCACTGAGACTTTCGTGGAACAAATTCCATGGTGAGTTCTCACAGAGAATGGACAGACTGAGGTTTCTTTCCTTCCTATCAGTTGGTGGTAATGCTTTTGCTAATATCAGAAATGCGCTTCACATCTTCGAGAGCTTTAGAAACTTAAAAGTGCTATTGAACAGAACTTCATGCATGAGATCTTGCCAGAGGATGAAACAATTGACGGTTTTGAAAATCTACAACATCTTGAAATATATGGGTCCTCGTTATATGGAAAAATGCCTGTCTGGCTATCGAAGCTCACAAATTTGGAGAAGTTGCTTTTATATGACAATCGATTAACTGGACGGTTACCTGTATGGATCAACATCCTCAACTTCCTCATCTGTCTAGATATATCAAATAAGAGGTCTTTTACGGTGCTTGGAAGGTACCTCCTTAACGAATTGATATCCACCGTTAATTCATAAAAGGTAATTTAGGAACAAAAATTATTATTAACAAGGGTATCTTAGTAATTGATCAATCCCTAGTTCCCCATCTACTCCCTAGTGTTCACGATCTTTCTTTTTCACTGTTTAACCCTATCCCAATCGAAACAGTGGCAGGCTGTGGCAGCTTGTGCGACTTCATCGATGCCATTTGATTCCGAGCGTATATGTACATATGAGTAAGAATTACATAAGCGTTTAACAACAGAAAATGCAAAACTTCTTCCTCCTATGCTGCTCTGAAAAATGAAACGTCTGTAGCTTCTCTGAAAAGTTATGTTTTTTTAGAGTACACAACACAATTCCTCATTGTTGTAGCTTATCCCGAAATGTTTGTGAGCACTGAGCACGTACTTCATATAGTTTGTTGTGATATACAGCAGTTCGGATTTAATGATTGCAATTTTAGTCCTCAAATAATGGTTCTAGAGTTATAAATCTGCATTACAAAGTCTCTGTACTAGTGCAATGAAGTATTATGTGATATTTAGCATAGGTGCCCTATGAACTCTACACACTGGTTGGAACCGATTGAAGGCAATTGATTTACTCGGTTGTGACATAATTTGTTATATATCTATTACTTAGCTGTGAGTGATTATTATGTCAGCTTAGTGGTATTTTATAATAATACCAGTTGACTAACTTAGCCCCTCTCTAAGACACTGATACAATTTTACTTGGGTCTGGTAGTTTGGAATGTATAAAAATAAATGTGAAATATATCATTTAGGTAGTACTGAGATGTAGATGCAAATTAGTTGAGGTAGCTTATAAATTTACCTTGTAAATAAATGTATGTCCATATGGTGTATTTTCTGAATTAATTACATGTTTTGCAGAACAACATGGTTGCTGTGAGGTATAGTGCAGAAGCTCTATCAGCTTATGAATATGTTATCAACCAAATATTTGGTAGCGAGGAAGAAGGCATTGATTTTTACAACAATTATGGTCTTGGAAAAGGTTTTGGCGTCAGAAAATGCTGCTTGGAAAGAATTAAAGGCACAAAGCAGGTGTGCCTAAGAAAGTTGGTGTGCAGTTGGCAAGGTTTCCGTGAAGGTAAGCATATGAAGAGAACGGATAGAAAAAGAAGAGCTCGGAACTTGACTCGTTGTGGGTGTGAAGCAAAACTAGTCATTATGCTTAACCAGGAATCAGGGCGGTGGTTCGTGAAAGATTTTATGGATCAACACAACCATTGTTTAGCACTTGCTGATCAAGTTTGTTTTCTACGTTCGCACCGTAAAATCAGTGGTGCACATAAGGCAAACATCCTTGAAATGGAAATAGCAGGAGTGCGAAAACACCAAATTATGAATATAATGGAAACAATTTGGTGGTTATGTGTTGACGATGAATTTTTTTTGGCAAGCAATTTGATATACATGAATCGAAAACAAGATCCAGTCCGAAGCGGATTTGAAGATATGCAGAAATCTCGAAAAAAGAGTGTGCATCGGCTGGAGTCTGTATCGGCTGGAAACCGAGTCCGATTGGGATAGCCGATGTAGCCGATATCGCATGTGAAGTCATTATCGGATTCGACAGAGAGCTTACGATGATGTTGCAAGGCAAGGATAGAGTCCAAAATTGGCAATTGTATCTATTAATTAGGAATATATGTAATTTCCTTATAAATATTCTCGGTAAGAGTCCGTCTAAGGGATTTGTTCGTTAGTTGGATTTGTATTAGGTTAATATGAGTCGTGTCCGTGATGGACAATGTTTGTATTTTCGTGTATAAATATAGACCCGAGGTCATATGAATAGACAACAACCAAGTTCAATCAATCTCGGCGCATCGCCAACCTTTGTTTTCTATTTTCGACAAGTTCATGCTTTCGAGTCGTGCTGCATCAGTTTGATCTTCGACGACAAGATAGGTCATATTATGGCGGTTTGCATCATCAGAATTAATGCTTACATCTTTATGACACTCTAATTCTATCTTGCAAATCTCCGGGTTATCATATACATTATATAATTTAGATCGACAATGCTATCTATTTGCATCGGTCAAGCTCTATCTAGGGTTTTGCTGGTAACGACATATTGACTTGTTGGTTTGAATTATATAATGTATCCACCATCCTGAAAAGGTATCCATCAGCTTGATTGTCTAGATATCATACTTCTTTTCGTACTTAGTGCTGCATCAGTTAAGTTTGATCTACTAAGTCGTGTTCTGAATTATGATCTCTAGCCTGTTTTATGGTTGTTAATGAGGATAGTATCGGGGTCTCAGCCGATCTTATCTGGTATAGATGTTTTACATAGTTTAATGCTTTGTTTAATGTTCTATATCTGCCCCTTATATCATGATCTAATCTAATACAAATATATTGGACTTACCACTAATCTAATTGGTTATAGTTGAATATATTTGTTGCCAGAGAATATCCTAGTATAAGGTTGTATTGGAGCTATAGCCGATACATGCTTAATTCTAGACATCGGCTTTGACATAAGCACATGTAGTCATTATTTCATGTTATTTTAGACTTGAACAATTTATACTGTATTGGTTCAGTCCGATCTATCCCAATTGCTTATTTCTAAAGTAATAATGAATTATTTATTACATAATACTAATCTCTTCAGCCGATGTACTAGTTTTAGGGTTAGTTCTATCATTGACTATACCTTACAGCCGATTCATGCTTTATTACATCGGTTAAGTTACAATACGATATGATATCGGCTGCTTGGCCGATTGACTATCGTCTACTAATAAATTTTCATGTTTCTTCTTGTTGATTGCAGGATCAAATCAACTGGCACGCCCTCGAACCTAAAAGCAAGTTTTGGACCTGCACTAGAGTAAAGCAAATCTCTCAGGCCAGTGTGTGTTTTTCTCATCAACACGCTTTTGGCACGCCCAGTGGGACATTGTGTCATCATGACGCCCAATATTACTGAAGTCTCAGAGGACAACATCCTGCCGATCACGATCGAGCAATTGAACGAAGAGCAGAGGGAAGAGATGAAGAAGCTGATGGATTAACTCCAAAGCCAGTATCTGCATTCGTTCACGGTAACCCGACAGGGCACGGTTATCCAGCGAACTAAAGTGGAGTTGCCGCCGATCGTGAAATCAGATCCAAGTACATCTGGAACTACTAAGGATAAAACCAAGGAGCCCAAAGTCGAATCAAGCAACGAAGAACTTCACACATTACAATATCGCATCGATTCGGCAGTGCATCACGCGCTCATCAATCAGTCCGGTGTACTCGTGAATACATTAAAAAACATGATCAAGTCAGTAGTTGATGGAAATATAGCCAAAGAAAAGGCAAAAGGACCAGTATATCTGCCAGGCGATATGTTTCCAAGCTACAGGACCGTGAAGATAGAAATTGGCGGGAAGCAACAAGCGTTTCAAACCCAGGCACCGTCGGCTCCTCTGTCCAGTACAAATATTCCAATAATTTTGACAAGACAACCACTGATCACTAGGGGCAAACTTCAAGTCAATTGACACCAGAACAGCTGATGAGTATACTTAACCCAAAACCGCCAGTTGTTGATACTTCATATCAAATTCCTTCGGTTCCACAACAGCCGATTGGAATTACTCAGCCGATAAGCCAACAATACAACACAGAGCAACTTCCTTATGTGTCATCTCAAGGCATATCAGTTAATCTCAATCATCATTATCAGCCTCATTCTCCACGGCCTCAACCGGTCCAGTACGGCCAGTATGACCAGATCCAACAGCAGTATGGTGGAGCAACACCACAACAGCCGTGGGCCGATATGATTGCCGATGTGATGAGGGAACAATTTGGGCTCAAGCCTAAGGATAATGGCAACATGTATCAGCACCCATATCCAGAATACTTTGATCGGGTACCACTGCCAAACCGATACAAGGTGCCAGATTTCTCCAAGTTCTCAGGGCAAGATAATGTGTTGACTTATGAGCATGTTAATTGATTTTTAGCTCAGTGCGGGGAAGCATTGGCTACAGAAGCCTTTAGAGTCAGATTGTTTCCACTTTCTTTATCTGGATCGGTGTTCACATGGTTTTCATCTTTACCTTACAATTCTATCAGAAGTTGGGCCGATCTGGAGAAACAGTTTCACAAATACTTTTTCAGTGGCATTCAGGAGATGAAATTGTCAGACCTCATAGCTATCAGGCAAAAATCAGACGAAACAGTCCAAGATTACATCCAAAGATTCAGAGATGTGAGGAACAGGTGTTACAGTCTGGCTCTGACAGATTCACAATTAGCTGATCTGGCCTTCCAGGGGTTGTTGGCGCCGATAAGGGAAATGTTTTTAGCTCAAGACTTTGAGAGTTTAGCTCATTTAGCTCAGAAGGTATCGGCTCATGAAATGCGATTCCGGGAGGCTAGAAAGTTCATCAAAAATGCCAACAATGTTAATAATATCTACAGCTATAATTCTGATTCCGAAGATGATGATCCAGAAGTCAATGCAGCCGAGTGGGCAAGGAACAAGAAGACAGTAGTTTGTCAATGGGTCAAAAATTCGGGAAAAGAGGAAATATTTGATTTTGATATCACCAAAGCTGATAAGATATTTGATCTTCTCCTTCAAGAGAAACAGATTCAATTGCCGATAGGACATGTGATTCCATCGGCTGAAGAGTTGAAGAGGAGAAAATATTGCAAGTGGTATAATACAGGATCTCATCAACATTATGAAAATGTTGGATTTGTATCAAGGGATATATATAATTATTGCTATCGATATAAGCAAGAAACCATAGTTGTTGGTGATGCTCAAACGGTGTTGAGTCACCTAAGGACACGACAAGAGAGGGATCTTGATTTCTTTTTCAAATATGAGATTGATAGGCAAGGCCATTTGAAACATTTGTCCTGGTCGCATTCACAGTCTCGTTTGGACTATGAAGCGTTTGGTCATGTTGTGGTATTCGACAGCACATACAGGACAAACAAATATAACTTACCGTTTGTTGGATTGAACCACCATAGAAGCACCGTCATATTTGGATGTGGCATTGTTTCTGATGAATCAGCGAATCATATGAATGGTTGTTGACCACATTTTTGACTTGTATGGCTCAGAAATATCCCATATCAGTTATCACTGATGGAGGCCTTGCAATGCAAAGGGCTATTATAATAATATTGCCTAATTGTAACCACAGGTTGTGCACATGGCACATTGAGCAAACTATAATACGACATTTGCATGATTCTGAAGTCAGCCATGATTTTAGGAAATTCTTGTGTGATTACTGTTCAACACATGAGTTTGAGAGAAAATGGATCTATTTTAGGGAAAAGCATGAAATTACTAGTGCTGATACTTGGTTGCATCAAATGTATGAGATGAGGATGTTATGGGCTGCAGCATATCAAGAAGGACTATGTTTTTTCGGCTTAAAAGAGTAACCAACGAAGCGAGATTTTGAACTCAACATTACATACTCATCTTGATGGTCGGATGACATTATTCCGCATGATGTGTCATTATGAGGAATGCTTATCCAATTTACGGCGAAATGAGGCGAAGCTAGATAGTGAGGCATCCCAATCTGTGCCATTCATGGAGTTGGATGCTTCTAACATTGAGAAAGATGCAGCACATGTGTATACACCTACTATTTTTGCATTGGTGAAAGAACAAATATGTGGTGCAAGGAAGCTTATGATCAGTGAAATACTAGACGGAGGAGATGTGACGACATATGTGATATCTTTGAGGGAAAGAAGAGAGCGGAAGTTTCATGTTGATTGTTCATTTTTAGAGAACTCGTTGGAAAGAGTTTCTTGCTCATGTTGTAAACTGCAATGCGAAGCCATACTATGTAGTCACATATTTTATGTGTTTTCTGTATTACATATAGAAAAACTCCCTAGGGGTTGCACTTGCATCGCTAAACGATGTACCATGAATGCGAAGTCTGCTTTCCCATCCATAAGAAAGAGCAGCGTGTATGGTTGGTCAAAAATCCTAGAGAGGTACTGCGAGTTACACAATTTGAGCAATGCAACATGTTTCAAAGCATATGAATCAAAAGATTCGTATGACAAGATGAAGCATGCATTGTGGAAATTAATTACGGAAATAGTGCATATGATGTTAAAGAGAAGTCTAATAGGCATGGGCCTATAATACCTCAAAGCTTGGAAACTGAACCATTCATGGAGGCAAAGGTTGAAGATTCGGTTAAAATTGTTCCTAGAGGTGCTCCTAGAAACCACACAAGAGGATAAAGGATAAAGGCCTTTCCTGAAAAAAGAGAAAGATCACATGTGGTTTTTGCAAAAAGCCTAACCACACAAGACGTACTTGTCCAGAGCGAACAACTTAATTAGGTGACTTATAGATATATATGGCTTGATCTTGGGATTCATGATGGCATTAATATGGTTTTTTTATTAGTGCTGCCAATGAATAGTTCATGGAATACACTATGTTTCTGTTTCAGGAACCCTGAAGTTTTATAGCTATTGCTCTAAATATTTGTTTCAGTTCAGTGAGTTGCTATGAAAAAAAAACGTACTGCATAGTATTTATTCATTTTCAGGAACTTTGATATGAAATTATAATGCATGGAGTAGTACAACACCTTGAAGGTCGACCGTATTCTCACTTGGCATATGAATAGCTTGGGTGCTTCATAGGGCCGGCACACCTTATTGGAACACCATTTACACAATTTTCATATTGCTAGTACAACCTTGTTGCAAGTTAACACCTATTTTTTGTTTTGTGCTTTTGTCACTACTTCTTTGAACTTATTTATTCATTTGGTGTGTGCTACATGTTATTATTTGTGAATGGGTGTACTTAATGATTAAGTTCTATACTGCAAGGTTATCATGAAAAATATACGTGTGATTTCCTCTTGTGATATGGTGTAACCTGTTAGTTACACCGCGGTTCAAAATTTAAATTTATGTTATTTTTGTACTTTATCACAAGCATCCATTTATGTTATTTTTGTACTTTATCAGAAGCATCCAGTTGTCCGGGTGGTTAATAAAGGGAGTTTCCAATGCAGTCACCAGGGTTCGATTCCCACCAATCTTCCATATTTTTGGTGTTTTGGGGGATTTATTCCAAAGAATGGGCTTCAAACATCAAATAGGTCGGGCTCCAGACATCAGTTAGGCTCAAGTTTGATGATTTTATAGGAATTTTAGGGTTTTCCTTTCTCAAAATTTGTCTGATGCACCAATAGCAAAAGTACGAAAAAATCAATAATTTATGAATAAATTATGCAATTTTTTTGTCGATTCATTCAAAAAATTTTCTATGCTATCGTAATTTGGTTGAAATATAAATATTCCGGAAACCACTTGAATTACTAGTGAACAATTTAAAAAAAGGGGATTGACGATTTGCAACTATTTATATTTGGTGCACTATTCCTCTTTGGACTGTAACTCCTAATCTAGGTCATGTCATGGTGGCGCGTACGCATTAATGGAACTCACAAGCCAACCACATACAGAAAAAAGCATATTTTTATCCTCTATACGTCCTGGCTTTTTTTTTATATGACTAACAGGTTCCACTAACACTTATACGCAAACATTGCATGCCACATCAGCTCACTGAGCGGCGGGTTGGAGCTCGTTTTGGTCTAGATGACACTCATAACAAGATTAGAGATAGCTTCAGTATGTGGCTATAACGGGTCTATTTTCATTGGCCCTCAGAGGTGTTCAATGATTATCATAGTTGCCTTAAAGACCCATAGCATTAAGTCCAACAATTTTATTTTTATGAGGTGGACATGTAATAAGGTGGACATGTCAGCGGCATTCACGTGATGGTGTTGTAGAGCCTCATCGGTTGCTCATATTCCATATTAAGCCAAAACGACTAATTAGGAATTTAAAAATAATTTTTAGGTAAAAAAATTTAATATTTATTCATATTGACTTAAAAGCCAACACACAAAGAAATTACATTGAAATAATATTTTGGCCAACCGATGGAGCTTATACCTGGCCAAATTGGCCATGCCAAGACGGGCCGGCCCGAGCACGACAGTACTGTGCACGGTCTAGGCCTGGCATGGCACGATGGCCTGTGGGCCGTGCCGACATGGCCCGTTAACCCGTGCCATGTCTGGGCCGACGCCTGAGCCCGTGGGCCGGCATGGCACGGCACAACTACTGTAGCAAGTCCGCATCTCATCCCTTCGCAAGCCCGCATCTCATCCCTCCCAGCTGACGGCCTAGCCCGACGGCCTAGCCCGCCAGCCGCCTCCGCAAGTCCGCATCGCATCCCTCCAAGCCATTTTGGTTCCTGGGCCGACCGTGCCATCCACGGCTCATTTTCTATTCACGGGCCCGTGCCGGCACGGCACGGCACGACTTCCCCTTGAGCCTGCCTGGGCCGGGGAGACGGCACGAGGGTCGGCACGGCACGACCCGCTAGAGATTCCGTGCCTAACGGGCTGTGCCCTAGCGGGCCGTGCCGGCAGCGTGCCGTGCCGTGCTGGGCCGGGCTGCCCATTTGACCAGGTATAATGGAGCTCATAATATTTTGCTTGAAATAACCAAAAACAATATTTTTTTCTATGAAATAACTAAGCGTACTGCTACGAGTTTGTGTTTCAACGTTGGACACGTATTACCCAAACAGGACAGAAGTACGCAATAAGTTAGTGTGTGGCCCAGTTATGGCCCAACTGTTGTACACTAATCTTATCCGAAGCATCAGTAATCTCATCCGATTAATCAGGAATAATCAGTTACTCCCTCCACTGCTCACCAGAGTTAGTGCCCCGATTAGTCAGTTTGTTATTCCCTAGTTTTTTGAGATAGGGCAAAAGCCACGAAAGAAGACTGCCGAGGCAGCCATAGGTGGCCGGGAAAAAGCACCTCGCGGCTGAGCTCCGCCTCGATCAGTCGATTTGGGACGAGATACGGAGTTCTCGATTTGGGACGCTGCGATGGTGAGTCTCTCACCATTTGTTCTCCTCAATCTAAGTCATTACTGCAATCTCATTAGATGAAAGCATTCTTTTTTTAATCTGTGCAAAGTTGGTGTCAAAGATGGGAGGGAGACCTCCCAATGCATCCAAGCAGCAACCCTTTGCACCAGAGGCGCCACTTCCACAAAGTCAATATGGTGCTCAAGAACTCACCCAGGATGAGGTCAGTTAATTATTACAGCAACACTTATAATTGTTATAAGGCATTACATAATCATGTTTTATTACAATTATTTCCAGAAAATTGCTATGAGGAATGGAGATATGATAATTATTTGCTCACCGAAGCAATATGCAGAGACAATACAACTATTGTCGAAAGAACAACAAGAAACAATGAAGTTACTAGGGCTAGGGGGCTTGTTAAATATGAAGGTGGTAACTCTCCGCCGAATCATGCTAGTGAAGATCGCCAAGACATACACCCTACAATCACATTGTTTTGTACTAGGCGGTAGAGAAATTCCAATCTTTGCAACTGATGTTTATAAAGTAATGGATCTGCCAATCAAAGGGGTAGAAATATCTGTAGACAACGAAGAAAAAAATCAATGATGAGTTGTTCAACCAGTACAAAACAGCAGGAAAAGCACACATTTCTTTGCAGTGGTTGAGGGATAATATTTTAAGATCCAAGAAGGTTGATGAAGATTTTATCCGTCAAATTGTTTTGTATACTATTTGTGTTATTTTAGCTCCCACAACATATTACCATGTTGACTCAAAGTATTTGTCCCTTGTTGAAAATGTTTCGGATATTCCAAAGCTCAATTGGGGAACTTTCACTCTGTCTCACCTACTGGGCTCTGCGTCCATACTTTTGTTCAAGAAGACCAATTAAATCTTCAAGCAAATTTAGCTCTCCTACAGGTAATTAGCATATAATATAATAAGCGTATAAATTGTTTTACACTCACTATCCAATTAATTTTAATGGCATCAAATCTCAGAAAGTATACCTTTTGTAGTTTTGGTACTAGGAAAGGATCCAAGCATACAATAAATATGGTGTTTCCTATTATCCTTGAATTCATCCGTTGATGGCGCGTTGGGATGAGAAAAATGCAAAACTAAGAACCAATGCCTACGAGAACGAATGAATACATGGAGGCGTGGTTACTCAGAAGAACTTCAGTTTATTTTGTATGTACATGTAACCCTTTGTATCTAACAACTAATTATTTTATACAAGTTATCATGAAATTACCTCAATCACATGGAGACCCTATGCAAACAGAAACATGCCAACCTTCTCACCAGCTTCATGGAGACCATGTGCACAAAGATACAAGTGAACCTTCTCACTCGGCAGAACACCCTTCTCACTCAGTTCATCATTCTATCACAAATAACCAGGTTCATAAAGTTTAAGCTCACGATAATTATATTGTCTAGATATAATATTTACATATTTTTCAATTAAAAGAATAAAAAGATTTTGTTTCATGTTTGAAGGTTAACCTAATACTTCAAGCTATGGCAAAGGAGCGCCTCTCACTTGAAAGAACTTGAAAAGTAATTCATGATATGGAACATAAACTTCTTTCAAAGATTCTCACTATACAACAGGAATTAACTGAGATTAAAATGCATGACACCCTAGCAACTAGGAGTGTAATCTAGAAGCAGGTTTGTTTGAGTGCACAAATGATTTGAAGGTATGGATTATCACTACCATGGCTCCTTCCTACATCTTGTTTTCCAGTAATACAACTTTTCCGCAAAGCAGCTCCCACATACAATTCTTCTCCATTTGGTGAACCAAAATGTAAGGTATAACGTGTACAACACAATTTCATTATATACTAATTTTAATATATAAGCCTTCAGCTACATAAATATTCTCGGTGGAACTAAAAATTAATCTTCTTCAGTGCTAAGTCTCCCTTTTGTAGGAAAAAGCCTCTCCAATGAACACTTGGCATGCCCAGGATGACTGGAACAAAACTTTTGGAGAAAAGGAGGAAACATTACAAGGGCGTACCAACGTCGATCCAATTTTTTTTCAAACTAATTGTTCCAATAAAATATCAGGCAAGCATGTTATACAAGATTCATTGCCAAATATTAATGGTCCATTAGAAAATCCCTTGCATGAACAGTGCATACAAAAATTTGAGAAACTCACAACAACTACAGAAAAAAATGCCACTATGGATTCTAAGCTCAATTTTAGCTACAAAACAATTACTAAAAAGGATAGGTGGTCGTGACATATATGCTACTGACCCTGTGGAATATTTGTATGAGGATGACAAATGCTAATGCCTCCACATAGTATCTTGGTGAGAAATTCCATTCATTTTTCATTCTTACGCTTGAGTTTTTGTCTTGCATTATTTTAGTCTGTATGCACAATTTAAACATCTTTTTTCCCAGACTATACAAATGATTATATTCTAACAAAAGAGGACAAAGAGGTCCTAAATTTTGTGAGGAATAGCTACATTTGGGCCACAGTTGCTGATATAGCTGGTATTCCACTCGCGATTAATTTCCTACTCCCCAATGTGAATGGAGGATGGTTATATGACACGGTGAGTTAGGCAATTTCACATTCGTCCAAATAATACTAATATTTATGTCTAACCAAACACATATAAAATTTTATTTTAGGTCATTGATGCGTATGGTTACATCGCCAACATAGCAAATGAAAATGTAGGAGTTATCACAACCTTCCAAAGTAACTTGTTATTTGACGAATTTGAAGACTTCGATTCAAGATTTGATCATTGTTGGGTTTCGCAAGTTGGCAAGATTTGTGTTATACGACACATGGTACATTTCACAATCCTTATGAATTAACTAGTATGACTACAATTGCAAAGACATGTCAGACTTTGGTTCATATTTTAAACAACTATGTCAATATTAGGTATTTGTCCCATTCAACGTGATGGGAAGCCATTGGAGTTTATTAGTGGTGAATTTTCTCAAGAAGGAGGTCCAAATTCTTAACTCTGTTGTAGCAATGATGAGGCTGTATGATGAGAAAAAGGAAAAAAGAATAGTAATAATATCTTTCACCATATAAACTTGTCAAATAATATAGCAAATGTTTTTGCTAATGATGATTTTTCGTAATTTGTTGTATGGCAGGTAATAAACTGTGGCGCCCCAAACTATACCAGTCTAAGAGTAGAACCGGCATAGGCTGGAGGTCACATTATTATCTGTGATAACAGTACCAGTCCCAGGATATGCAAGCTGGTACTCACAGAATAATAGTGGAAACCAGAATATAACAAAGTTTTATTACATCAAACACTGGTGGAGGTCTCCAACTACTACCGTCGTGGACAAACCCCAGACTGGTAGGAACACTGGAAAAACAAAGTACACGTAGGCGGAAGCATGAAAGCAGCGGTGGACAACATGGAACGTAGAACACTAAAAGCATTACGGCAAAGCACTAATCCACAGGCTAGGTTTGGGAACTAGGCTTGAAACCCTGAGAAGTCGTATTCGACCTGGTCCTGAAAGTAAGCTTCGGCAGCGGGATCGAGGTATCCTTCTTCTAACTCTATAAATATAAATAAGCAAGGGTGAGTACTCAGTGTACTCAGCAAGCCAGGAAAACATGACATGCAAGGCTTAAACAAAGGGGTGGAACGGTTCTGTTTTAGAAAACCCAAGGTTTTTAAAATACTTTTAGTTGCAAACCTCTAGTGTGTCAAGTTTTAGTTTCGAAGCAAGGCTCACACCTCACTACATTCCACAGGTTGCTTTGCAATAACTTGTCACTGTGGTAATCTAAATAACCCGTGCCATCTCAGCACTACTCGGCCATCTTAGCCATTTCACCTCGGCCATCTCAGCCATTTCAACTCGGCCATCTCAGCCTTTCTACCTCGGCCATCTCAGCCATTCTACCTCGGCCATCTCAGCCCTAAATCACACCTTGGTGCGAATAGACACCCCGAACCACACATGTTTGTTCCCAACCACGAAGGCTGGCCGTTCACCACAAAGGCGAACTCTGGTAACGATTCCAATCCCCCAAAACCATTTATCCAGTTGAAAACAAAACTACGCTATGAGAAACACCTCACATCCGCCCATGACCGTGGGCACGGCTGTTTAAACAGTTTGACTAAACTCTGCAGAGGTTACACGCTTTACCCACACGCCGTGAACACCTCACATTACCGAACCCATGTGGATCAGACATGGTCGACAAAGGTGAGCTCACTACAAGGCTTTTCCATAACCAACCCATAAATGTCCCATGTCACACAGCTGGACAGCGTCTCACCGCCAAGCATCAGGTCAGTCTCAGGCCCTCATCTACTCAGGACCCACCGTATGGACCCCGACACATCCCCGCTGCAGAGGGATTGCCACTCCACCATACAGGTGCTCCTCAACTGCCAACATGCTAGACACATGTTTTAGCTACTTACTCGGCCAGGGGCATCCCATTCTACCCGTGTGGTCGTACTGTTTTATGTTTGGATGAATTTCCCAAAGGAATCGGTCCTTATGGATAATGTGTAGCCAAACCACAAAGGTACTGACTCTCACACCATCAAGTTTTATAAAACAGTTCTTCACCTTATAACCAAACCGACATCTCGCCGGGTTTTGAAATAAATGAAAAACAATAAATACCCAAGTTTTCCCATACGACAGTACAACCGTGGTCTATAGGTAGTCTACTTCGGCATTGATTACCGACGAAAGTATTTAGTAGAGTTACAAAGGGGAGGGGTTTCCAAATCCTATATAATAAAGTGCAACTACTAGGAAGGTCCGACGACTCGTACTAGAATCATGGCCGAACAGTGTAACCTAAACATGCAGTTTAGCAAACAAAATAATTAATTTAAAAATATGGGTGCAACAATTGGTCAAGGAGGCTTGCCTTGAATCCCTGCGGTACTAGGGGCGTCGAATTCCTGCGTAAATCCTCGGTCGGTCTCGGGCTCTATACGTGATAAAACAACCATACATCACACAACATAAACAGCAAAAACAACGTAAACAAATAGAGGAGGGTTTTAGAAAAATTTAGAAACTTGAACGGAGTCAAACGGAGTTACGGAATAAAAGATATGAATTTTAGAAGTTTGGAGGATTTTTGGAACTAATTGGAGGGAATATTCCAGAGAATATCCAGAGTGGGGCCCGGCTGTAAGGTCCAGGGTTGGTCAAAGGGGTGAGAGGGATGTGGGTCCCATGGGCCCACCTCTATTTCTTTCCTTTCTTTTTTTCCTTTCTCTCTCTTTTTCTTCCTTATCTCTTTCTTCTCTCTCCTTATCTCTTCCTGCTTCTTCTCTTCTTCTCTGTCTCTGTCTCTCTCTCACAGCTAACCAGGGGAGGAGGAGGGAGGGGCGCATGGCAGCGGCGGCCGGCCAGGAAGGGGGCGAGGGCGGTGGGGGCCGGCGGCGGTCGGCCGACGGTGGAGGCAGGCGGCGCCGGTGGGGACTGGCAGCTGGACGGTGGTGAAGGCCGACGGCGATGGCTGTCGGCCGAGCAGCGCGGCGGTGGCGCTAGCGGTGGATGGGGCTGCGGTGGAAGGAGAGGAAGGGAGGGAGTGCTAGGCAGTGGAAAAGGAAGAAGAAGAAGAAAGAGGAAGAAGGTGACGGTACCTTCAGCGCAAATCGAACTCCGCGGCTTCGACGATTCGCTCCGAGCGGTGAAAAATGGAGTGGAGAAGTGACTGAGGACTCGCGGTAAGTTTCACCGGTATTTATACTCGCTCGCGCGCTTCCGGACAAGAGCTCGACGACGAGACGCCATTGATGCACCATGCTTGCTGTTCTTCTACAGGGCGCCATTTCACTGCTGCTGCAGGCCTACTCAACGGGAGACGCAGGTCGGGCCTAACCTCGGTGGAGAACGCGGAGGCAGTGCCTAACTACGACGGAGAACACGGAGGCGGTGCCTAACCACGATAAAGAACGCGGAGGCGGTGCCTAACCGCGATGTTTTTGCCGTTGGCAGCGTGAGGACAGGGATGAACTATGTGCATGCACGAGCGGCTCTGTCACTTGCTTGCTCTGTTCTGTCTTGTCTGTGCATGCTCCGTGATTAAGCAGGGAGGAGAGAAAACTCCGGTGTGAGGAAAAGAAATGAGGGAAGGATAAACACCGGGTGGTAGGAGTCCAAAATATTTCAAAATATTTGGACGAAAAGAAATGATTTGATAAGATCGGGAAAAATTTAAAAACAACGTTTAAATCAAATTTTGAAATTTTGGAGAAATAAAAAGGGAAGGACGAACGATGATTAAAAAGAATTTTAAACGAGAATTTTTAATAAAACCGCGGGCGTTACATAAACTTACAAATCTGTATGGAGCGTGCAGTTGAAGCCGGTTTGGTCACACTTATCGAGCCTATAAATATTACTATGTGGAACAAACAGTATTACACTGATATACCACAACAAATGGACCGGTAAGAAAAATTCTTAGTAGTTGCTAGCATCCATACCCAATAACAGATTGATATAATACCTATAACTTACAGCCAATCATGTGGTGTTTACATGATTAAATATACGATGGAATGGGATGGGGATAAGATGCTTCATCAATTCACACAGGTACATGCAACACTCTATTCCATCTTATGACATAAAACAATATTTTTATCTTAACTAATTGTATCTATGGTTTAACATGTAGAAACAAATAGATATTTTCAGAAAGAAGATATGTTGTAGATTGTTGCTCTTAGAATGTAACATCCTATCACGGTGTGTGAAATTGATATGGCGATTATTTATCTTTTGTGTCATAGCCACTTTCAGTAACACTATTTAAACTTTTATGTTATTCAGCAAGCTCAATTTCTCTCTGAGTTTGAAAGAGACATTGAGGGAGAAGAACATGCTATGGATGACGATATCAAAATAATAGGCCCTGCAAAAAAGAAAGAGGGCAAGGAAGGTTTCAAAAAAAAAATACACATGGCACTATACTACAAGATGCTAATACAAAAGACCTACATATAGTAAGTCAAGGTACAAAGAAGCGTGCACAAACGCAAACTAAAGAGGAAAGTACTGCAAAGTATAGCACCCAAGAAGTAAGCCCGAAAGTAAAACAATTGCACAAAGAATTTGTTCTGTTAATCGAAGGATGCACACTCCTAGTCAGTATCAATTGAGCCCCTACCAACATTAGAGTTATTGAATTCATTGTTTATTGTTTCGGATCATATCCTGTAATATTTATTATGGATCATTTTTGGCGTATCTAACACTACATTGCAAAGCTAACTTTGTTTGCAAAGTCGTAATCTTATCAAACTCGCATGGTTCTTAAAAAATAGAGTTAATTCCACTTAGAACCCATTTTCTTACCCTGTCTGCATATTGAACCAGGGTTTCCTAAAATTCGCATTTCACACCATCTAAACTTGCCAAAAGGTTGTGTTTTGGACCATGGAAATGTTTCGGCTGACAGCTTGTCATCATGGTCATTCTAAAAATCGATTTCTCCGCTCAAATCAGCAACAATTATAGCCTAATTTTGCAAGTCACACAAAACAACCAATCTTACCAAAATAAACCAACCATGGTAGATTTGTACTACTCTACATACCAGAAACCTTCTACTCTAGTGAATGGAAGAATAAACGCCAATTCTATCATAATTTAACATTATTCTCTAGTGCAGTTCACTGTAAAAGAGGCACAAAGTGCTATTCACTCCACAATAATTCTGTCCAACTCTTAAAAGCTCAAGTTAAAGGACATCTCATGCATCCAAAACAAGCTGAATCTCAATTGGACCACCCTCCCAAATATAACACAAAATCACATCAAAATCACTAGATGAATGCACCTCAAAGTATCAGATCAAGAGAACTCACGTCTACGTAGAGTTGGGAGGCACGCTCGCGCCGGCAATAGCCACGAGCTCACAGTTGTTGACAACACACCACGAAGGAAGGGGAGCCCGTGCACCTTCGCCTCAACCACCTCCACCTCCAAACCCACCGATGCCTGGAACGGATCGGGCGAAAAGAGCTCCAGAGTGGCGACGGTGGGGGTGGACGCCACAAGCTCTCGGTCATTGACACCAGAAAGGGAACACATGCACCTCCGCCTCAGCCACCTCCACCTCCACCTTCGATCCCACCGATGCCTGGAACAGATCAGGGGAGAGCTCCAAAGCGGCGACCGACGAGAGTGGCCGCCACCAGCTCGAGGTCCTGGGCGCCGAGTTCGCGGTCGTCGATGCCGCAAGGGGAGCCCGTGCACCTCCGCCTCAGCCACCTCCACCTCCGATCCCACCAACGCCTGGAACGGACCAGGGGAAGAGAGCTCCAAAGCGGCGATGACGCGGGCGGCCACCGCGAGGTAGTGCACCTGGGCACCGAGTTCACGGCAAGGTTTTACGTACCGTTTAGCTCGGGGTTACCGCACCCCCGCGGTTTCGCGATTACCGCGATAACCGCACGATTACCGCGAGAAACCGCACAAAAATCGTGTCCAAAAATAAATTCAAAAAATGGCGATTTCGCGGTTTCGCCACGGTAATCGTGCGGTTTGTCGCGATAACCGCGATATCGAGGCGGTTATCACCGTCTGTGCAAAATGTTGAAAATGGAAATAAAAGTAGGAAACAAAAACAAAAATATGGTTAAATGTGTGTAGAAAATGGGGATAATTGGAAGAATGTGTACAATACTTACACATTTAACTAATAAGTGTAAAATAAAAAAATTCGGCATGACCTTTGCTCTATTATGGAGTTCGAAGCATTTCAACATTTCATAACATAATAATTGAACAACAACAATTCAACAACATCAGCCGAGTGGTAGGGATAGGGAGAGGAGAGAGGACTCGGGAGATATTTTCTCCACTAAAGGGCCTTAATGGGCCGAATGAACAGTGCGCAATTGGAGCCCATTCTGTTACTAATTTTTAGAATTTTTTTATTCATTTTCGGTTTAGCCCTATAATTTGAATTTCTCTAACTAGTTTTCCAAAAATTTGTTCACCATATGACACTAAAATTCAAGAACTACATCCATGATTTTTTCTGGTTTTTTCGATTTTTTCGGAAATTTTGAATTTGGATGAAATTCGGCAAACACTAACCGCCGGCTACCGTTATCGTACCCCCGCGGTAAGCGCGGTAACCACGGTTACCGCAGGGGAAGGTGAACCCTGGTTCACGGTCGTTGGCGCCGAGCTCGCGGTCGTCTACACCGGATGGGGAGCTTGTGCGCTTCCGCCTCTCCCCTTCCTCATCGCATCAGCCACCTCCACCGACGACTCGAACCAATTCCAATAGGAAAGGGATACAAAACAGTCAACAGAACATAAATAGGAAGGATAAGATATTGAAAATATAAGACGTTTTTGCCCTTAACCGTACAAATTAATTATAAAGCTCAATTACCATTTTAACCTTCCACCTTCCATACCTGGCCCACAATTTTAATACCTTTTTCCTGGTACCTTCTCTCTTAGAGCGTTAGATCATTGGTGATCAACGGTCCTAATTAATTCCAAGCACAGAAGAAGATCTCATCAAATAATAGCTTTACAGGGGAAATATTGATGACATTAATACAGATGCCAATGCTTAAATCAGAGAAGACAGTGGCCGATATTGATGCAAGGGTCTTAATATTACCGACATATATGTCCTCAAAAAAAAGACTTACCTGCACTTAAGGATTGGAAGTATGAATATGGCATCCTCCGAGCAGAAGTAAATGTAGCTAGAAATAGCTTTACAGGTGTGATCCCTCCAGAGATTGGTTGGCTGAAGGCACTCGATATGCTTGATTTGAGCTTCAATAGCTTCTCTGGAGATATCCCACAAGCAATTTGCAATCTCACCAACCTGGAGAAGCTAGAACTGTCTAGCAACAATCTAACGGGTGCAATCCCTTTGGAACTGAACAAGCTGCACTTCCTTTCTGCCTTCAATGTTTCTAACAATGACCTGGAAGGACCTATTACAACTGGAAGCCAGTTTGATACATTTGACAACTCAAGCTTCATTGGTAATCCAAAGCTATGTGGTGGTATGCTCAGTCGCTACTGTAATTCAGCAAAAGCAGTTCATGCTCCTGCCTCTACTCTTTCCACAGATAAATGTAGTGAGAAGGTTATCTTTGGCGTCGCATTTGGCCAGTTCTTTGCATTTGGTGTGCTGTTAGATCAGATGGTACTATCCAAGCTAAGATTTCTTCAATTCTGAGACAAGCAATCTCACCTCGCCTGCCGATTGATCTTCCGCAAAGGCATGGATTGGATGCCACCCTGTAGCACTCGTTCTTCCAGCCAATGCCGACAGCTGTGCAACTTACAGGTAATAACTGAATCATTCAGACCTTCATTATGAATTTCAGAATCTGACAACAGATATCGTTTTCTCCTCAGTCTTTCACACTTTAATTTCACTGCAACCAGAGCAGGTCGCCATGCATCCACAGGGAATTGATCTGAAAGACAAACGGTTGTATTGCTACTTGATTTGGGTTAACATTAAGCCGTGTTTCACGAAAAATTTGAGTACTAGTTTGGCCAAAAAAAATCATATGGATGTGACCAAAGCATCCAAGGAGTGATATTTTTGTCCCTGCGGTCGCTAGGTCTAGAAGACAATCAAGCAATCTGTACCAAGTTGCTGCTTTATTCCTTCCTCTCTCGATTGATATGTACCGACTGAATTGAAGAAATTCACAAATTCAGAATAGCAACATTATATAAGGTCACTCCATTAGTTTCGAAATTTCATCACCCACCACAACCACAACCAGCAGCAGCAGCAGCAATAACAACAAATTATCCATGTCGATTCTCTGCCTCGTTCTTGTGCTGATGCTTTCCTCTGCATCTTCCACCAGCTGCTGCGCAGAGCATGAGAGCAACTGCCTACTCCAGTTCCTAGCAGGGCTCTCACAGGACGGTGGCCTCGCCGCGTCATGGCGGCACGGCAGAGACTGCTGCTCATGGGAAGGCATCACCTGCAGCAGCACAGCCGGCAAGGTCCCCACAGTCACAGACGTCATGTTGGCCTCCAAGAAGCTGGAAGGCAGCATATCACCTGCTCTTGGCAGACTGTCCAGTTTGCTGCATCTGAACCTGTCGCACAATTCATTATCCGGTGGATTACCGTCAGAAGTAATGTCATCAGGCAGTATCGTCATTCTTGACATCAGCTTCAACAGCCTCGGTGGAATTCTACCACTGTCACCACCACTAACCACTGGTCTAAAGCTGCTTCTGCAGGTGCTCGACATCTCGAGCAACAAGTTTTCCATGGAGTTGCCGTCGTTGGACGCGATGGCGCATCTAGTTGTGCTCAACGCTAGCAACAACAGCTTTAGTGGGCATATACCAACAAATTTCTGGTCCAACTCGCCGTCCTTAGCTGTGCTTGAACTCAGTTACAACCAATTCAGTGGGAGCATTCCCCCTGAACTTGGAAATTGCTCCGGGCTCAGACTCCTCAAGGCTGGCCACAACAACCTTTGTGGGACTCTTCCAGACGAACTCTTCAATGCTACTTCGTTAGAGTGCCTCTCTTTTCCAAACAACAATTTGCAAGGAACACTTGAAGGGGAAAATGTTATCAAACTCGGGAAACTGGCTACTCTTGACCTCGGAGAGAACAACTTAAGTGGTAACATTCCAGAGTCTATAGGCCAGCTCAACAGATTGGAGGAACTCCATTTGAACAACAACAAAATGTTTGGGAGCATACCATCAACCTTGAGCAACTGCACAAGTCTGAAAACCATCGACCTCGAGAATGATGGATAAGTTTTTGTGGTCTTTGGTCTTCAGTTAGGACAGCATCTTATGCTTTATTCAGTTAGGACAGCATCTTGCTTTATGCTTTATTCAGTTTGGATACCCTCTAGGACAGCATCCCATTCAAATTTCGAATTTTAGACTAGGAGGGTGTAGCACTAGGTGTGCAGCCAGCTATGGCTATATATATGTATCCAACCTCCTTCGGAAGACATGGCTTTTGAGTTTATGAATGAAGAAAACCAGAAAATTGCCCCATCCTGAGTGCCATCCTCTTCTCAATGAGAGTAACCATTGAAATTCTAACATCTGGTATCAGAGCCACACTTTCCTGTAGGCTAAACATCCTCTGTTCCACCCCTTCCCAAGCTCGGTTGAGCTCCCAGCCAGCAGCAGCACCGGCTGCTCTTCCTTCTCCTTTCCCTTCCCCTTCTCCACGCAGCAACCCCTCGGAGGCGCGCCATGTCCGACGTTCGGTCTCGGCGCTCGGTCGCCTCGAGCACTCGGCGTCAGCAGGACGCCGAGCTCGCCGCAGCAGAAGAGCGCAGGCGAGCAACGGCTCAGACCGCTGCAGCAGCAGCGAGGGCGGCCAGGCTGGCAGCAGCGGAGTTGGCAGTAGCCAGGGCGGAGGCAGAAGCAGAGGCGGCGGAAGATGCGGCACGTGCGACGGAGGTAGAGGTTGAGACCTTGCGCAGCAGCATCAACGGCTCCATCGCCGGCGACATCACCGCCGACAGGGAGCTTGAGGAGCTGGCAAGAGGAAGGGCGCGGGAGCAGGCAGAGCAGTGGGCAGCAGCCCACCCCCACGGCGGCAGTGGTGGCCCAAGGGACCGCGCGCCCGCCGACGGGAACCCAGACGGGCGCAGGCGTGCCGGTGGCAGCCCGGAGCGCGCGCGCGCCGGCGGCGCTCCCCGCGGAGGTGGCCGGTTCGATGGAGAGCGCGGCCCCCGCAGGCAGCGCGGCTCTCACTCCCCTGATCGGCGCCATGGCCACCACGGCGTCCAGATGGTGGTCAGGGACTTTGGTCCCGGCGGTGGGTGGCCTACCCTCACCAAAACCAACTACATCGAGTGGGCCGCGGTGATGAGGGTGAGGCTCCAGGTGCGGCACATGTGGGAGGCAGTCCGGTACGGCGACGTCGACTACGACGAGGATCGGCGGGCGCTGGATGCCCTCATCGCTGCAGTCCCGCCCGAGATGCAGTTCTCGCTTTCCCAGAAGCGGACTGCCAAGGAGGCCTAGGACGCCATCGCTGCGGCACGCATTGGCAGCGACCGCGCTCGCAAGTCCACACTGCAGGCACTCCGCAAGGAGTGGGAGAACCTGGCCTTCAAGCCAGGTGAGGATGTTGATGACTTTGCCCTTCGTCTCAACACTCTTGCAGAAAATGGTGCAGTACAGCGACGACACCTACGACGATGAGAGAGCTATCGAGAAGCTCTTCCGCTACGTCCCAGAGAAGTACAGGCAGATCACTCGCTCGATCGAGTCTCTGTTGGACCTCTCCACGATGTCGATCGAGGAGGCGTTAGGTCGCCTCAAGGTCGTCGACGGTGATGAGCCACAACCTCTCTCGGGGCCTATCACCATTGGCGGAAGCTCCATCTCACTCGGGAGCAGTGGGAGGCCTCTCAGGGTGATGGGAGGAAGGGGGAGCCTTCTTCCTCGACAGGTGGTCGCAAGCCGTGCAAGGCGCGGGGAGGCGTCCAGCTGCGGTAGGCACGAAGACGCGCCGAGGGTGGCGCTCGCAGAGGCGCCCAGGACGGAGCCGCCGGCAACCACAAGCCGGCACGAGACGACACCTGCCGCAACTGTGGCAAGCCTGGCCATTGGGCCAAAGACTGTCGGCAGCCACGACGCGGCCAGGCCCACGTCGCACAGGTGGAGGAGGAAGAGCCGGCTCTGCTCCTGGCACACGCAAGCATCGAGCTATCTCCAGCAGCACCGGTCGCAACGGCTTTCCTCCACCTCGACGAGCCGAAGGTACACGCCTTCCTCGGCAACAGCTCCAGCAACGACAAGGCTGATGGGTGGTACCTCGACACCGGCGCCACCCATCACATGACTGGCCGGCGGGAGTTCTTCACCGAGCTTGACTCCAGCGTCCGAGGCTCCGTCAAGTTTGGGGATGCCTCCGGCGTAGAGATCAAGGGCGTCAGCTCCATCACCTTCTCCTCCAAGTTCGGTGAGCACAGGCTGCTTACCGGAGTCTACTACATCCCCGTGTTGAGGAACTCTATCATCAGCGTGGGACAGCTAGATGAAAACGGCTCACGCGTACTGGTCGAGCATGGAGTCATGAGAATTTGGGATCGCCGTCGTCGCCTCCTTGCCAAGGTAACCAGATGCACTAATCGACTCTACATCCTCAGCGCGCAGGTGGCACAACCAGTTTGCCTCGCCGCTCGTCGGGACGACGAGGCATGGCAGTGGCACGAACGCTTCGGGCACCTCCACTTCGAGGACCTGAAGCGGCTCAGTGCCAAGGAGATGGTGCGAGGCCTGCCTTGCCTTGACCACGTGGAGCAGCTCTGCAACGTCTGCATCCTAACGAAGCAGAGGCGGCCCCCCTTTCCCCAGCAGACGAGCTTTCGAGCCAAGGAGCGGCTCGGGCTCGTGCACGGGGACCTGTGTGGCCCAGTGACACCGGCCACACCAGGAGGACGACGTTTCTTCCTGCTGCTCGTCGACGACCTCTCCCGCTACATGTGGGTGATGGTCCTCGGCAGCAAGGGAGAGGCTGCGGACACCATCAGGCGCGCGCAGGCTGCTGCGGAGGCGGAGTGCGGCCGCAAGATGCGCGTGCTGCGCACCGACAACGGCGGCGAATTCACAGCGGCTGAGTTCGCATCGTACTGTGCTGATGAGGGCATTCAGCGCCACTACACCGTGCCGTACAGCCCGCAGCAGAACGGCGTCGTCGAGCGACGCAACCAGACGGTTGTGGGGATGGCTCGGGCTCTCCTCAAGCAGAGGGGGATGCCGGCCATCTTCTGGGGAGAGGCGGTGGTGACGGCCGTCTACATCCTCAACCGCTCGCCTACCAAGGCTCTCGATGGCAGGACACCGTACGAGGCTTGGCATGGGCGCAAGCCGGCGGTCTCCCACCTGCGGGTCTTCGGCTGCCTCGCGTTCGCCAAGGAGCTTGGCCACATCGGCAAGCTCGACGATAGGAGCACCCCAGGGGTGTTCATCGGCTACGCGGAGGGCTCGAAGGCCTACCGCATCCTCGACCCGAAGACACAGCGTGTGCGCACGGCGCGTGACGTAGTGCTCGACGAAGGGCGAGGGTGGGTATGGGACAAGGCGGTGGACGATGGTTCGACTCCGACGTACGGCGACTTCACTATCGAGTACGTCCACTTCGAGGGAGCTGGGGGAGTAGGCAGCTCTTCTTCACCAAGCGTGTCTACCCCAGTCCCCGAGCCTCCACCGACTCCGACACCAACACACCCTCGGGCCTCGACTTCGACTACGACGAGCCCTTCGCCGACACCACCACAACCGGCGACCCCACGCGCTCCAGCACCAACAGCCACTCCTCCGGGCACGTCTACTCCGACACCAGCTCATGTTGAGCGCAACCCGGTGGAGTTCGCTACTCCGCTCTCCCACGACGGGGAGCGCATCGACGCGTACCACGACGGTGAGCAGCTACAGTACCGTACGATGGAGGACCTTCTCGGCGATCAGCCGGTGCCGGGACTGGTGCCTCACGACCTGGTGGCGCAGTTGCACCTTGCGTGCGACGACGGTGAGCCTCGGTCTTTCGCAGAGGCCGAGAAACACGCGGCATGGCGTGCCGCGATGCAGTCGGAGATGAACGCGGTTCAGGAGAACCGCACCTGGGAGCTTGCTGACCTCCCTCGTGGTCACCGCGCGATCACCCTTAAGTGGGTGTTCAAGCTGAAGAGGGATGAAGCCGGAGCCATCGTCAAGCACAATGCTCACTTGGTGGCACGCGGTTTCGTGCAGCAAGAGGGGATCGACTACGACGACGCCTTCGCTCCCGTGGCACGGATGGAGTCCGTGCGACTCCTCCTTGCGCTGGCTGCTCAGGAAGGCTGGAGCGTCCACCACATGGACGTCAAGTCGGCGTTTCTGAACGGCGACTTGAAGGAGGAGGTCTACGTGCACTAGCCACCGGGATTTGTGATCACCGGTAAGGAGGGCAAGGTGCTACGCCTACACAAGGCTCTCTACGGCTTGCGGCAGGCACCAAGGGCGTGGAATGCCAAGTTGACACTCAAGGGGATGGGCTTCGAGCAAAGCCCGCACGAGGCGGCCATCTACCGGCGGGGCAATGGAGGACATGCCTTGCTGGTGGGTGTCTACGTCGACGACTTGGTGATCACCGGCACCAAGAATACGGAGGTGGCAGCGTTCAAGGAGGAGATGAAGGCCACCTTCCAGATGAGTGATCTGGGGCCTCTCTCCTTCTACCTGGGGATCGAGGTGCACCAGGACGACTCCGGGATCACGCTTCGACAGACCGCCTACGCCAAGCGTGTCATTGAGCTGGCTGGGCTCACCGATTGCAACCCAGCTCTCACTCCGATGGAGGAGAGACTGAAGCTGAGCCGCGACAGCACGACGGAGGAGGTGGACGCCACGCAGTACCGGCGCCTTGTGGGGAGCCTTCGCTACCTCACCCACACACGGCCGGACTTGGCATTCTCCGTCGGCTACGTCAGTCGGTTCATGCAGCGACCGACGACGGAGCACCAGCAGGCTGTGAAGAGGATCATCCGCTACGTTGCGGGGACTCTCGACCACGGTCTCTACTACCCGAGGTGTCCCGGCAAGGCACACTTCGTCGGGTACAGCGACAGCGACCACGCCGGCGACATCGACACCAGCAAAAACACGAGCGGGATTCTCTTCTTCCTCGGCGAGTGCCTCGTTAGCTGGCAGTCGGTCAAGCAGCAGGTGGTGGCCCTGTCCAGCTGCGAGGCCGAGTACATGGCGGCTTCCGCCGCTTCGACCCAGGCGCTCTGGCTTGCTCGACTGCTTAGTGATCTTGTCGGCAGAGACACTGGAGCAGTGGAGCTCAGGGTGGATAGCAAGTCCGCCCTGGCCCTGGCAAAGAACCCCGTCTTCCACGAACAGAGCAAGCATATCCGGGTGAGGTACCACTTCATCCGAAGCTACTTGGAAGAAGGGAGCATCAAGGTAGGGTACATCAATACCAAGGACCAGCTTGCGGACTTGCTCACCAAGCCTCTTGGGAGAGTCAAGTTCCTCGAGCTCTGTTCCAGGATCGGGATGGCCCAACCTCCCCACAAAACGACGCACAAGACTTAGGGGGAGAATGATGGATAAGTCTTTGTGGTCTTTGGTCTTCAATTAGGACAACATCTTATGCTTTATTCAGTTAAGACAGCATCTTGCTTTATGCTTTATTCAGTTTGGATGCCCTCTAGGACAGCATCTCATTCAAATTTCGAATTTTAGACTAGGAGGGTGTAGCACTAGGTGTGCAGCCAGCTATGGCTATATATATGTATCCAACCTCCTTGGGAAGACATGGCTTTTGAGTTTGTGAATGAAGAAAACCAGAAAATTGCCCCATCCTGAGTGCCATCCTCTTCTCAATGAGAGTAACTATTGAAATTCTAACAGAGAACAACAATTTCAGTGGAGAGCTCATCAATGTCAGCTTCACCAACCTACCCAATCTAAAAACTTTAGATCTTCTGTGGAACAACTTCAGTGGTGAAATTCCAGAAACAATATACTCATGCAGCAACCTAACTGCCCTGCGGCTATCTTGCAATAAGTTCCAAGGCCAGTTATCAAAGGGACTAGGTAATCTGAAATCCCTTTCCTTCCTGTCACTCACTTACAACAGTCTTACAAACATAACAAATGCACTACAGATATTAAGGAGCTCCAGCAGCCTCACCACCCTTCTTATTGGCCACAACTTCATGAGTGAGAGAATACCAGATGATGATAACATTGATGGTTTTGAGAATCTTCAGGTTCTTTCACTAAGCGGTTGCTCCTTGTCTGGAAAAATACCTCGATGGTTATCAAAACTCTCGAGTCTAGAGATGCTAGTATTAGATAGAAATCAACTAACTGGACCAATACCTGACTGGATCGGCAGCCTAAACTTCCTCTTCTATCTAGACGTATCAAATAACAATCTGACGGGAGAAATTCCAACAGCCTTCGTACAGATGCCAATGCTAAGGTCAGACAGGCCTGCAGTCCAAGTCCAGTGGTACCCTAGAGCATTTGAAGTACCCATATATATAAGTGCATCACTGCAATACCGCATGACCAGTGCTTTTCCTAAAGTACTGGACCTAGGCAACAATGAATTCACTGGTTTGATCCCTCCAGATATTGGCCAGTTGAAAGGGCTCCATAAACTCAATTTGAGCTCTAACAAATTATATGGAGATATCCCCCAGTCGATCTGCAACCTCACAAATCTGCTAATGCTGGATTTATCAAGCAACAAACTATCTGGTACAATCCCAGGTGCACTGAAAAATCTAAACTTCCTAACCAGATTCAACATTTCTTACAATGACCTAGAAGGGCCTATCCCAACTGAAGGCCAGCTTAGCACATTCACCGATTCAAGCTTCATTGGTAATCCAAAGCTATGTGGTCCTATGCTCAGTCACCGCTGTAGTTCAGCAAAAGCAGTTCCTGCGCCTGCCTATACTCTATCCACAGACGAATTCCGTCACAAGGTTATCTTTGGCATCACAGTAGGCCTGTTCTTTGCACTTGGTGTGCTGTTAGATCAGATGGTACTATCCAAGCTAAGATTTCTTCAATTCTGATCTGAGCATGAGGTAATTTTTGTCAACCGTATTTACCTACTCCATGAAAAACCACACCTACCAGACTCCATGAACATACTACAGAGTTCAAGAACAGCATCTAGTTGTGACAACTCTTTGCAGGTGTTCAGCAGAATGAACATTCCGGATGATGGTCACTACTCAAATTCATCAAAATCATTTGTAAATTCTCCTCTGCTAGAACTAGTATGTATACTTTGAGAATCGTGCGCAAGTAGTATACTATTATGAATTATCAGCATGCACAAAAGATTCAGGTACAGTAAAAGAAGAAAAAGTTTCTCTTTTCAATGCTCAGATTCACGACAGAGAAAAGAGTAGTAAAGAGGAGAAATAATGGCCGCACTTTGCGTACTTGATTCGGGCAATGATGGCGATGCAGAAGCCTTCCTCGAGTCCCTACGCGCCGCTGGTGAGCAGGCGGCGGGTGCGCCGGCGACCGAGAAGCGGCGGCGCCGTCGCCGTGGAGACGACGAGACGGCGATGTGGCAAATGTTTGGGTTGGGCCGTTGCCCTACCCAACCACTGAATCGCGAAGGGTTAAGGCCCACACACTTTCTGGGTCAGCCTGGTCCATTAAAACGTATTGGTCCAATTAAGTAATATATGGGAAATTCAGCTTCTAGCTTGTTCATTTTCGGAATTATACAAGTACATCCTCTTATAATCTGAGTGAAAATCTGAATTATTTAGGAAACTTCAGCTAAATATTATAGATATCAGAAGCTCCTCAAACATACCCTAATATTGTTTTCTCCCCACTGCTTGTGTTTGACCCTTGATTTCACTGTAGCTAGGACTGGTCTTCTTGCAGTAGCAGATAATTGATGGGAGAGACAAAGGAAACGATGAATTAGTATAAGTGAAAGATCCATATGGATGTGACCCCCATAGCATCCAAGTCTTGACTGCTACTTTTTCTCCGCGGTGGCTACGTCGACGGCGGGCAAGCCGCATAGGTGGCAAATTGAATGGCAAATAGTGGAGTAAATATTGGCAAACAGTGACATTTCGAGAAGAGTGACAAATAATGGAGTAAATATTTGGGAAACCTGAACAAAAGGTATATATATATTTTACTCACAACTACAGTACCCACATATCTTGTTCCGTGGACGTGCTTGCTTGGACCTGAGTAGCTCTGCCCAAACTGACGAAAAGTTATACCAAAAAAAAAAACACATGAAAACTGCAATACAACTAACCAAAAAACCTGGATAATAGTATAATACTACCTGATCATACACCACACCTAAACAGAAGAACGCACCGAAAGCGATCGCGAAGACGATCTTTGGAGTGGTTTCTTCTCCGGAGACCGTGGAGACTGGATGTGCCTCTGCTGAATCACAGGAGCGAGTGAGTGTAGGATCACACAGCTTTGGGTTGCCAGAAAAATTATACGGATATGAAGACTGTCCATCAGCTGGAATCCACCCCTCTAAGTCGTTGTTAGAAGCATCAAATGTTGTAAGGAAGTGCAGATTGCTCAGCCCCGGTGGAATTGAACCTGTGAGAAGGTTGTTAGACAAGTCTACCACCTGCAGGTTTGTCAGGTCGAAAAGTTGCTGTGGAATCTGTCCTGACAAGCTGTTGAAGCTCAAGTTGAGCAATGTGAGTGATTTCAGCTGACCAACCTCTGAAGGGATTGCACCAGTAAGCATATTGTTTCCAAGATACAGCATTGAAGGGAGAGCATTGTTCTTGCCATATGTAAGTGATGACCCTGCATAGACAGGCTGTTCAAATGCCCTTGGATCCAATTGTATTGCAACCGTGTCAGATTGTAGCATTGCCATCAACATTATTGCTGTTGGGAGATCCCCTGTAAACTTGTTGTTTGATATATCTATGAAGTAGAGGAAGTTCAGGCCATGGATCCAGTCTGCTATTGATCCAGTGAGTTGATTGTTGGACAGATCCAAAACTTCCAGCTTGGCCAAATTTGATAGCCAAAGAGGAATTTTTCCAGACAATGAGCAAGATGGTATGGAAAGAACCTGAAGACTCTGAAAACCATCAGTGATTGTTATATCCTCTGGAATGTTCTCACCCTTGAAGTTGGTTCCCAAGATCAAAGTGTGGATTTTCCTGGAGTTCTTGAGTGCATGAATTACATTTGCAATATTCACAAAAGCATTTTTGGAAAGTGATAGGAACAAGAGGGACTTCAGGTTGCCTATTCTTGGTGATAACTGTCCATATAATTTATTTGAAGATAGTTTCAGCGAGGTCAAATTGCTGCATGAGTAGATGCTTTCCGGAATTTCTCCACTGAATTTGTTTGACTCGAGATCCAAGACTTTCAGATTGAGAAGTCCGAAGAAGTTCACCTTCAGAAGCTCTCCTCTGAAGTTGTTGTACTTGAGGTTGATGATCTTGAGATTTGTACAGTTCCCTAGAGCTGATGACAATTCCCCGGACATCCTGTTGTAGTCCAAATGGAGCTCCTCCAATCTCTTAAGCTGACCTATGCTATCCGGAATATCGCCGATGAAATTGTTCGATCCAAGATCAAGAACTACTATGTTCTTGAGATTGGTTATCTGTTTACCATCAAGTTTTCCTTCCAAACCATTCTTCAGAAAAGAGAGGTGCTCCAACATGGAAGCACCAAAGAGCTCATCTGGCAAGCTGCCATTGATGTTGTCGTTGTTGCTAGCCTTGAGCACTCTGAGTGAAGAGCACTTACCTATCTCAGCTGGAATGCTGCCACGGAAGAGGTTGTATGAGAGATCAAGCAAAGGGAAGGATGGCGAGCTGATGCAGAAAGAAAACGGCAGCTCGCCACTGAAAGTGTTATGGCTCGCGTTGATCGCGACAAGATCACTCTTCTTCTCCAATATCGTGGACGGAAACTCTCCGGCGAAGAAGTTGTTGGAGATGTTCAGAACCTGAAGAGGATGGTGAGGCAGTGACGGTGAGGATTCCTGCAGCTTGCCATTGAGGCGGTTGAAGCTGACGTCGTGGAAGACAACGCTGCCGGAGGAGACCAGCTCCGGTGGGAGCTCGCCGGAGAGAGAATTGTACGACAAGTCGAGGCGGCGCAAGCCGGTGAGGTTGGCAAGTGACGCAGAGATGGGGCCCTCGAGCACCATGGACGGCAGCGAGAGCTCGGTCACCGTGCCATTGTTGCCGCAGGCGATGCCTTCCCACATGCAGCAGCTTGTGCCGCTATGCCATGACCGGGAGAGCTTGCTGCTGGAATCCGGCGAGAGCTCGCCGAGGAACTGGAGGAGTGAGCTCTTCTCCTGCTCCGTGCAGGAGGTGGCAGGAGAGAGGAAGGAGAGCAGCACAAGAGCAGCAAGGACAAGGAGAAGTTGAAGTTCCTGCATTTTGGTCATGCTGTTCTTGTGTGAGAGATGGGAATTTCTGAATAATTTCATCAGGTTAGCAATGGAGTTTTGCTTCATCTGGTTGCTATACTGACTAGCTGAAGCTTAGGATTATTGTTCTTTTCTAATACTAGGTGCAGAATTCTGGTGTGCTGATCTAGGGAGGCAAAGATGAAGGAACACAGGCAGAAAGCAACCTTTTCAACTTTTCTTTTCTGGCCTGTTTGATTATCTACTTGTAGTTGAATAGTTTCAGTCAATGGCCCGTTTCTACGTTTCCTTGTAAACTTTGACTGTCTCCAGTTCAGAGAGTAGAAAACTGAGTGATATTCAACTGACACTTGACAACGTTTATGCATAGGAGAAATGGTTGATTGCGTGTGAAAGGAATAAATGCTGAAGATCTTGAAACATTCAAAGGCAAAGGCACCATTCACGCTATGACCGGTTTGCGCACTCTGAAATTATGAATGATGAATACTTAGCTCCAGAATCTCCACATTAATAAGAGCAACTGTACAAGTGGAGGGCATGTGCAAAAGGACACGTAGTTTAGTGGTTGTAGTGACCTAAGTAGCATCCTAAAGTCCCAAGTTTAAATCTCCATAAGAGCAAATTTTAAATTGGATTAGGCTAAGTTCTCAATTTAAAAGACTGCAAAAAAGTGGAGGGCACGTGGGAATGTGTTTATACTCTCATGGTGTGTACCTAGATCTCTGACCTTCCTTCATGTCTTTACCAAGTTTTACTCCCTTATTTTTCATGTGTGAGGTATGTTTATAAAAAATTTTCTATCTGACTTTAAAAAGTCATATTAATCTATTTTTAAATTTTTTAACTAATTCTTAATTAATTATGTACTAATTTATCATTTTGTTTTGTGTGCCGGAGGGTGTGAGGTACCAAAATTTGTTGCTAGCACCTTCAATTTTACGCCTTCAATCAAAGCGAGGGGAAACAAACAGAGAGAAGAGCTTAGCTGATATTGCTCCTGAGTCTTGGGCGGCTGAAGACAGATAAAGATGACAACAGGAAGCGACCAGGATTTTTCGTAGTTTTGTCGATTGTCATTCTTGAAACAGCAGGCGTCACAGTTGGCTGAACCGATGCAATTATAATTGGACAGGCACGGGGTAACATAGTCCTCGGTGTTACTGTCTGCTCAATCAATGAACTAGGACCATCGGTACGAAATAGGCATTGCAGACTGTGGCTATCATTCACCTTTGAATTGGTCTTTTGATTCTGATGACCTTGACTATTTTGTATTTGTGATGACCAGCAATTCAGCCAGTAACTACAGTCAGCAAAGACTTCACAGCAGCTCTTTTCAGATTTTCTGGCCTTATAATGCCTACTACTGCATATTGATTTGTCCAGACTGTACCCAATCTGGGGGGAAAAAAATTCCACCATGAGACCTTCCCAGTTTCCATGCAGCAGAAGCAGCAACAAATTACCCATGGATTTACTTGGGTTTGTTGTTGTGCTACTACTGTGTTTAGCCTCTTCCACCCGTTCCTGCACGGACCAGGAGAAGAGCTTACTCCTCCAGTTCCTCGCCGGCCTCTCGGAGGACGGTGGCCTCGCCGTGTCATGGCGGAATGACACAGATTGTTGCACATGGGAAGGGGGCACCTGCAGCATGGATGCAACGATCAGTGAAGTTCTGCTGGCTTCTAAGGGCCTCGAAGGGAATATATCGCAGTCCCTTGGCAGCCTCACTGGCCTGCTTCGCCTCAACCTATCACACAATTCACTCTCCGGTGAACTTCCATTGGTGGAGTTGATGTCGTCAAGCAGCATCGTCATCCTTGATGTCAGCTTCAATCACTTGAGTAGAGCTCTGCAGGAGTTCTCAGCTCATACAACTATCCAGCCTCTGCAGGTAATGAACCTCTCAAGCAACTTGTTTACAGGGCAATTTCCATCCACCGCATGGAAGGTGATGAACAATCTGGTGGCTCTCAATGCCAGCAACAACAGCTTTACAGGACGATTACCGAGTTCTTTGTGCATCAATTCACCATCCTTCGCTGAGCTCGACCTCTCTTTCAATCAATTTGGTGGCAGCATACCCAAAGACATTAGCAATTGCTCCATGCTTAGAGTGCTCAAGGGTGGTCACAACAACTTCCATGGTGCTCTCCCAGATGAAATATTCAATGCTTCATCGTTGGAGTACCTTTCTTTCCCAGACAATGTTCTTAGTGGAGTACTCGATGATGCCAACATCATAAAACTCAGCAAACTGTCAATCCTTGATCTCGAACAGAATATGTTTAGTGGCAAAATACCCAAATCCATAGGTCAGCTCAAGAGATTGGAGGAACTCCATTTGGGTGAGAACAAGTTGTATGGTGAGCTGCCATCAACTTTAGGGAACTGCACAAATCTCAAAATCCTTGACCTCAAGTTCAACAACCTCAGTGGAGACCTTGGCAAGGTCGACTTTTCCAGCCTATCCAATCTAACGAAAATCGATCTTCTTGTGAACAACTTCAGTGGTACAGTTCCAGAAAGCATTTCTGCATGCATCAATTTGATTGTGCTGAGACTTGCAAGGAACAATTTTCATGGGGAGTTCTCACAGACAATGAACAGACTGAGGTCTCTCGTCTTCTTATCAGTTGCTGATAATGCTTTTACTAATATCAGAAATGCACTTCACATCTTCAAGACCTTCAGAAACTTAAAAATGCTACTTATTGGAGGGAACTTCAAGAATGAGGTCTTGCCAGAGGACGAAACAATTGATGGTTTTGAAAATCTACAGTATCTCTCAATAAGTGGGTCCTCGTTATATGGAAAAATGCCTGTCTGGCTATCGAAGCTCACAAATTTGGAGAAGCTACATTTATACGACAACCAATTAACTGGATCAATACCTGTATGGATCAAAAACCTCAACTTCCTCTTCCATCTAGACATAACAAATAATAATTTTACAGGGGAAATTCTAACAACATTAATACAGTTGCCAATGCTTAAATCAAAGAAGATGGTATCCATTCTAAATGAAAGGGTCTCTAAAATAATTATTTGCACGGGTTCAAGGCATCAATTACTGATGGAACCAGCAACGCTAAATATAGGCAGAAATGGCTTTACAGGTGTGATCCCTCCAGAGATTGGTCAGCTGAAGGCACTCGATATGCTTGATTTGAGCTACAATAGTTTCTCTGGGGAAATCCCACAAGCAATCTGCAACCTCGCCGACCTGGAGATGCTAGACTTGTCTAACAACAATCTAACAGGTACAATCCCTTTAGAACTGAGCAAGATACACTTCCTTTCTGTATTCAATGTTTCCAACAATGACCTGGAAGGACCTATTCCAACTGGAGGCCAGTTCGATACATTTGATAATTCAAGCTTTGATGGTAATCCAAAGCTATGTGGTCCTATGATCGGTCGCCACTGTAATTCAGCAAAAGCTATTCACGTGTCTACATTTTTCACAGATGATTTCAGTATCAACATTATCTTTGGCATCACAGTGGGCTTGTTCTTTGCACTTGGTGTGCTGTTAGATCAGATGTTACTATCCAGGATTGGATTTCTTAAATTCTGATATGAGCATAAGATGATTTGGGTCAAAGCGTATAAATTTACCTACCCATGCAAAACATAGTTAAAGACCATCATTCAGTTGTCACACCTCAGAACTCAGGTGTCTTGATTACAACTTGGGTATGTTGATTACAACTTGGTGGCACATCTGGTTGCAAAGAAATGAAAGGATTTTCCAAGGAAATTCTAGGAGTGTGCCCGAGGTTGTAAACCTAATTATAGAAGACTTAGATCAAAGAGCAATGGCTTTCAAGCCACCCTAAAGTAGTTCTCTTTCTTTACTCCTTTACCCTGTCCCCTCTAAAGTAGGCATTTACCCTTTCTGTAACGTCTTTGTAATAACCCTAACTTTATTTTCCCTCCTTTTTTACTCCTTCTAATATAACCGGCAGAGCTCCTGCCGTCTTTCAGTTCCAAAAAAAAAAAAAAAAACTCAGGTGTGCAGAATGAGCATTCCGAAAGATGGTCAGTACTTGAATTCGTCAAAATCATTTGTTCTTTGAGAAATCTATTAACTTATTAAAGGAATAGAAAAGGAAACCTCCACGTTCGCTCTCATGGCCAAGAAATTCTCATATTAATCGAAGAAAAAGAAAAACAGAGTCCATATAGGAATACAATTTAGAAATAACTGAAATTCGAAATTAAAAAATAAGAAATATTGGAAGATGACTAGAGTCCATATAGAAATACAATTTAAAAATAACTGAAATTCGGAATTAAAAAAAAAAGAAATATTGAAAGATAAGTTTAGAGTCCATATAGAAATACAATTTAGAAATAATATAAATTAGGAATTAAAATAGAGTCCATATAGGAATTTAGAATTAATTAAAATTCCGAATAAAAATAATAAAATTAAAAGTAGAGTTTAGAGTACATATAGAAATACAATTCACAAATAACTAAAATTAGAAATTAAAAAAGGAATAGTGGAACAATAGTCTAGAGTCCATATAGGAATACAATTTAGAAGTAACTGAAATTCGAAATTAAAAAATAAATAATATTTAAATATGAGTTTAGAGTCCATATAGAAATACAATTAGAAATAATGAAAATTCATAATTAAAAAATAAGAAATAATAGAAAAAGAGTCTAGAGTCCATAGAAATACAATTTATAAATAACGGAAATTCGGAATTGAAAAATAAGAAATATTGGAAGAGGAGTCAAGAGTTCATATAGGAATATAATTTAGAAATAACTGAAATTTTGAATTTAAAATAATAAATATAGGAATAAAATTCATAATTAAAAAAATAAAGAATGTTGGAAGAGGAGACTAGAGGCCATATAGAAATATAATTGAGAAATAACTAAAATTCGGTATTAAAAATAATTAATAACTATCACGTGTATACAACACAATATGAATATTACACATTGATAGTTTAATAAAGTTAGTACAAAATTTAAATTATGTCATTATTTTAAGATATTTTAATGATGAAATAAGAAAATATATATGATATTATATGAGAGAAAACATAAGGATGCTAGCCGCGCAATTTGCGCGGGCCACCATGCTAGTTATGTACAATTTGAGAATCATGTGCTACTAGTTTTATTATCATCAGCATTGTACAAAAGATTGAGGTAATCCGAGAAGAAATAATAATAACTAGCTGGGTGGCCCGCGCAATTGCGCGGCTAGCACCCATACAAAATTATTTATTTTTTACATATGATTTTACTTAAAATTTGTTAAATATCTGTTCGTTGTCTTAGGATTTTGAAAGACCGAATTTTATCATCCGCGTGTTTCTAATTTTATAGTTTTTAAAAGTCGTTTCGGTCACTACCCCTTACTCGTTTGTCAGGCCCTTATTTGCTTGTCGATCTATCACTATTTATATTCATCTTCAATGAAACCTTTAAAAATTAGACCTTTTAGTTTTAGAGTTCATTGTTTTGTTGGATTTAATTTTTATAAATTTTTTAAAGTTCGTGAAACACCGTCACTGTACTCCTCTACGGCCCTCAACTATCTCCTCTCTTTATTATCATTGGGATTTTAAAAATCGAACATGATTGTCGTTTGGGTCATTTTTTTACTTTTTAGAAGTCCCGTGACATGCCTATTGTCTCCCCTCTTTATTATCTTTGAGATTTTCAAAATTGAATATGATTATCATTGCGATTTATTTTTTAACTTTATAGAATCCTCCCAACTGCCGTGACCGTGCTACTTAATGGCTTATCCGTTGTCCCTCCTCTTAATCATCATTGAGATTTTACTTGGGGTTTTCTTTATATATTTATAGTTTTTATACTGCCACCACTTTATTGTCTCATTTATAGTTTTTATATCTTCCTTTACATGCCTATTGTTTTTCTCCTCTTTATTGTCATTTCATATCGTTGTGTTCTAGATGAACTATTCTTTTCGAAAAATCCATATTTTTTATTTATAAATTGTATTCCTACTTGAACTCTTATAATTATTTTTCTATTTTCTAAATTTATTTTATTTGTTATTCTGAATTTTAATTAATCTCGTCGCATGTTTTAGATGGTCTATTATTTCAATAGTCTTTATTTTTTTATTACAAATTTTAGTTATTTATAAATTGTATTTCTAGTTGAACTCTTATTTTTATTTTTCTAATTTCTGAATTTATTTTATTTTTATTTCGAATTCAAATTAATCTCGTGTTGTGTTATAGATGGATTAATTGTTGTTTCAATATTTATTTTTTATTCTGAATTTTAGTTATTACAAAATTGTATTCCTACTTGAACTCTTATTTTCCTTTCTTAGTTTCAGAAATTTATTTATTTTTATTCTGAATTTTAATTAATCACGTATTGGGTTCTTACATGGACTCCTCTTTCAATATTACTTACTTTTAATTCCGAATTTCAGTTATTTTTAGATTGTATTTCTACTTGGACTCTTCTTTCCTTTTTCTTCGATTAATATGGGAATATCTACCCTCCACAACGAACGTGGTGCTTTCTTTTCGAGTTGTCTTAGTAATATAACTAGCTGAGTGGCCCGCGCAATTGCGCGGCTAGTATCCATACAAAATTATCTTCTTTTATATATGAGTTTACTTAAAATTTATTAAATAGCTATCCCGTTATCTTAGGACTTTAAAAGACAGAACCTTATCATCTCTATGTTTCTAATTTTATAGTTTTTAAAAGTCACATCAGTTGTTACCTCTTCTTTATCACCCCTTTATTTGCTTATTCGATCTACTACAACTTCTATTCATCCACCTTGGAACTTTAAAATTGGATCTTATAAATTTTAGAGTTAATTATCTTGTTGGTTTTCATTTTTATAATTTTTAGAAGTCCCGTCAAATGCCACTATTCTACTCCTCTACGGCCCATCCGCCGCCTCATCTCTTTATTGTCATTGGGATTTTAAAAATCGAACATAATTATCATCAGTGTTCATTTTGAACTTTCCAGAAGTCCGGCCAAACCATCAACAACATTGCCATTATACTCCTCTACAGCCCGCCCTATACCTTTCCTTTTAATTATCATTGAGATTTTAAAAAAACGAACGTGATTATCATTGTAGTTTATTTCTTACTTTCTAGAATCCTACCAACAACCGTGATTGTGCTGCTTAACGGGTTGCACGCCATCTCTCCTCTTAATCACTCATTGAGATTCTATTTAGGGTTTTGTTTATAGTTTTTACGCACGCTACCTTCCTCTTTATTATCATTGAGATTTTACAAATAAAACATGATTATTATTAGGGCTTATTATTTACTTTCTAGAAGCCCCACCAACCACAGTGATCATGCTGTTTCAACGGCCTGTCCATCGTTCCTCCTCTTAATCGTCATTGGATTTTATTTGGGGTTTTGTTTATAGTATTTAAATGTCCCATCAACCGCTGTCACCCAACTTCTTTACGGTCATGTTGTTTATCCTCTCTTTATTATCATTTTATCATTGTTGTGTTTCTAGATGGATTGTGTTTTTTGAAAATTCCATATTTTTTATTCCGATACTATGTTATTTATAAATTTTATTCCTACTTGAGCACTTATAATTATTTTTATATTTTCAAAATTTAATTTATTTTTTATTCCAAATTTTAATTAAACTCGTGCTATAGATGGTCTCTTCTTTCGATATTACTTATTTTTTTATTCCGAATTTTAGTTATTTTTAAATTGTATTCCTACATGAACTTTTATTTTTATTTTTTCTAATTTTAGAATGTATTTTGTTTTTTATTCCGAATTTTAACTAATCTCGTATTTGGTTCTATATGGATTTTTCTTCCAATATTGCTTAGTTTTAAGTTCTGAATTTCAATTATTTTTAAATTGTATTCCTACATGAACTCTCTTATTTTATTTTCTCAATTTCAGAATTTATTTTATTTTTGTTCCTAATTTTAATTAATCTCGTATTAGGTTCTTATATGGACTATTTTTCTAATATTGCTTATTTTTAATTCCGAATTTCAGTATATTTCAAAATTGTATTCCTACCTGAACTCTTCATTTTATTTTCCTAATTTCAGAATTTATTTTATTTTTATTCCGAATTTTAGCTAATCTCGTATTGGATTCTTATATGGACTACTATTTCAATATTGCTTATTTTTAATTCCGAATTTCAGTTATTTTTTAGATTGTATTTCTACTTGGACTCTCATTTTTCTTTTTCTCCGATTAATGTGGGAATTTCTAGTCTCCATAGCGAACGTGGTGTCTCCTTTCAAGACTGTTTTAATAATATAATAGATAATAAAATACTTGTCCTGTTCAGATTCACGCAGAGAAGAGTAGTAATAGAGAAGAGATGGGCCGCATGTTGCGAAGTGCGTACCCGATTCGGGGTACTGATGGCGACGCGGCAGCCTTCCTCGAGAGCCGCCGCGGGCCGAAGTGGCGGTGGGTGCGCCGGTGACCGAGAAGCGGCGGCGCTGTCGCCGTGGAGACAACGACTAGACGGACGCCTGTGGCAAATGTTTTCTGGTTGGGCCTTTCAATACTCAACCCCTGAATTGCCGCAGGAAATTGAAATGGGCCGCATATGAATCGAAATATCCGGTATAAGTTCACTTTAGTTCCCTCAATTTATCGCCGACTCTGAAGTCATCCATGAACTTAAATACTATGGTATAACCTATCTCCCAACTCATAATACCGCGACAACTTTAATCCCTCGCAGTATAGTGACCGATTTTAACCGACGCGATGAGTGAGACCCCTGTAAGCCTCACATATGAGCGGCCAACTTTTTTCCCTTGCCTCCCTCTTCTCTTCTCTTCGGGATTGTTGTGGCAAAACTGTTCGTTCGTGCCGTGCAAGCTTCGGGTGTACTGAACCATTATGATTTTCAGAATCAGACGACTGAAACTAGAGCTGGTCTTCTTGCAGTAGCAAAGAATTGATGGGAAAGACAAAGGAGACGATGAATTAAGCGAAAGATCCATATATGGATGTGACCGGAGGAGCATCCAAGTCTTGACTCTTGACTGGTACTTTGTCTCTGAGGACTCTTGACTGGTACTCCTTTCTCTCGATTGATATTTTTCCTAAGCATTTAAACTTCTAACAAATTTTCTTATCGATGATTGCAGGAGACAACCATATGCAACTAGTACAACAAATTAACCATGCCTACTCTCTGCCTCCTTGTGCTGATGCTTTGCTCTGCATATTTCATCAGCTGCTGCACAGACCACGAGAGAAACTGTCTCCATTTCTTGGCTGGGCTCTCGCAAGATGGCCATGGTGGCCTTGCGGCATCATGGCGGCACGGTACAGACTGCTGCTCATGGGAAGGCATCACCTGCAGCAGCACGGTCGGCAAGGCCGCCACAATTACAGACATCTTGCTGGCCTCCAAGAAACTCGAAGGCAGCATATCACCTTCTCTTGGCAGTCTACCAGGTTTGCAGCGTCTGAACCTGTCACACAACTCATTGTCCGGTGGATTACCTGCAGACATAATGTCATCAGGCAGCATCGTCATCCTTGACATCAGCTTCAACCTCCTCAATGGAGACCTGCAAGATTCGCCGTCGTCGTCTTCGGCTTCCGGTCGACGCATTCAGGTGATCAACGTCTCCAGCAACTCGTTTTCAGGACGGTTTCCGTCCAGCTCATGGGAGAAGATGGAGAATCTGCTTGTGCTCAACGCCAGCAACAACAGTTTCACTGGACCGATGCCATCGTTCTTGATCTGCATCAGATCGTCCTCCTTCGCCGTGCTCGACATCTCTTACAACCATTTCAGTGGCGATGTGCCACCGGAGATCGGTAACTGTTCTTCGTTAAGATTGCTGAAGGCTGGCCACAACAATCTCAGTGGGACTGTTCCTGATGAACTCTTCAATGCGACCTCGCTGGAGCATCTCTCTTTTCCTGCTAATGATTTACATGGAGTTCTTGATGGTGCAGCCATAATCAAGCTCAGGAATCTGGTTGTCCTTGATCTTGGATTCAATATATTCAGTGGCAACATCCCTGATTCCATTGGGAGGCTCAAGAGGTTGGAGGAGATTCACTTGAACCACAACAGCATGGCAGGGGAGCTGGCACCAGCTCTAGGCAGCTGCACGAATCTTAAAGCATTAAATCTTGGGAGCAACTACTTCAGTGGAGAGCTTGGCAAGGTCAACTTCTCCAAACTGTCTGGTCTAAAATCTTTGCATGTTTCATATAACAGCTTCACTGGCACAATTCCAGAAAGCATCTACACATGCAGCAACCTGAATGCATTGCAACTATCGTTCAACAAGTTCCATGGTCAGCTCTCATTCAGAATAGCCAACCTCAAGTCCCTAACCTACCTATCACTTGCTGAAAACTCTTTTACAAATATTTCAAATACACTTCAAATCCTCAAGAGCTCTAGAAATCTCACGACCTTGCTTATTGGAGGAAACTTTAGGGATGAGGAAATTTCAGACGACAAAACAGTCGATGGTTTTGAGAATCTTAAGGTTCTTGCTATGGAAAACTGTCCACTGTTTGGAAATATACCTATTTGGATATCAAAACTCAAGAATCTGGAGATGCTATTCTTGTTTAACAATTATTTAAGCGGATCAATACCGGTTTGGGTCAGCATCTTAAACTCCCTATTCTATCTAGATTTAGCAAACAACAGCCTTTCAGGGGAAATCCCAGCAGAGTTAACAGAGATGCCAATGCTAAGATCAGAAAGGGTTACATCTCATTTGGACATAAAGATCCTTGAGCTGCCTGTTTACACTGGTCCATCACCTAAATACTTCACTGTTAGTGATTTCCCTGCAGTGATGATTCTGGAAAACAACAACTTGACAGGTGTGATCCCAACAGAGATTGGTCAATTGAAGTCACTCCTTTCACTCATTTTGGGCTCCAACAACCTACATGGAGAGATTTCAGAAACAATCCTTGATCTTACAAACCTGGAAATTCTAGACCTGTCCAACAACCATCTCACTGGTACAATTCCAGCTGACCTGAACAACCTGAACTTCCTCTCTGAACTCAATGTCTCCAACAATGACTTGCAAGGGCCTGTTCCAACTGGAGGCCACTTGGATACATTCCCAAGATCCAGCTTTGATGGAAACCCGAGGCTATGCGGTCATATGCTAGATCAAGATTGTGATGATCCAGTAATAGTAGATGTGCCTCAAGGTTCCAGCAGACAAGGAGGCTACAAGGCCATCTTTGTGATTGCATTTGGTGCCTTCTTTGGAGTAGGGGTGTTGTTAGATCAGTTGTGCTTGTCGAGGCTTGTCACCTAGTAGACGCATTTCAGTTCAATTGTTGGAGGAAAGGCTGATTGCGGGTGAAAGCGAGAAATGCTGAAGATCTTCAAACGTTCAATGGTTTGTCAATGAAAGGCAGCCAGTCGTGCTTTGATCGGTGTGCACACTCTGAGGAAGCAATTGTGCCAGGGTTTAAGATCATCGAATCCCATATACACATCGTTTCAATGCAACGCTTATTAGCGCCTAAAAAATTGAGGCCAAAACTTTAATACATGTGATCTTAGCGACTTAAAAATCAATGTAAAAAATAAACTACGATAAAAAAACATCAAATACTCTAAAATTAAGTTTTACCAGTAATATGACCCTACGTCATAACCCATATAAGAGCATCCACAATGTAGTGTAAAACCAATCCGTAAGCAATATAATATTTCATTTAACTATCTAACAATATTGTGGAATTAGTCCATATCAAAAAAATAACAAAAACTACCCATAAACATATGGACTACCCATATAGAATAAAATATGTTATTTATCTCTACTTTCTCTCTCCTCCTAAGGGTATCCTTAATGTTTGTGGTGTAGTGTAATTTTAAGGTGGGCCCCATAAATAATAGACCATTGTTAAAACACTACCCACAATGCTATAGTTAAGATTTAATCACAAGGTGGGTCCACATAAAATGAAAAAAATGTTTCAGCCCTTGTTCATGAAGTAAATGAGAGAGAAAATTACTTTCTTTTTGCTTGTGGTAGACCTTAAGCATAAGGTTCACCTTAAGCTAATCCTACTTTCCAAAATATATATGACTCAGTTTAAAAGTGCAATCATTATCTTAAGGTTACCTTTTTCATACATTGTGGTTGCCCTAGTACTACTTGCTATCTATATACATTATGAATGTTACAATAATTAAAGACTATATATGTGGATCCCATCTATATGGACTACTTTTTTACCATATACATTATTGTTGCTCTAGATAGACTATAGAGATGATTGGGTGATAAAATATTGGATTCAGTGGTTACGTGCACTATGTGTGCGAACACGCTATGCATTGTGAGAGGAGAGGACGGAAAGAACACGACTCTACTTTTAAGATAGTAGAGAAAATTTAAATTTTGGTTCTAGCTGATAAGCTGATGCAATGCAGGTACAACGTTTCATACCAAACTAGCGGTGTGATCGACATTGTCAAATCGAAAACAATCAAACACAGGTACACAACTGCTATAAAGAGAGTTCTTGTTCTTCCATGATGCTCCCTCTCTATCAAAATATAAGAGATTTTGGTTGGATATACCTTAGTACTACGAATCTGAACAGATTCGTAGTACTATGTCCCATCTAACTTAAATTTATTTATATTTTGGAACGGAGCAAGTACGTGATAACTGATATTACGTCAGAGTACAATAGCCCATCAAGAAAAATAGCAGACTTGGTCTACTGATTAAGTACAAACTACTTTGTACAACAGATCATCAAAAGAAAAATAACAGACTTTCGATGATCTATTGTACTCAAAGGAACAAGGAATTACTCCTATTTGTCTCTCATCAAGTAGCCAAGTGTTATGAACAACTACTCCAGCCATTTCAAGTGCAACCATTCCTGTCAAACAGTGCGACTTAGTACTAGTAGTACAAACCTAAGCATAACACCAAAGCCAGACAAAAACGGGTTCAAATCCCTCCGGGACATCCCTCAAACACGCTTCCACTGAAGTACTTGAAAAGTTAATACTGATAACTACTTACTAACTTACATGTATTTGAATACGATTCCTTGTTATAAGAGTTTCTCCGAACCACCGAAGCAGCAACAAGTAAACGCATGGGTCTTGGGTCAACAATAGCTCATCTATCCTGTTCCAAGAAGCTTACTGAGTTACCGTCCTTCGTCTCTGATTGGGCAATATATTTTTTTTGATGGAAAGAGTCGGCAATATATTTGCTCAAGAACTTTATTCTTTTGCTGTTTTGCACACTAACCTGCCTATCTTGCAAAATCAAACCAGCAAACCCGTGACAGTTTCCAAGAAAAATGGCAATAATGAAGCCAATGCCAAGACCGCTCTCTTCAAGCAGCAACCGAAATAATAACAGGTTTTGCATGCCTTCCTTTGGCCAAGCTCTTCTGCTACTCCTGATTTGCTTCGTCTATCATGCCGGTTCATGCACCGAGCAGGAGAGGGAATCCCTCCTCCAGTTCCTCTCCGGGCTATCGAACGATGGCGGCCTTGGTGTGTCATGGCAAAACGGCACAGATTGCTGCACCTGGGAAGGCATCACCTGCAGCGGAAACGGAGCGGTGGTCGAGGTCTCTCTGGCATCAAGAGGCCTTGAAGGGAGCATCTTACCGTCCATCGGCGACCTCACTGGCTTGCTGAGGCTTAACCTGTCCCACAATTCGCTGTCCGGCGGCTTACCGCTAGAATTAATGTCATCCAGCAGCATGGGGGTCATTGATGTTAGCTTTAATCGCCTTACTGGAGGACTGAGTGAGCTGCCATCTTCAACCCCTGACCGGCCGCTGCAGGTATTGAACATCTCGAGCAACTTTTTTACAGGGAGTTTTCCATCAACCACATGGGAGAGGATGAACAATCTGATTGCACTCAATGCCAGCAATAACAGATTTACTGGGCAGATGCCAACCTCGTTCTGTGGCAGCGCGCCATCTTTTGCTGTGCTTGAACTCAGCTACAACCAATTCAGTGGAAAAATCCCCGTGGGGCTCGGCGATTGCTCCATGCTGACACTGCTAAGCGCTAGCCACAACAACCTCACCGGGACTCTTCCTGATGATCTATTTGATCTGACCTCTTTGAAGCACCTCTGTTTTCTTAGAAATCAGTTAGAAGGATCAATCAATGGCATCACCAAGCTTAAAAATCTAGTGACCATTGATCTTGGACAAAACAGGCTTAGTGGAAGTATCCCAAATTCCATAGGTCAGCTCAAGAGACTGGAGAAGCTCCATTTGGCATACAATAGCATGTCCGGGAAGTTGCCATCAACTCTAGGAAATTGCAGAAATCTCAAGAACATGAACCTTGGGGGCAACAACTTTTCAGGAGATCTTGGCAATGTCAACTTCTCCACATTACGCAATTTACAATCCTTAGATCTTATGTCGAACAATTTCACCGGAACAGTGCCAGAAAGCATCTACTCATGCAGAAATCTAATCGCGTTGCAGCTGTCTAACAATAGCTTCCATGGCCAGCTCTCAGAGAAAATACGGAATCTGAAGTGCCTCTCATTTGTATCACTTGTTGATATCTCTCTTACAAATATCACAGGTTCACTTCAGATACTTCAAAACTGCAGGAACCTGACCACCTTGCTTATTGGGTACAACTTCATGCATGAGACCATGCCAGAGGATGATGAGATTTATGGTTTTGAGAATCTTCGGATTTTTTCCCTGAACGACTGTTCATTGTCTGGAAAAATACCTCACTGGTTATCAAAGCTTACAAATCTGGAGATGCTATCTTTATATAACAATCAACTAAACGGAGCAATACCTGACTGGATCAGCAGCCTAAACTTCTTGTTCCATATAGACATTTCAAACAACAGCCTTTCAGGGGAAATCCCATCAGCCTTAGTGGAGATGCCAATGCTAAAATCAGATAATGTTCCACCAAAGGTCTTTGAGCTACCTATCTGTACAGGTTATGCACTTCAATACCGAATAAACAGTGCTTTCCCTAAAGTGCTGAATCTAGGCATCAATAATTTCACTGGCATGATCCCGAACGAGATTGGTCAGTTGAAGGCACTTCAGTTACTCAATTTGAGTTCCAACAGATTGTCTGGAGAGATACCAGAATCAATCTACAAGCTCACAAACCTGCAGGTGCTTGATTTGTCAAGCAATAATCTCACTGGTACAATACCTGATGCACTGAACAAACTAAACTTCCTTTCAGCATTCAACATTTCTAACAACAACCTTGAAGGGCCAGTTCCAAATACAGGACAGCTTAGCACATTCCCGATTACTAGCTTTGATGGGAACCCAAGGTTGTGCGGTCCTATGCTTGCCCGCCATTGTGGTTTAGCAGAAACACCATTTGTCTCCACAAAACAAAATAGTCACAAGGTTGTATCATCATTTGTCTTTATGATTTCCTTTGGTGCATTCTTCGGTCTAGGGGTGCTATATGATCAGATTCTTCGGCCTAATTCACTTTCGGTCATATTTGGTCCAGTCATACCAATATGGATCAAATGAAGCATATCAAACAAACCAAGACCTGTGACACCTGACAACTGTCACTATCTCCCGCCATGGCCTGATGATTTCTTGTAGTCCAAACTTCAGTGAGATCAATCAACAGCTCGAACTAAACTGTGCAGATGTTATTCAAGTATACAGAGAGATAATTAGGAAGGTGTTCATGTGTTAAGAGAAGCAAATTTGTTGCAGATGTAAAAATTACATAATGTAATTATGTAAGACTGTTGAACTGAAGAACCTACTGTGTCAATAACTCGATCTAGTCCAAACCCACTGTAGTTTCATTTTCAGTATTTACATTAGTATATTTTTTATCGATTTCTTCCGCAAGCCTCTTGAAGCTGCCATGTTATCGATTTGTCCCGTTTACAGTTTATGTGAGTGCATGTTTGTGTTTTCAGTACCACACGGCTAGCACATTCCCCAAAATGTAGAATCTAGGTAACAACAAATTAAGTGGTGTGATCCCCGTGGAGATTGGTCAGTTGAAAGCACCGCTTTCACTCAACTTGAGCTTCAACAACTTAAATGGGGCGATCCCACAATCGCTCAGCAGCCTCAAGAATCTGATGGTGCTAGACCTGTCTTCCAACCATCTGACAGGCGCAATCCACATTGGCACTAGTGAAACTGCATTTCCTTTCTAAATTTCAATATTTCTTACATGGTTGTCTTTGCAATTGCAATGTGCTGAACCAGCCTCCCCTATCTCAGGAAAGCAGAATATCGACAAGGTTGTCTTTGCAATTGCATTTGGTGTGTTCTTTGGAGTAGGTGTACTATATATGAAAATTATTATATCCATATATTTTTGGCTAAAACATTTACGATAGAAGCAGTCAATAATGTGTTCTGGCTTTGTGGCTTGTAATGCAATTTTGTGGTTTTCACTTAAGCAAGGCCAACTCAGTGGCTCCAGGACCAGGAGGAGAAATTTCAGCAAGAAACCTGATTGACTAGCTCGTTATTTTGTAGTGAACTTCAGTTAATAGTCTGCTCTTGCATTAATTTGTGACTATATTTAGAAATATTTCTCGCAATGTGATACATCTGTCCGAGCAGTTCGATCGCCGGGCGGTTGTGGGGATCCCTTCGTGGCAGCGGTTCAAATCAGGACGGGGGACAAGACAAGGCTAACCTCGATGCCTCATATTCTGAGCGGGAATATCGCCGCGGCGCCGCCCTCTCGCTTCGGCTGCCCGCGGCCATGGGCTGGCAGCACTTCGCTTGCCCAACTCATGGCCGGCGAGAAGGTGGCAGTGGCTCTGGCGAGTGGCGAGGAGAAGGAAGGTACATGATGAGCGCCGGCATCAGCAACACACACGACGGCGAGGCGGCCGCCACCGGCAGCGGCGGATCCTCCTCCTCCTCCTCCGCCGCCGCCGCCGCCGCCATGAGAAGCAACCGGAGCGAGGCCAATCGACGAGCCCAGCCTAAATGGGCCGCATGTAAGTCCAAATTCACGTTTCACGATCTCGTAACTCCAAATCCAATTATTGGGCCGCATGAAATCGAAATCCCGTAATGGACCAACAGTTGTGGGCCCCAAGCAAGTCGCAATCCCGTACGGCCCAACAACAATGGACCTCAAGCAAGTGACAGTATGGCCCAATATGTATGGGCGGCACCGGCACGTAAGTCGAAATCCCAGTCCTGTTATTAGGCTGGACGTAACCGAAATCTCGTATTGGACCTAACATTTATTATTGGGTCATAATTTGAGCCGCCTTTGTGTGAATTTTGGTGAAGGATGAAACGCGCCATGGCAATTCTGTAAGTTGTCCCTTCTCCCCTAGAGCAATTTATCGTCAAGAGGGGGCTGCTTGTACAATTGTCATGGCGCACCTCTCGCGAGGCATCACTTCACATAGATTGCCCTACCGTAAGGCGATTTATATACTCCGCCTTACGGTAGGGTGGGAGAAGTATATTTATGTAATACTTTGAAATAAGAATTTATTTTTGTAAATCTCTTAAAAAATAAATATGAAAATAAAAAAGTTCCCTTTGTGTCCAAGCTGCTGATGAGACGCCATAGGCTATGCATCGTGGACCATGTTGTTGCCGTTGCGTATAGATAACCAAATGGGTCGCCCGGCCCCGCATGGCCCGGACATGACCTTACCCGGATTGAGATTAGTCGGGTTGTGCCCGTCCACGGGTCGCACCAACGACCTAGGCACGGGTCAATAAGATTCGGGTCGTGCCGGGCCGGTTCGAAGGTACAAAAGCCCACCTTGCTCCTCCTTGGAATAAATCTATTTTGCATCCCTGTTCTCTTTAGGTCGTGCCTTATATGATTGAACTAACTCTATTTTTCCTCCCTGCTCATTGGATTGTGCCATGCCGGACTGGCCCACCGTGCCAAGGCATGGTCCAACTGCCAGCTGAGCCGGCACAAGCCCGACACCAGTCGTGTTGTGCCGTCAAGCTTCTCCTCGTCGGCTGTTGTGCGCCTCTCCCCACTCCGGCTCCTCAACGACGAGAGTGCCCATCAATGCTATTGCGGACAGAGGGGAAGAGATGGGATACATGTGGAAGAAGATTGAGGTGCTAACATGTGGGGCTCACATTGACTCAGCTGCCACGTCAGTCAAAACCGGAAGCAATATTATCTAGGGACCCAACGTGACCCGGTTTTGCAAGATTAAAGAAGCGTTATTTTGATATTTTGGTTTAGGGATGATTTTGAAACTCGATAAACAAGGTCAGGGACCTTAGGTAAACTTTTTCCAAATAGCGGAGGTGGGAACGCCGGCCTTGTCTCCGACCCCCTCTTCGCCGACCTGGTGCGCCTCGGCATCAACGCCGCAAACTTTGTAGCACCTGGCAATCTGGCATGGTCTACAACTTTGTGGTCAGTTCATACCTGACACTGACACACTGTTCAGATTATTTCTGATGAGCGTGCTATTTACTACTACACCACAGTGCAACAAATATGCATTCATGCCTATAATCCAAATGCGTTAACAAGCTTATGCGTGCTGCTGATGCTGAGAGAGAATCTCCGAACAGACTACAGATTTCAAGTATCTCAATGTTCAAATTCCGCCGGTCCAGTACTGTGAGACAAGTAGCTTAACAAGTGAGAACATGATATTCAGAGCCAAAATCGAAAGTTAAAACGCAAAGTTAATCTAAGCACGGATTCGAACGTTTGCCATAAGGGGTGCAAATTAGCAACGCACATTGCAAAACATGAACTGCCATTCGCAAGCAGACGTGTTCTGATGGTAAATTAGTGCACAACTGAGCTAAACTGGAATCGACAAATGAAAGAAAACAAGCCTGTATTCTTAAAACATTTCACACGAACTTTCTTGAAATTGCAGAGTAAAACGACAGAGAACTAGGAGGAAAATTTCGAACCGGGAAGGCGGGGACCTCTACAGCCTCTACTTTATAAACTCAAATAAGAATGAGAAAAATAGACGGAAACAATGTGATAGAATAGCAATCATTCGGCCACACAATGTGATATACTACCACGTGCTCAAATATGCCAGTCGCAAAGACTCAAACGCGTTAGGTCAAGAAAGCAACATTATACTCCTGAAGCAGTGTCGTTTTTGAACATTTTAGCTTCCAGATTGCCACATATAACTCCAAACGCTGCTCCGATGAGAGAGATCATGCAGATGGCACCACATTCTCCATGGAGAAGCAGGCTAGTCATGCCTTCCTCTGGCCTCGCTACTGCTGCATTACTGCTGCTGCTTCTCACCGTGGCCACCTCCGCCATGGCTTGCGGCGAGCAGGAGAAGAGCTCCCTCATCCGGTTCCTAGCTGAGCTGTCGCAAAATGGTGGCATCGCCATGTCATGGCAGAATGGCACGGACTGCTGTGTGTGGGAAGGCATCACCTGCAATGAAGATGGGGCTGTCATTGAGGTCCGTCTCGCCTCTAAAGGCCTTGAAGGGCAAATCTCACCGTCGCTGGGAGAGCTCACCAGCTTGACACGCCTCAACCTGTCGTACAACTCCCTATCTGGTGGCCTTCCAGTAGAGCTGATATCTTCTGGCAGCATCGTTGTCCTTGATGTCAGCTTCAATCGCCTCAACGGGGACCTGCAAGAGTTGAATCCATCAGTATCTGACAGACCACTGCAGGTACTGAATATCTCAAGCAACCGGTTTACAGGAGAGTTTCCATCCATCACATGGGAGAAAATGAGGAACCTGGTCGCAATCAATGCGAGCAACAACAGTTTTACAGGGCACATACCTTTCTCCTTCTGCAGCAGCTCGCCATCTTTTGCTGTTCTTGATCTTGGGTACAACCAGTTCAGTGGCAACATCCCCCTTGGAATAGGTAAATGTTCTGCCCTTAGACTGCTCAAGGCTGATGACAACAACATCAGAGGGTCTCTCCCAGGTGATCTCTTCAATGCCACATCATTGGAGTACCTCTCTTTCGCTAACAATGGTTTGCAAGGAACAATTGATGATGCTCTCGTTGTAAAGCTCATCAATCTTGTTTTTGTTGATCTTGGATGGAATAGATTCAGTGGTAAAATCCCAAATTCTATAGGCCAGTTGAAGAAACTAGAGGAGCTTCACATGAATAACAACAACTTATCTGGAGAGTTGCCATCATCCTTGGGCAATTGCACAAATCTAGCAACCATCAACCTCAGGAGCAACGGTTTCATGGGAGAGCTTGCTAAGGTTAACTTCTCCAACCTGCCAAATCTGAAAACATTAGATTTGTCCACAAATTACTTCACTGGCATAATTCCAGAAAGCATCTATTCATGCAGTAATTTGACTTGGTTGCGGCTATCTTCCAATAGGCTTCACGGCCAGCTGACAAATAAAATAGGAAATTTGAAGTCTATCACCTTCTTGTCTCTTTCCTACAACAATTTCACAAATATCACAAATACAATTCGCATACTCAAGAGCTTAATGAACCTCACTGCCTTGTTAATCGGGGGAAACTTCATGCATGAAGCTATGCCACAGGATGAAACAATTGATGGTTTTGAGAATATTCAGGGTCTTGGCATAAATGACTGTGCACTTTCCGGAAAAATTCCAAATTGGTTATCAAAGCTCAAAAAATTGGAAGTTTTAGTTTTATACAACAATCAACTCAGTGGACCTATACCAACCTGGATCAATAGCCTAAACTTCCTTAAGTATGTAGACATATCCAATAATAGCCTTACAGGAGAAATACCAGCAGCACTAATGGAGATGCCAATGCTAAAATCGGACAAGGTTTCAGATAGCTCAGACCCAAGGGACTTCCCGTTTGCATTCTATGCGGGTGCATGTTTGTGTTTTCAGTACCGTACGGCCACTGCTCTCCCTAAAATGCTGAATCTAGGTAACAACAAATTCACTGGTACGATCCCCATGGAGATTGGTGTGTTGAAAGCACTCGTTTCACTCAACTTGAGCTTCAATAGCCTTAACAGGGAGATCCCACAATCGATCAGCAACCTCAAGAATCTGATGGTTCTAGACCTCTCATACAACCATCTGACAGGTGCAATCCCTCCAGCACTTGTGAACCTTCACTTCCTTTCTGAATTCAATGTTTCCTACAATGACCTTGAAGGGCCTGTACCGATTGGAGGCCAGTTCAGCACGTTTCCAAGTTCTAGTTTTGCTGGAAACCCAGAGCTATGCAGCTCTATGCTTTTGCACCGTTGCAATGTAGCAGGAGCAGATCTGTCTTCCCCGAACTTTACAAAAGAGTACATCAAGATGGTTGTCTTTGTGATTGCTTTTTGTGTATTCTTTGGAGTAGGAGTGCTATATGATCAGACAGTTCTATCTAGATATTTTCAATTGAACCAATTACGATATAGTCAATAACGTGTACTGGATTAATGGCTTGTAAATATGCAATGGGTCATAGAACTGAAACAAGCAAGCAACAGCCGCGACTTTGTAATTACTATAACCATCTTAACTGTGTGTTGATCTTGAGTGGTTTTCAATTCAGCAGTTCGACTCAGTGGCTCCAGCCCCAACAAGGTGAATACCCCAGGCAAACCTGATTTGACCAGCTCGTGATCTGTTAATAAAATTCAGTTAATATAGTCTGCTCCAAAAAGTAGAAAATAGGAAGGAACAGAAGTGGACTGAAATCTGTTAGTAAATTAAAACAATATTACACATGAATGTAAATATTATTGTAATTTGCAACAATTATCTCTGCAATTTGCCATGAGGGGATCACAATCTGCAACTAGTGAAACAGCAATACTGAATTGAGAAATGTCAAGAAATCGTTGCAGAAAAAAAAAAACTCATGCAGCCACATCCCAAATCTGACATGAACCAATCAAGCAGCTACTCTGCACAACCCTTCTAAGAGGCGGCTGCAGAGAGAACATCGACGCGATTGATCTGCGTGATCTGTTCGCCGGCCGGCTACGGGGGGTTCCGATTCGGGGGATTTCCTCCCCCTTCCTGGCCCGCGGCTCAATCAGGAGGGGGGAGAAGAAATGGCTAACCTCGAGGTTTCCGCTCCTCGCCGCGGCGCCGCCCTCTCACTTCGCTGGCAGCTCTCGCTTGCCCAACTCATCACTCATGGTTGGCGAGAAGGTGGCGCCGCGTCTGGCGGAGAGGAGATCCATGGTGAGGACACCCCTGAGCAACGGCGACGGCCGACGGTGAAGCAGCCGTCGGCGGCGGGAGACGAAGTGCCACGCTAATACAGGGGCTACGTTGTAAAATTCCTGGCCACAAACAAAAATCACAATGATGAAAGAAGGACCAAAATGAAAATAACCGATTCTTTTTTCTTTGAAATAACAGAAGATTTACTATAATTCATTAATTACACTAAGATAGTACAACTAAGATAATACAACCGTACCGAAAATACTTTCAACCTTTATATAACTAAGATGTACACATGCCATAAATCCGTAGACTGGATCACCACCCATAAAGACTCTGCTCCAATTGTTGATATATCATAGCAATAACATTCTACAAAACTGATTTCTAAATGATAACTCAGAAACGAAGCCAATGAGTAATCAATGAGATAACTTGCAAAGGAAAATCAATTCGTTAGCATTGGTAATACTACAGTTGGGCTTTAAAAATGACACATTATCTATTATCTATAGTCAATCTAATAATCTAGTCATACAACATTTGCATATAAATGTATTCACATCATTCGGGTTGCCTCCTGACACGGAAAACAAAGCAAACGATTAGAGCGAGATTAATTAAGTAGTAGTCTAAAATATTGAAAAATAGATCAATATGATTTTTTAAAACAACTTTATGAAAAAACTTTTGCAAAAACGAACCCTTTAGCTGTTTGAAAAGTGTAGCTGTTTGAAAAGTGTGCGCGCGGAAAACGAGAAATATGAGTTTGAAAAGAAGGGGAAAGAACACAGTCTTAATATCAATGCCATCTCTTATACACACGGTGCCTTAGAATTCGTGTTGCAGTTATCTATAAATTTGTAGCTTGTTTTTTCTATCCCTTTCATCTAAACATAAGTTTAATATAATAATTTCTAGAGTAAGTACTCGATTAGTAGCAGTCTGAAAGACTGAAGGAAAGGTAAGATATAAAAATACAGGTCCGGAACAAAGCGCGGAATCTGACATGCTTAAGACAGAGTAATTCTGGAATATGCGTACGCAAGACTGTAACATAGAATTTTAACACAAACTTTGTTGAAATTTTGTCGAAAACAACAATGTAGGGATATGAACTTGAAGGCACAAAGTTTGTTCAACCATGCAAACGCAAATAGCAGCACGCAAACATGTTATATACCTGCATCAGTTACATTTTCAGTACCCCAACCAGGCAACCAACCATCTCTCAAGAGAAAAAAAAGTAATGCAATTAGAGAAAATGGATTGTTAGGGATGGATTATGAAAATGCAGATGATAGAGAGAGTAATGAGATTATTAGCAGCGGGCCGGCAGTGTACGTCATCATCATAAAAGGTAAAAGGAAACAAGCCGTGTTATAATACAAGTATAGCGACATAGCGTGTCTCGAGAGGCCAGGTGAATGGCAAAGAAATATACTTGGTCCAATTCAAGGGCAAGAACTACTGTCAATGTCAAACAATATGAGACTCACATCATGTCGGCAAAAGAAAATTGGGAGAGAAAAAGAAAACCTAAGCCCTTTCTGATCCATTCATTTCTGCAAGCAGACGAGATCCAGAGCTAAACCTCCTCTTATTCGAAGCCGGGTGTGGCGGTGTGGCCTCACTCTTTTGCTCTTCCCTTCGGTTTGGCTCCACGAAGGTGCCGCCTAGACTAGGAGCCCCGTTTCGTAAAAAACAAACCTAATACAAAATATAATATATTCTACTATTACGAATCCATAATCCATAGTATTAGGTTATGTTATATCCTATATTAAATTTTTTATGGACAGATGAAGTAATGAGGTAGCAGAAAGTAAACTTAATGGTCAACACTTCATCAACACGTAAATCTTTGATGCTTCGACAATATACAATATTTGTGTGCGTACTATTATTAGACATCACTATTTAAATCTTGGTAGATGAAGTTATATACCCCATAACTCTATCACTGTAAATTAATTAAATTTCATGCGTTTCAAAGAATCCCTAAAATAGTTTCACTATGGAATCATAGTTCCGATCGAGGAACTGAATATCAAAACGTCAAGATATGCCTCGTATCGGGTGGCATATTAGCATGTAGATTTCTCATACATGCCTATACCTTTATTTATAAAAAAATATAAACACTGACATATATACATATATGCATATTCACCTCTATAAACGTAGATTCACACTTATAATCTCTATAAGTATCTTCAAAAAACTGAGTTAGCATAAATTGAGATTGACAAAATCATCACGAGCGTTTTGCTCTCGACAACATATCATCTACAATTGAAAGAATAGTTACCCATACCGATTCTAAAACTTAAACCAGAGCAGCTAATTCCACCGTTAGAAACCTAACTAGCTGAACTACATTTAGTTTGCAACGTCTCTACTTTTTTGACTGCGCACATTGGTAGCGGTCTGAAACAAGAGCCGAAGCGATCTGAGATAATATCAGACTTTAGACATACTAAATCTGGTATATGCGAATGCAAGAGTTGTCTGTGACAGAAATTTCACACCACCTTTGTTGAAATTCCATAGAAGCTACAACCGCAACCATATGAACTGAAAAAGAAATGGAAGCAATATACTACTAGTGGACAGCACTATAGCAGCACAGGAGTACAGGCTTTACCGCACAAAGCAGGTCCGTCAAAGGATTGGCAAACAAACAACACAACTTTACTTGAAACTTAAGGCTCGATCAAACTCTGTTCCTTTACTTGAAACTTGAAGGCTTGATCAAACTTTGTTCAACCATGCAAGTGCAAAAGCAGTGTCCACCACCACCAGCAGCACACAAACATGTAACCTGCATCAGTTAAATTTTTAGCAGTGCAGCCAAAACCATTTCAAGTTTTTTTTTTTTTAAAAAAAGTAATGTAACCAATGTAGGTTGATCTTTCGATTGCTGCAAAAGTCAAAAGATCATCACAAGCCAAGAGCAGTCAACAGTCACAAGTGAGTTGTTGGGGACGGGATTCAAAATGCAGCTGCTTGAAGTGATAAAAGATCACAAGCACACAGTGTACGCCATATCTCCTCTAGAGGAAAAGAAAATATAAAAGGCAACCAGGAGTGGCCAGAGACCTGGACTATGACTCTGAGTAAACGAATGGAGAATTTAACAAATTCTAGTCAAGTGGCCAGCTAGCTGTACGAGGAAAAATCCAATTTAAGTGGAAGCACGCCTGTCAAGCATCATGAGCCAAAACACAAGATTGGTAAGAGAAAACGGCAATAGTTGGACTGAACTTCCAAACCTAAGCATAGCACCAAGCAGCTAGTAGTGAGGTAGGATAGCAGCAAAGTGAACTCACAGGTCAACACTTCACCAGCATAAATCAACAATATAATATATTGCTCAGGAATTGTGGGTCGGCATAAATCAAGCTCACTACTACTACTAGCCCATTAGTTTCCAAACCAGTTTAATTCAGATACTGACCATGAACAATCCAATAATATCTCATTCTTCCTATAGCAACAGATCAACCAGCAGGTTTTGCACGCATTTCCTTGGCCTTGTTCTTGTGCTGCTGCTGCTGCTGGTGATACTCTTCACCTCTCCGGCCATCTCCTGCACGGAGGAGGATAGGAGCTCCCTCCTCCGCTTCCTCGCCGGGCTGTCACACAACGGAGGCCTCGCTGCATCGTGGCGACCGGACGACGACTGCTGCCACGCCTGGGAGGGTGTCGTCTGTGACGGGGAAGGCACGGTCACCGAGGTTTCCCTGCCATCTCGAGGGCTCCATGGACGCATCTTACCGTTGTCCCTCGCCAACCTGACCGGCCTGACATGTCTCAACCTCTCTCACAATGCTCTCTCAGGTGGCCTTCCACCGGAGCTCATGTACTCTGCGAGTCTCCTTGTCCTCGATGTCAGCTTCAACAGCCTCGACGGAGCGCTACCGCCATCGCCGCCGTTGACGACTGGCTTGAAGCAGCCTCTGCAGCTGCAGGTGCTCAACATCTCGACCAACAATTTCCATGGTGAGATCCCGGAGTCCATTGATCAGCTCAAGAAGCTGGAAGTGCTTAGGTTGAGCAACAACAACATGTCAGGGCATCTACCATCAAGTCTTGAAAACTGCACACGTCTCACAACCATTGATCTGAAGATGAACAGCTTCAGTGGAGACCTTGGTAGTGTTGACTTCTCTTCCCTACACAATCTGAGAGCCCTAGATCTCCTGCATAATAACTTCAGTGGGGTAATTCCAGAAAGCATATACTCATGCAACAATTTGACCGCGCTGCGGCTATCGTCGAACCAAATCCAGGGTGAGATCTCATCAAAAATAGGTGATCTCAAGTACCTTACTTTCGTGTCAATTACTGAAAACTCTTTCAGTGACATTGCAAAAACTCTCCATGCTTTCAAGAGCTCCCGGAACCTCACCACCCTGTTTATTGGGGAGAATTTCTGGGGTGAGGTTATACCACAAGATGAGACAATTGAAAGTTTAGAGAGTATTCGACATCTCTCAATTTATCGTTGCTCATTGATCGGAAACATACCTCTTTGGCTATCAAAGCTAAAAAAATTGGAGGTACTAGATTTATCCAACAATCAACTTACCGGGCCAATGCCGAGTTGGATCAACTCCTTCAACAACCTCTTCTATTTGGATGTATCAAACAACAGCCTTACAGGACAAATACCAGCTACCTTGATGGAGCTACCCATGCTAAAATCAGATGATTACAAAGCTCATCGAACAATACTATTTGATCTACCTGTGTATGTAACCACTCTATCGCGACAATACCGTGCAGTCACATCTTTCCCTGCACTCTTGAATCTTAGTGCTAACAGCTTTACCAGTGTGATTCCACCCAAGATTGGTGAGCTGAAAGCACTTACTCATCTTGATTTCAGCTCTAACCAATTACAAGGAGAGATCCCACCATCTATCTGCAATCTCACAAACTTGCAGGTGCTGGACTTGTCCAGAAACTACCTCACTGGCCCAATACCTGAAGCACTGAACAAGCTCAACTTTCTCTCAAAGTTCAACATTTCTGACAATGATCTGGAAGGACCTATTCCGACAGGAGGCCAAATGAACACATTCTCAAGCTCAAGTTTTGCCGGGAATCCAAAGCTATGTGGCCCTATGTTACTAGCTACTTGTGGTTCAGTAGAGGTAGCTCACACCATCCCAACTATCTCTGAAGATCAACAATGCAGCAGCAAAACAATCTCTGCAATTGCCTTTGGCGTATTCTTTGGAATTGGAGTATTGTATGACCAGCTAGTCTTGTCCAGATATTTTGGCAAAATGTAATTGTGCCTTTGTCCGAGATGATCGTCCTTGCATGAATACTACATGTGTATTAATCAGCAATCTCAAGAATGGTGCTAGACCTGTCACCATTGCAATTTAGCAGAAGCATCTCCAGTCTCCACTATCTCCACAAAGCAGTATATTGACAAGGTCGTCTTTGAAGTTGCATTGGGTTTGTTCTTTGGAGTAGGTGTGCTATACGATCAGATTATCATATCCAGATATTTTGGCTGAACCAGTTAACAGCGTGCTGGCTCAGCATATGCAGTGTGTCATAACACTGAAATAAGCAACCAACAGCCGTGCTTGTAATTACTATATGTATAATCATCTTCAACTGTGTAGTGATTTTGAGTGTTTCTCACTTCAGCTTCAGCAGAAACGAGTCATCAGCTCCAGCCACTGCAACATGAACACCCAAGCCAAACCTGATTGGTGATATCGTGATCTGTTAGAAAAAATCAGTCTGTTCAGTCTGTTCAAAAATTCAGTCAGAACTGATATGGCCAAACAATCGATGAACACATGTAAACAATCTGAACTGAAGTCAACTGACATTACACGGTTGATTAAATGAATAATATCAATATTTGTATGTGAATGTGCATGTTCATTGAGATATTTTATATATACTAAATATTTTGAGTATTTATGTCTGCAATTTGCCACAAGGTGACCCAAAATCTGCAACCCACAACACTGCAGGTAAGAATACCAGAAATATATGCAAAACCACAGTATAGCGAACATCTTCGACACTAGTATCAAATCTCACATGGACAAGATCCCAAATCTGTTGTTAAACGTACATGAATCAATCTAAGCAGTTAGTACTGGGTAAAATCCTACCCTTTCACAAGACCTTTGCACCATTGGTTTACCTCTGGAGCATCGCCGACGGCCTCGTGGAGTCGGTCACGAGCCGATCCGATCTCCTTCTCTGCCGAGCGCGCCCGCCGACGAGCCGCCGCGGCCGCCGTCGCGTGTGCGAGGCCGCTGTGCGGTGGTGGAACGTGGGATCGAGTATGGCGACGATGGCGAGATGGACCTATAGGAGATCAGCTAGGCCTTCTACGTGGGCCGGGCTGCGGGTGGACTCGGTCGATTTCTGTTTCGGGCTAGGCTTTTCTTCATTTTAAGGCCTCGTGCAGCCAGCCGGGCAACATGGGCTTTATTTTAGCGAGCCAAATTTATATATTCGTTTACATCAAAAGATTGTGGGTATAAAGTTTATGCAATTTTGCTATATATTTATCAATAAATTTTCTTCTAAAGATTTAACAGATGTAATTATAATACAATCGTAGAGTAATTTTTAACGGTTAGATTTGTTTCAAGATTCATGCAAATGAGGAATGAAAAATTCACAGGGTGCGCACATGTGAGGATTCAGTTCCCACAATCTCCGTTTCACGAAAATAGCATGTTATGGAGAGAGATTTTTGTAATTACGTTTGTAATTATATGTAAATTACAATGTAATTATATCATAATTATACTATAATTATATTTGTTAAATTTCTGAAAGAAAATTTATTTAATCCCTATGCAAAATTTATTTAATCCCTATGTATAACCTTGTTTGTTTCTATGTATAAAGTTCTACGTATTCTAGGTTATGTTTGCTGGGGCAAAAACGCGTGACTGCGTGAGCTCGAAATTGAAGGTGGGCGCCTCTCCCGTTCATACCCTCACCTGTTTGCGAGCACACATGCACTGGACATCCCTGTGCACACTATCCAAACTTCTAAACAGGAATATTCTCCGGTTCAAAGACACGTTATAATTTCTCTAATAACTTTCTTTATCAGGATATTTTACAATTTCATTTAAAATAACCTTTTCAACTTTATAATTACTAATAATTCATTTTTATGTGCCCTCCGATAATTGGAGTATCATAAACTCAAAATCATTGATCATCTATCTCATCTGAATAGAACGGCCCTTAGATTCTATTTTGGAGCAGAGTACACATGTCAGCATGGCCCAGGCCATCACCAAATGCTGCACCAGAAATCAGTTCCTCCGCCGTTCTGCCAAGGCACTGCACAATCAGGCATCAGCTGATCAGCTCAAGTCTTCATTTCCATGTCAAAAGTCAATATCTGCAAACAATGAAACAAGGTGGATGAAAACGCCAAAGAAAATCTAAACATGGATTCAAACTTGCTACAATGGTTTCAAAAAAATGAGACTGAAAATGAAAACAATGTGCTACTAGATAGAAAGAATCAAGAACATATAGTCAATTGATCACGTGTCCAAGTGGCCAAGTGGCCAGGTCTTGCTTGATTGATCGAAATTTGAAAATTAAGCAAACACTTTCGGTAAAGTTCAACCATGTACATATATGCTCCTGGATCAGTGAGGTTTTCGCGAAGATTATAACTTTAGAAATCACATTGTTTTTGACCAAAGGTCTCGAGAGACCCTGCTTTTACAGAGTGCAGAAATGAACCAAGAGTATCATGATGCGAGTACCAGATTATAAAATCTTTTACCGTGAGATTTTTGCGAAGAGCAGCTGCCACATTCAACTCCAAGGATTGATCATGCGAGAGATGATGCAGATGACACCCCATTTTCCGTGCAGATGCAGGCTGACCATGCCTTTCTCTGGCCTCGCTGCTGCTCTTCTGCTGTTGCTCTCCATGCTCACATCTGCCATGGCGTGCGCCGATCAGGAGAAGAGCTCTCTCCTCCAGTTCCTCTATGGGCTATCACAAGACGGTGGCATTGCCATGTCATGGAAGAATGGCATGGATTGCTGCACTTGGGAAGGCATCACATGCAGTGAAGATGGAGAGGTCGTTGAGGTCTCTCTTGCCTCTAAAGGCCTTAAAGGGCAGATCTCACCGACCCTGGGAGAGCTCACCCGTTTGTTGCACCTAAACCTGTCATACAACTCTCTCTCCGGTGGCCTTCCTGTGGAGCTGATGTCCTCTGGCAGGATCGTCGTCCTTGATGTCAGCTTCAACAGCCTCAACGGGGACCTGCAAGAGCTGAATTCATCAGTATCTGACCATCCACTGCAGATACTGAATATCTCAAGCAACAGGTTTACAGGAGAGTTTCCATCCATCACATGGGAGAAAATGAGGAACTTGGTCGCAATCAATGCGAGTAATAACAGTTTTACAGGGCACATACCGTCTTCTTTCTGCAACAGTTCGCGATCCTTTGCATTTCTTGATCTCAGCTACAACCAGTTCAGCGGCAATATCCCCCCTGAAATAGGTAAATGCTCTGCCCTTAGAATGCTCAAGGCCGACGTCAACAACATCATTGGACCTCTCCCAGATGCTCTCTTCAATGTCACATTATTGGAGTACATCTCTTTTGCTAACAATGGTTTGCAAGGAACAATTAATGATGCGCTCATCACAAAGTTCAGCAATCTTTTTTTTGTTGATTTTGCATGGAATAGATTTAGTGGCAAGATCCCAAATTCCATAGGTCAGCTGAAGAGACTGGAGGAGCTTCACATGAACAACAACAACTTATCTGGTGAGCTGCCATCATCCTTGGGCAATTGCACAAATCTAGTAACCATTAACCTCAGGAGCAACAGTTTCACGGGAGAGCTTGCCAAGGTTAACTTCTCCAACCTGCCAAATCTGATAACATTAGATTTGGCCACGAATTACTTCACCGGAATAATTCCAGAAAGCATCTATTCATGCAGTAATTTGACGTGGTTGCGGCTATCTTCCAATAGGCTTCACGGCCAGCTGACAAATAGAATAGAAAATTTGAAGGCCATCACCTTCGTGTCTCTGTCCTACAACGATTTCACAAATATCACAAATACACTTCACATACTCAAGAACTTGAGGAACCTCACTGCCTTGCTAATCGGGGGCAACTTCATGCATGAAGCTATGCCACAGGATGAAACAATAGATGGTTTTGAGAATATTCAGGGTCTTGGCATAAATGACTGTGCACTTTCTGGAAAAATTCCAAATTGGTTATCAAAGCTCAAAAAATTGGAAGTTTTAGTTTTATACAACAATCAACTCAGTGGACCTATACCAACCTGGATCAATAGCCTAAACTTCCTTAAGTATGTAGACATATCCAATAATAGCCTTACAGGAGAAATACCAGCAGCACTAATGGAGATGCCAATGCTAAAATCAGACAAGGTTTCAGATAACACAGACCCAAGGGACTTCCCGTTTGCAGTCTATGTGGGTGCATGTTTGTGTTTTCAGTACCGTACAGCTAATGCTTTCCCTAAAATGCTGAATCTAGATAACAACAAATTCACTGGTGCGATCCCCATGGAGATTGGTGAGTTGAAAGCACTAGTTTCACTCAACTTAAGCTTCAACAACTTAAACAGCGAGATTCCACAATCGATCAGCAACCTCAAGAATCTGATGGTTCTTGACCTGTCATACAACCATTTGACCGGTGTGATCCCACCAGCACTGGTGAACCTTCATTTCCTCTCTAAATTCAACGTTTCCTACAATGACCTTGAAGGGCCTGTACCAATTGGAGGCCAGTTCAGCACATTTCCAAGTTCTAGTTTTGCTGGAAACCCAAAGCTATGCAGCCCAATGCTTTTGCACCATTGCAACTCAGCAGCAGAAGACATGTCTTCCCCGAACTCCACAAAAGAGTACGTTAACAAGGTTGTCTTTGTGATTGCTTTTTGTGTGTTCTTTGGAGTAGGAGTGCTATATGATCAGATGGTTCTACCTAGATATTTTTGGTTAAACCAATTACGATAGGGACAATCAACAATATGTACTTATATGAAATAGGTACAGAACTGAAAGGAACAGCTGCAACTTTGTAATTATTATATGACCTTCTCCAACTAAGTGAGTGAGTCTGAGTGGTACTCAATTCAGCAAAGCTGACTCAGTGGTTCTAGCCCCCGGCTGGATAAACATCCAGGCAAACCTGAATTATCAGGTCATGATCTGTTAGTGAAATTCATTTAATGCAATATGATCCAAAAAGTAGAAAATCGAAAGGAACTTAATTGGATTGAAGTAAACATTCAAAATTAAACATTCTTGTATTAATTTGTGAGTACCAATGACACCGCTCATAGATCTCGGTGCGATGTTCGCCGATCTGTTGCTGGGGATTCCTTCCTAGCCGCGGGGGCTCAATTCAAGAGGGGGAGGGAGAAGGCATGGCTAACCCCGTGGCTTTCGCTGCTCGTGGGGAACATCGCTGCGGGCGCCGCCCTTCACGCTTCGGCCGCCGGCGACGATTTGGGACGACCACGTACGGCCGTGGGTTGGCAGCTTTCGCTTGCCCCACTCATGCGTCGATGACGGCGGCGGCGGCGGCTCCGCCGGGAGGAGGGCCATGGCGAGGCTTGTCTTCAACGTCGCCGAGGCGCCCGTCGGCGTCGGCATCGGCGTCGGCGGCTGGATGACGGGAGAGCCCATGAGGCCAACCAACATGAGCCGCACGTGAGTCCAATTCCCTTCTGGCCCAACAAGAATGGGCCTCATGTAAGCTGAGATCCCTGCGCCACGTTCTTGGACCGCAGGAAACAGAAGCCCATAACGGCACAAAAATATGGGCCGCATGCAAGTCGCAATCCCGTTTCGGCCGCACGTAAGTCGAAATCCTCCAACGCACGTGGATGGAATAAGTCTATTTTACCTTTCCGTCTCGGTGTGAGCGGCAGCAGCGGCTGTGGATTTTGAGTTCAAGGTCACGAAGGATTTTGAGTTTGGGCCTGAATTATACAATCTAGAAAATAAATTAGAAGCTATAAAGTAAAATTTCTAGCTTTTTCAGATTTTCACCCGCTGCTTATCAAAATCTAAAGTCGTTGAAGAGAAATTGAGAAGCCTCGTTCTCGACTCTAGCGCTGGCCGTGTGAGGAGGCATAAGATGTTGAGGACTGCAGCGTCGCCACTGAGCCCCATTGTTAAGCTTATACTTATAATCCAATATTTGAATTTTAAATTTAATTTTAGGATTGATTTTGTGTGTTTCTCATTATAGTTTATTTTACAAATTTTATTTTTAAATCGCTAAGGATAAATATATAAAAAATTTATCCACAATTTTTTTTTTAAGTTACTAATAAGTTGTTCGGAGAAGCACAAGCATAAGCGAAACACGCGAATTACATGGCAAAAGTCACCTGCACATAATGAACAAAATGAATGAAAATGCCAGAGCTAATGTAAACACGAACCCAAAGGATTCAAACACGCGAAGCAAGATGAATTGCTGTCGCAAGCGGATGTTATAGGCAAAATGCACAACTTTGTATTGATGTAATTTGGAATCAACGGATGGAAGACCTCAGACCTATGTTCGTTACGTAATATTATTCCACACAAACTTTATTGAATTTTCATAGAAAACAACGAAGGGTTGGTAGGAAGAACTGACACTGGAACACGGGAACCACTAGAGTATTAAAAGTTAAGACTGAGAAGATGAAAACATGACTACCCCGGGTCCAATTTAGTCAATCGAGAATAGAAAGCCCAACATCTGTTCAAACATGCAAATGCAGACGCGACCAGTCCACAATTCAACCATGTAGTTACACAGTCTTTTTAGACCAAATTTCTCGAGACCCTGCTTTTATATAAAGAGGAGACGACACCAAGAGTATCTTGTACAGTGAGTTTTTCGCAAAGTTTAGCTGCGACATTAAACTTCAAACAATCCGATCATGTCAGAGATAATGCAGATGGCACCCCATTCACCGTGGAGATGCAGGCTGCCAATGCATTCCTCTGGCCTCACTGCTTCTGCATTGTTGTTGCTGCTGCTGCTCTCCATGGCCATATCTGCAAAGGCATGCGTCGAGCAGGACAAGTCATCTCTCCTAAGGTTCCTTGCCGGGTTATCACAAGACGGAGGCATCGCAATGTCATGGCGGAATGGCACGGACTGCTGCGCGTGGGAAGGGATCACCTGCAGTGGAGATGGAGCGGTCATTGAGCTCTCTCTGGCCGCTAATGGCCTTGAAGGGCAGATCTCACCGTCTCTAGGAGAGCTCACAAGCTTGTCACACCTCAACCTGTCATACAACTCGCTCTTCGGTGACCTTCCTGAAGAGCTGATGTCCTCTGGCAGCATCATTGTCATTGATGTCAGCTTCAACCGCCTCAACGGTAACCTGCAAGAGTTGAATTCATCAGTATCTGACCAGCCACTGCAGGTACTGAATATCTCATGCAACAGGTTTACAGGAGAGTTTCCATCCATCACATGGGAGAAAATGAGTAACCTGGTCGCAATAAATGCTAGCAACAACAGTTTTACTGGGTACATACCTTCCTCGTTCTGCGTCAGCTCGCCGTCCTTCGCTGTGCTGGACCTTTGCTACAACCAGTTCAGTGGCAACATCCCTCATCAGATAGGTAATTTCTCTGCCCTTAAAATGTTCAAGGCTGGCCATAACAACATCAGCGGGACCCTGCCAACTGATATCTTCAATGCCACCTCACTGGAGTACCTCTCCTTTCCTGACAACGCCTTGCAGGGTACAATTGATGACGCACTCATGATAAAGCTCAGTAATTTAGTTTTTCTTGACCTTGGGGGGAGCACATTTAGTGGCAATATCCCTGATTCTATAAACCAGCTGAAGAGACTAGAGGAGCTTCACTTGGACCATAACAACATATCTGGGGAGCTGCCATCATCCTTGGGCTATTGCACAAATCTAGTTATCATCAACCTCCAGGGCAACAAGATCACAGGAGAGCTTGCCAAGGTTAACTTCTCCAACCTGCCCAATCTTAAAAGAGTAGATTTTTCCCTGAATTACTTCATCGGAACTGTTAAATATGTGATCCGAATTTCAGCATACAATATATTCGGATTAGTTTCCTAATAGAACTCTGTATTATAGGATTAGTTTCCTATTAGGACTCGTGTCTTTGCCTATTAGGACTCCTAGATTTCTCCTATATATATATCCCTTGTAAGCCGTAAGGGGAGTGTGCGACAGCCCAATGTATCCCTTGCGTTTGTATCCAACTCCTCAATAATGATTATTGCCGGTTAGCGTCCGTGGTTTTTCCCGCAAGAGTTTTCCACGTTAAATTCGTGTCTCCGTTGTGCGTCTATTTTCTTAACAAGTGGTATCAGAGCATTGGAGATCCGATCTAAAACCACGCTGCTATCGTCGCTGGTTCGTCGCTCCTACTTTTCGATCTCATCGAGTTGTTCGGCGAGATTGGCTTCGTATCGAAGCCGACGCGAAGTCGACTGATCGACTCTGATCCGCGCATGCCCCAGAGCAAGGAGAAAAGCAGCAGTCCGTGCGCAGCCACGTTCCGGGGAGAAAAGCAGTAGCAGCAGCCAGAACCCATCTAATCTCAAGTGCACGGTTTCTGAGGAGAGCAAGTCGGGTATTCAGAGCCATCATCGCTTTTGTTCATGTGAATTAAATTTCACGTTAGTGTTTTTGCTAGGCACACACGCCCAGGAATTCAGGTTCAGTTTTTTGCTACACTCGCACGCTAGTTTATCAGGAGGTTTTCTAAGGAGATCAAGATACTTTGTTTTATATACCTAGAGTATTTCGCGTTTCTGCTAGGGTTCCACAAATTATACCAGCAGATTCAGGATTTTGTTCCTAGCGCGAGTTTGAAGTTTGATCTACCGCTCCTGGATTGAGATGCAATATTCTCGTTATGGCAAGTGAAGATGCAAGTTGGCTCATCTATCATGGAGGAGAAGCTAATGCTATTGTGCACCAGTCTATTAGTTGCGCATCCATGTTTCAGGACACAAGCGAAGTCGTCGAGAGTGTGCCTCGAGGTTCCTTCCCAGATCATGTGGAAGTGTTCAAATTTCCGGCGGAATTGCTACGTCCGTTTGCCCAAAATACCAGGAGGTTTTATCAGGAGATCTAAGTACTTCATTTTGAGCACAAGAGTTTCGCGTTTCTGCTACAGCAGATTCAAGATTTTTTCCCATGGAGAGTTTGAAGTTTGTGCATCAGGTTTCGCGTCTCTGCTAGGTTCAGACAGGTTTATACTAGCAGATTCAGGATTTATTCCCTATGGTGAGTTTGAAGTATGGTCTACCTCTTCTGGGTCGAGGGTGTTATATTGTAGTCATGCAGACTATTTGGCGTGCAGTGATTTTATCTACATAAGTTTATTTGGAGATTGAAGATTTTTATGCTACAAGGGAAATTCGTCTCAAGGTGGAGATTGTTAAATATGTGATCCGAATTTCAGCATACAATATATTCGGATTAGTTTCCTAATAGAACTCTGTATTATAGGATTAGTTTTCTATTAGAACTTCGTGTCTTTGCCTATTAGAACTCCTAGATTTCTCCTATATATATATCCCTTGTAAGCCGTAAGTGGAGTGTGCGACAGCCCAAAGTATCCCTTGCGTTTGTATCCAACTCCTCAATAATGATTATTGCCGATTAGCGCCCGTGGTTTTTCCCGCAAGGGTTTTCCACGTTAAATTCGTCTCCGTTGTGCGTTTATTTTCTTAACAGGAACAATTCCAGAAAGTTTGTACTCATGCAGTAATTTAAGCTGGCTGCGGTTATCTTGTAATAAGCTTCACGGCCAGTTCACAAAGGAAATAGGAACTTTGAAGTCGATTACATTTGCATCTCTTTCCTACAACAATTTTACAAATATCATAAATGCACTTCACATACTCAAGACCTTAAGGAGCCTCACCGTATTGCTCATCGGAGGCAATTTCATGCATGAAGCTATGCAGGATGAAACGATTGATGGTTTTGAGAATATTCAGGCTCTTAGCATAAAAGATTGTGCACTGTCCGGAAAAATACCTAATTGGGTCTCAAAACTCAGAAACTTGCGTGCTTTGCTTTTAAACAACAACCAACTCAGTGGACCAATACCAACCTGGATCAATAGCCTATACTTCCTTAAGTATGTAGATATATCCAATAATAGCTTTAAAGGGGAAATACCAAAAGCATGGAGATGCCAGCGCTAAAATCAGACGAGATTTCAGACCATTCAGACCAAATTGATTTTCATATGCCAGTTTATGTTACTCCATTTCTTCAGTACCGCACAGCTATTGCATTCCCTAAAATGTTGAATCTGGGTAACAACAAATTCAGTGGTGTGATCCCCGTGGAGATAGGTCAGTTGAAAGCACTCTTTGTACTCAACTTGAGCTTCAACGACTTAAACGGGGAGATCCCACAACCAGTAAGCAACCTCAAGAATCTGATGGTGCTAGACCTGTCATATAATCATCTAACAGGTGCAATCCCTTCGGCATTGGCGAACCTTTACTTCCTTTCTAAATTCAACATTTCCTACAATGACCTTGAAGGGCCTGTACCAATTGTAGGCCAGTTCAGCACATTTCCAAGTTCTAGCTTTGCAGGCAACCCAAAGCTATGCAGCCCTATGCTTTTGTACCATTGCAAGTCAGCTGAAGCAAATCAGTCTTCCCCAAACTCAAACAAAAGAGTACATCAACAAGGTCATCTTTGTGATTGCTTTCTGTGTATTTCTTGGAGCAGGAGTGCTATATTATCAGATAGTTCTACCTAGATAGTTCCCCACAGAAATAGTGACCATGAAGCCAATACTTCATTCTTCTTGCAGCAACAAAACTAGAAGTTTTTGCATGCATTTGTTTGGCCTTCGTTGTGTTGCTATTGCTAACCCTTGTCACTCCCGTCAGTTCATGCACCGAGCATGAACAAAGTTCTCTCCTCCAGTTCCTCACCGGGCTATCACAGGACGGCAGCCTCACCATGTCATGGCGGAATGATACCGACCGTTGCACCTGGGATGGGATCATCCGCAGCATGGACGGTGCAGTAACTGAGCTATTGCTATCCTCAAGAGGTCTTGAAGGGCAGATCTCATCATCCCTTGGAGATCTCACCAGCTTGTCGCGCCTCGACCTATCATACAACTCACTCTCCGGTGGTCTTCCACTGGAGCTGATGTCCTCTAGCAGCATTGTTGTCCTTGATGTCTGCTTCAACCGCCTTAACGGCGAATCAAGCAACCGGTTTACAGGAGAATTTCCATCTAACACATGGGAGAAAATGAGGAACCTGGTTGCCATCAATGCCAGCAACAACAGTTTTACTGGGCACATTCCTCCCTCTTTCTGCACCAGCTCGCCGTCCTTCGCTGTGCTTGACCTTTCCTACAATTAGTTCAGTGGCAAGGTCCCCCCTGGGATAGGTAAATGCTCAGTCCTTATAATATTCAAGGCTGGGTACAACATCAGCGGGACCCTGCCGGATGAACTCTTCAATGCTATCTCGTTGGAGTACTTATCTTTTCCTAATAATGGATTGCAGGGAAGAATTGATGGTACACACTTAATCAAACTGAAAAATCTGGCTACTCTTGATCTTCGATGGAACCAGTTTACTGGAAAGATTCCAGATTCTATCAGCCAGCTCAAGAGACTGGAGGAGTTACACCTGGGTAATAACATGATGTCTGGAGAGTTGCCAGGAAAACTGGGCAGCTGCACAAATCTAACGGTCATAGACCTAAAGCACAATAACTTATGTGGAGATCTTGGCAAAGTTGATTTCTCCGCCCTACATAATCTAAGAACTTTAGATCTTCACTTGAACAACTTCACCGGCACAATTCCAGTAAGCATCTACTCATGCAGAAATTTGAAAGCACTACGGTTATCCGCTAACCATTTCCATGGTGAGTTATCATCAGGAAACCCTAAACCCTAAACCATAATAACCTCCGTGCCTGTTCATGCGACGTCCAAGGAGGCGGAGGCGGGGACTGTTGCATCAGGGAGGACATATGGACTTGCGGTCTACCGCAAGCGCTAGCCCACTAGGGCAGTCCAGGAGATCCCTTTGGGCCTTGAGGGGTCCGACGCCCACACCATGACTCCGGTCCAGCAAAACGGCTCAGCCCACGCGGGAGGAGTTGCGCCTCTCCTACAGGATGGGCCAGGTCACACGGACGACGGGCTGGGCCGCTTCCGTCTCCTCCCGTCGGCAAGGGAAAGGCCGCATGCGATGAGGCGGAGGGCGCGATCAACGTCCCGGGCAGGGCGGCGGGTGTGACGACGCGCACGATAGAGGAGTCGCCCGCGCTGGTGCGGGACTTCATCGACCACGTCGAGACAACTCCCCCGGCGTCCATCCTTGGTCGCCGACGACCCATCTCGGTGCCGGCGGTGCGCCGCCGCCAACTGGAGGTCCCGCCGGGGTTCACGCCACGAAGAAGCACCCGGTTTCAAGCTCTGGGAAGCGGCGTGCGTCGGCACATCGTCTCCAAAGCAAAGTGGGTCACGATGAAGAAGCTGGGCATTATCGACGAAGAAGAGGTGGACCAGGCGGCGGTGCAGCGCTATGAGGACCTGTTCGTGCAGCTACTCTCCTCCCAGCACATGACTGCCCTGGCCGAGCTGCTCAACGTCTCCATTGAGCTGCAGGAGCCGTTGGCGCTGATGACACCAGAGGCGATGGGCGCAGGGCTGATTGCTTCTCCGGCTTGATGTGCTCCTGTGTTGTATCATGTCCCCTGTGGTGGTGGTTGTTTAGCTTTCATGTTAGGCTTCAATACCCTTGTGTGGAATGTGCGTGGGTTGAATGATGTAGCGAAGAGGGCTATGGTTAGGGAGATGGTCGTCAGTACCAAGATGACGTTTATTTGTTTGCAAGAAACCAAGCTTTCAGTAATTGATGGGGATGTTATCCGTGAAGTATGTGGCTCAGATTTTGATAGCTTTGCTTGCTTGCCGGCTGTACAAACAAGGGGAGGAATTTTGGTGGCTTGGCGTGGGGATCGGTTCGATGTTTCTGTTGTGCATCAGGGCAACTGGTCATTGTTGGTGCGCATCCAGGACCGTCAGAGACATAAGGAGTGGTATCTCACTTCGATGTATGGCCCGCAAAGTGATGAAGATAAATTCTTGTTTTTGGAGGAGTTAGCGGCTGCAACATCAGCGTGTGGTGAATGCTGGATGATCAATGGGGACTTCAATTTGACCGCAACGGCAGCGGACAAAAATAATAGTAGAGTAAATCAGCGTCTCATGTCTGCTTTTCGCACTAAACTGAACCAGTTGGAGTTTAAAGAAGTGTATATTTTTGGAAGGCGCTACACGTGGAGTAATGAGTAGGAAAGGCCGACTTTGGTGAAACTAGATCGTGTTTTCGTCACAACGGATTGGGAGGAGATGTTTCCAAAGGCTCACCTACATGCCCTTAGTTCCTCGGCCTCGGATCACTTTCCAATTTTGTTGACATGTGGGGACTGCCAGCAGCATAGTAGAAAATTCAAGTTTGAAAATTGTTGGGTGAAGTTCGAGGGCTTCGAGGAGGTGGTCCAGGAGGTTTGGGCGGCAGAGGTTCAGAGTGATGATCATTTTATCATCCTTTACGTGAAAATGGCCAGGCTGGCGAAAAGGCTTAGGATTTGGGGGTAGAAACGAATCAGCAATCTCAGGCTTCAGTTTCAAGTTGCACAAGAGGTGATCCTGAGGTTTGATGTGGCCCAAGAAAACAGGGTTCTCACTTCGGTGGAGAGAAGACTGAGGGCTGCCCTCAAAGGGAGATGTTTGGCTTTGGCGGCACTTGAAAGAACGAGAGTTCTTCAGAGGGCAAGGATGGGACTGTTGCATGACGGGGATGCTAGTGCAACCTTCTTCAAGATCAAGGCCGGGGCCAGACGACGCAAGTCAGCGATTCATTATCTTGAGCATGAGGGGCAGCGGGCTTCTACCCAGCAGGATATGCTTGAAATGACAAGGGGGTACTTTTAGGAGGTGATGGGCACGGCTGAGTCTGAGGCAAGGAGGAAAGGGCTGAATCACCATAATTTGGGTTTGGAGCCACTGAACCTAGCAGGGCTGGAGGAGGACTTCGGGGAGGATGAAATATGGAAGACAATTAGAGATATGCCGGGTGAAAAAGCCCCCGGCCCTGATGGTTACACAGAGCTTTTTTACCATGCTTGTTGGGGCACAATCAAGGGCGACATCTTGGCATCTCTTCAGTAGTTCTTCTCCGGGAACTCTCAGAACTTGGGAAAGTTGAACTCGGCAGTGATCATCCTTCTACCTAAGAAAGATGCGCTGGCGTTGTTGAAATATTACTGCCCGATCAGTCAGATCCACAACTTCTCAAAATTGGCGACCAAGTTAATGGCAACAAGGTTGGCGGGCAGAATGGGGGATTTGATCCCATACACACAGTCGGCCTTCATCAGGGGATGCTCGATCGATGAGAACTTCATGTTCATCAGAGGCATGTCTCGTCGTTTCCATACGGGGCACCAGCCGATGGTTCTTCTCAAGCTGGATATCTTGAGAGCTTTTGATTCGGTCTTGTGGCCTTTCCTGCTACAATTGCTTCAGTGCAGAGGGTTCGGTACACGTTGGCGGCACTAGGTGTGTTCACTGCTCTGTACGACACAAACAACAGTGAGGATGAATGGAGAAGAGTGCGACCCGATCAGGTTGATGAGAGGTCTGCACCAGGGGATCCATTGTTGCTGCCTCTCTTTGTTTTGGTAATGGATGTCTTGCAGGCTTTGGTCGCCAAGGCAATCTCGGCTGGTGCCATGTGTGGGATGGGCGGTAGGTTGCACCCATCGACGATCTCCCTATATGCAGATGATGCAGTTCTGTTCTTCCAGCCAATGGAGCAAGACACTCAGGCAGTGAAAGCTATCCTTTAGCTCTTTGGAGAGGCAACTGGCTTAAAGGCAAATTTTACGAAGAGTGCAATCACAACGATTAGCTGCTCAGAAGATCAGGCAATGTTGGTTCAATCGATACTGAGTTGCAGGCTGGAGTAGTTCCCAATCACCTACCTGGGCCTCCTGCTCTCACTCCGGAAGCTCACAAAGCATGATGTTCAGTCGCTTTTAGATCGGTTCTCCAAGAAGTTCGCCGGTTGGAAGCCAAAGTTTTTGTCTAGTGGTGACCAGCTAACCCTGATCAAGTCAATATTGTTCGCCCAACCCATTCACTGCTTGTCGGTGCTCGAACTTCCTCAGTGCGCGATCAAGGAAATCAATAGAAAGTGTCGGGGTTTTCTTTGGAAAGGACAGGAGGAGGTGAATGGCGGGCATTTTTGGTAGAGTGAAAGTCGGTCAGTATGCCAGTTGAAAAGGGAGGTTTGGGAATCAAAAACCTAAACTTCTTTGGCAAGGCGCTCCGACTCAAATGGTTGGCGAAGAAGGGAGAACATTGCGACCAGCCTTGGACAACTGTCGCGACCAAGCACCCGAAGGAGTTGCAAGAACTCTTCTTCTCGGCTACACGACAAGTGTTGGGTGATGGGAAAAACACGAAGTTTTGTCTCACGGACAGACTGCCAGTTGGGAGCATAAAGTCGAGGTTCCGTTGATCTTCAGCCACGTAGAGCGCATTGGTCTGACGGTGGTGCAAGGGCTGCAGAATCACAGGTGGGTGTGAGATATTAAAGGGGCTCCATCCAACCGGGCCATTAGGGAGTACTTTCAGATTTGGGATGCCGTCCAGGAGGTGCGGCTACCGGGGGGAGGATGAGACAATCTGGAAGTGGGCCTCGAATGGGAGGTCTACCCCCTCCTCTGCTTATGAGTTGTTCTTCATGGCAAACACGGAGGCACGCTGTGGTGACCTCATCTGGTATATGAGAGCACCGTCCAAGGTAAAGTTTTTTATGTGGCTGGCTGAGAAAGGACGATGTCTAACGGCTGACAACTTGAGCAAACGTGGATGGCCACATCAACAAGCTTATCCACTATGCATGATCAGTGATGAAAACTGCGAGCACCTCTTTGTCTCATGCCCTTACAGTACCAGAGTCTGGAGGATGATCAAGGGATGGACGGGAATCGGCTTCCAACTGCCGGCAGAAGCGCTAATGTAATTGGGAGAATGATGGCTCACGGCAAGGCAGGGTTGTCAGACCAGCTACAGAGGCGCTTTCGACACCCTTGTGTTGCTAGCCTACTGGATGGTTTGGAAGGAGAGAAACACGCGGGTGTTCCAGAGTCAGAGCCGACTGGCGGGCATCCTCTTCGCCTAGATTAAAGAGGAGGTCATGATCTGGAAAGAAGCTGGGGTTTTCAAAGTTTTAGGAGAATAGCACATTGTTGTATTTTGTTTTCCTTTTAGGAAGTTGCTTCTGCGGCAACATCCATTCACTTCGGTAGCTTCTTGTCGAAGTTTGAACTTTGTAAATGTGTACATAACCCTCTCTTAAGTAAATTTGGTCCACCTATCTTAGGCCGGCCCGGCTAAAAGAAGGGCCTATCCCTAATGGAGGCCAGTTTGATACATTTCCAGACTCTAGCTTCAGAGGGAACCCAAAGATATGCAAACCTATTGTTGCGCACCGTTGCAATTCTATAGAAGAAGCTCTGACCTCCCCTAACTCCAGAAAGCAGTACATCGACAAGGATGTCTTTGAGATTGCATTTTGTGTGTCCTTTGGAGTAGGTGTGGTATATGATCAGATAGTTGTATCCAGATTTTCAAAAAGCAGTACATCGATAAGGCTGTCTTTGCGACTGCATTCGGTGTGTCCTTTGGAGTAGGTGTGGTATATGATCAGATAGTTGTATCCATATTTTTTTGGCTAAATCAGTTATGATCAAGTCAATCAAAAAGCGCGCACCGGATTGATGATATGAACATGGGTCATAGAGCTGAACAAGCAATCAACAGCTGTGACGTCTTAATTGCTAGTAATTTGCTATAGACATCTCTAACTGTCCAGTGACCTCAAGTATTCTCACTACAGAAAGGCCTACTCAGTGGCTCCAGAGTCTCCAGCCCCAGCAAGATGAATACCCGCAGGGAAAACCTGATTGGCCAGCTCGTGATCTGTCAACGAGATTCAGTTAATGCAGTATGCTCCAAAAAGTAGAAAATTGGAAGAAACTGAAGTGGATTGGAAGTAAACTGAATTCTGTTAGTAGATCGAACGCGTAAATATTATACTACGTGATGCGGGATTCCTTCCAAGCCGTGGGGGTTCAGATCAAAGGGGGAGGCATGGCTAACCTCGTGGCTTTCGCTGCTCGTGGGGAACATCGCTGCGGTCACTGCCCCGTGGAGACGGCGGTGACGATGGGGGACAGTGTGACGGTGGCGAGCGGGTCACCGGAAAGGAGGGCCATGGTGAGATTCAGCTTCAACGTTGTCAGGAATAATTTCAATTTAGGTCCCTCATCTCAACGCCGAGATTGAATTACATCCCTAAACCATAATACTAGAAATCTTGAACCCCCAACTTGCAAAACCTGGATAAATAAGGTCCTCAGGCTGTATAGATGGACGGTTTCGCTGACGTGGTATGTGTTGATGATGAAATTTGGCAAGCTTGTGAATCGGAAACAAGATCCAATCCGAAGCGGATTCGAAGATATGCAGAAATCTCGGAAACAGACTGCGCATCGGCTGAAGACCGTATCGGCTGGAAACCGAGTCCGATTTGGATAGCCGATATGGCCGTTATCACATGTGAAGTCAATATCAGATTCGACAGAGAGCTTATGACAACGTTGCCGGGCAAGGATAGAGTCCAAGATTGGTAATTGTATCTATTAATTAGGAATATGTATAATTTCCTTATAGATAATCTCGGTAAGAGTCCGCTTAAGAGACTTGTTTGCTAGTTAGATTTGTGTTAGGTTAATATGAGTCGTGTCTGTGATGGACAATGTTTGTATTTTCGGGTATAAACATAGACCCGAGGTCTTGTAAAAAAACAACAACTAAGTTCAATCAATCTCGGTGCATCGCCAACCTTTTGTTTTCTACTTTTGACAAGTTCATGCTTTCGAGTCGAGCTGCATCAATCTTATCTTCGACGAAGAGGTAGGTCTTGTTATGGCGGTTTGCATCATCGGAATTAGTGCTTACATCTTTATGACACTCTAATTCTATTTTGCGAATCTCCGAGTTATCATATACGCTATATAATTTAGATTGATAATGCAATCTATTCGTATCGGCCGATCTCTATCTAGGGTTTTGCTGATATCGGCTAGATTATCTTGTTGGTTTGAATTATATAATGTATCCACCATCTCGAAAAGGCAACATAGGCTTGATTGTCTAGATATTATGCTTCTTTTCATACTTAGTCTGCATCAGTTAAGTTTGATCTACTAAGTCGTATTCTGAATCATAATCTCTAGCCTACTTTATGGTTGTTAATAAGGATAGTATTAGAGTTTTAGCCTATCTTACCTGGTATAGATGTTTTACATAGTTTCTTGCTTTGTTTAATGTTCTATATCTGCCCCTTATATTAGGATCTAATCTAATACAAATATATTGGACTTACTATCAATCCAATTGGTAAAAGTTGAATAATCCTAGTATAAGGTTGTATCGGAGCTATAGCCGATACATGCTTAAATTTGGACTTCGGCTACGACATGAGTATATATAATCGTTATTTCATATTATTTTAGACTTGGGCAATTTATACTGTCTCGGTTCAGTCCGATCTATCCCAATTGCTTCTTTCTAAAGTAATATTGGTATATTGATTATGTAACACTGATCTTTTCAGCCGATGTACTAGTTTTAGGGTTAGCTTATCATTCATAAACACCTTACAGCCGATTCATGCTTTATTGCATCGGCTAGGTTACATCACGATACGATATCGGCTAGCTGGCCGATTGACTATCGTCTACTAATAAATTTGCATATTTTTTCTTGTTGATTGCAGAATCAAATCAACTGGCACGCCATTCGAACCTAAAAGTAACTTTTGGACCAGCACTAGAGTAAAGTAAATCTCTCAGGTCAGTGTGTGTTTTTCTCATCAACAGTATGTTGACCTGGTCCACTCATGTTGACTAGATGCTTATGTGGCAAAAACAAAGTGGGCCCACATGTCATTCTTACTCTCCTTCCCTCTTCTCTCTCCCTCTCTTTCTCTCCTCCTGCTCTCGGTCTTCTTCCTCCCTCTCCATCTCTCCCTCTCTTCCCCATCTCTGGGCGGTGGCCAATGGATGGCGAGGAGAAGAGGCGACCGACGGATAGGCAGGTGGGCGGCAACCGATGGTCGCTGGTGGTGGCATGCTGCGGGAAGAGGGGGGAAGGGGAAAGATGAGGCGTCGCTGGCCGCATCTGGGGAGGGAGAAGGGGAAGGAGCGTTGTCAGTCGCATCTGACGGTGATGGCGGGTTGAGCCAACTGAGGATGGGGCGAGGAAGAGTAGGGCGATGGCGGTGGAAGAGCCGATGGCGCCGCTGGCCGCCTCCTCCATAGACACACAATCACCCCTGCCCACTGTGTTCGCATTGGCTACCGAGAATATCATCGATGCCACCGACCCTGCGGACGATGATGACAAGAAGATGTGGCGTGCACTGCTTGGCAGGGCATTAGCAAGATCACCATGGTGCTCCTCGCCTTGTTCATGTTGCTGCCTACATGTTCCTCTGCGGCTGGCGGCGAGCCGTCAGGAAACCGGCGTCTATCGTGCCAATTGTTGTCGTCATCGGACTGGGAGGTTTCTAGCGTACTCAAGTAACGAACCATGTAGCTCATTAGCTAGGTGCGTGCATGCTTGTTCTTACCAATTTAAAGTTGTCGTTGTTTGCTTAGCGGCAGAATTGGATGCATGAATGAATACACCTCCCGTAATCGAAGAGGACTGGGGAACACCGGTGCCCCAGGTCCTGGTTGCCACGACGCGGGACGAAGAGGAAGAGGAGGAGGGGTTGGACCCAATGAACATGAGAACTGGAGAAGAGGATGAATCCTGGTCGCCGCCACATACTCCACTGCATGGCGGCGTGGGGAGAAAACGAGCGAAGGATCTGCCCTGGACTAGGCCGCTACCGCCGGGCTGCCGTCGCAAGTTCCTGGTTTTGCCGCTGTCACCGGGACTTGGCCCCCCGCTGCTTCCGGCTGTGGCGCTTCCCACTGCTCTGAATCAAAGGAGAGAGAAAGGAGGAAAAAGGGAGGAGGGGTTGTCGGGGACGGTGGACGTGTCGAGCGCAAAGGACGGGTCACCGTCGGCGGACGCAGTGAGGGCGACCTCCTCCTGGGGGGTGGGGAACGAGGAGGGCTTGCGGGAGCGGTGGTTGAGGAAGTGGTCGGAGTTCTGGAACGGCGCGATGACGCCCGACGCGGCCCCCCGGTGGCTAGAGAGGGGTGATACATGGGTCCCACTGCAATTTCTTTAAAAGAATACTTACTAATATGTGGGTCCCATGTTTTCTCTGACTTTAAGTGTCACATTAACACCACGTCAGCCGAAACCGCCTTGGGACCTTATTTGCACTACTAGTTTTAGGAGTTGAGGGACACGCTAGAGGTATTGCGGTTCAGGGATGAATTTCAGACTCGATGACAAATTGAGAGGCCTAAAGTGAACTTATTCCATGTCACCAACATGATCAATCGATGAGCCTAGGCCCAACCAAAATGGGTCGCACGTAAATCCAATCCCATTACTGGGCTGCAAGAAAATGAAATCCCGTAAAGGCCCAACTAACCCATATAGCAACCAAGCTCGATAAGGCTGGTGGTTGCCCGATGACGTGCTAGAGCCTGAAGGAGAAGGTAGAGAAGAAGAAGAAGAGCGGCGAGCAAGCACCACATTGCCTTGTCGTCTTTCGCCCATCCAAGCCACACGGAGAGGAGAAAAGGAAGAAACAACACCGTGCTCACCACCAGCCCTTCCTCGGCGCCCCTCCTCACTGCTGCCTCTCACAACCGTCGGCATCTCGGCATGGCCCTCTACTAGGGGACTGGCCTGCCTCTTCGCTCGGGGAGAAAAGGAGCCGGAGCCGGAGAAGAGGGGCATAGATCGGCTTGCTCCGCCACATCGAAGAGAAGGGAGAGAGAAAAGAAAGAAAAATCAAAGAAGGGAGGCATTGACATGTGGTTCCCATATACTAACTTAACCGGTTGAAGTAGAATCAATGAGCCACGTTAGTGAAATCACTCACAAAATTATGGAGGGAAATATTTTGCATCGGTTTTAATAGTTGGAAGATTAAGATACAAATAAGAGTCAATCTATATTTAAGGGATTTAAAGTGAACATATTCCAAGTCATACTACCGTAACAGCCCAGATAATATGGGTCATCCCATCACTACTTAGATACATAGGTAACTTAAAATTAGAAAAAAGTCCATTTTAAATATCTTAACTAACAGATGAAACTGAGGGGGTGTTTAGATTCAGTGGCAAAAAAATTTAGCGGGTCACATCGGATATACGGACACACATTTGAAGTATTAAACGTTGACTAATACCAAAACAAATTACAGAATCCGCCTGTAAACTACGAGACGAATTTATTAAGCCTAATTAATCCGTCATTAGCAAATGTTTACTGTAGTACCATATTATCAGATCATGATGAAATTAGGCTCAAAAGATTCGTGTCGTGATTTACATGCAAACTGTGCAATTGGTTTTTTTTCATCCACATTTAATGCTCCATGCATGTGTTCAAACGTTCGATGTGACGGGGCAAAAAAATTTAGCGTGGGATCTAAACAGGCCCTGAACCAAATATATAAACTCCTCCAACTATCTTCAAACTATTAAAATCAGGATATTTTAACTTCCTCAAAGTTTTGAACGACGATTTCACTGACATGACGTTTTGACAGCACCCTTATATTTCCTCCTCATCGCTTTCCTCTTCGGCGGAAGCGGGCTCGCGGCCTCGAGCAGGCCAAGAAGCTGTCAGTCATTCTATCCTCTTCTCTTCCCCTACCTCTCTTGGATCTCGGCGGAATCGGCCACGGCGGCGGAGGCGGTGGCGGGAGGGACGGGCGGCGCGGGATGAGACGGAGCGGGGTGGCCGCCGGGGCGACTACGACGGCGCGTCGCTGGCGGAGCAGGTGCGGCGGCTTTCCCCACGCGGGGTTGAGGGGCTCCACCGCTCCGGCGCTCCCGCGGTGGCGGCCGGGCGAAGACGGCCGCTTCGTCGTCGTCTGTTGCTGATGCCGGCCCTCACCACCGCCACCGCGACCTTCTCGCCGGCCATGAGTTGGGCAAGCGAGGAGCTGCCAGCCCACGGGCGTTCCCGGTCGTCGCCGTGCACTGCCGGCGGGCAGCCGAACTGAGAAGGCGGCGTAGCGGAGATACTCTCCCGCTCAGAAGCGGAGGACTCGAGGTTAGCCTTGTCTTCTTCTCCCCCTCCTGATTTGAGCCGCGGCCAGGAAGGGAACCTCCGCAACCGCCCAGCGAATAGCTCGACCAGATCTATCGCGTATTCGCGTCACGGAATTTCCCCTCTCATGGCAAATTTCAGATAATTTTTCTAAATATAGTCACAAATTAATGGAAGAGCATTTACATTCACGTATAACTTTCACAGTTTCACTTCACTCATCTACTGACAGATTTCAGTTTACTTCTTTCTACTTGTTGGAGCAGACTGTATCAACTGAAGTTCACCAGAACATCAAGAGCTAGGCTTTCCTGCGGTGTTCCTCCTGCTGTTCCTGGAGCCACCGAGTTTGGCCTTGCCAAGTGAAAACCACTCGAGAAAACTACAAAATTGCATTACAAGCCACTAAGCCAGAACACATGTAGAGAGCGAGAGTGCGCTCTCATATCTCCTCGATATAATCTCGATAAAAAGAAGAAGCTAGAACCCACTATTGACTGTCTCTATTGGAACTGCTTTAGCCAAAATATCTGGATATGATTGTCTGATCATATAGCACACCTACTCCAAAGAACATACCAAATGCAATTGCAAAGACAACTTTGTCAATATACTGCTTTGTGGAGATAGGGGAAGTTGGAGCTGCTTCTGCCAAATTGCAATGCTGTACAAGCATAGGGCTGCATAGCTTTAGGTTACCAGCAAAATTAGAACTTGGAAATGTGCTGAACTGCCCTCCAATTGGTACAGGCCCTTGAAGGTCATTGTAGGAAACGTTGAATTCAGAAAGGAAATGAAGGTTCACCAGTGCCGATGGGATTGCACCTGTCAGATGGTTGGAAGACAGGTCTAGCCCCATCAGATTCTTGATGTCACTGATCGATTGTGGGATCTCCCCGAGTAAATTGTTGAAGCTCAAGTTGAGTGAAAGCAGTGCTTTCAACTGCCCAATCTCCACAGGGATCAGACCACTTAATTTGTTATTACCTAGATTCAACATTTTGGGGAATGCACTAGCTGCACGGTACTGAAAACACAAAGATACACCCACATAAATTGTGAACGGGGAGACTCTTGGGCCATCTGGGTGATATTCAATCTTGTCGGATTTTAGCATTGGCATCTCCATCAGTGCTGTTGGTATTTCCCCTATAAGGCTATTATTGGATAAGTCTATATACTTAAGGAAGTTTAGGCTATTGATCCAGGTTGGTATTGGTCCACTGAGTTGATTGTTGTGTAAAAGTAGAAGTTCCAATTTTTTTAGCTTTGAGAGCCAACTGGGTATTTTTCCAGTCAGTGCGCAGTTATTTATGGCAAGACCATGAAGATTCTCAAAACCATCAATTGTTTTGTCCTCTGGCATAGCTTCATGTATGAAATTACTCCCAATTAGCAAGGTAGTGAGGTTTCTTAAGCACTTGAGTATGTGAAGTGAACCTGTGATATTTGTAAAATTGTTGTAGGAAAGAGATACGAAGGTAAGGGATTTCAAATTTTCTAATTTCTCCGTTAACTGACCTTGAAGCTTATTGCGAGATAACCTCAACCAAGTTAAATTACTGCATGAGTAGATGCTATCTGGAATTTTGCCGGTGAAGTAATTCGAGGAAAGGCCCAGAGCTTGCAGATTGTGTAGGTTGGAGAAGTTAACCTTAGAAAGCTCTCCTTCCAACTTGTTATTTTCGAGGTTGATGGTGACTACATTTGTGCAATCACCCAAGGATGATGGCAGCTCCCCAGATATGTTGTTGTCGTTCATGTGAAACTCCTGTAGTCTCTTCAGCTTGCCTATAGAATCTGGTATTGTGCCACTGAATCTGTTCCATGCAAGATCAAGAAAAACCAGATTACTGAGCTTTATCATGAGTACACCATCAATTGTTCCTTGCAAATCATTGTTAGGAAAAGAGAGGCACTCTAGTGATGTGGCATGGAAGAGATCATCTGGGAGGGCTCCGCTGATGTTGTTGTGACCAGCCTTGAGCATTTTAAGGGCAGTGCATTTGCCTATTCCAGGGGGGATGTTGCCACTGAACTGGTTGTAGCTAACGTCAAGCATGGCGAAGGATGGCAAGCCGGTACAGAAAGAGAAAGGTATCTGCCCAGTAAAACTGTTGTTGCTTGCATTGATTGCAACCAGGCTCCTCATTTTCTCCCATGTGGTGGATGGAAATTCTTCAGTAAACCTGTTGCTTGAGATATTCAGTACCTGCAGTGGCTGGTCAGATACTGATGAATTCAGCTCTTGCAGGTCCCCGTTGAGGCGGTTGAAGCTAACATCAAGGATGATGATGCTGCCAGAGGACATCAGCTCCTTGGGAAGGCCACCGGACAACAAGTTGTAGGACAGGTTGAGGTACAACAAGCTTCTGAGCTCTCCAAGGGATGGTGAGATCTGCCCTTCTAGGCCTTTAGAGGCCAGAGAGACTTCAATTATAGCCCCATCTTCACTGCAGGTGATGCCTTCCCATGCGCAGCAGTCCATGCCATTCCGCCACGACATGGCGATGCCATTGTCATGTGATAGCGCAGCAAGGAACTGGAGGAGAGAGCTCTTCTCCTGCTCAAGGCACGCAATGGTGGAGTTGGCCATGGAGAGCAGCAGCAACAATAATGCAGCAGCAGCGAGACCTGAGAAAGGCATCACTAGCCTGCTTCTCCACAGAGAATGTGGTGCTTCCTTCATGATCTCTCCCATCACAGCAGTGTTTGGACTTGAATTTGGCAGCTAATATTTGTTCGCGAAAAGTGACACTGTTCGGTGAGGATATATATACACAACTGAATGCATATATGTACTTAACTGAAGTTGATGTTTCGAACCCTGCATGTTTGAACACAAGACCGTGTTCGAAGTCCCGAGATATGAATTTCGTGGTTGAATGACTAAATAGGACAACTGAAGTACCCATTTGCCAAACTGTTATCTATCACGTTGTTTTCATTTTATGTTTAGTACTTCAGTCTCACTTTGGCAATTAGAGCATGTGATCCTAAAATTGGCATGGCAGAAAGGTGACTGTCCTATGTGGTCCAAGGCAAATATACTGTTCTTTTCTTGATAATATTGTAGACTTTTCTGCATTCTTCCCGGTGTCAGTTGTTCTTTCTAGTTCTTTGTAGTTATATAGGGAAATTTCAGCAAAGTTTGTGTGAACTGTTTTATGTTGCGAACAGGGAACACATGCATGATTTCTTTCGTTCATCGATTCCAGATTACTACCTCAGTAACTATATAAGTGCTGATCAGGATCACTGACCATGTCTACTTATCTGAAAACAACAGATGGGGCTAATCACGTCCTACTTCTTGCACAGAGTGAGTAGCAATGAAAAAGAGATCAGACGAAAGGATATATACACACAAATCCGAATTATTTTCAAAGATAGCGGGATATGTGGGCTGTCAAAATAAGCTGTTGTTAGACCAGTGCCATTTTGCTCCACCAAATCACCAGCTCAATTTCTGCTAGGCTGCTAGCCATGGTGTAACAACTTGCGCTTCAGAACCGCACAGTCCAACCTATTCAATAAGTGCCTATTTACACATAGCATCTTATTTACATTTTTATCCTTTCACTTCTTGTAAATGGTTAACCAACCAAAAATGATATGGTTGGAAAGATAAGATCTTATAAGTACACTCTTTGCTCAACTAGCAAGATGATGCTAATCAAATGTACACGTACTCATGTGCCACACATTTCACATTTTAATTGTACCAAGATGTCACATATGAATTTGCAGACTGACTTCCTTATAGAAAATGATGGTCTCAGCCTTGTGAATGGCAGTGGAGGACGGTCCGTACGTGCGGCCCTCGCGGTCCATGGCGACGACGACGCCATTAACAAGGTTGAATACAAATCGAGCAACTCAGGCATTAACAATTGGCAAGGACAATCTGGACAGAATTATGAAGATGTTGCCATTGTTAGACAAAATAGATGGACAAGACTAGCTGGTCATACAACACTCCTATTCCAATTTCCAAAGAACACGCCAAAGGCAATCCATGCAATGACTTTGCTGCTGGATTCTTTTTCAGAGATGGCTGCGATGGTGTGAACTGCCTCTACTGAATCATCGCAGTCATTACCCAACACAGGGCTTTGGGTTCCCATCAGAACTTGATCTTGATAATGTGCTCATCTGGCCCTTGTAGATCATTGTTGGAAATGATAAAGTTTGAGAGGAAGTGGAGCTTGTTTTCAGTAGGGTTGGACGAAAAACTCGTAACTCGTTAGCTCGCTCCGATCGTGGTTGACTTGGCTCGGCTCGACTCGGCTCGTTTCATTTTTGTAACAAGCTGGGCTCATGTTTTAGCTCGTTAGAGATAACGAGCCAACTCAAACTAGCTTGCGAGATGCAGAACCAAGTGACCGTCCAAGGCAGCGAGATGTGGAAGACGACGAGCTTCGGCTCCGCTGACGAGTCCCTACTCCGGCAGAAGACCGGCGAGCTTCTGCGCATCGTGGAGTCTGTCGCTCTAGCGAGGTCGACCGGTGCTACTATCCATGATGTTCTCCTTCTTGCTTTGCCCGCCGTCCATTTGCACCGCCCACTAGCCCCTCCTACTCGCCCGCACTTGTGGAGAAGAGAGGGCTGGTGCTCTGCCTAGTAGAGCTCGCGAGCTAAACAAGATGGCTAGAGCAGGTTTCTAGCTCGTTAGGATAATGAGCCGAGTTGAGCTAGCTCATTATTTTAACGAGCCCAACGGAGTCGAGCTGAGCCAGCTCGATATCCACCCCTATTGTTCAGTGTTTAGGCCGGTATTGGACCTGTGAGATGGTTGCTAGGTTTGTGAGTTGGGATCTCTCCGTGTAATTTGTTACAGCTGATATCTAGTCGAGAAAGAGATTTTAGCTCACCGATCTCTGACGTAATCACACCTGTAAAGTTGTTAGAGCTAAGATTTAAGAGCGCAGGGGAAAGATGCGAGTGCACGGTATTGGTGCGATAGGCCGATCATATACACAAGTAGATCACGAATGTGATGCATCTCATCGTCTGATTTTAGCATCTGCATTGCCATCAAGGTTATCGGTATTTGCCCAGAAAGCTTCTTGTTTGATACATCCAAATAGAAGAGGTTGTTCAGGGAGTTGATCCAACTTGGCATCGGCCCGGTAAGTCGATTGTTGGATAAATCTAATACCTTCACTTTTTTTTTAGCTTTGACAGCCAAAGAGGTATGTTTCCGATCAATGCACAATATGATAAATTGAGAGAGGTTGAATACTCCTAAAACTTTCAATTGTTTCATCTTGTGGTATGGATTTAACCTAGAAATTCTTCCCACTAAGAAATCCTGCACCGATCTCATCGCATCCGCCACCGCGTATGCGAGGCCGCTGCGGCGGTGGGAGTGGCGACCGGCGAGAAGGGTGAGGTGGTTCGCCTACAAATTATTATTTCCGTGCGTTGCAACGGGTTAAGACGTTTTTGCAGTGGTACAATAGCTATTAGGAGTTGAGCAATAAATTAAAACATGGTGTTGCTATTATAAATTATAATTGAAAATGTTAATGAAAATCATTCCTTGGTTTTGGGCCGAAAGCACATTCCCTTTTTGCTTTTCAGACCTAAGCTAGTCTGCTACCTCCCTCCATTCGATCTGTCTCTCTTCGGCCCAGTCCAGAGTGGAGCCGCAGGCCAAGCTCGCACAGTCTACTACCATCTTCAACGATGCCGGCCCGTGCTCGTACAATACCGGAACCGATCATCCCCATCAAATATGGTCGAATCATTCTCGATCTCCTAAAAATTGGGAGAGAGCTTTTGATCCACTTTCCATTTTTCCCAAAATCAGAGCAAATCCGCATAACGCAGAATAAAAACGGTCGGGAAGCTTACCGGCCGACCATTTAAACGGAGATTAAATATGGCAAATTAAAATCAAATTGAAAGGAAAAATCATAGGGAAAATGATGAGAAAGAAGTGAAGAATCATTTTTTTGCAATTAATTGGAGAAAAAAACGCACGAGGAGACAGATCAATATGACGGTGGTTCTAGGGTTTGGCCCAAGCGGTGGCTATAGCAGCGGATCGGATCAGAAGAAAAACCGAACAAAAGGAAACCTTCCACATGTGCAACAAAATGACTGATCGGAGGTTAATTCCGCATAAAAAACCGGCTACGAAAAAAACTGCGTGTACCCAAAAAAAAGATGGCCTGCTATGGGAAAAAAGACAGCTCCAGCAAAAAAAAAACCGCGTGCATAGACCAGCGACGAAGAAAAAAATCGAATGGACCAAATAAAAAACCGGAACCTTTACGTATTTTTTATTAGGTATAGATTTGTGCTTCCAGTTTTTTATATAGGTTGAGATGATATCGTATCCTAGTCAGCCATGTAATTCCTATTTTTGGACGCTGTATATAACTTCTGGGTCATCTAAATTGTATCCGATTCTATTTGAGCTTTGTATTTATTGGGCCATGTAATTGTATCTTACTTTATTTGGGATTGAACCCTTCCATGTGCGCTCAAAAACACGCGAAAAAAAGGGTGATGGAAAAAAAAGGATGGACCCACCCAAAGTGCACGAAAAAGACTGGACAAATCAAAAGAAAACCTGAAAGCGGTATAGATTATTATTATTATTATTAACCTTTTTATTTAAAACTAAACCCTTTTAAAATTATTTTCAAAATATAAATCTTTTGATCATGTCAGCTCGTTTGACGTGGTAAAATAATGCTATCATAACACCCGTAACAAGCTTGACAATTTTATCTTAACACACGTCAGTGACATGGGCATGGCCAAAAGCAGTAACGGAGCTTAATACTCAAGTATTACTCAAAATAGCATAATGGCCCCTACTATAAATGAAACTTTTGTATTGGCCCCCTGTTATGATTCGTTCAAGCTCAGTCACTAGCCAAAAAGTTCAGATTTTGGAAAGGTTTAGTTTTAAAATTTAAAAAAAAGTTTAAAAAATATAAAAAAATCTTCTCCTGCAGGAGATCGACTGGGCTTCCGGTATGGGCCAGACTCGGATTCTTTTTCTTTGTTTTTTTTATTGATATTTGGACAGGGAGCACAGCACAGAGATGTATAAATTTGAGCATGGGCCCTCACCCATTGGCCATTGCTGCACCAGGAATCAGCTCTGCCCATCCTCTGCGCAAGAAAAAAAAAAGGAAATGAGCTGTTTTTTTTAATCGAAGCTTTGTTGAGCTCATTAAATTATATCAACGTGATATAATTATCCTGAAAGACTCCCGATCTCTGCACGCAGTCAACTCACACATGCTCCCAAAGATATTACTAAATGGATCATAAGAAAGATTCACTACTGAGAACCCATCTTTAACTTCGTTCACAGCCTTCTTTAATTCCGGATATACAACCAAGATATCTAATTCAGAATTAAAGATACACATCTTTAATCTCGTATGAAATAACCGGGACTAAAAATCTATCTTCAGTCCCGGTTGGTGTTACCAACCGGGAATAAAGGTCTTTTTTTCTTTTTTCCATTGTTTTTTTAATGCTTGCATATTGATTTCGAGGCTAACTCACCAACACCCCACATCGAGTTGCTCCCAACATCCTAAATCAAATTGAAATCCCTAAATCCCCACATCAAATTGACATCGCAGATCAAATTAATGAACATACTCAACAACAAAATCATCCACAAATTCAAAAAACATCTAAAAAAACAAGCTGTCCACCGAGCTTCTCTGCTCCACCTTCTTCCTCGCCGGAGGGGATGGGAGGACGCCGCCGCCTACCGCTGCCTCCAGGCCTTGTGCATTGCCTCTGGCCTACGGATCCAGCGGAGGGGAGGATGTCGCCTCCCTACTCGTGCGCCACCGCCTGCCGCCTCTCCTCCCACCGAATCCGGCGGAGCAGAGGGCGCTGCTGCCGCCCATCGCCTCCCCTCGGGCACCTCCTGCCCGCCGCCGCCACTTGCCACCGCCTTCAGCCTCGTGCGCCGCCTTCAGCCTCCGGATCCAGGGGAGGGGAGGGTGCCGCCTCCCCCCTCGCGCGCTGCTGCCTGCCGCCTCTCCTCCCGCCGGATCCAGTGGAGGGGAGGGCGCTGCCGCCACCCGCCGCCTCCTCTCGGGCGTCTCCCGCCTGCTACCGCCACTTGCCACCCGCTGCTTGTCGCCTCACTCCTTGTACGCCGCCGCCTGCCGCCTCCCCTCCCACCGCATCCGATGGAGGGGATGCTGAATCTGGCGGAGGGGAGGGCTCTGCCGCCGCCCGCCGCTCCTGGCCAAGATCGGAGAGGAGAAGAACGGACGGAGGAAGAGGAGGAGGAGGAAAGGGAGAAGTGGAGAAGATGAAGTGCGAGTGGATTATATATGCGCTTAGTCCCGATTGGTAACATCAACTGGAACTAAAGATAGTTAGGGACCCGACACGACCTGACAATAATTTAATCGGGACTAAAAATGATCTTTAGTCCAGGTTGGTGTTACTAACCGGAACTAAAGATCATAAAGTATTGTTGGGCCTACGAACCGGTAGTAAAGACATCTTTAGTATCGGTTCGTAATACAATCGAGAAATTTGTGATTTTCATCCAAAAAAAATCAGTTCTTCAGTAGTGATTAATGACCATCAATTTTCATACTAGACTGCCACTCATGTTCCTGACTAAAATACTTTTTAACCACCCTCTCCAATTGCTAACATGCCGTAACCATCAGGTCCCACAAACCAAGCTTACGAATGATAACCCATCAACAGAGCTAGTGGGTAAGTTAAAAAGTAACCTGCAGAGGAAAGGAGCTATTCATGCAAATTACAAACTGAAGGCCATGTGGCATACTGTGATTGAATCTTGATTTTTTATTACTCTCAACTGGTTAAATTGAACTGTTAATAACTTGGTAATAGTTTTGTAAGATTTTTCTCAAGTACATTTAGCGCTGACAAAAATAACGCTAAGACCTACTATGGAACGAAGGGATTTCAAGGACATTTTGGAGGTAAAAATCAGCAAAGTTCTTTCATTCCAAATGAGGTCAAACGATTTTGCTAAAAATGTCAAGAACTTGATATGTAGTATGTCGGGTAGCATGCGGTTTTCTCCTACACGCCTCGACCTTTTCGTGAATAATCAGTGTCAAATATTTCCTTGAAAACAAGGGCGGGAAACAGATCAGTGACATGCTAATACAAGGTCTGCATAGTAAATAATCCTGGCCATAAAAAATGCTATGCGAGAAAGGACCAGAATGAAAATTACCAGATCGAATTGGTAATTTGGTAGCACTAGCAGTCTGAAACAAGGGCCCGAAGAAAATATAAAATACAAGCTCGTTACGAGAGCCAACACGATCAAAGAAAATATAATAGTATCAGACTTTATACAGTACAAAATCTGGAACACGCGAATGCAAGAACTTGTCTGTGACACAGAAATTTCACACACGCTTCGCCGAAAATTAACTGAAAAAGAAATGAAAACAAAATACTACTAGTAGGTACTACTAGCATTGTAGGCTTGTAGCAGTACATGTTTTACATCACACAACGAGTCCATAAAATATTAAGACAGCGTTTACTTGAAACTTGAAGGCTTGATCAAATTTTGTTCAAACATGAAAATGCAAACTCATTCCAATCCAGCAGCACGCGAACATGTGACGTACCTGCATCAATTACATTATTATTAGTAGTGTAGCCAAACCATTTCAAGATAAAAAAAAGAAGAAATAAGTAATCTTTTACAACGGATTGTTGTAAAAGATTATCACAACGGATTGTTGCAAAAGATTATCACAAGCCAAGAACAGTCATCAGTCGCAAATCGGTTGCTGATGACGGAGTCAAAATACAGCTGCTGGAAGTATCAAGATTAGAAGCACAATGTACGCTATACCTCCCTCGAGAAAAAAGAAGGGATAAAAAGTAGATCAGTAGAGGACATAGACCTGGACCATGACTCTGCTTTACACTTAGGAGTAAACGAATGGAGAATTTAACAAATAGTATTCAAGTGGCCATTTGTACGAGGAAAGATCCAATTTAAGTGGAAGCACACCTGTCAAGCATCATAAGCCAAAACATAAGAATGGTAAACAAAAACGGCAATAGTTGGACAGAATTTCCAAACCTAAGCATAGCAGCAAGCCAGTGAGGTAGGCAGGTAGCAGCGAGTAAACTCATAGGTCAACACTCCAGCAACTTGTATATCTTCGATGCTTGGACAATATATTGCTCATGAACTGTGGTTTTGCACACAATACCAGCCTATCTTGGTGAATCAAGCTCACTATTCTGTCACAGCTTCCAACAGATACAAACCATGAAGCCAATACCACATTCTTCGTGCAGCAACAAAAACAGAAAGTTTTGCATAAATTTCTTTGGCCCTGTTCTTGTGTTGCTGCTGCTCACCTTAATCTCCCCTGTCGGTTCATGCACCGAGAAGGAGAGGAGCTCGCTCCTCCGGTTCCTCACCGGGCTATCACAGGACGGTGGCCTCGCTGCGTCATGGCAGAATAGTACAGACTGTTGCACCTGGGAAGGGATCACCTGTGGAGAAGATGGTGCAGTAGCTGAGCTATCACTGGCCTCAAGAGGCCTACAAGGTTGCATCTCATCATCCCTGAGCGAGCTCACCAGCTTGTCACGACTCAACCTGTCGTACAACTTACTCTCCGGTGGGCTTCCATCAAAGCTGATATCCACTAGCAGCATCGTCGTCCTTGATGTCAGCTTCAACCGCCTCGATGGAGAATTACAGGAGCTGAATTCGTCATTACCAGACCTTCCTCTCCAGGTACTGAATATCTCAAGCAACCTGTTTACCGGAGCATTTCCCTCCACAACATGGGAGAAAATGAGCAGCCTGGTAGCAATCAATGCGAGCAACAACAGTTTTAGTGGGTACATACCTTCCTCTTTCTGCATCAGCTCACCATCCTTTGCTGTGCTTGACCTTTGTTACAACCAATTCAGTGGCAGAATCCCCCCTGGGATAGGTAAATGCTCTTCCCTTATAACGCTCAGGGCTGGCCAAAACAACATCATTGGGACCCTGCCAGATGATCTCTTCAGTGCCACCTCATTGGAGCACCTCTCCTTTCCTAACAACCACTTGCAAGGAATAATTGACGATGCACTCATGATAAAGCTCAGTAATCTAGTTTTTCTTGATCTTGGGGGGAACAGATTCAGTGGCAAAATCCCAGATTCCATAGGTCAACTGAAGAGACTAGAAGAACTTCACATGGAAGAAAACAACATATCTGGAGAGCTGCCACCATCCTTGGGCGAGTGCACAAATCTAGTTACCATCAACCTCAAGAAAAATAAGTTGAAGGGAGAGTTTGCCAAGGTTAACTTCTCCAACCTACCCAATCTGAAAATTTTAGATTTATCTTCAAATTACTTCATTGGAACAATTCCAGAAAGCATCTACTCATGCAGAAATTTGACTTGGTTGCGGCTATCTACCAACAAGCTTCATGGAGAGTTGACAAAGAAAATAGAAAATTTGAAGTCCATCACTTTCATATCTCTTTCCTACAACAACTTTACAAATATTACAAACACACTTCACATACTCAAGAGCTTAAGGAACCTCTCTGTCTTGCTACTCGGGGGCAACTTCATGCATGAAGATATGCCTGAGGATGAAACGATTGATGGTTTTGAGAATATTCAGGGTCTCGGCATACATGATTGTGGACTGACTGGAAAAATACCTAATTGGCTATCAAAGCTCAGAAATTTGCAACTTTTAGCTTTATACAACAATCAACTCAGTGGACCAATACCAACCTGGATCAATAGCCTTAACTTCCTTAAGTATGTGGACATATCGAATAATAGCCTCACAGGAGAAATACCAACAGCACTGATGGAGATGCCAATGCTAAAATCGGACAAGATTGAAGATCACCCAGACCTAATAGTCTCCCCATTTACAGTTTATGTGGGTGCATGTTTGTGTTTTCAGTACCGTGCGGCTAGTGCATTCCCCAAAATGTTGAATCTAGGTAACAACAAATTAAGTGGTGTGATCCCCATGGAGATTGGTCAGTTGAAGGAACTGCTTTCACTCAACTTGAGCTTCAACAACTTAAACGAGGAGATCCCACAATCGATCAGCAACCTCAAGAATCTGATGGTGCTAGACCTGTCTTCCAACCATCTGACAGGTCCAATCCCATCGGGGCTGGTGAACCTTCACTTCCTTTCTGAATTCAACGTTTCCTACAATGACCTTGAAGGGCCTGTACCAACTGGAGGCCAGTTCAGCACATTCCTAAGTTCTAGTTTTGCTGGGAACCCAAAGCTATGCAGCCCTATGCTTGAACACCATTGCAATTTAGCAGTAGCAGATCCAGCATCCCCTATCTCCACACAGCAGTATATCGACAAGGTAGTGTTTACAATTGCATTTGTTGTGTTCTTTGGAGTAGGTGTGCTATATGATCAGATAACCATGCCCAGATATTTTGGCTAAACCAGTTATGATCAAGTCGATAAATAATGTGTGCCATGCTGGTTCGTAAATAAGCAATGGCTAGTGGTCTCAAGTGGTTCTCACTTCAGCATGGGTAATTCAGTGGCTCCAGCCCCAGCAAGATAACGTACTGACACCCGAGGCAAACCTGATTGTCCAGCTCTGTGATGTAGTAGTTAAATTGAGTTAATACAGCTTGTTTCAATTAGTAGAAAATTGAAAGGAACTAAAATAAACTGAAATCTGATAGTAACTGAATCATATGTCACGATTATACGTGAATACAACTGTTCTTGTAGCATCAATTTGTGACCATATTTCGAATATTGTATCTGCATCCACCCACCACGAGCGGATCGCTAATCCGCAACCAAACGACACTACAAAACCTTTTGCATCGCGGAATGCCATAAACCTCAACCAAACATTTGAATCCACCTTCCCCGATCTCTAGACTAGACTGGAGAATCAACCAAACCAGGACAATAGTAGTGTAGCTTTGATTAATTTACCTCAAGAACAATAGAGCATATCCCACAGGCAGCCTCGAGCCAGGAGTCACGGGACGTCTCCCTATCGATCTCCCGCGGCCTGCCTCTGCCCTGCCGCGCGCACCCGCCGCCCAGGCGCCGGCCGGCCGGAGCGGGAGCGAGGCCGATGTTTGCCGTTGGGCGGTGGCCGGACGGCGAGGATGGCGATGGTTCAGATCGGCTCTAGGAAAGGAAGAGATTGGCTCGGGTGGCCTTCGACATGGGCCGTGCTCACTTGGGCTGTTTTTTATTAAGCCATACGGGCTTCATGTCCAGCTGTTTGGGCCGGGATCACACAGGTATAAATGTGAGGATAGCCCAGCCCATCATCACCTATTGCTGGACCAGAAATCAGTTCTGCTGCCATGGCTCAATTTAAAGGCACGGGGGAGTTTATAGCAGCTCTATCTTCGAGAATATTCAGCACCCCGAACAGTTCAAATTATCACTCTGATTTTAAGAATCCATAGTTGTAAAATCTAAAAGGTAAGTTAGAAGCCAGAAGTTGGAAAACCCAACTTCTCCATATTTTCAGAAGCTAACCACCAATCAACAAATTCTCAGAATTTTAAACTCCCCAAACAGGATCTAAGAAACCTTGGTAATTAAAAAAAATAAGTTACACTTTACACAAGAATGTACTTTTTTTCCTTTTCAGTAGCACTACGTTTACCACGTACTTTCACTCTACAACTTCACACTAGGTTGCGTCATATATTTAAAAGAAAATCTTGTAAAATATAAGTAATACTTTTGAAACTTCTTCAAATTATACAATGTTTCCTTAAGAACTTATGAGTTTTCATGAATTTTTAATAGGTTTAATGGTATACCTTGGTGTTAAGTGAAACTTATTTCAATATAACTTGGTGTTAAGTGAAAGTACATGCTAAACCTGGTGCAAAGCGAAACACGACACATTTTACCCGTGCAAAATGCAATTTACTAATAAAAGTAGTTGATAATGGAGGACTTTTTTGTTATACGAAACGGGTTATAAGCTACCATGAATATATAATATAGTATGTCATCTTTGATAAGTGAAATAATATCATCAGAGATGATGAGAAGATACCGCTATTAAATTAAGGATGGAGGGAAGAAGAGAAACAAATATATCATAAATTCATCTCTGACCGCCTTCGGTCTTTGGAATATGAGTGATGTATGACCAGCTAGTTAGCTAAAATAGTTAATTAATGGCCTGCGGCCCTATTGTTCCGCTTACACTTACGTTTATAAACCAAATTTTAAATTTTGAAGTTTAATTTTGAAGATGATTTTGTAGTTTTTTTGTCGTATTTTATTTTACAATATTTGCTTTTTAATTGTTAAGAACACATATAAAAGTTTTATTTATAAATTTTTTTTGTTGTTAATAAAGATTACGAATAAGCATAAGTGTAAACAATGGAGCTGCTGATCTTGACTTGGTCGGTCTACATTCAGGTTTGTTAATGGCGTCGTCATTGCCATGGACCAAGAGGCTGCTTCGCGACACTAGCTTGTCAAAGCTCAGAAAAAAAAAAAAATCCTCCGTTATCAAGTCTGGGACCAATCCATCCATCATTTCTAGCTAGTCATTCAATGTCTAACAGCAGCTTATTTGACTGACATTATTATTCTCCTTTCTTGAAAATAATTTGAATTCGTGTGTATTCATTCTTTTGTCTGACCTCTTCTTTTTTTGCAAACGACTCATTGTTGCAAGAAGCAGTACGTGATTAGTCCTATCTGAAAGAAATAATGATCAGTGATCCTGACCAGCATTTGATAGCTAATTCATTCAGAATTTCTGATGAGCGTGCTATTTGCACGAAGTGCAACAAACAGGTCATTTTTGCATGTAATTCATCCAAATGCGTTAACAACCTGCGGAAAAAAAACTCTAAAAAGACTACAGGCTTGAAGTATATCAATATTCAAATTCCGGCCGTCCAGTTTTTGTGACAGATTAACTGAACAACCGAGAACATGATAGTCAGAACCAAAAGTCTCATAACTGCACAAGTGAACAAGGTCAATGAAAAATGCCAGGTTAACCTTAGCACGAATTCAACCCTGCCACAATGGATGAAAATTCACAACTTACATAGCAAACATGAATTGCTATCCCTAGCGGACATGTTCTGGAAAAGCAAAATCAATGCACAACTTCATGTTACTGAGGTAATCTGGGATCGACAAATTAATGAAAGAAATCAGACCTGTCCTTGTAACATAAAACGTTCCACAAACTTTGTTGAAATTTTCATAAGAAACAACAAAGAGTTCGAAAGAACAACTGACACCAGGAAGGCGAAAACCTCTACAATATAATCAAGAAGAAACTGTACATTCACCTTGGACCACACACAGATGCCAGTTATAGGATCACATGCTCTAGTTGACTAAGTGAGGCTGAACAGAAAATGAAAACGACATGATAGATAGCAGTACGGTACATAAGTCCTACGGCTGCGAACACAAAAATCATATCTCCAGACTTCAAACAAAACAATAATTCAGTTAAGTACATAATATATTTATTCAGTTGCGTACACATAGCTCAACGAACAATGTCATTTTCACGAACATTAGCAGCCAAATTCAACTCCAAACACAGCTGTGATAAGAGAGACCATGAAGATGGCACCCCATTCTGCGTGGAGAAGCAGGCTAGTGATGCCTTTCTCTGGCCTCGCTGCTTCCTCGTTATTGCTGCTGCTGTTGCTGCTCCCCATGGCCGTCTCCACCATTGCGTGCGTCGAGCAGGAGAAGAGTACTCTCCTCCGGTTCCTTGCTGGGCTATCACATGACAATGGCATCGCCATGTCGTGGCAGAATGTTGTAAACTGCTGTGCGTGGGAAGGCATCACCTGCAGTGAAGATGGGGTAGTCATTGAGATCTCTCTGGCCTCTAAAGGCCTTGAAGGGAAGATCTCACCGTCGCTGCGAGAGCTCACCAGCTTGTCGCGCCTCAACTTGTCGTACAACTCGCTCTCCGGCGGCCTCCCGGCAGAGCTGATGTCCTCTGGTAGCATCGTTGTCCTTGATATCAGCTTCAACCACCTCAACGGCGACCTGCAAGAGCTGAACTCGTCAGTATCTAACCGACCACTGCAGGTACTGAATATCTCAAGCAACCGGTTTATAGGAGCATTTCCATCCACCACATGGGAGAAAATGAGCAACCTGGTTGCAATCAATGTGAGCAACAACAGTTTTACTGGGCATATACCTTCCACTTTCTGCATCAGCTCGCCATCCTTTGCTGTTATTGACCTCAGCTACAACCAGTTCAGTGGCAGCATCCCCCCTGGAATAGGTAACTGCTCTGCCCTTAGAATGATAAAGGCAGGTAACAACAACATTAGCGGGGTCCTCCCGGATGATCTCTTCCGTGCTACATCACTGGAGTACCTCTCTTTTGCTAACAATGGTTTGCAAGGAACAATTAATGGTGCACTCTTCACAAAGCTTAGAAATCTTGTTTTTGTTGATCTTGGCTGGAACAGATTCAGTGGCAAGATCCCAGATTCTATTGGTCAGCTAAAGAGACTAGAGGAGCTTCACATGAGCAGCAACAACTTATCTGGAGAGCTTCCATCATCCTTGGGCGAGTGCACAAATCTAGTAATCATCAACCTCGGCACCAACAAGTTCACAGGAGAGCTTGCCAATGTTAACTTCTCCAACCTGCCCAATCTGAAAGCATTAGATTTTTCCTGGAATAATTTCACCGGCACAATTCCAGAGAGCATCTACTCATGCAGCAATTTGACTTGGTTGCGCCTATCTGCCAATAGGCTTCATGGCCAGTTGACAAAGAATATAGGAAATCTGAAGTCTATCACCTTCTTATCTATTTCCTACAACAATTTTACAAACATAACTAATACCCTTCACATACTCAAGAGCTTAAGGAACCTCACTGTCTTGTTTATGGGAAGCAACTTCAAGAATGAAGCTATGCCACAGGACGAAGCAATTGATGGTTTTGAGAATATTCAGGGTCTTGCCATAGAGCGTTGTGCACTGCATGGTAAGATACCTAATTGGTTATCAAAGCTCAGAAATTTGCAGGTTTTAACTTTATACAGCAATCAACTCAGTGGACCAATACCGACCTGGATCAATAGCCTTAACTTCCTTAAGTATGTGGATGTATCCAATAATAGCCTTACAGGAGAAATATCAGCGGCACTAATGGAGATGCCAATGCTAAAGTCAGACAAGGTTGCAGATAACTCAGAACCAAGAGCCTTTACATTTTCGTTTTATGCGGGTGCATGTTTGTGTTTGCAGTACCATACAACTACTGCTCTCCCTGAAATGTTGAATCTAGGTAACAACAAATTCACTGGTGTGATCCCCATGGAGATTGGTGAGTTAAAAGAACTTGTTTCACTCAACTTGAGCTTCAACAACTTAAATGGCGAGATCCCAGAATCAATCAGCAACCTCAAGAACCTGATGGTTCTAGACCTGTCATACAACCATCTGATAGGTGCAATCCCTCCAGCACTGGTGAACCTTCACTTCCTTTCTGAATTCAACGTTTCCTACAATGACCTTAAAGGGCCTGTACCAATTGGAGACCAGTTCAGCACATTTCCAGGTTCTAGTTTTGCTGGAAACCCAAAGCTATGCAGCCCTATGCTTGTACATCATTGCAATTCATCAGAATCAGCTCCAACCTCCGCTATCCCCAGAAAGCAGTATATCGACAAGGTTGTCTTTGCAATTGCATTTGGTGTCTTCTTTGGATTAGGTGTGCTATATGATCAGATAATCATGTCCAGATATTTTGGAGTAGGTGTCTTCTTTGGAGTCGATCAATAATGTGTGCCGTGAGCATGCTGGTTCCTAGATAAGCTATGGGTAGTGATCTCAAGTGGTTCTTACTTTAGCAAGTTTCACTCAGTGGCTCCAGCACCAGCAAGATGAATACCCAGACAAATCCGAATACCTGATTGTCCAGCTCTGTGATAGTGTGACCTGGTAGTGAAATTCAGTTAAATACAGTCTGCTCCAAAAAGTAGAAAAATTGGAAGGCACTGAAGTGTACTGAAATCTAATAGAAAACGAATCTTGTCGAAATTATATGTGAATGCAAATTGTTCTTGTACTGTCCTTAAATAAACACTCCACTAATCGGCGATTTACCACGAGCAGACCGGTAATCTGCAATACCGCATCGAGAAATGCCATAAATCTCAACCAAATTTTTGCAGCCACGTCCCAATCCCTAAACAAGATTGGAGAATCAACCAAGCAGCTTAGATTTTACCTCAAGAGCATAGCCCACGGCCTCACGGAGTCAGGGTTGCGTGCCCCTCGGTCCTGCGCGCCGACGCTATCGCCTGCGGACGCGTCCGCCGCCGACGAGCCGCTGCCCCGCCGGCGCGCGTGCGAAGCCGCAGTTTGGCGGTGGACGGTGGGAGTGAAGAGTGGGGAACAAAATTGGTTCCACGCCACTAAAAGTTACTGAGTTTTGCTTTGTACCACTCAAAGTTTCCGATACGTGTTTAATACAGCTCCAGCTTCAGCTTCACTTCTCCTAAAGCTGAGCTCAACCAGACAGTTTTAACTCCACCTAAACGGAGAATGAAGTTGAGTGAAGCTCTCTCACAAAATAAACTAGAGAGGTGGAGTTAGATTTAGGTAGCTCTATAACTCCACTCCAAATTCAATTTTCAAAGTTAAATTTAGGAGTTGAAGCTCTACCAAATAGTTCTTTACTCCAAAATATACCACCGAAGTTTACTCCCTTACATTTTAGGTTTATACCACAACCGTGCACCGAATGTTAGATATTGTTTTTTCTTTTTATTTTTTGGCTGGAATATGGAGGGACATGACCATAGTATCCCTGTTACTACTTTCTCCGTCTAAAAAAATCAATGTGGACATAATATATCCATGTACAGTTAGAAGTTAATTTTTTTTTAAGATAGAGGGATTACGCTAGAGAGGCTGGGTGAGCGGCAGCACGCCGGCACGCACGGTAGGAGCATGGCCAGCGGCGCGCGCACACGGTAGGAGCACGACTAACCATGTGCGGCTGCACAGGTAAACGGCATAGATGGATTGGTTGTGCTTAACGGGAGAAACTCTAACTTGGACAGAAATGGTATAAAAGCTAATGGACCAAACTTTGGGTGGTACTATTAAAGTGTACTCAGAATTTTTCAATGGTATGAAGCAAAACTCCAAAAACGTTTATAATCGGCCGTCCGATGCAATCATAGAATATCGGACAGGAGTCTCCATGCTAGGAGTACATGTTCACGTGTTTATCTGGTGCTAAAATACTCTTATGCGTGATGATGTTGGATTCTTTTTTCTGGTGCTCGGATGCTCTGTGATGACGTATATGCAACAACTTTGTTTTCAAATTTTAAATATCTTTTTCTTATATTCTACTTATCCGATCAACGATTTGATCATACCACTGCATTAGTTACAATTAAATCTTTACAACAAGATCTCACTTGATTATATTCCGATTATTTTTTTATAACATATTTTTTAATGTTGCACACAATATTATTCAAATGTTTCAATAAGTATTTCTTAATGTTCACTATTTCAATTATAAATATTGCATGCAATTTTTTTGTTTCGTACTGTCTACAAAATGTTTGAGCAATCTTAATTATTCTTGTGAATATATTGTACATATTTTTCACGTGTCTTTTTTTAAATGTTTCACTGGTTGGACTAAATGTTTCATGTAGTGGTTATTAATGTTCCGGTCAATATTTTCTAAGTGTTGCATATCTTTGAAACACATTTGATTAAATGATGAAACAATTTTCTATAGTGAAACAATGCTTGTTTTTTCTACCAAAATATAATCTTGTGAGATCTTATTATAAAGATTTAAATTCTAACAAGTACTCTGATGTAATTGTACTGTAGGTTAGATAAATAATTTATTAGATAAAAACATTTATAGTTTAAAAAATAAGTAGATATATATGCATAGAAGTGAAAGAGAAAGCGTTGAGGGTGTCCGATTTTGGAGCATCCGTCAGGCGTCCGACGCGTAGGCTTACCCAAAATATCGGATATCTCCACTCCACACTAGTAGTACAAGTTTAAGGTGTTTCTCTGGTGCTAGGGATGCTTATGTGTGATGCCGTATATGCATACTATAACTTCGTTTTCAACATTTTTTCTTATATTTTACTTATCCGATCAACGATTTGATCATACCTCTACATTCGTTACAATTAAATCTTTACAATAAGATCTCACTTAATTATATTCTAATTATTTTTTTACAACATTTCTCTTAATGTTGCGCATAATATTATCTAAATGTTTCAATAAGTATTTCTTAATGTTTCACTATTTCATTTATAAATGTTGCATGTGATTTTTTTTTGTTTCGTACCATCTACAAAATGTTTTAGCAAAATCAATTATTCTTGTGAATATATTGTATATATGTTTCACATGCTCTTTTTTCAATGTTTCACTAGTTGGCACTAAATGTTTCATGTAGTGGTTACCGATGTTCCAGTCAATATTTTCTAAGTGTTGCATATATGTGAAACACATTTGATCAAGTGTTGAAACAATTTTCTATAAGGGGTGAAACAATGCTCGATTTTTCTACCAAAATATAACCTCTTGTTACAAAGATTTGAATACAATAATGTAATTATACCGTAGATTAGATAAATAATTTATTAGATAAAACCATTTATAGTTTGGAAAATAAGTAGGTGTATATGGATAGAAGAAGAGGCATTGGCTATATGAGAGAGAAAGCGTTGTTAGAGAGGGCGTCCGATTTTTCGGCATCCTTCGGACGTCCGACGCGTAGGCAACAATCGATTTTTCGGCATACATCGATTTTTGATCTACCTAGTAAAACAATTCCGATATACTTGGTGGAACAGTGTGCAACATTTAAAAATAATTTAATAATAAGCTAAATTTTTTTCACCGGAATATATCCATGTGTGGTCTTGTTTTAAAAATTTAATTGTAACGAATTTAATGGTGTAATCAGATCATGATTTGGATAAATAATTAGAAGAAAAAATAGTTTAAAATAGTTTTGCATGCATGCATGCTAGTAGAGCTCTCCATGGATGACTGATAGCTGATGGCGTGTGCGCATCGGATGGCTCATGAATGCGTCCGATTTTTTATCTCACGCCGTACGTCCGACGCGTATTGCTCTCCGCAAAACTCAGGAACTTCCGGTGGCGCAGAACCAATTTTGCCGTAACAAAATTCTCTCGGGCGGAGATTGGCCGGGCCTTCAACATGGGCCGCGGGCTGCGGATGGAAGAGCCCATGACTCCGAAATAGTTTTTGTGAAAAATTCTGTAACATTCTCACATTTCAGAGGAGAACTAAAATATTATTTTAAGAAACATGCAAAAGTATTGCACAACTTTTGTATTAGATAAGGGTAATTTTGCTATGGAGTTATATAAGGACGATCAAGAAACTGGATATCAAAATTCAAAAATATCAACAACTGTCGTGTAGCGTGCAGTTTTCTCGTACAAGACTTAGATTTTTTATTTTGTACGATTACCAGTAATTTTCAATATATAAGTATTTGTCGTGTACGAGCCAATCCACAACTAAGGACAGTTCACACCGCCATCTCCTCGCTCCATTCCATTCCATTTCGTTCGGACTGAGACACTGAAGAAACAACAAAACATTTTTTTTTTAAAAAAAAAGCAGAATCCACAGGACTGCAGAACAAGGAGAAAACTTTCTGAACCTGAAGACTGCAGACCGAGACACGGCCAACGAACGCGTCGGCGGCAATAACGCAGAGGCGGTCTGAATCATTCATTCATCGCCAGATCCCCACCAGTTTTTTTTTTCACAAATTTGCACTGCAAGTGGCAGGTGTGAAACGCGAGGCGACACTACTTTTAATCATGTATTCTTGCATAGACTGATATGATATGCAGCACGACAAAAGAACAGGGACCCGCTACTCCTACAGTGATGATTAGGAGCGCTTACCGTCGACGGTTGGGTAGACCGTGTCCATGAGATCTGCAGTGCAGCAATCGTCTTCAACCTTCGACGTGCTGCACTACAGTCGTCTGAACTGGAAATGGCTTCTGTGCTGTGCAGCTGCTCTTCTGAAGTAATAATCATCTTGTGTTCCTCATGCTGTTTATAGAAATGGTCTTTGTGCAGACCGCTCTTCTGTAATCTTGTGTTCCTCATGCTGTTTCTGTTCTGGCCGAAGGATTTGTCCAGTTGGTGCTGCACCTGAAATGGTGACAAAAAACCATGTAACCAATGGAATAAAACACATGTGCTTAAATAAGATAGAAAACGAAAGCATGGGAAATAAACAACCAGGAGGGATGGCACATGCAATTGCAACTACGTAATTTTCAGATGGAGGTCTTGATGGTGTTTGGTGACGGACACTTGCTGTCTATATTTTCTTTCAGTAAATACAGAAAAAAAAAACAATTTTGAGCTACCGTGTTAGCACATGGAACATCATACCGCAGAAGCTGGACATAAATATAAAGTGCAATTGCGCCTGCTAAAGAGCATCAGATGATCAGAACGATCCCGCCTGATTTTATTAGAGGATCTCATCTGCAGATAAATGCATTTCTAAACAACAACTGTTCAACTAGATTAAGGTCTGGGTGGTTGAATTATGTCCCGAAAACAATGGAACGAATTAATTAAAGTTGCAGCTAAACCTACTACAAAGGAATCAAAATGATCTCACCTGAAAATTTCTGAAGGAGCTCGTATGCAAATTGGAAATAAAATAACAAATATGATTATGATAAAAGGAAAGGGAAGAAATGGAATTCTTACACAACTGAAGATCTGTGTGGCTCCAGTCCGTCCGTCCGTTCCATAGTCCCATAGACCATATCTACACAAGAACCAGGCTACCCTATGGTGTCCCAAATGATCAGCCAGCTCCCACTTGCAGCCTGCAGCCCTCACACGCTACCTAGCTTACTTCAAGTCTTCAAGCACTACCAAAATTCAGAGATAGACACAAGCAAGAGTCATGATCCATGGTCTACAAAGATACACCAGTGGAGCCGGGAGAATGGAAAACAACTGCAAACGTGTGGAGCAAATAAGCCGAAACGCACGCTTGATAACAGAAAGTAAACGCCATGGCCCTTGGGTCAACAAGGAGAAGAACTGAAGAGAGCAGCAGATTACCCACCCAATCACCCACCAGTCGTGTTTTGTTGTTTTCCATAGCATGTACACACCATGACCACGACGCCGATGATTGCTCTAAATTATATGCACCTCTCGGAATGATGCTTTGCATGTAGTATCTGCAAAGCGGATCTTGCAAATCTTCAGAAACTGTGTTTCTTTTCACAGAGACGAGTCTTTTCCTCCTTACCAAAAGGTATGCATCCTTCAGAAGCTGTGTAAAGATTTGTCCGTGTTAGTAACAAGCAAACAGGTCTGTCAAGGGGAAGAGAAATGATGTCAGATCAAGTGAATTTAGGCAAGCTGTAACAATGTCAATGTCATAAGGATTGAAATAAAAATGATTAAAGAAAAACAACTTGTACGGTCAGGGACCCACTAGTGAAACGTCATAATGTGAACCAAGAAGCTGCTATAGCAGTTTTTTTTTTTAATAAAGTCCTTGACCTGTATTTCTTTTTGATGACCACGACTAGAAAGACAGGATAAAATGGATGTTGGAGCCGCTTCTTTCTTCCTCCTCATGCTTGATTAGACCATCTCATGCTTTGCCCAGTCGGGAAATCAGGATACAAACTCACCATCAGGCTTCCATGCTAGTATCACCAGGAAACCATGCAGATGCAGCCACCTCATTCTTCATACAAGACACAAAGCAACAGACTGCCCATACCTGTTCTTAGCCTTGCCCTTGTGCTGCTGCTCAACTTCACCTCTCCCAGCAGTTCATGTACAGCGCAAGAGAAGAGCTCCCTCCTCAATTTCCTCACGGGGCTTTCTAAGGATGGAGGCCTCAGCGTGTCATGGAAGGATAGCATGGATTGTTGCGACTGGGAAGGGATCACTTGCAGCCAAGATAGGACCGTGACTGATGTTTTGCTCGCTTCTAGGGGCCTCGAGGGGAACATCTCACCATCTCTTGGCAACATGACTGGATTGCTGCGCCTCAACCTGTCTCACAACCTGCTATCTGGTGCCATACCGGAGGAACTGGTGTCTTCCAGCAGTCTCATCATCATTGACATCAGCTTTAACCGCCTTAATGGAAGTCTCGATGAGTTGCCATCTTCCACACCTGCCAGGCCACTGCAGGTACTGAACATCTCAAGTAATTTGTTAGCAGGACAATTTCCATCCTCCACATGGGTAGCGATGAAAAATCTTGTAGCACTCAATGTCAGTAACAACAGCTTTAGTGGGCATATACCAACTAATTTCTGCACCAACTCGCCATCCTTAGCTGTGCTTGAACTCAGTTACAACCAATTCAGTGGGGGCGTTCCCCCTGAACTTGGAAATTGCTCCATGCTCAGAGTCCTCAAGGCTGGTCACAATAACCTTAGTGGGACTCTCCCAGACGAACTCTTCAATGCTACCTCGTTGGAGTACCTCTCTTTCGCCAACAATGATTTAGAAGGAAATATCGATAGTACACCTGTAGTAAAACTCACTAATGTGGTAGTACTTGATCTTGGAGGGAACAACTTCAGTGGCAGGATTCCAGATACTATAGGTCAGCTCAGTAGATTGCAGGAGCTCCATTTGGACCACAATAACTTGCATGGTGAACTTCCAGAGGCTTTGGGCAATTGCAAATACCTCACAACCATCGACCTCAGGGGCAACAGCTTCAGCGGAGATCTAGGCAAGGTCAACTTCTCCACATTGCCTAATCTGAAAACTATAGATATTGGAATAAACAACTTCAGTGGTAAAGTTCCAGAAAGCATCTACTCATGTAGCAATTTGATTGCACTGCGGCTCTCGTACAACAATTTCCACGGTGAGCTGTCCTCAGAAATAGGCAATCTGAAGTACCTCTCGTTCCTATCTCTGACTAACAATTCTTTTAGAAACATCACAAGAGCTCTTCAGATCCTTAAGAGTTCAAGGAACCTTACCACCCTTCTTATTGGGCACAACTTCATGGAAGAGGTCATTCCACAGGATGAAACCATTGATGGTTTCGAGAATCTCCAGGCTCTCACAGTAGACCACTGTTCATTATCAGGAAGAATACCGCTTTGGCTATCAAATCTCACAAACTTGGAGTTACTAGTTTTGTCCAACAATCAACTAACTGGACCAATACCAGACTGGATTAACTCACTAAACCGCCTGTTCTATCTGGATATATCAAACAACAGCCTAACAGGAGAAATCCCAATTACCTTGATGGACATGCCAATGATAAGAACAACCCAGAATAAGACTTATTCGGAGCCTAGTTTCTTTGAGCTACCTGTTTATGATGGTAAATTTCTTCAATACCGTATACTTACTGCTTTTCCAACAGTGTTGAATCTAAGCCAAAACAACTTCATGGGTGTGATCCCCTCACAGATTGGTCAGTTAAAAATGCTTGTCGTACTTGATTTCAGCCACAACAAATTATCTGGACAGATCCCACAATCAGTTTGCAGCCTCACAAGTCTGCGAATTCTCGATTTATCCAATAACAACCTCACAGGTTCAATCCCTGGTGAACTGAATAGCCTGAACTTCCTTTCAGCATTCAATGTTTCAAACAATGACCTGGAAGGTCCTATTCCCACTGGAGCTCAGTTTAGTACATTTCCAAATTCCAGCTTTGATGGTAACCCAAAGCTGTGTGGCTCTATGCTCATTCACAAATGCAAATCAGCAGAAGAAGCATCAGCATCCAAAAAACAATTGAACAAAAGGGTCATTCTTGCAATAGTATTTGGTGTGTTCTTTGGAGGGACCGCAATTGTTTTCCTATTGGCGCACTTCCTTTTCTCGCTCAGGGCTGCAATTCCCAAAACTGAAAAGAAAAGCAACTGTACTGGGGATCTGGAGGCAGGTTCGTTCACCTCTGATCCAGAGCATTTGTTGGTAATGATACCACAAGGCAATGGAGAAGCAAACAAATTCACATTCACTGATCTCGTGGAGGCTACAAATAACTTTCATAAGGAGAATATCATTGGGTGTGGAGGTTATGGGCTAGTGTACAAAGCTGACTTACCCTGTGGCTCCACACTCGCCATCAAGAAGCTCAATGGAGAAATGTGCCTCATGGAAAGGGAGTTTGCTGCAGAGGTTGAAGCTCTATCCATGGCACAGCATGACAATCTTGTGCCTTTGTGGGGATACTGCATCCAGGGAAACTCGAGGCTCCTCATATATTCTTACATGGAGAATGGTAGCCTGGACGACTGGCTTCATAACAGTGATGATGAAACCAGCTCATTTCTTGACTGGCCAACACGTTTCAAGATTGCACGAGGAGCAAGCCAGGGCCTTTTATATATCCATGATGTCTGCAAGCCTCACATTGTCCACCGTGACATCAAGTCCAGCAACATCCTACTTGACAAAGAATTCAAAGCTTATGTCGCAGATTTTGGGCTGTCAAGATTGATCCTTCCGAACAAAAACCACGTCACAACCGAGCTAGTCGGCACTCTAGGTTACATCCCACCTGAGTATGGGCAAGCATGGGTTGCTACCTTAAGAGGCGATGTGTACAGTTTCGGAGTGGTCCTGCTTGAGCTACTCACAGGAAGACGGCCTGTTTCAATCCTCTCTACATCAAAAGAACTCGTGCCATGGGTGCTAGAAATGAGGTCCAAGGGAAACGTGCTTGAGGTCCTGGATCCAACACTCCAAGGCACAGGGTATGAAGAACAGATGCTCAAGGTGCTTGAAGTTGCTTGCAAATGTGTCAACTGTAATCCTTGCATGCGGCCAACTATCACAGAGGTAGTTTCCAGCCTGGACAGTGTAGGCTCTGGCTGAAGATATAGAAGGCAGTCAAGGTAGATTGCAGTTACACAATGACAAAATTGTAGCTCAGTGCATAGAGCAAATGTAGTATTATGGTCTTCTAAAATGTTGTGTACAGCTGCTGACATATTATCATTTTGCTTTCTTGTATCTTCTTAAGAAGTTTTTAGTGTCATAACCATTTCTCCTCCAGTTCTGGAAGTGCCGAGTACGCTCAGTTGGCAAAAAGCATGAGGAAAGGTATAAACAAGTGAAAAGATCATCCTGTTCCTTTTTTCGCTGGGATGGCGGAAGGACGTCATCCTAATTTCCTTAGATTTTAAAGGGAGTTTAGTACATAAATGCTCGGCAAACTAAAATTGCCGGGCCAGCACCACCTCACGGCGGTGAAACGCTAGGAATTACACTTGTCTACAACCGGAGCTAGACTAGGCCAGCCTCCTGCCAAATCATCCTGTTCCTTGTGAGCTCAAACAAATTGAGTGCAAATACTATGGCAATCAGGTGATATCACCTAATTGTTTCTGTTCGACATACATAAAAACCACGGGAGTCTAATGAATACATGCCAGAAATGTGTGATTCAAGTATGGAAGAGAATGAGAATGCAACGCAGTTTTGGGGGTGGTGGTAGGGATAAAACTCTGTGTGAACATGAGAAGTTGAACACGCATCTAGTTAATCAAAAGAATGAGAAGATCGATACAGTGAAAAAAGTGGTAAGCCATTAACTCCATTATACAAGGCAAAGCTACCTGATGGCTCCAAGATTGCCATCAAGAAGCTCAAAGGTAAAATGTGCCTGATGGAAATGGGGTTCAGTGCACAGGTTGAAACGCTATCCATGGTACAATATTACAATGAGGGTTGCTATAGTACGGGATGCCGTTAGAACGGTACACTTTAATAAACCCTTCTCTTTTCTCTACCTACCTCTTCTCTTTCCTCTACCTACCCGAGCAACCACGTATAAAACAAAATGTAGCAGCAGTGCTAGAAGAAGAGCCAATGGAAGCAACGACATGTGTCCCCTCTCTCCTCGACTTGATACCAAGTACCTAGGGTACCAGGTATTATATACCTAGGTACCAGACCTTGGTATCGAGTGTCTGGTACCTGGGTACCAGACCATGGTACTGAAGTACCAAGTCTGATACTTGAAGGTACTACCTATGATATCGTTAGGTATCATGCCTGATACCTGAGTATCATGATATCACCGATGTGATACTCTCCTCGACTTGATACCAAGTACCTGGGGTACCAGGTATCGGATACCTAAGTACCAGACCTTGGTACCCAAGTACCAAACCTGATACTTGAAAGTACCACCTGTGATATCGTAGGTATCATGCCTGGTACTTGAGTATCATGATATCACCGACGTGATACACTAGAGTATCATGATACTACCGGAGTATCACTTTTGGATCTCCATATATCAAGAGAAAACTCAAGACAAATCAACATAAAATAATTTCAATTCTAGAAAATCATATGTTTATCAAGAGAGAGCTCAATAAAAACCAATAAGGGAAACCGATTCCAGGAAAAAGTCGTCATAGAACATGTAGAAAACACCAAAACAAGCCAAGGCAGTAGCTTGAAGGTCACGAGCCCAGATCTTGGTCTACAGATCCGCACCACAAGAGGCCTTGTCCTTGTTCATGGTGACCTCGTCAACAATGCCACCTCTTGAAACATGGTGAGCAGTTCCACCTCCGTCATATGCTCGGGCACCTATCCCACGAACTGCTTCACGATCTCCTCCTCTACTCCGCCCAGACCTACACCAATAGCCACGGCGGCGATGGAGACGACAACTCCCTCGACGCCCAGCGCGCCTCCCCGCATGGCCAGGCACCGTCGTCGCCTCCGTGCTCATGAGAGTGGTAGTCAGAGAGAGAGAGAGAGTGGAGGGGAAGGGGAAGAGATAAAGGAGAGGATAAGATTAAATATGTGGTGTGAGGAGTGAGGGCTAGATATTTACTAGTAGTAAATTATCCCGTGCCTACAGGACTCCGTTCCCTAGATTTTCTATATTACAATATTGCGCCACTCCGGGGTTACTGTATCGAGGGAAATTTGAGGCTCCTCATATATTCTTACATGGAGAAGGATACTGACCCTCGCGCGAGCGGCACGGGGGCAAACCCTAGCCCCGCCACCCCCTCCCTTCCTCTTCCTCCCCTCGCCACCGTCGGAGTGCGCCGCCAAAGAACCAGGCGGCTTGCCGGGAGGGCGGTGGCGAGGCCAATCCTCAGTGGTGACCCGCCTCAACATGAGGGAGGCGACTCGATGCTCGAAGGGCGGGGATGACGGTGGGCGGTGGCGGCGGCGGATCCGGTGCCTCCATGGTCGGATCCGGCCACCCTGCGGGTGGATCCGGCACTGCTGCGCCGGATCTGGCCGGAGCAGCCCGCGGCGTATCGACGGCGGTGGGTGGCCTCGAGGCCACCACGGACAGCGGTGACGACGACGGATGCCCCGTGCAACGACAGCGGCGGGACGCCCCGAGGCGCCCCGAGGCCGTTGCGACGCCTCGTGCCTCAAGCGGGTGGCATCAAGGCCACCCGCCGGTTGGGGCATCGGTGGCAACGGCGGCGCCTCGCGCAGCGTCGGCAGTGGGCAGCAAGGCGCAACAGGTGGGCATCTAGGACGCCAACGCCTGACGGTGGTGGTGGCGTTGGAGACCTCGGTCGGCAGCCGGATTTGGCATTGCAGGTCCGGTGACAGTGCGCATGGGAGAGGCGGCTGTGCAAAGGGAGCTGGCAGCGATGGGTCGTCTTCCTCGTTGCCGGTCAGCACCCTCTCCCTTCTTGAGCTCCTCCCCTTCTTTGTGCAGAATTTCGGTTGGGTTGAGGCGGCTGCTGGTCAGCGGGGGAAGCTCAGGCAGGCGAAGCGACGTTGTCCAGTCCCGGGTTCTCCTTTGGCCGAACATGGCGAGGAGGCCTGCGGATGGCGGGATGGAAGAGGCTTGGGCCAGCTCTTAGGGGAGGAGCGGTGGGATGCAGCGAGTTGGCGGCAAGGTTCTGTGGCAAGTTCGGAAGTCGGCCGGTAAAGGGCGTCGGTGCGGTTTGGTGAAGGCCACGCGCTGTCAATGCCTGTGTGGTGGTTACTGAGCTGGTGGACGACAAACTACTTGAAAGGTTGTAGGGGTTCCAGGCATAAGCCTTGCTCGATGGATCACAGGGCCAGCAACGGCTATGCCTTCGGCATCGTAAACCTCTTGGGGGCACTGTCGAGGGTACCTCTCCCCCCTTTCTTGGCGAATTCTCTCTGGGTGAAAACCACATCTTTCTTAGATGGGCGATGGCGGCGTCCTTGATGTCGTGACCTCCGTGGGGGCCTCATTTTCGGAGTCTCGCCTTTGTGGTGTTGTTGTAGGCCGGGCAGCGATCGGCCACGCTTATGGGGGGTCGTTTTGGTGCTCGGTTCCATTTTCAGTGGTTTGTGCTTGTGTGGTTAGCGTGTGGTTCTTGGGGGTGCTTGCTGCACGTCCGACCTCGACAACTTCTGTCATGTTTCTCTTTGCAACTTTTCTCCTTCTTAATATATTCAGATGGCCTCCTTCGGCCTTTCTTGGCGAAAAGATTGGCCAAGATGGCTCAAAATAGCTCAAGGAGCAAGCCGTGGCCTTTCTACATCCACAATATTTGTGAGCCTCATATTGTCCACCGTGACATTAAATTTAGCAATATCCTCCTCGACAAAGAATTCAATGATTTTATTGCAGATTTTGGTTGTCGCGATTGATCCTTACTGAGAAAACTCATGTCAACCGAGCTAGTTGGCACTCTCGATTACATCCTCCTGAGTATGGGTATTGGGTAAGCATGGGTTGCTACTTTGAGAGGCAATGTGTATATATTCAGAGTGGTCCTGCAGCACTCTCCTGCTTGAGCTTCTCACTGGGAGGCAACTTGTTCTGATACCGCCCCCCTGGGGCTCAATACACTCGTCGGTTTCTTCTCTAGTCTAAGCGTCCGTGTTGCTCACGCTTAGACTGTAGGGGATGTTAGAGTATACGGTAGTTAGATATGTATTAGGATAGGATTTATTTGTGCAGATTCCTTCCTTATCTCTACCCTTGTATCTCCTATTTATACCGGCCCCCTGAAGCTCAATAATGTATCCAATGTTACGCAGTAACCCTCTCCCTCTACTATTCAACATTTCTGACTGGTCTCATAGTTCATTTGTACAGCCTGTGTCAAACTAATGCCATTTTGAGGAATTGCCGTTTACTGTATTAGAAAGGTGTTTATGTAACGCGTTTCCTTTTTCCCGTTTATCGGAACACTACTCGTGCTCAAGTTGCACAGGCGTGAAAACTAACAACGACTGAGAACATTGCTATGTTCCATGAGTTCTTAAATCAGATATTAAGTCAAAATGGTTTCGATTCAAGTGAATATACTAGGTGTTGCCAATCAACGCATTCTTAATACGGGAAGAGAATAAGTGAATACCACACCAGCACAAATGCCAAGCCCTAGCATGGAACGGGGAGAGAATGCAGCATAACTAACCTCACGAAGCGGAAGCGCGTGAAGAGAGCGTGGCACTGCAGCACGCACTCACGAAGCATGGTCCCTCCGTCGCCTGGCGGATGTGCACCCCCCCCCCCCCCCCCGGGCCTCCACGAGGTCGTCGACTGCCGCAGTCTCCGCGGACCAGGACTGCACACGACTCTCGAGCATTTCGCCGAACACCCTGAGCGCGCCGCCTCAGACAGCGAAGCGGCTCCGTTCCATTTCCCACCAGGCCAGCCCCTGGCATTGCGTCGAACAGTCAAAGGGCGTCGCCGTCGCGCGGCGGCAGGCTGCCCAGTGGAACGGACCGGAGGAGGACGCCGCGGGTGGTAGCGGAAGCCAGGAGAGGGAGACGGGGCCGCAAATCCGGCCACCTGTCGCCACCGGTCGCCGCCGCCTCCCCCGCCGCTAATCTGGGAGATGGAAGCATTTGGGCTCGTGTTGGGCCCGAAGTGAAACGACCAGACAAGGCCCACGTATTCCAGCCCAACTTAAGACAATTACTGCGATGTCTTCGCTCAAAAATATAAAAATTAAAATTAAACTGCGATATCATATGTCTACGCTTTATGTAGACGGAAGTCCTAGTACAATCTTTGCAGAAATTGCGTTATTATCGTATAAATAGAAAGTGATTAGAATGACAGCATTTCATATCATGAGTAAAATTGCAGATATCTCATGTGCAAATTGGAATCAGAAACAGGAAAAAAATTATGATCATGACAAAATGATTGGTCAACAAGACAACGGAACAAAATAATTGAAGTGCACTACACATACTACAGAGCATCAAAATGATCTCACCTGAACCTTTTAGAAGGATCTCATAACGCAAATTGGAATTAAAATTACAAAACATGATCATGATAAAAAGAAAGAATGCAAGTTTTACACCAGCTTGCCAATGAGCCCCAGATTCTTGTGCAATTCTGTGGCTCCAGTCCGTTTCCATAAACGGATAAACCAGATGTCTTCACAAGAATGAAGAATCAGCCTCCACCGTGGTGTCCCCCTCACATCTGGCCTCACGAGCTACCCTGTTTACTTCAAGTATTCACACACTTCCAAAAATAGGATTTGATAATTTCTCCCTCCACAAAGTAGGCTTCGATTATTTAACATTATGGGACAAACATTATATAGCCTACTTTCATTTATTCATATGATCCCACGTGCCACTCTGTCTAATATTAATTAAAACAAATCGATAACTACTAAATTGTCAAATTATCAAATTTCTCACAAAAATTCAAAGTCACAACCCATTGTCTATAATGGTATAACGGTGGAGCCGGTAGAAGAGAAAAAGGCTGTTAACGTGGAACAAATAAGCCAAAGCGCACGATTGTTGACAGAAAGTAAACGGTCAAGAAGAGAGAAATAGACCAGGTCACCCACTCACCACCACCAGTTGTGCTCAATTTGTTCTTGTCCAAACCACATGTACACACCAATGACCTAATGATTTCTCCAAATCATGTGCACCTCCCGGAATGATGATTTCCATGTAGTACCATCTTTCCAAGTGAATCTTGCAAATCCTCAACAATCTTGCAAACTACTCTTTCCATTCTAAAATATAACAACTTTTAACATTTAGAATTTATTCTAAAATATAACTTCTTCTCCATCAACATTCTTTTCCCAACCAATTACAATCCTCCACAATTCAATCTTTCCACCTACCTCCACTTCCTATTTAATCAAACCATTTCCCCACTTAATTCTACCTATTTTTTTTAATAACCGTAGCAAGCTCAAAATCTTTATATTTAATCTGGTTACGCTTGATCTTGGAGGGAACAATTTCCGTGGCAGGATTCCAGAATCTATATGTAAACTCAAGAAATTAGAGGAACTCCATTTGGGCTACAATAACATGTATGGAGAGATCAGAGGTGCCCATCGACTCCGAGCAGCTGCACAAATCTCGAAACCATAGATATCATGAGCAACAACTTCAGTGGAGAGCTCTCCAAGATCAATTTCTCCACCTTACCCAATTTACAAATTTTGCATCTTATACTTAACAACTTCAAAGGAACAATTCCGCAAAGCATATATTCATGCAGCAATCTAGTTAGAGTTGCCAAAAATTTGGAAAGGCAAAATTAGCTTCAATCCAAACAAGCCCTGAAATAATTTTGCTATGGAATTGTACAGGCCCGATCGGCAAACTTGATATCAAAATGTCAAGAACTTGATATCCCTCGTACAATCGTATATCGGGTAGTGTGCAGTTTTCTCGTACACGACTTCGACCTTCTCTCTCTTTTTTTAGGATTACCAGTAATATTTCAATATAGGAGTATTTGTCATGTACGAGCCAATCCGCAGCTCCACTACCATTCTACCAAGGGCAGTTCACAGTTTCACACAGCCATCTCCTCGTTCCATCAGACTGAGACACTGAAGAAACAACAAATTAAATTAAATTAAAGAAATGCAGAATCCACGGGATGATGGAGTAAAACAAAACACATTTTCCCTCTAAAGACAGCAGAACAAGGAGAAAACTCTCTGAACCTGAAGACGGCACGAATTAATCAAAGCGCAGCTACACCTACTAAAAGCATCAAAATGATCTCGTCTGAACTTTTTAAAGGAGCTTGTATGCAAACTAGAAATAAAAAAGAAAATATGATTATGACAAAAGAAAAAGGAAGAAATGGAATGGAATTCTTACACAGCTTGAGATCTGTGTGGCTCCAGTCCGTTCCATATATCATGTCTGCACAATAACTAGGCTTCCCTGTGGTGTCCCAAGTGATCAGCCAGCTGCCACTTGCAGCCCTCACACGCTACCCAGCTTACTTCAAGTCTTCAAGCATCTTCAGAAGCTTTGTTTCTTTTTACAGATACGAGTCCTTTCCTCCTCACCAAAAGGTATGCATCCTTGTGTAAAAATTGTCCGTATTAGTAGCAAGCAAACAGATCTGTCAAGGGAAGAGAAATGGTGTCAGATCAACTGATCAAGTGAATTTAGGTATGCTGTAACAATGTCAATGTCATAAGGATTGAAATAAATAAAAATGATTAAAGGAAAATAACTTGTACGGTCAGGGAGGTAGACCACTCGACTTTTCAATATATCACCCACTAGTGGAACTCCATATGTGAAGCAGGAAGCTGCTACACAAGATTGTGAAGTCCTTGACCTGTATTTCTTTTTTATGACTTCGACTAGAAAGACAGAATAAAATGGAAGCAAGAGCCACTTCTTTCTTCCTCCTCATGCTCTTTCTTGAGCCCAATCAGGAACTCAGGATACAAACTCAGCATCAGGCTTCCATGCTAGAATCACCAGAAAACCATGCAGCCACCTCATTCTTCATGCAAGACACAAAGCAACAGACTGCCCATACCTGTTCTTGGTCTTGCCCTTGTGCTACTGCTCAACTTCACCTCTTCCACCAGTTCATGTACAGAGCAAGAGAAGAGCACCCTCCTCAATTTCCTCACGGGGCTTTCTCAGGATGGGGGCCTCAGCATGTCATGGAAGGATGGCATGGATTGTTGCGACTGGGAAGGGATCAACTGCAGCCAAGATAAGGCCGTGACTGATGTTTTGCTGGCTTCTAGGCGCCTCGAGGGGCACATCTCACCATATCTTGGCAACCTGACTGGATTGCTGCGCCTCAACCTGTCTCACAACTTGCTATCAGGTGTCCTACCAGATGGATTAGTGTCTTCCAGCAGCAGCATCGTTGTTGATGTCAGCTTTAACCGCTTGAGTGGAGGTCTCAACGAGCTGCCATCTTCCACCCCTACAAGGCCACTTCAGGTACTAAACATCTCAAGCAATTTGTTTACAGGACAGTTTCCATCCTCCACATGGAAAGTGATGAAAAATCTGGTCACACTTAATGTCAGTAACAACAGCTTTAGTGGACATATACCAACAAATTTCTGCACCAACTCACCATCCTTCACTGTGCTTGAGCTCAGTTACAACCAATTCAGTGGGGGCGTTCCCCCTGAACTTGGAAATTGCTCCATGCTTAGAGTCCTCAAGGCTGGTCACAATAACCTTAGTGGGACTCTCCCAGACGAACTCTTCAATGCTACCTCATTGGAGTACCTCTCTTTCGCCAACAATGATTTAGAAGGAAATATTGATAGTACACCTGTAGTAAAACTCAGTAATGTGGTAGTACTTGATCTTGGAGGGAACAACTTCAGTGGCATGATTCCAGATACTATAGGTCAGCTCAGTAGATTGCAGGAGCTCCATTTGGACCACAATAACTTGCACGGTGAGCTTCCATCGGCTTTGGGCAATTGCAAATATCTCACAGTCATCGACCTCAAGGGCAACAGCTTCACCGGAGATCTTGGCAAGGTCAACTTCTCCACATTGCCCAATCTTAAAACTTTAGATATTGACATGAACAACTTCAGTGGTAAAGTTCCAGAAAGCATCTACTCATGTAGCAGTTTGATTGCACTGCGGCTCTCGTATAACAATTTCCACGGTGAGCTGTCATCACAAATAGGCAATCTGAAGTACCTCTCGTTCCTATCTCTGAGTAACAATTCTTTTACAAATATCACAAAAGCTCTTCAGATCCTTAAGAGCTCCAGGAACCTTACCACCCTGTTTATTGCGTACAACTTCATGGAAGAGGTCATTCCACAGGATGAAACCATTGATGGTTTCGAGAACCTCCAGGCTCTCTCAGTAGACCACTGTTCATTATCAGGAAGAATACCACTTTGGCTATCAAAGCTCACAAACTTGGAATTACTAGTTTTGTCCAACAATCAACTAACTGGACCAATACCAGACTGGATTAACTCACTAAACCGCCTGTTCTATCTGGATATATCAAACAACAGCCTAACAGGAGAAATCCCAATTACCTTGATGGACATGCCAATGATAAGAACAACCCAGAATAGGACTTATTCGGAGCCTAGTTTCTTTGAGCTACCTGTTTATGATGGTAAATTTCTTCAATACCGTATACTTACTGCTTTTCCAACAGTGTTGAATCTAAGCCAAAACAACTTCATGGGTGTGATCCCCTCACAGATTGGTCAGTTAAAAATGCTTGCCGTACTTGATTTCAGCCACAACAAATTATCTGGACAGATCCCACAATCAGTTTGCAGCCTCACAAGTCTGCGAGTTCTCGATTTATCCAATAACAACCTCACAGGTTCAATCCCTGGTGAACTGAATAGCCTGAACTTCCTTTCAGCATTCAATGTTTCAAACAATGACCTGGAAGGTCCTATTCCCACTGGAGCTCAGTTTAGTACATTTCCAAATTCCAGCTTTGATGGTAACCCAAAGCTGTGTGGCTCTATGCTCATTCACAAATGCAAATCAGCAGAAGAAGCATCAGCATCCAAAAAACAATTGAACAAAAGGGTCATTCTTGCAATAGTATTTGGTGTGTTCTTTGGAGGGACCGCAATTGTTTTCCTATTGGCGCACTTCCTTTTCTCGCTCAGGGCTGCAATTCCCAAAACTGAAAAGAAAAGCAACTGTACTGGGGATCTGGAGGCAGGTTCGTTCACCTCTGATCCAGAGCATTTGTTGGTAATGATACCACAAGGCAATGGAGAAGCAAACAAACTCACATTCACTGATCTCGTGGAGGCTACAAATAACTTTCATAAGGAGAATATCATTGGGTGTGGAGGCTATGGGCTAGTGTACAAAGCTGACTTACCCTGTGGCTCCACACTCGCCATCAAGAAGCTCAATGGAGAAATGTGCCTCATGGAAAGGGAGTTTGCTGCAGAGGTTGAAGCTCTATCCATGGCACAGCATGACAATCTTGTGCCTTTGTGGGGATACTGCATCCAGGGAAACTCGAGGCTCCTCATATATTCTTACATGGAGAATGGTAGCCTGGACGACTGGCTTCATAACAGTGATGATGAAACCAGCTCATTTCTTGACTGGCCAACACGTTTCAAGATTGCACGAGGAGCAAGCCAGGGCCTTTTATATATCCATGATGTCTGCAAGCCTCACATTGTCCACCGTGACATCAAGTCCAGCAACATCCTACTTGACAAAGAATTCAAAGCTTATGTCGCAGATTTTGGGCTGTCAAGATTGATCCTTCCGAACAAAAACCACGTCACAACCGAGCTAGTCGGCACTCTAGGTTACATCCCACCTGAGTATGGGCAAGCATGGGTTGCTACCTTAAGAGGCGATGTGTACAGTTTCGGAGTGGTCTTGCTTGAGCTACTCACAGGAAGACGGCCTGTTTCAATCCTCTCTACATCAAAAGAACTTGTTCCATGGGCGCTAGAAATGAGGTCCAAGGGAAACGTGCTTGAGGTCCTGGATCCAACACTCCAAGGCACAGGGTATGAAGAACAGATGCTGAAGGTGCTTGAGGTTGCTTGCAAATGCGTCATTTGTAATCCTTGCATGCGGCCAACTATCACAGAGGTAGTTTCCAGCCTGGACAGTATAGGCTCCAACTGAAGATATAGAAGGCAGTCAAGGTAGATTGCAGTTGCACAATGACAAAAATGTAGCTCAGTGCATAGAGCAAACATAGTATTACGTAGTAGTAGTGTGCTCTTGTAATATGCTGTGTGCAGCTGAGATATTAATATTACCATTTTTTTATATCTTCTTAAGAAGTGTTTAGTTTCATAACCAGCCATTTCTCCACTTCTTCTCGAAATGCTGAGTATGTTCAATTGGCACAAAGCATGAGGAAAGGTATAAACAACTAAACAAGTGAAAAGATCATCATGTTCCTTGTGTGCTCAAACAAATCAAGTGCAAATACCAAGGCACTTAGGTGATATCAGCACTCTTGTTTCTGATCTACATACATAGGAACCACTGGAGTCCAATGAATACAAGCCAGAAATGTGTGATCCAGGTATGGAAGAGAATGAGAATGCAATGCAGTTTTGGGGGATGGTGGGGATAAAACTGTGCATGTTCACCAGAAGCTGAAACACATCAAGTCCATCAAAAGAATGAGAGTACCAACCATGTAAAAAGATCGATGCAGTGAAAAACATGGTAAGACCAGCACAAATGCTAGCCCTAGCATGCAATGGAGAAGACAATGCGGCATAACTAACCTCACGAAACGGAATCGCGCGAAGAGAGCGTGGCACTGCATGCAGCACACACTCACGAAGCAAGGCACCTCCATCACCTGGCCGATGTGCCCGCCTCGCCTCCACGAGATCATCTACGGGAGTACGGGCGCAGTCGCCGCCGACCAGCACTAGGCAAGGCTCTCGAGCATTTCACCGAACACCCTGAGCGCACCGCCTAACAGCGAAGAAGCGGCTCCACCTCCGCTCCACCAGGCCAGCCCTGGCATTCCGTCGAACAGTCGAAGGGCGTTGCGGTCGCGCGGTGTCCGGTGGCACGGACTGGATGAGGAGCAAGCGCCGGCCACTTGTCGGCCGTCGCCGCCGTGGCGTTGCCTCCCCCGCCGCTAGTCCGGGAGAAGAATTGGAAAGCTTTCGGGCTCGTGTTGGGCCCAAAAGCACTGCCCACACCTTCCAGCCCAATTTAATTTAAGACAATTAATCCATCCATCCATGGGCATAACCGCGCACTTGTAGACAGAAGCACTGCTACTTTCATCATCCCAATTGCCCCCCGCAGATTGCACGGCTAGCACCCGTTATATTTTTTCTCGCATAATAACTTAATATTTTCAACTTTTATAATTAAGTGTATTAAAATGGTAACATATTTTTAAATTATATAATAACTTGACTAAACTAACTCATGCATGATATTTATATTGTGCTACGTGATAGTTATTTTTAAAAAAAATTAATTTTAGTTATTTCTGAAATGAATTTCTATATGGACCATAGACCCTCTTTCAATATTTCTTATTTTTATAATTTTTAATTTTAATTGTTTATAAATTTTATTTCTATACAGACTATAGACTCCTCTTCCAATACTCATTTTTCTTAATTCTGAATTTTAGTTATTTGTAAATTGTATTTCCATATGGACTCTAAATTTTCTTTCAATATTTCTTATTTTTTAATTTCGAGTTTCCGTTATTTGTAAATTGTATTCCTATATAGACTGTAGACTTTTTTCCAATATTCTTTTTTTTAATTCCGAATTTTAGTTATTTACAAATTGTATTCCTATATAGACTTTAGAATTTTTTCCTAATATTTCTTATTTTGTAATTCCAAATTTCAGTTATTTATAAACTGTATCCCTATATGAACTCTAGACAATTCTCCCAATTTTGCATATTTTTATAATTATGAATTTTAGTTATTTCTAAATTTTATTCCTATATGAACTTTAAACTCTACTTTTATTTTTCTTATTTTTTTAGTTACGACTTTCAGTTAGTTCTATTTTCATGTATGGACTCTAGTATTCCAATATTCCTATTTTTAATTTCGAATTTTTGTTATTTTTAAATTCTATTGGACTCTAAACTCTTCTTCCAATATTCCCTATTTTTATTCCGATTTTTATTTTTTTTCTAAGTTATATTCTATATAGACTATAGACTTCTATTTCGACATTCTTTTTTTTAATTTGGAATTTTAGTTATTTCTAAATTGTATTTCTATATGGACTTAGTTTTCTTACTTTTTAATTCCGAATTTCAATTGGCTCTAAATTGTATACATGTATGGACTCTAGTCTCCTATTCTAATATTCCTTATTTTTTAAATCCGAATTTCAACCATTTTTAAATTGTATTTCTATATGGACTCTATCTTTTCTTTTTCTCCGATTAATGTGAGAATTTCTAGACCACTAGACCGAACATGGTGGCTCCTTTTTCTATTACTTTAATAAATTAATAGATGATATAACAACCTAATACATAATAGGACATATCCAGATTCTCATAGTTTTAGGATATATCACATTTTGTACAGAGGGACTGCAGAGTATAATTTTTGCTGAACTCTGATAAGTATAGACGACAAGGGTTAAGTGTATATACTCCCTCCATTATTTTTAATTTTGATAACTTGAATTTTTAACCTACGCTCTGGTTATTCATCTTATTAAAAATATATATAATTATAATTTATTTTGTTACGATCTGCTTTATTATTGTAAGTACTTTAAATATAACTTATATTTTTTATATTTACACATTTTGTTGAAAAAGATGAATAGTAAACGTAAGTTAAAAAGTTAACGACGTCGAATATAAAAATATGGAGAGAGAATAATCTTTGTGCATAGAACGATTGGGATCACAACATTTCATATAAGCAATAAATGAGTGAGATTCCGTCAAAAGAAAATAAATGAGTAAAATTGCAGATATCTCATGGGCAAATTGGAACTAGAAAAAGAAGAAAAATATATGATCAAGGCAAAAAAAAAAAAAAAACAGTTCAACTAGATAATAGGTGGTTGTGTTATGTCCCAAAGACAATGGAACAAAATAATTAAAGTGCATTACACGTACTACAGAGCATCAAAATGATCTCACCTGAACTTTTTCAAAGGATCTCATATGCAAATCGGAATTAAAATTAGAAAATATGATCATGATAAAATAGAAAGAGGGCAAGTCTTACACCAGCTTGCCAGTGAGCCCAGATTTTTGTGCAATTCTGTGGCTCCAGTCCGTTCCAATAGACCATATGTCTATACAAGAATCAGGCTCCACCATGATGTCCCAAGTGATCAACTAGCTTGTCACATCCAGCCCTCACACGCTACCCAATTTACTTCAAGTCTTCACACACTTCCAAAATTTCGAGAGATTTGATGACTTGACATTCCACAAAAGTAGGCTTCGAGTATTTAACATCCTGATCTGGTCACTTTCGTTCTCTCATCGTTCTCTCAGATGGTCTCACATATCATTCTCACAAGTGTTAATTAAAGCAAATCAACAACGAATGAAGTGTCAAATTATCAAACTACTAGTAGTATTTTCTGATGGAAGGAAGGAAAAGTTGTTTACACTTTGCAGGAAGCTTTCATTGCCTAAAAGAAGAAGGCCTAGTCATCAGGGAAGTTTGAATCGGCATGGAGGCTTATGAAAGTCACTTGACCAAGTTTCCAGTCACAATCCATGGTACAACAGTGGAGCCGGTAGAAGATGAAAGAAGAGCTGCAAACGTGTGGAGAAAATAAGCCAAAGCACACACTTGATAACAGAAAGTAAATGGTCAAGAAGAAGAAGAGAGCAACGCACCAGGTCGCCCACTCACCACCACCACTTGTGCTTAATTTGTTCTTGTCCAAACCACGTGTACACACCATGACCACGACGCCAAGATTGTTCCAAATTATATGCACCTCTCGGAATGATGATTTTCCATGTACCATCCGTCCAAGTGAATCTTGCAAATCCTCAACCAAATTATCGCAAAATATAAGCAGGCAGGTTCGCCATGGTGAACCTGGTAACAGAAGTGATATATACGGTCAAATATTAACCATGATGTAACAAAGAGCAACGCCATAAGGATTGAGTCAAAAATTAATGCTTCAGAAAACATATTTCCTCCGTCCCGTAATATAGTAATCGAGTACAGGAGGCCTATCCAAATTTGTGGTACTATGATATATCTTATTCGGTACTAAGTTGTTATATTATGGGACGGGTGGAGTAGCTAGTATACCCAGGAAGGTTGACTTTGAAATAGATCATTCTACAGTCAGCCGCTAGAGAACTTAACGGCACATGTGTTAACAAAGATTTAATGCATCAGTCTTGTGAAAACTTAGCAAGTACTTATAGGCTATTGCATCTAAATATCTAATCCTTGACCCATATTTCCTTGTGATGGACTACGACTGGTAAGTCCAAAACAAAAAATAGAAGCAAAAGTGGCTTCTTTCTTCCTCCTCATGGCTCGTTCTTGATTAGACAATTGATTCTTTACACGCCGAGCATCTTGTTTTGATCATAGTTTCATCAGAAAATCATGCAGCCACTCCATTTTCCATCATACAGGTATAGCAGCAAATTACCTACCATATCTTCCCTGGGCATTGCTCTCGTGCTGCTGATCTCCTTGACTTCTCTCACCAGCTCCTGCACAGATCAGGAGAAGGGCTCTCTTCACCAGTTCCTCGCCGAGCTCTCGCAAGACGGCAACCTCTCTATGTCATGGCGGAACGAGAGTAACTGCTGTGCCTGGGAAGGCATCACCTGCAACAGAACTGGAGCGGTCATTGAGGTATATCTGGAATCAAGGGGACTGGAAGGGAACATCTCACCATCTCTTGGCAACCTTACTGGCCTGATGCGCCTCAACCTGTCGCACAACTCGCTGTCTGGTTACCTGCCGTGGGAATTGGTTTCTTCCAGCAGTATCAGTGTCCTCGACATCAGTTTTAACCGACTCAGCGGGGAGCTGCAAGACCCGCCATCTCCGATGACCACTGTTCAGCCTCTGCAGGTACTGAACATCTCGAGCAACTCGTTCAAAGGACAGTTTCCATCCACCACATGGAAGGCCATGAAGAATCTGGTTGTGCTCAATGCCAGCAGTAACAGATTTACTGGGCAGATACCGAATCATTTCTGCTCAAGCTCGCCATCATTAAAGGTTCTTGACCTTTGTTACAACCTGTTCAGTGGAGGCATACCTCTGGGGATTGGAGATTGTTCCAGCCTAAATGTGCTCAAGGTTGGTCAAAACAATCTCAGTGGGACTCTCCCTGCTGAACTCTTCAATGCCACCTCCTTGGAGCACCTGTCTTTTCCCAACAACGGGTTACATGGAACGCTTGATAGTGTGCATATTGTGAAACTAAGAAATCTGGTTACCCTTGATCTTGGAGGGAACAGATTCAGTGGCAGGATTCCAGAATCTATAGGTGAACTCAAGAAATTAGAGGAACTCCTTTTGGGCTACAACAACATGTATGGAGAGGTGCCATCGACTCTGAGCAACTGCACAAATCTCAAAACCATAGATATCAAGAGCAACAACTTCAGTGGAGAGCTCTCCAAGATCAATTTCTCCACCCTACCCAATTTACAAACTTTAGATCTTCTGCGTAACAACTTCAGTGGAACAATTCCGCAAAACATCTATTCATGCAGCAATCTAATTGCACTGAGGATGTCTTGCAATAAATTCCATGGCCAGCTGCCAAAGGGAATAGACAATCTGAAGTCCCTCTCCTTCCTGTCAATTTCCAACAATTCTCTTACAAATATCACTGATACACTTCAGATACTCAAGAACTCCATGAGCCTCAGCACTTTGCTTATGGGAGAGAACTTCAAGGGTGAGCTTATGCCAGAGGATGAAACAATTAATGGCTTTGAGAAACTGCAATTTTTATCATTTGATGACTGTTCATTGATTGGGAAAATACCATTTTGGTTATCAAAACTTACTAATTTGCAGATGTTAGATTTATCTAATAATCAACTCACTGGACAAATACCTGAGTGGATTAACAGACTAAACTTCCTCTTCTATCTAGATATATCAAACAATAGCCTGACAGGGGGGATCCCAACAGGTTTGATGGAGATGCCAAGGCTTATATCAGCGAATTCTACACCATATTTTGACCCAGGGATCCTGCAGCTTCCTGTTTATACAGGACCATCACTTGAATACCGTGGATTTCGTGCTTTCCCAGCAACATTAAATCTAGCCAGGAATCATCTCATCGGTGCAATCCCCCAAGAGATTGGTCAACTAAAAATGCTCCAGTCACTCAATATCAGCTTCAACAACATTTCAGGAGAGATCCCACAACCGCTTTGCAACCTTACGGATCTGCAGGTGCTAGACTTATCCAATAACCATCTCATAGGTACAATCCCATCTGCACTGAAAAATTTGCATTTCCTTTCTAAGTTCATCGTTTCTAACAATGATCTGGAAGGACCTATTCCAACTGGAGGTCAGTTTAGTACATTTCAAAATTCTAGCTTTGTTGGAAACCCAAAGCTGTGTGGCTCAATTATCTTCCGCAGCTGTGTTTCATCAAAAGCACCTTCAGTATCCAGAAAACAACACAACAAGAAAGCTGTTTTAGCAATTACACTCAGCATGATTGTTGGAGGCATTATCATTCTTTTATCGCTGAGTGGTCTCCTCGTGTCACTCAGGGCTACAAGATTCATGAGAAAAAGGGAATTTGCTAACAACAGAAATGAAGAAACAGCCTCGTTCAATCCAAATTCAGACCATTCATTGGTGGTGATGCCACAAGGCAAGGGAGATAAAAATAAGCTCACGTTTGCGGACATCATGAAGACTACAAATAACTTCGATAAGGAGAACATAATAGGCTGTGGAGGTTATGGGTTAGTCTACAAGGCTGAGCTACCTGATGGCTCCAAGTTAGCTATCAAGAAGCTCAATAGTGACATGTGCCTGATGGAAAGGGAATTCACTGCAGAGATTGAAGCACTCACCATGGCGCAGCATGACAATCTTGTGCCACTCTGGGGTTACTGTATACACGGAAACTCGAGGCTGCTTATATATTCTTACATGGAGAATGGCAGCTTAGACGATTGGCTTCACAACAGGGATGATGATGCTAGCTCATTTATTGACTGGCCAACCAGGCTCAAGATTGCCCAAGGAGCAAGCCTAGGTATTTGTTACATCCATGACATTTGCAAGCCTCATATTGTCCACCGTGACATCAAATCCAGCAATATCCTGCTCGACAAAGAATTCAAAGCTTATATTGCAGATTTTGGACTATCAAGGTTGATCCTTCCCAGCAAAACTCATGTCACGACCGAGCTTGTTGGCACCCTGGGTTACATCCCCCCTGAGTATGGGCAATCATGGATTGCTACATTGAGAGGCGACATATACAGTTTCGGAGTCGTCCTGCTTGAGCTTCTCACGGGAAGACAGCCTGTTCCTTTACTGTCTACATCAAAGGAACTTGTCCCATGGGTACAGGAGATGAGATCAGTGGGAAAACAGATCGAGGTCCTGGATCCAACAGTTCAAGGAATGGGGTATGATGAGCAAATGCTAAAGGTGCTTGAAACTGCCTGCAAGTGTGTCAACTATAATCCTTTGATGAGGCCAACTATCACGGAAGTAGTTGCTAGTCTGGACAGTATAGACGCTGACTGAAACACATAACATGATAGATAATTTTGTACTTTCACCCAACAGATTTGATGTAATTTCACTAGAATTAGTACTTCTGACTGACCTGTCTTATAGTTCGTTCTGCACAGCTTGTGACAGACTACTACCATTTCAGGGCATTGAGTGCTGAAAGAATTCGTCTTGCTTTGATCCTTTACTTGTTTCTCGAAACACTATTTACGCTCAAGTTGTACAGGCATGACAAAAGGTAGAGATAAAGTCAAAAATGTTAGAAAGATACCAAGATATTCTGCTATAAGCAGTTTGTTTCCGATCATCAATGTGTTACAGAAAAGATTAACCATGTCAGCACAACTAACCATGTTGGTTGTGAAATTCTGCTAACCAAGATATTCAGTTAAGTTGGTTATGAAATGCGTTGACAAAATACCAGCACAAATGCTAGGGGCTAGCATGGAGTTGAAAGAGAAGACATCACAACTAACCATTGTCGAAGGAGGCAGTCTTGCGCGCGTGAAGAGAACGCGGCATTTTCGGCACGCACTCACGAAGCATGGCCCCTCAGTCGCCTGGACAACGTGCCCACCTCCACGAGATCTTCGACGGCCGCATTCGCCGCCCGACCGGGACTGGACAGCCTCTCGAGCATTTCGCCGAACACCCTGAGCGCGGCGCCTCCAACAGCGAAGCGGCTCCGTTCCACTTCCACCAGGACAACCCCTCCCCTGGCATTGCTTCGAACAGTCGAAGGGCGTCTCCGTAGCTCGGCGGCGGGCTTCCGGTAGCACGGGGCCCGGAGGAGGAGCAACCGCGGCGGCGCCGCGGGCGGTGGCGGAAGCCAGGAGAGAACACGGAACAGCCGGTCGCCTCCCAGGCATGCCGCTAGTCTGGTGAAGAATCGAAGCTTTTGGGCTCGTGTTGGGCCCGAAGAGAAACGACCACACAAGGCCCAAGTATTCGAGCCCAACTGAATTTCATAGTATGCTTGCTTTTTTTTATAAAGATAATGGAATAGAATTATGACCTTTACTCAACGAGCTACTACCAATTATTACATAAATTCGTGCAAATCTACGCACATCATCAAGTATTAAAAAATACACCCAAATTATTATGCTTGCTGGCTTTATTGTCCATACGTTGCAACAAAATTTTAATTAAAGAAAATTATAAAGAACATAGATAATCTTTGCAAAAATTGAATTATGATCGCATAGATAGATTTGGTAAATGATAGTATATAACCTTTGCGCGTAGAACGATTGGAATCACACTTCATATATAACTAAATGAAAAAAATTAAAAATACCTCTTGTGCAAATTGGAATTAGAAACAGGAAAAAATATCTTTGTTGCTCCGGGCAGGATATTCCATAGACATTGTCTACACCGATGAGGCTCCTCTTACACATATGTTAGAGATATACTTCTCACCTATGAGCTCATGAGGATAGGTCCCACCTATCAGTGACTCCCGTCCATCTGACCCATCAGATGAGCTGCTTCCAGTCTACACAAGATTATGTGTGATCAGCCAGCATCCCCTGTGGCGTCCCAAATCCCGATGCAACTATGCAGTGATCAGCCAGCTGACTACAAGCACTTCCAAAATTCAGATGGCAGCCACAAAGCGTCATAATAGTCCATGCCTCCATCTCCATGGTCAACAATCATACAACGGCGAAGCCTGGAGGTTGGAAAACAGCTGAAAACGTGTGGAGCAAATAAGCCACAACCAACGCGCACGCTTGATAGCAGAAAGTAAACGCCTTGGCCTTGGCCCTTGCGTGATCATGTTAACAACGATAATAATAATACTTCATCTATTTTATATTATAAATCGCTTGAATTTTTTTCTTGTTAAACTTTTCTAAGTTAATCAAGTTTATAAAAAAATATATTGGTATTTTAATTAAAACAAACATATTATCAAAATGTATTCGATGTTATATTAAATAAAATTAATTTAACATTTTAGATGTTATTATTTTGGATAAATTTAATTAAACTTAATAAAATTTGATTAGAAAAAAATCAAACGATTTATAATATGAAACGAGGGAGTAGTAAGGAGAGAGCCACCAGATTACCCACCAATCAGTCGTGTTTGTTGGTGTCCAAAGCATGTGCCGCACCACGACCGCCACGCCGATGATTGCTCTAGATCCATATGCAACCCTCCGAATGATATGCTTCGCATGTACTACCTGCAAAGCTGACCTTGCAAATCTTCACCAGCTGTGTTTCTTGATCTTTCTCACAGACACGAGCCTTTCCCTCTTAACCAAAAGATGAACATTTTTTTCCGCATCAGTGGCAAGCAAACAGGTTTCATGGGGGCAGCTGGTAAGAGAAGTGATGTCAGATTGAGTGAATTAATCCATGCTGTAACAATGTCAACGTGACAAGGATTAAAATAAAAAATGGTCCAAACAAAAGGAAATAACTTGCACGGTCAGGGGAGGTCGGCCACTTGATGTTTCAATAGTACTCGCTAGTGAGACGTCATACCGAAGAAGATAGGCGAAATTGGATGCTATTAGAACCATATTTTGCCAAGAAGACATTATGGCAGTATCTGTAAAGTCCTAATGAATTTACATAGGTTATCACCTAATCTTTGACATGTATTTGTTTTTTTATGATTACGACTAGTAGGCCAGAACAAAACGGAAGCAAAGGGCGGCTTCTCTCTTCCTCCTCATGCTCTTCATTGATTAGTCCTGTCCAGTCAGGAACAAAGCTCAGCATCATCAGGTTTTCCATGCTAGTTCCACCACAAAAGCATGCAGCCACTTCATTACAAGAAACACAGCAACAAATTGCCCATACCTGTTCTTACCCTTGCCCTGGTGCTGCTGCTCAACTTCGCCTCTCTCACCAGTTCATGCACAGAACAGGACAGGAGCTCCCTCCTCAAGTTCGTCAGGGAGCTCACCCAGGATGGCGGCCTCACTGCGTCATGGCAGGATGGTACAGATTGCTGCAAATGGGATGGGATCACCTGCAGCCAAGATATGACGGTCACCGATGTTTCCCTGGCCTCCAGGAGCCTCCAGGGACACATCTCACCGTCTCTTGGCAACCTCAATGGATTGCTCCGGCTCAATCTCTCCCACAACATGCTATCTGGTGCCCTACCACAAGAATTGGTGTCTTCCAGCAGTATCATCGTCGTTGATGTCAGCTTTAACAGCCTGAATGGAGGTCTCAACGAGTTGCCATCTTCAACCCCTATCAGGCCACTGCAGGTACTCAACATCTCAAGTAATTTATTTACAGGGCAGTTTCCATCTTCCATATGGGATGTGATGAAAAATCTGGTCGCCCTCAATGTCAGCAGTAACAAGTTTACTGGGCAGATACCAACTGGTTTTTGTGACAGCTCGCGAAATTTATCTGTGCTTGAACTATGTTACAACCAATTCAGTGGCAGCATCCCCTCCGGACTTGGTAATTGCTCCATGCTCAAAGTGCTCAAGGCTGGCCACAACAACCTCAGTGGACAACTCCCAGATGAACTCTTCAATGTTGTCTTATTGGAGTACTTATCTTTTCCTAACAATAATTTGCATGGGGAAATTGATGGTACACACATAGCAAAACTGAGAAATCTAGTTACTCTTGATCTTGGAGGGAACCAGCTCACTGGCAAGATTCCAGATTCTATCAGCCAACTCAAGAGATTGGAGGAGTTACATTTGGACAGCAACAAGATGTCTGGAAGGTTGCCTGGGACTCTGGGCAGTTGCACAAATCTCACAATCATCGACCTCAAGCACAATAGCTTCAGCGGAGATATTACCGGAGTCAATTTCTCCACCCTACACAATCTAAAAACTTTAGATCTTTACTTCAACAACTTCAACGGCACAATTCCAGAAAGCATCTACTCATGCAGCAATTTGATAGCTTTACGGTTATCAGCCAACCATCTCAATGGAGAGTTGTCACCAGGAATAACCAACCTCAAGCATCTTTCCTTTTTGTCACTTGGTAACAACAATCTTACTAACATCACAAATGCACTTCACATCCTTAAGAGTTGCAGGACCATTACCACCCTGCTTATTGGGCACAACTTTAGAGGAGAGGTCATGCCACAGGATGAAAGCATTGATGGTTTTCAGAATCTTCAAGTTCTTGACATAAACAGCTGCTCTTTGTCTGGGAAAATACCTCTATGGCTATCCAAGCTCACGAGCCTGGAGATGTTACTTTTAAATGGCAATCAACTAACTGGACCAATACCAGGATGGATCGACTCCTTAAACAACCTCTTCTATATAGATGTATCAGACAACAGACTTACAGAAGAAATTCCAATCACCTTGATGAGCATGCCAATGCTAAGATCAACAACAGATACAACCCATTTGGACCCCAGGGCTTTTGAGCTTCCTGTTTATAACGGTCCATCACTTCAATACCGCATGCTTACAGGCTTCCCTACATTGTTGAATTTGAGCCATAACAACTTCACAGGTGTGATTTCCCCAATTATTGGTCGGTTGCAAGTGCTTGTTGTGCTTGATTTCAGCTTCAACAATTTATCTGGGCAGATCCCACAATCGATTTGCAACCTTACAAGCCTCCAGGTTCTACATTTGTCCAATAACCGTCTAACAGGTGAAATCCCTCCTGGACTAAGCAATCTGCACTTCCTCTCAGCATTCAATATTTCTAACAATGACCTAGAAGGGCCTATTCCAACTGGAGGCCAATTTGATACATTCCCCAACTCTAGCTTCGGAGGGAACCCAAAGCTTTGTGACTCTAGGTTCATTCCCCACTGTAGTTCAGCAGAAGCAACTTCAGTGTCCAGAAAACAACACAATGAAAAAACGGTTCTCGCAATATCACTTGGTGTCTTCTTTGGAGGGATTGGCATTCTTTTGTTGTTAGGGTGTTTCTTTGCCTCACAAAGGAGCAAACACTTCATAACCAAAAATAGCAGTGACAACAATGGAGAATTAGAAGCAGCTTCATTCAACTCTGATTCAGAGCATTCATTGATAATGATGACACGAGGAAAGGGAGAAGAAATCAACCTCACATTTGCTGACATTGTGAAAGCTACAAATAACTTCGACAAGGCGCACATCATTGGGTGTGGAGGCTATGGGCTAGTCTACAAAGCTGAGTTACCAGATGGTTCCAAGATCGCCATCAAGAAGCTCAATAGCGAAATGTGTCTAACGGAAAGGGAATTCAGTGCAGAGGTTGATGCACTATCCATGGCACAGCATGCCAATCTCGTGCCCTTCTGGGGTTACTGCATCCAGGGAAACCTGAGGCTCCTCATATACTCCTTAATGGAGAATGGTAGCTTAGACGATTGGCTTCACAATAGAGATGACGATGCCAGCTCATTTCTCGACTGGCCAACCAGGCTGAAGATTGCACAGGGAGCAAGCCAGGGCCTTCATTACATCCATGACGTCTGCAAGCCTCATATCGTCCACCGTGATATCAAGTCCAGCAACATCTTACTTGACAAAGAATTCAAATCTTATATTGCAGATTTTGGGCTGTCAAGATTGGTCCTTCCCAACATAACTCATGTCACAACCGAACTAGTCGGCACTCTGGGTTACATCCCCCCTGAATATGGGCAATCATGGGTTGCTACATTGAGAGGTGATATGTACAGTTTCGGAGTGGTCCTGCTAGAGCTTCTCACGGGGAGGCGACCTGTTCCGATCTTCTCTACATCAGAGGAACTTGTCCCATGGGTACACAAGATGAGATCACAGGGAAAACAAATTGAGGTGCTGGATCCAACACTTCGAGGCACAGGGTGCAAAGAGCAAATGCTAAAGGTGCTCGAAACTGCTTGCAGGTGTGTTGACCGTAATCCTTTGAAGAGGCCAACTATCATGGAAGTTGTCACTTGTCTGGACAGTACAGACACTGACTCTCAAATATGATACTCCTAGATAATTTTGTACTTCCAATCAACAGAGTTGATGTATAGTTTCACTAGAACTAGTACTTCTGACTGGTCTTATAGTTTGTTTTGTACAGCTTGGGACAGACTAAAATCAGTTCAGCACCATTGATGTTTATGTTTTCTTTTCTTTTTTATGAAACAAGCAGAAGCTCAGCTATTTCATTGACCAGTAAAGTACAAAGCCTTCACCTCCTTCAGGTTTATTTGTTTTGCCATTAGTAATTCGTCTTCCTTTCTCTGTTTCTTGAAGCACTATTTACGCTCAAGTTGTACAGGCATGACAAAAAGTAGAAACAAGCGAGAAAATTGTTACGCTCCTTGAGTTTTTTTTACTGTTAAAGTCGAAATGGTTTCCATTGAAGTGAAGATACCAAGATATTTAGATGCTGTCAGCTGTTTGTTTCCGATCAATGCGTTCTAGAAACAAATGCAGATGGTTGTGAAATAGCACTACTACCAGCACAAATGCTAGGCACTAGCATGGAATGGAAAGCATGCAACACAACTAACCATGTCGCAGGAGGCGGACGCGCGCGCGCGTGGCATTGCGGCACGCAGTCACGCGACGCCTTTCCCTATATGGCCGCCTCCCTATGAGATCTTCGACTGCCACCGCCACCAGGTAGAAGGCAGTCGAGCATTTCGCCGAACATCCTGAGCGCGCAGCCTCATAGGGAGGCAGCTCCCTCCCCTTCCTCCAGGGTGGCCAGCGCTGGCATTACGTCGAACAATCGAAGGGCATCGCGGTTCGCGCAGCGCGGCAGAAGGCTTTCCGGTGGCACGGGCCCGGAGGAGGAGCAAGCGCTGCGCCGCGGCGTGGGGTGGCGGAAGCAAGGAGAGGAGACGGAGCCGAGAGCCCACACCACACTCGCCAGAGCCCGGAGGGAGTGGACGAGCGACGGAGAGTCTCATAGAGACGATGCGGGACAGCGCTCCCGTTGGAATAAGTTCACCGAACGTCCCTCGATGGTACGGCAGTCTATTTAAGATTCTTAACCGTAATACCAAAAATATATACCTCTAAACTATATAAAACCATCCAAATAAAGATCCTGCCGCCGGTTAGAGCTGTGGCCGTGGTCATGGTAGGGTAGGTTGCCGCCACCACCACACGCGGTGGGGAAGAGCACCACCGCCGCTGCTCGCGGTGGGGAGGTTGCTGCCGAGGCCCGCCTCTCCGTGGCGGTCGAGGTGGCGGTGGAGGCCCGCTGTTGCCGCCACCGGCCGCCTCTCCCCCATCTTCGGGGAGTCGTATCAATGGCATCGAGCGACCGGTGAAACGAGAAGAAAAGAAAGAAATAAAGATAAGAAAGAAGATATGTAGGGCCCACATCATTCTCTCACATGTGGGCCCACATACTATTTTTCTTTTGCCGACTAGGATACCACATCAGTAAAACCAAGCATCTATACTGTCTAGGATCTTTTTTTAATGGTTTTACATGGTTTGTATTGTGGTTAGGGGATCTAAGACGCACTCGACGTTCAATTAAGGGACGTCAAGTTAACTTATTCCCGCTTCCATTGACCGTCATTCCGGCCCATCGTCACCACCGTCTAGGGAGCTTGTGGATCATGTTGGCCCAACCAAATGGGGAAGATCACTCCAGGCCCACATATTCCGGCCCAACTCAAGAAAGGCAAAAAAAAAAATGTCCGAGGAATCCTACGAAAAATTATCGGGCTTGTACACACTTCATTAAAAAAATGGCTTGTTCACTTTCTTACCATTTTGAACTTTTCCAAATTTTGGTAACACCGAAGATTCGGACTAAACATACAATTATCAACACAAATTTACCAAATTTTGGTAATTCTACAAGATTATACTCTCAAAACTACTCTCAAAATTTGATATAGTATTAAACCAAACACTACCCATCATCCTACCTTACCAAAAGTTGATATTACCAATAGTAAGGTTTCCTTTTTTGGTAATGAAGTGAACAAGCCTAATTTTACTATTTTTTTTTGGTAATGCTAAAGTTTGGTAAGGTGGAATAGGGACAGGTGTGTTTCATTTTGTACCTTATTAAATCTTGGGAGTGGTTTTAAGAGTAGAAAGTTCTAGAATTACCAAAAATCAATAGGGTTGTGTCAGTAATAGTATGTTTAGTTCATTGCATTATTAAAACTAGTTGGGTGACCCGCGCAATTGCGCGGCTAGCACTCATACAAAATTATTTATTTTTTACATATGATTTTACTTAAAATTTGTTAAATATCTATCTCGTTGTCTTAGGATTTTGAAAGACCGAACTTTATTATCCGCGTGTTTCTAATTTTATTGTTTTTAAAATTCGCTTCGGTCGCTACCCCTTACTCATTTGTCAGGGCTTTATTTTTTTATCGATCTATCACTATTTCTATTCATCTTTCATGAAATCTTTAAAAATTAGATCTTTTAGTTTTTAGTTTTTAGAGTTTATTATCTTGTTAGGTTTGTTTTTATAATTTTTTTAAAGTTCCATCAAACACCGCCACTATACTCCTCTACGGCCCCTCCGCTGCCTCCTCTCTTTATTATACATTGGAATTTTAAAAATCGAACATAATTATCGTTTGGGTTCATTTTTTACTTTTTAGAAGTCCCGCTGAACTGTCAGCTGTTTTGCCACTATACTCCTCTACGTGCGACCCGCCCACTGCCTCCCCTCTTTATTGTCACTAAGATTTTAAAAATTGAACATGATTATTATTAATAGTTTGTCCATTATCCCCCCTCTTAATCGTCATTTGGATTCTATTTGGGGTTTTGTTTATATGTTTATAGTTTTTATATGTCCCATCAACTACCACCACTTTACTCCTTTACTTATTGTCATTTGATATCATTGTGTTCTAGATAAATTATTATTTTCAAAAATCCATATTTTTCATTTTAATATTTTTTATTTGTAAATTGTATTCCTACTTGAACTCTTATAATAACTTTTATATTTTCGAAATTTATTTTATTTGTTATTCCGAATTTTAATTAATCTCATCATATGTTGTAGATTGTATATTCTTTCAATAGTTTTTATTTTTCTATTACAAATTTTAGTTATTTATTAATTGTATTTCTAGTTAAACTCTTATTTTTGTTTTTCTATTTTCTGAATTTATTTTATTTTTTATTTCGAATTTTAATTAGTCTTGTGTTGTGTTATAGATGGATTAATTGTTATTTCAATATTTCTTTTTATTATGAATTTTATTTATTTCAAAATTGTATTCCTACTTGAACTCTTTTTTTTCTTTCCTAATTTCAGAAGTTTATTTATTTTTTATTCCGAATTTTAATTAATCACGTATTAAGTTCTTATATGGACTCCTCTTTTAATATTGCTTATTTTTATTTTCGAATTTCAGTTATTTTTTAGATTGTATTTTTACTTGGACTCTTATTTTTTTCGATTAGTGTGGGAATTTGTAGCCTCCACAGTGAACGTGGTATTTTCGGTATTTTCTTTTCGAACCGTCTATTTGACATTATCAAAATTTAGAAAAGTAGAAAATGGTAAGAAAGTTAACTTCATGGGGCTCCTAGCAACCTCGATCCAAGCAGCATTATTTGTAGGGATCCTACTAAGGACCACTTTAAGGCTGTTTTGGAACGCATGAGTAAAAACACACAGCAGCATAGGAAACAAAGAAATAAGGGTGGTATAATACCAACTTGATCCTAAAGAATGTCAAAACACAAGAATTGTCCAGTCATACTGTTTGGATGCTTCACAAGAAATCAATTTAAGATTTTGGAGGAAGAGTGATACAAAGATGTCCAAGAGATTTAAGCTCGTGCTAAATTTCCTCTGAAATTCCTACAAATTAGGTCTTTCCATATGAATTTCAAAGGGCTCATTCCTTTGTTCTAAAGGAGGACATAGAGAATTTCCCCAAATAAATTCATACAAATTTCCTCAAAATATTCTTTGTTCCAAAGGAGCCCTAAAGCAAGAATGCACAGTAGTCTAAGGGCTCACGAGCAAAATTTTGCTACTTATATAATCGATCGCACGCGCGACTTGATCCGAGCCGTCGAAACGAGACCAGACGGCCACCGATGGGTCAAGGCGACCGTTAACCGCTCCGCTCCCATTCTCCAAGAAAGAATCGCACCTCCACGGCGGCTGCTGCCGGCAGAGGGCGAAGCCTTCGCCGGCGGCGGCGGCGGCGGAATACGACGTAGATGCAGAGAAGGTAGCTGACAATTGATCAAAGATTCAAAGCCCAGTAAGTCAGTTTATAATCTCATCTCAAAGAAACAAAAAAGGACATAACGGATCGTCAGAGTAAATTAATCATCCATTCGTCCATCACATGCTTAGGACTTTACGCTCATGCTCCATTGTTTTGCTTATCTTACATCTATTCTTATCGCTTATTAGCAAAGAAAAAGTAACTTATACTTAGTAGCAAAGGAAAGATAATTTATAGGTAAAACTTTTATATATGTTCCTTAGTGATACAAAAGAAAATACTATAAAATAAACCATGATAAAAAATCCCACAAAATCAACTTTAAAATTAAAGTTAAGTTTTAAAATTTAAATTTTAGCTTATAAATATAAGCATAAGTGAAACAATGTTTACCTATATTATAGACTAGTGGAAAGCGGAAAACAACTGCAAGCGTATGGAGCAAATAAACCAAAGCGCACGCTTGATAACAATAGAGTCAGCAAGTAAACGGTCAAGATTCAAGCCGAAGAAGGGAGCACCAGTTTTGGTCCCTCCACTCACCAGTTGTTCTTTGTTGTTGTACGCACCATGACCGCGACGCCGATGCATGATGATTGCTGTAAATCATATGCACTTCTTGGAATGATGCTTTAATTCCATGTAGTGCTATCTCTCCAATTTACAAATCTACAGCAATTTTTTTGTTCCTTCGCAAATGCAGGGCATTTTCCTGTTGAACAAAGGTGCTGCAGAATCCTTCAGTTCAATCGTTGTGTCAAAATTTTGTCCGAAATAATAGCAAGCGAAGAGCCGAAGAGGTCCACGGTGAAGCTGGTAAGAGAAGTCATGCATGATCAAGTAAATTAAGGCATGTTGTAACAATGTCAATGTGATAAGGTTAAAAGTTAAGAATGGCTGAGAAAGAGAATAACTTACATTCACCAAGATCGAGCAATTGACTTTCCAACAGATTATAACTGGCAGCCGCTACTGGAAAGCCATAGTGTGAAGAATAAAGCTGCATTCACAGTTTTTGTAAGGTCCTAAATCTTAATGAGTACCTATATGATATAGCATCAAACCATTGACCAGTATTTATTTGTGATACTGTTTCTTGGTATAACCATCTGATGCATTCCCCAGTCAAAGAAGGCCAAAATAAAATGGAGCCTGTAGACGCTTCTTTCTTCCTCCTGATTCTCTTTCTTGATATGACCATCTAATGCTTTCCCCAGCGAAGATACAAACTCAGCATTCAGGTTTCCGTGCTAGATTCACAAATCACAAGAAAACCATGCACCAACTTCATTCTCCGTACAAGGCACATAGAAACAAATTTCCCATACCTGTTCTTACCCTTGCCCTGGTGGTGCTGATCGACTTCGCCTCCCTCACCAGTTCATGTACAGAGCAGGACAGGAGCTCCCTCCTCAAGTTCGTCAGGGAGCTCACCCAGGATGGCGGCCTCACTGCGTCATGGCAGGATGGTACAGATTGCTGCAAATGGGATGGGATCACCTGCAGCCAAGATAGCACGGTCACCGATGTTTCCCTGGCCTCTAGGAGCCTCCAGGGACACATCTCACCGTCTCTTGGCAACCTCAATGGATTGCTGCGCCTCAACCTGTCTCATAACCTGCTGTCTGGTGCCCTACCACAAGAATTGGTGTCTTCCAGCAGTCTCATCGTCATTGACGTCAGCTTTAACCACCTGGATGGAGATCTCGACGAGTTGCCATCTTCAACACCTGCAAGGCCACTGCAGGTACTGAATATCTCAAGTAATTTGTTAGCAGGGCAGTTTCCATCATCCACATGGATAGTGATGAAAAACCTGGTCGCACTCAATGTCAGTAACAACAGCTTTAGTGGGCTTATACCAGCTAATTTCTGCACCAACTCGCCATACTTATCAGTGCTTGAACTCAGTTATAACCAATTCAGTGGGAGCATTCCCCCTGGACTTGGAAGTTGCTCCAGGCTAAGAGTCCTCAAGGCTGGTCACAACAACCTTAGTGGGACTCTCCCAGATGAACTCTTCAATGCTACCTCGTTAGAGTGCCTCTCTTTCCCAAGCAATGATTTTCAAGGGACACTTGAATGGGCAAATGTTGTCAAACTCGGTAAGCTGGATACCCTTGACCTCGGAGAGAACAACTTCAGTGGTAACATTCCAGAGTCTATAGGTCAGCTCAAGAGATTGAAGGAACTTCATTTGAACAACAACAAAATGTTTGGGAGCATACCATCAACCTTGAGCAACTGCACAAGTCTGAAAATCATCGACCTCAAAAACAACAATTTCAGTGGAGACCTCATCAGTGTCAATTTCTCCAACCTCCCCAGTCTACAAACTTTAGATCTTCGGCAGAACAACTTCAGTGGTAAAATTCCAGAAACAATATACTCATGCAGCAACCTAACTGCCCTGCGGCTATCTTTGAATAAGTTCCACGGCCAGTTATCAAAGGGACTGGGCAATCTGAAATCCCTCTCCTTCCTGTCACTCGCAGAAAACCGTCTTACAAACATAACAAATGCACTTCAGATATTAAGCAGCTCCAGCAACCTCACCACCCTTCTTATTGGCCACAATTTCATGAATGAGAGAATGCCCGATGGTAGTATTGACGGTTTTGAGAATCTTCAGGTTCTATCCCTAAGTGAATGCTCATTATCAGGAAAAATACCTCGATGGCTATCAAAACTCTCCAGGTTGGAGATGCTAGAGTTAGACAAGAATCAACTAACTGGATCTATACCAGATTGGATCAGCAGCCTAAACTTCCTCTTCTATCTAGACATATCAAATAACAATCTGACAGGACAAATTCCGATGGCCTTATTACAGATGCCAATGCTAAGGTCAGATAGAGCTGCAGCACAGTTGGACCGTAGAGCATTTCAATTACCCATATATACAGATGCATCACTACTTCAATACCGCAAGGCCAGTGCTTTTCCCAAAGTGCTGAATCTAGGCAACAATGAATTCACTGGTTTGATCCCTGCGGAGATTAGTCAGTTAAAAGCGCTTCTTTCACTGAATTTGAGCTTTAACAAATTATATGGAGATATCCCCCAGTCGATCTGCAACCTCACAAATCTGCTTGTGCTGGATTTGTCAAGCAACAATCTAACTGGTACGATCCCAGCTGCACTGAACAATTTAAATTTCCTTTCCAAATTCAACATCTCGTACAATGACCTAGAAGGGCCTATCCCAACTGGCGGTCAGCTTGGTACATTCACAAATTCTAGCTTTTATGGCAATCCAAAGCTGTGTGGTCCTATGCTTGTACACCATTGCAGTTCTGCTGATGGACATTTGGTATCAAAGAAACAACAAAACAAGAAGGCCATACTTGCAAATTTTTTTGGTGTCTTCTTTGGAGCCATTGTCATTTTTATGTTATCAGGGTATCTCCTTTGGTCGATCAGGGGTATGAGTTTCATGACCAAAAATAGGTGCAACAATGATTACACGGAAGCATTATCATCCAAGACCAGTTCAGAGCATTTGTTAGTAATGTTGCAGCAAGGCAAGGAAGCAGAAGACAAGCTCACATTCACTGGCATTGTGGAAGCTACAAATAATTTTAACCGGGAGCACATCATTGGATGCGGAGGTTATGGATTAGTCTACAAGGCAGAGTTACCTGATGGCTCAAAAATTGCCATAAAGAAGCTCAATGGTGAAATGTGCCTAACGGAAAGGGAGTTCAGTGCAGAGGTTGAAACGCTCTCCATCGCACAACATGACAATCTTGTGCCACTCTTGGGTTACTGTATCCAGGGAAACTCGAGGCTCCTCATATATTCTTACATGGAGAATGGAAGTCTGGATGATTGGCTTCATAACAATGACGATGATACCAACACAATTCTAGATTGGCCAAGACGGCTCAAAATAGCAAAAGGAGCAAGCCACGGCCTTTCTTACATCCACAATATCTGCAAGCCTCGTATTGTCCACCGTGACATCAAATCTAGCAACATCCTTCTCGACAAAGAACTCAAAGCTTATATTGCAGACTTTGGATTATCACGATTGATCCTTCCAAACAAAACTCATGTCACAACCGAGCTAGTTGGCACTCTCGGTTACATCCCCCCTGAGTATGGGCAAGCATGGGTCGCCACGTTGCAAGGCGATGTTTACAGTTTCGGAGTGGTCCTGCTTGAGCTTCTCACTGGGAGGCGGCCTGTTCCAATACTATCTACCTCAAAGGAACTTGTCCCATGGGTACAGGACATGGTATCAGAGGGAAAGCAGATTGAGGTGCTGGATTCAACATTTCAAGGCACAGGGTGTGAAGAGCAAATGCTAAAGGTCCTTGAAACTGCTTGCAAATGTGTCAACGGTAATCCTTTGATGAGGCCAACTATGATGGACGTAGTAGCCAGTCTGGACTCCATAGACCCAGACCCAAAGATACAATAATATGATGGATAATCTTGCACTTTCAGTGAACAGAGTTGATCCCGTTTCACTAGAACTAGTATTTGATTGCTCTTATAGTTATGTGCAGCTTGTGACAGGCTAGTGTCATTTTGAGGCATTGTCGTTTTCACTGTACTTGTTTTTACATTAGAAAGTGGATAAGTTATGTGTTATCATTTCCCCGTTTATTAAACACTGTTCATACTCAAGCTGCACAGGCATAACAAAAGGTCAAAACAAGTGAGGAAATTGTTATGTTCCTTGAGTTTTTCAATTCGAAAATCAAAATGGTTCCCATTCAAGTGAAGATAATAGGTATTTTCGGCTGTGTAGACAGTTGGCTGCGAAATGCGTGGATAAAATACCAGCACAAATGCTAGGCACTAGTATGGACTATGGAGTGGTAAGAGAATGCAAAACAACTAACCATCTCGAAGGCGGCGGACGTGAAGAGAGCGTGGCATTGCGAAACGCACTCAATGGGGTGTCACCCCATCCGGCGCCTGACATATGTGCCCGTCCCCAAGAGCTCCTCGACGGCCACGCTCGCCGTCGTCCGGTACAAGTCACTGGAGCATCTCGCCGAACACCTTGAGTGCGCCACCTCACAGGGAAGGGAAGCGGCTCCCATAACCATCCCACCAGGTCAGCCCTGGCATTGCCGTCGAACAGTGTAAGGGAATCGCGGGCGAGCGGCAGCGGTCCGGGAGGAGCAATCCCGCCGCCGCCGCCGTCGCCGCCGCCGCCGTCGCCGGCGGCGGCCGGCGCGGCGGCCGCGGTGACCTCCCCCGCCGGGCGCCGCTAGTCTGTGATGAGAACGAAAAGATTGCGTCTCGTGTTGGGCCCAAATGGAAACGACCACCTCGACTACTGGAGGCCCACGTAGTCCGGTCCAACTTGGGAAGGGCATACAAAGAAGGACAAAAGTAGTAGTGGAGAGAACTTCGAGGGCTTCCACGTAAAATTCCCATGAATCTCCAGCGATCGTTCGATCCAAACCGTCCACGGTCGATCGAACGGTTAATATAAGTGGGGCTTAGGGTGCCTCGTGCGTCACAATTGATTGCTCCGTATTAATCTACTACCTATATTTTGGTTCTTGTCCCAAAGTAAAACTTTTTAAAATTTAATTAAGTTTATAAAAAAATGTAAGTAATATATAGAATGCCAAATTAATTTTATTAACCTTGAACATATTTTTATGATATACTCCCTCTGTTTTATATTGTAAGTGGTTTTGACTTTATTTTTTAAGTCAAACTTCTTCAGATTTATTCAAAAATTTAGCAACATCTATAACGCCAAACTTCTTTATATATACAAAAATTTAGCAACATATAATATTAAATTAGTTTAATTAAATATAATATTGAATATTTTTTTGATAATATATTTATTTTATGTTGAAAATGTTGCTATATTTTTTTAAATCTTGGTCAAACTTTGATGAGAAAAAAATCAAAATAAATATGATGATGAAGTGGAGATAGTAATTGTTTGGGTTTTTTTTATAAACTTGGTTAAATTCAATTAAGTTTAATTTAAAAGAAAATCAAAACATCCAACGTTCTTACTGAAACGTTGGGAGTAATCTAACCCATCCATTGCATAATTTTAACTGTGGTGTTCGTCATTTCAGCGGAGATGAGGCAAAGGCAGCTTCTCCAAATTCCCGAATCTAAAAATTTTGGATGTTTACATGAACAATTTCAGATTTTCAGTGGCATAGTCCCATAATACATCTACTCATATATAGCAATTTGACTGTACTGCAGCAATTGTCCAACCATTTCCGTGGCCACATGTTATCAGTACTTGGCATTCTAAAATTCTGAACATTTTGTTGAAACGCAGCAACCTGAACTTCTAGAGTTACCTGTCTGACTAACAATTCTTGGACATATAGGAAAAGAGCTCTCTAGACGCTTAAGAACTTCAGGACCATTACCACAGGATGAAACCGTTGATAATTGATTGGTCAAAAACTAGCTGTACCCCCTTTTTTTGCGTGGAAAAAAGACTAGCTGTAGCTTTGGCGTCTCTAAATGACACAATTATAATCAACTGACACAATGCTCATCAACAAATAACATTTAACTTACATTATTGGATCAAAGAACAGACAGAGACAGCAAATCAATTAGCCAGTGTTAATAATTTATAAGTGGAGCAGAGGCCACAGAGAACCAAGTGGGGATGACCAACACTGACCACAGTAGCACAAACAATTACTGCAATATCTGAAAAGACTGTCAGGGTAAAGTTGGTGAACAGAACACATGTCATATGATATAATATCATCTCATATCATCATGTAAACCAAAACAATTGTTTAATACCAATTGAACAATCACATAATCGAGGGAGGATGCCAATTGCAAAAGCAAACAACAATTTTTTGTACAAAAAGGTTGGGCACTTGGCCATTTTTAATAAAATTTTGTGGCAGGCAGCTCCAACCGAAACGTGCTGGTATCTGGTGTGAACCAGGAAGCTGCACCTGCTGTGGCGCACTGGCAATTGTGCACATCATCAACAGTGTGGATGTGTGGCCACTGCCTCTAATTCTTGACCCAATCCTCCTTTCCATATGGTGAATACGACTGCAACATAAGCAGCTTGCTTTGTTTTCTTCTTCCTCCTCCTCCAATCATCAGGTCCATTTCATTTGTACCACCAATCAGAATCAAGTATAGGTATCATCAGGTTTTCATGCTAGCTTTGCCATTTGCCAGGAAGCCATGCAGAAGCAGCAGCAACTCCATTCCTCATGCAGGAAGTGCAGCAATGGAGTTGCCATAGATTTCCTTGGGATCAATCTTACTTTTGCAGTGTTGCTATTGCTCTCTTTGGTCTCTCCCACCAGCTCATGCACAGAGCAGGAGAAGAGCTCCCTCCTCCAGTTCCTCTCCAGCCTCTCTGAGGATGGTGGTCTCGCGATGTCATGGCGGAATGCCACAGACTGCTGCTCATGGGAAGGGGTCACCTGCAGTGCAGATCGGACGGTTACTGATGTCTCGCTGGCTTCCAAGGGCCTCAAGGGGCGTATCTCGCCGTCCCTTGGCAACCTCACCAGCCTGCTGCGCCTCAACCTATCCCACAACTCGCTGTACGGTGGCTTGCCGCTGGAGTTGATGGTGTCCAGCAGCATCACTATCCTTGACGTCAGCTTCAACCTCCTCGAGGGAGAGATACATGAGCTGCCGTCTTCCACCCCGGTCCGGCCTCTCCAGGTACTGAACATCTCGAGCAACTCGTTTACAGGACAGTTTCCATCTGCCACATGGGAGATGATGAAGAATCTGGTTATGCTGAATGCCAGCAACAACAGCTTCACGGGACAGATACCGAGTAATTTCTGCAGAAGCTCACCATCCCTTACAGTGCTTGCACTCTGTTATAATTATCTCAGCGGCAGCATCCCACCTGGATTTGGTAATTGCTTGAAGCTCAGAGTGCTCAAAGCTGGTCACAATAACCTCAGCGGGAATCTCCCGGGTGATCTCTTCAATGCTACCTCATTGGAGTACCTCTCTTTCCCAAACAATGAGTTGAATGGAGTAATTAATGGTACACTCATAGTGAACCTCAGAAATCTGTCAACTCTTGATCTTGAGGGGAATAACATTAGTGGAAGGATTCCAGACTCTATAGGCCAGCTCAAGAAACTGCAAGATCTTCATTTGGGTGATAATAACATGTTTGGGGAGCTTCCATCAGCCCTAAGCAACTGCACACATCTCATAACGATTAACCTCAAGAGAAACAACTTCAGTGGCAATCTTAGCAATGTGAACTTCTCCAACCTGTCCAATCTAAAAACTTTAGATCTCTTGGACAACAAATTTGAAGGTAAAGTTCCAGAAAGCATTTACTCTTGCACCAATCTTGTCGCACTCCGGTTATCTAGTAACAATTTACAAGGTCAGCTTTCGCCAAAAATAAGCAATTTGAAGTCCCTTACTTTCTTATCGGTTGGTTGCAACAACTTGACAAATATCACAAACATGCTATGGATCCTCAAGGATTCTAGGAACCTCACCACCCTTCTTATCGGGACCAACTTCTATGGCGAAGCCATGCCAGAAGATAACTCAATTGATGGTTTTCAGAACCTTAAGGTTCTTTCCATAGCTAATTGCTCATTGTCTGGAAATATACCTTTATGGCTGTCGAAGCTAGAAAATTTGGAGATGTTATTTTTGCCAGATAATCGACTCAGTGGATCTATACCTCCTTGGATCAAAAGCCTAGAGTCACTGTTCCATATAGACCTATCAAATAACAGTCTTATAGGAAGGATTCCAGCTTCTTTAATGGAGATGCCAATGCTAATAACAAAGAAGAGTACCACCCGTTTGGATCCAAGGGTATTTGAGCTACCTATATATAGAACTCCAACCAGCTTTCAATACCGGATAACCAGTGCTTTCCCAAAAGTGCTGAATCTAAGCAATAATAACTTCAGTGGTGTGATCCCTCAAGACATCGGTCAGTTGAAATCACTCGATATCCTCAGTTTAAGTTCGAATAATTTATCAGGAGAAATTCCACAGCAGCTCGGCAACCTGACAAATTTGCAGGTGCTAGACTTGTCTAGGAACCATCTCACAGGTGCAATCCCATCAGCACTGAACAACCTGCACTTCCTTTCTGCATTCAATGTTTCTTGTAATGATCTTGAAGGGCCTATTCCAAATGGAGTCCAGTTTAGTACATTCACAAATTCTAGCTTTTACGAGAACCCAAAGTTATGTGGCCATATTCTTCATCGCAGTTGTCGTTCAGAACAAGCAGCATCCACTTCCACAAAAAATCACAAGAAGAAAGCCATTTTTGCAACTGCATTCGGTGTCTTCTTTGGAGGAATTGTTGTTCTTCTATTTATGGCATATCTTCTTGCCACTGTAAAGGGTACAGATTGCATAACCAACAACAGGAGTAGTGAGTATGCAGATGTAGACAGAACTCCGCACAAGTCTGATTCAGAGCAATCATTAGTTATGGTATCAAAAAACAAGGGAGATAAAAACAAGCTCACGTTTACTGACGTTGTGAAGGCTACAAATAACTTCGACAAGGAGAATATTATTGGGTGTGGAGGCTACGGGCTAGTATACAAGGCCGATTTACCTGATGGCACCAAGCTGGCCATCAAGAAGCTTTTTGGTGAGATGTGCCTGATGGAAAGAGAATTCACTGCAGAGGTTGAAGCACTTTCTATGGCACAGCATGACAATCTTGTACCACTGTGGGGTTACTGCATACAGGGAAATTCAAGGCTCCTTATATATTCTTATATGGAGAACGGGAGCCTAGACGACTGGCTTCACAACAGGGACGATGATGCGAGTACATTTCTTGACTGGCCGAAGCGGCTCAAAATTGCCCAAGGAGCAGGCCGGGGACTTTCTTATATCCATGATGCCTGCAAGCCACATATCATCCACCGTGATATCAAGTCCAGCAATATCTTACTTGACAAAGAATTTAAAGCTTATGTTGCTGATTTCGGGCTATCAAGATTAATCCTTGCCAACAAAACACATGTCACTACGGAGCTAGTTGGTACTCTGGGCTACATCCCACCTGAATATGGACAAGGATGGGTTGCTACTTTGAAAGGCGATATTTACAGCTTTGGAGTTGTCCTGCTTGAACTGCTCACAGGAAGACGACCTGTCCATATCTTGTCTTCATCCAAAGAACTTGTCAAGTGGGTACAGGAGATGAAATCAGAAGGGAATCAGATTGAGGTCCTGGATCCAATACTGCGAGGCACAGGATATGATGAGCAAATGCTGAAGGTGCTAGAAACTGCTTGCAAGTGTGTCAACTGTAATCCTTTCATGAGGCCGACTATAAAGGAAGTAGTCTCCTGCTTGGACAGTATAGACGCCAAACTGCAGATGCAAAATTCAGTCAAAACTTAAGATAGAATGCAGTTATACAGGATTGTCTTGTATACCAGTGCACATAGTACATGTAATTTGCAAGAACGACTACTCCAGTCTAATCCTTTGTACAGCTTTTTGACAGATTCATTTCTCCCTTTATCAGAGTAAAAGGTATACCATGATGAAAAAAAAATATCTAAGAGGTTATGAGCACACATCGTCCATCCTCAGAATGTTCCTTGCGGATCTCGAATAAATTTGAATTCGAGGTGGGCTAGTTTTCACGATCCCATTTACTATTCAAAGCCAGAAATACTACAAAACGGTATATTGTTCCAACAGAATAACTGATGTCGGCATGATACTTACGGAGTATCATGCTGACATCATGCTAGTACATAGGTATCATATTTGGTACCTACGAGGTATTATGTGCAGTACTTATAGGGTATTATACTGATGTCATGTTATTTCGTTGGAACGGTATACCGTTACGTAATCTCCCTCGTTCAAAAAATAACTCCTCAAATATGAATCAAAGTGCAGAATAACATGTTAGTAAATTGCACGGGCCAGGGGCACAATGTCCTCTCCCAAAGGTACAGAGAATAGATATGAAACATACCACGCAAACTCGGCAATTTGACGGTGTAAAAAGTGGACGCTTCTTCGATTGTGTGCAAAGAAAAAAAAAGAACATTTCTTTCTGAAAAAAAAGGAAACAGTGGCAATAGAGGATTAAAAGAATGCATCACAATTTTCACCACAATGTCAGCGCATAAATGCCGAAACAAGAATACGCATTTAACAGAGGGCTAACTAACAGGGTATGAATCGAGGCACCAAAATCATCAGCACATTTTAGGGCAGGAACCGGTACCCTAAACCCACTCCCCTTTGCAACGACAACCTCTGGTCGTTCAACGTTTGCGACGAATCTCAACCGGAGGAGCATGCTTGCACAAGCATCGCCACCCAACCCCGAACCCTAAAAAAAGAACACCCTAGACCCCACACCGCAGAGCAATAAAGCAAGCCAAATCCTCACATGACGAACGAACAGAGAGGCGAACGCGCAGAGAGTAAGTAAACTGACCTTAGCCTCGGTTGTCCGGCGATCTCCGTACTGCTGCTCGGGAGAGGGACCATGACGCCGCCGCCGCTCGCCGTCTCCGGAGCTGAGGGAGATGACTCCAATTTTGGGAGCAACACGTGTGCAATTCTGCACGGGTGAGCATCAACCCGTCCTGGGCCCATCGTCCAGTGGGCCAAAGATACTCCCAGTGAAGGAATAAGTTCATCGGAGGTCCCTCAAATTGACATCGAGATTTTTTAAGGTCCCTAAACTAGAATACCAGAAATGTGTACCCCTAAAATTACTAAATACATCCGACGAAGGTCCCTCGGCAGTATTGACTCAGTTTTTGCCCGGATCTGCTGACGTGTCGCGCTGTGGGACCCACTGGTCAGTCCGCCGTTGGGCAGTTAATAGACGGGGTTAACGGAGTGGAGCGCAGCTAGCGATACCTCCATTCTCTCTCCTTTGCTCGAACCCTAGCTGAGCGGCGACCAGGAGGCGACTTGAAGGCGACGGCGGGTTGGTCGGCGGCGGCGAGCTGGCCGTGGCGCCGGCGACAGGCATCGTTTTCGTCGAAACGCGCGGCGGATTCCACCCCGGTTAGTACCTTTTTGGCTCGACATTGCGTGCTATTGTAGCTGGTACTGTGTTGATTTTGGGGGAAGATTTTAAAATGTGGTAGATTCGTTTTTTGTCTGGGATTCGGTGTAGAGGTCAAGTAGTATATTATCCCATATGCACTAGGTGTAGTAATGCTTTTGTATGCCCATGTGAGTCTATGTGGGTTAGTGTTGGGGTGGTCCTTTTTTAATCGGTGTTAGGTGTTAACTAGGTGTTAGGGATCTGGATGTAGTGTAGTTGTAAGGGTACAGTAGTAAAGTGCTTATTTTTTAAATTTTTCAGAGCTGGCAGCATGGATCCCTTGGGCACTCTAGTAGTTAGGTTCCATTTCAATGGGGAATTTGTCAATAGAGGGAGACAGAAGTTGTATTGTGGGGGGAGAGAAGCAATGTCATACATAGACAGGGATAAAGTGTCATTACCTGAACTTTTTGGACACCTAAAAGATCACTGCAAATTTGTAGATGGGACTTTACTGCATTGGTTATTTCCTGGGGAAGAATTAGGGACAGGACTGCGGTTGTTGATGGATGATAAGGTGTGTGGGTTCATGTCTGACTGTATAAGTGAGGGTGGTGTGGCTGATGTGTATGCTGAGGAGCCCATTGTAATTGATGTTGATGAAGAGGAAGATAGTGATTATGAGCTGAAATGGAGTTGGATTTGGATGAAGAATCAGAGGAAGAGGGAGATGAGGACAAGGATGGGGATAGAAAGGTGAAAGTCAAAGATAAGGGCAAAACTATTGTGGACAAAGGGAAAGGCAAAGCTGTTGTGTGTGCTGGTGAAGTTAAAGCAATGGAAGTGGATAAAAGTGGTAGTGACAGGATGATTGTCATTTATAGGGAAAGGTCACCCATAAACACTGTCCTGCCTTCTGACAGTGGGGATGATAGTGATTATGTAGGAGGAGATGATTGCCCTTCTGAGGATGATGAAGAGGTTGGGGAGATAGAAAGACACTAGAAAGAGTTGAAGAGGAAGATGAGAGCTGGAAAGGTTCATGAGCTGGATGAGGTTGTGTTTGAGGGGTTTAAAAGTCAGTCAGCTAGAACTGCTGGAGGTCCAGAAGAGGGCAATGACACCCCATATGCAGATAGTGATGATGAAGACTCATATGATGAGGTTGGCAGTGATGGTGAGCTTGTCAGAAGGAAGGGCAAGTTCCCAAGGTTTAAGAAGCAGCCAGGGGTTCCTGTTTTTGAGCTAGGAATGAAGTTCAGCTCTAAGCATCAGTAAAAGATGGCCATTATAAAATATGCCCTGGCTGAAAAGAAAGTGATTAATTTTATTAAAGATGATCACAAGAGGGTGAGGGCAAAGTGTGATTGGGCTAGCTGTCCTTGGGTGTGTTTGTTGTCCAAGACTACAAGAAGTGATAGTTGGCAGGTTGCCACTTATGACAGTATGCATGCATGCCCACCAAGGAGGGATAGTAGACATGTTTCATCTGTTAGGATAGCAGAAAAATATGGCAAGTTCATAATTGCTAACCCTGGTTGGCCACTATCCCATATGAAAGCAACAATTCAAGAAGAGATGTTTGCTGATGCATCAATTTCGAAGCTTAAGAGGGCCAAAAGACTTGTGATGCAGAAGGCATTTGATGTGACAAAGGGCCAGTACCAGAAGCTTTACAATTATCAGCAAGAACTGCTTAGGACTAACCCTGATAGCACTGTGGTCATCAACAGAGTGATAGGTATTGAACCACCTGTGTTCAACAGAATTTATATTTGCCTTGATGGATGCAAGAAAGGGTTTATGGCTGGTTGCAGGAAGGTAATAGGGCTTGATGGTTGCTTTTTCAAGGGATCTACAAATGGAGAGCTATTGTGTGCTATAGGGAGGGATGCCAATAATCAGATGTACCCAATAGCTTGGGCTGTGGTTTATAAAGAGAACAATGAAGAATGGGATTGGTTCTGTGACTTGCTGTGCAGTGATCTGAAGGTTGGTGATGGAAGTGGATGGGTCTTCATCTTTGACCAACAGAAGGTAATGCTCATAAACCTCTGTTTGCTATTATTTTCTGACAATTCTGTCATTACACAATGCATGTCACTGTCAAATGCAGGGAATAATTAATGTTGTCTCTAAGTGGGCTCCTGAAGCTGAGCACAGGAACTGTGCCAGGCATATCTATGCCAATTGGAAGAGGCACTTCAATGACAAAGAGTTTCAAAAAAAATTGAGTGACTTTGCTTGCCAACTATGCTGTGATGTGTGCATGCTCTGGCAGACTGTAAGCCAGCTAAGCTATGTGGATTGTTATCATCTAAATTGAGTGACTTTGCTCAAATTATCTTTCAACAAATGAACTGACTCTTATCAATTTGTTATGCTGTAATTTATGTGCAAAGTTACCAATACTATGTCACTGCAATAGCTGATATTCAGTCAAACATATGTAATATCAGTGTCATTACTGAATAGCAATCACAATTCAGCCAACCACATTGCTTAAATTCACTTAAATTCTTAGCAAAATACAGCAAAATGCTTTCAGCTACCAGTATTTTGACTCATAGATTAACACATTGCACCTCACATCTGAACTAAAATCACAGCAAACAACACAAACGTGCATCCCAACAACATCAGTACAAGCCAAACTCTCTGTTTCTCTAGCCTATTGTTACTTGCCCTCATAGCCGCCATGTTAGCTTCATTATCAGCTGCCACAAGCCTCAATTGTGCCACTTCATTCATTGCTACCCCTAATTCTAGGCACTGCTCTTCTACCTTCGGCCTCAGTTCTTCAACACAACGTTGCATCTCATTCTTCTTCCTTCTTAGCGATAACACGGCTTCACGAAGGTCGTTCAACAACTCCCTCAAAAAACTGCTTGTTGCGGGCTCATACCAGTCAAAAAAATCACAGCCGGCGCCCTGAAAACTTTATATCCCAAATCACCCAACCATACTGCCAGCTCAAACAAAAAACAAGCAAGCAAAAGAAATCTATATCACTCACCCAATTGCGGCATCGGTAGTACCGTCGACCTGGGTTGTCCACGCTCCAGGAAATCCACCGCGCCACCTTCGCACCACACCGGCACATCACCGCCGACTGATAATCATAGGGCCCAACTCGCGTCGGGATGGGAGCACGACTGCTGGGATGCGACGACCCCGACGACCAGTCACTGCAATTACTCGCCATCGCCTAGCCTCACCTCTCCTGTCGCCCCCGTCGCCGCTGCCGCTTCCGTCGCCGCCGCTGCTTCCGCAGCCGCCGCTGCCCTAAGCTAGGGTTTCAGCTCCAACGCCTGGAAAATGTCGCGCCAACGCCTGGAAACGGCGAGGACAGAGCGTTTAACCCCGTCTATTAACTCCCCAACGGCGGACTGACCAGTGAGTCCCACAGCGCGACACGTCAGCAAAACCGGGCAAAAACCGAGTCAATACTGCCGAGGGACCTTCATCGGACGTATTTAGTACTTTTAGGGTACACATTTCTGGTATTCTAGTTTAGGGATCTTATAAAATCTCGATGTCAATTTGAGGGACCTCTGGTGAACTTATTCCCCGTAATAAAAGTACTAGGGCCTGGCTCTTTGTAACTTCTAAAGCTAACATCGGATTGGCTACTTCCTCAATTTTCATTAATACGTTTTTTAACTATCAGATGATACATTTTATAAAAATAATATATATATATATATATTACTTTAAAAATCAAATAAACTATTTTTCTATTTTTAAAGTAGTTAATACTTAATTAATTATATGATAATCATGTTTTCTATTTTACGTACGACTAATCAACTATACCAACCATCTGGAACGCGTAAAGTATAAAGTTGGCCAGGAATTGTGGGCCCATTGGCCTTTTCCTTTATTTTTTTGTCTCATTTTCTTTTCGATTTTGCTATCCTGCTGTCCAGACATTTATTTTTAAAAAAATTGGGATTAAAACTCGGGATCTACATTTAAAACGGATGCACACGGACACATTTTCTTAGAGAGAAAAGAGAACTTAAACACATGGTGATGAGACTGAATCTAAACCGCTTTGTGAAAGTGACGGACCAAAAGCTGGTATATTCTCTTCCATACAGACATTTTTCTAGTTTGGTCATTACCTGACATGCTGGGACATGCTGATAGTTCTTTACATACTCCTTTACCATAAGGGCGTTCACAGTGCATCTACGTGGCGTTCAGCTCAAGCGTGAGAAACCGAATATTCCATGCCACGTCGTCCACATACCGGGCTCCATGAGGATCGCGTAGCCAGTTTTGGTCACCCGTTCTTGGTCTGAAAAGTTATAAAAAACACAGGCGCCGCTGAGAAGAGGAGAGAGAGTGGAAGTTGCAGAGTAGATCAACGGCCGCTGAAGCCCCCTAAATCCCAGCCGCCGCCGGGGAGCGAGCTCGACCGCGCTGCCTCGACCTCGTCGCGGAGAGGCCAGGGAAGTGGAGAGGCGAGGCGGCCGACGACGGATCTGTCAGCGAGCCGCTGGCCCACTTCGATCCGCCGCCGAGCCACCTCAAGCGCTACCTCGCCGCTTCGAGCAGCGGCTGGCCGGAGGAGGAGGAGGCCCAACGACCGGCTTTGGAGGACGAGTGGAGGCGCGACAGCCGCAGGAGCGCCAGCGCAACGATGGGAGGAGGAGGGAAGGAGGCGCGGTGGTACGCAAAGGAGGAGGAGGGGAGGAGGCGCGGTGCCCGACAGAGGAGGAATGGAGGCGCGACAGCCGCAGGAGGAGCGCCGGCGCGACGACTGGAGGAGGAGGGGAGGAGGCGCGACGCCCGACGGAGGAGGAGGAGGGGCGTAGGTATGGCGCTCGGCGGAGGAGAAAGAGGGAGGCGCGGCGGTGGGCGTTGGAGGAGTAGCGCCGATTTTCTCCGCCCGGCACATACGCCGATGGGTACAGGTAGAGAGGGGGAGAGATGAAAAGTGAGGGAGAAGGTTTTGGTGGGATCCACTATAAACTTTGCCTGGTGAATCCGCCTGGCGCCTCAGCCTCCTCCACTATGGAGTATGTGTCCTTCGAGGAGCTTGGGTTAGGTGGCAACCGAGGTCCGGCAAGTGCGGTAGCTGCACTGTGAATGGACTAATGAAATTTGACCTGCCTCGTTCGGCCGACCCGGCAAAAGAACATACTGATAGTTACAGATAAAATTTACTGCTAGATAAAAATGAAAAGAGTACGGTCAATTCTTGCTGCCGCCTTCATTTTCCTGAAACTTTTTTAAACTCCTTGCAACTTTGATTTTTGATGGTAGCCACTTCTGCCCTTCTGCATTTGTATTTGACAGACATTATCATAGCCATAGAAACAGCATATTCTATCAACATCAGAAGTACTCCTTATCTGCCAAAGGGAAAGACAAATGCAAGCAATTTTTTGCTGGTTACTGAAACACCAGCTAATTATCACATCAACACTGCCATTAACCTGACTAATCGATTCTCAGCTCCTCCAATCATGCTGCAGTCTGGTCCAGCATTGCTGCTAATCCAAACTTCAAGAGTCGTAGTCCAAAGGCCAAAGCCATCGTAAACCAATTGCCATTTGCAACTTAGATGTCAACCAAAACCAAAGCTTCGATGCTGACAACGGCAAGAATAGTAAACGCTTCAGGGTCAACGAGAGAGCCCTGAGAAATATTTCCACCATTAATCTGTTCTTTCCATGCTCGTACACACGTGGATCTTTGACATCGATGACTGCTTCAAAACATGTGCTCTTTTTTTTCCATGAATGATGCTGTTTGTCATTTACCTCACCAATCCGATCTTGCAAATCTGTGGGGTCCCTTCTTTTCGCAAAAAAAAAAAAGGTGCGTTTTTCCTGCCCATCAAAAAGGATAAATATTCTGTTTAGTTTTGTCATTGTTAAAACAGCAAAAAAAATTGACGTGATGAAGCTGGTAGAAGTCAGATCAAATAAATTATGTCATGATAAAACAGTTCAATAATAGCTGAATCAGTGGATGGCTGCTATAAGTACTATCAAATCATTGTGCATGGAAGTCAGACTTACCAATAGACTGTAGTGGCGGGTGGGGAATAGTTAACTTAGACAGCGATGTTGCAATTAGTCAATAAGAGCTTAATCCTGACTCATAAGTTTGGTGACTATGACCTGAATGATCAAACAAAGAAGAGATAGCAGCTGTTTGTTCCCTTCCTATCCTGTTCCTCCTTCATCAGACTATTGGCTCCGATGCTATGCTTATGGAGAAAACTATGCAGCCCCACCATTTCTCAACCAAGAACCACAGCAACAGATTACACATGACTCACCTTGGCCATGCTCTTGTGCTGCTGCTCTTCTTGGCCTCTCCCACCAGTTCTTGCACCGAGCAAGAGAGGAACTCACTCATCCAGTTACTCACCGGGCTCTCGAAGGATGGTGGCCTGAGCATGTCATGGAAGAATGGCACAGATTGCTGCACATGGGAAGGGATCACTTGCAACCCAAACAGGAGGGTTACTGATGTGTTTCTGGCTTCTAGAGGCCTTCAGGGGATCATCTCACCTGCACTTGGCAATCTCACAGGTCTGATGCGCCTCAACTTGTCCCACAACTCGCTGTCTGGAGGATTGCCGCTCGAATTGGTGTCATCCAGCAGCATCGTGGTCCTTGATGTCAGTTTTAACTACATGACAGGAGGCCTAAGTGACCTGCCATCTTCAACCCCTGACCGACCTCTGCAGGTACTGAACATATCGAGCAACTTGTTTACAGGAATTTTTCCATCAACCACATGGGAGGTGATGAAGAGTCTTGTCGCACTCAATGCCAGCACCAACAGCTTTACTGGGAAGATACCAACTTCGTTCTGTGTCAGTGCACCATCCTTTGCCTTGCTTGAACTTAGTTATAACCAATTCAGTGGAGGCATCCCTCCAGGGCTTGGTAATTGCTCCATGTTGACGTTGCTCAGCGCTGGCAAAAACAATCTCAATGGAACTCTTCCATATGAGATCTTCAATATTACCTCTTTGAAGCACCTTTCTTTTCCTAACAATCGGTTAGAAGGATCAATTGATGACATCATCAAGCTCATAAACCTGGTCACCCTTGATCTCGGAGGAAATAAGCTCATTGGTAGCATTCCACATTCCATAGGACAGCTGAAAAGACTGGAGGAGCTCCATCTGGACAACAACAACATGTCGGGGGAGCTGCCATCAACTTTGAGTGACTGCACAAACCTTGTAACCATCGACCTCAAGAGCAACAGCTTCAGCGGGAAGCTCACCAATGTCAACTTCTCCACACTGCCCAATCTGAAAACTTTAGACATCGTTTGGAACAATTTTTCTGGAACAGTTCCAGAAAGCATCTACTCATGCAGAAATCTAACTGCATTACGGCTGTCCTACAATGGGTTCCATGGCCAGTTGTCAGAGAGAATAGGCAATCTGCAGTACCTCTCTTTTCTATCAATTGTTAATATCTCTCTTACAAATATAACAAGTACATTTCAGGTACTTCAGAGTTGCAGGAACCTCACCTCCTTACTCATCGGCCGCAACTTCAAGCATGAAACAATGCCAGAGGGTGATATAATTGATGGTTTCGAGAATCTTCAGGTCCTTTCCCTGGCCAATTGTATGTTGTCTGGAAGAATACCGCATTGGTTATCAAAGTTCAAAAATTTGGCGGTGTTATTTTTATTTAACAATCAACTTACTGGACAAATACCTGACTGGATCAGCAGCCTAAACTTCCTTTTCTATCTAGATGTATCAAACAACAGCCTTTCTGGAGAACTTCCAAAAGCCTTAATGGAGATGCCAATGTTCAAAACAGATAATGTTGAACCAAGGGTCTTTGAGTTGCCTGTTTTTACAGCTCCTTTACTTCAATACCGAATAACCAGTGCTCTCCCAAAAGTGCTGAATCTAGGTATCAATAACTTCACTGGTGTCATCCCGAAGGAGATTGGTCAGTTGAAGGCACTTCTTTTACTCAATTTCAGCTCCAATAAATTCTCTGGAGGAATACCAGAATCAATCTGCAACATCACAAACCTGCAGGTGCTTGACATATCAAGCAATAACCTCACTGGTCCAATCCCTGCAGCACTGAACAAACTGAACTTCCTTTCAGCATTTAATGTTTCTAATAATGACCTAGAAGGATCAGTTCCAACTGTAGGCCAACTTAGCACATTTCCGAATTCTAGTTTTGGTGGCAATCCAAAATTGTGTGGTCCTATGCTTGTACACCATTGTGGTTCAAATAGAACATCATATGTCTCCAAAAAGCAACATAACAAGACAGCCATCTTAGCACTTGCATTTGGTGTATTTTTTGGAGGTACCACCATCCTGTTCTTGCTAGCTCGTCTTATTCTCTTCTTGAGGGGCAAGAATTTTGTGACCGAGAACAGGAGATGCAGAAATGATGGCACCGAAGAACCATTGTCCAACATCAAGTCAGAGCAAACCTTGGTGATGCTGTCACAAGGAAAGGGAGAGCAAACCAAGCTCACATTCACCGATCTCCTGAAGGCTACAAAAAACTTTGACAAAGAGAACATCATCGGTTGTGGAGGATATGGGCTAGTCTACAAAGCTGAGTTATCTGATGGGTCGATGGTTGCCATAAAGAAGCTCAATAGCGACATGTGTCTGATGGAGAGGGAATTCAGTGCAGAGGTTGATGCACTCTCTACAGCGCAGCATGACAATCTTGTGCCACTGTGGGGTTACTGCATCCAGGGAAACTCAATGTTGCTCATATATTCCTACATGGAGAATGGCAGCCTGGATGATTGGCTTCATAACAGGAATGATGATGCCAGCTCGTTTCTTAGCTGGCCAATGCGGCTCAAGATTGCACAAGGAGCAAGCCGGGGTATATCTTACATCCATGATGTCTGCAAGCCTCAAATAGTCCACCGGGACATCAAGTGCAGCAATATTTTACTTGACAAAGAATTCAAAGCTCACGTTGCAGATTTTGGGCTATCAAGGTTGATCCTTCCCAACAGAACCCATGTCACGACAGAGCTAGTTGGCACTTTCGGTTACATCCCCCCAGAGTATGGACAAGGGTGGGTGGCTACATTGAGAGGTGACATGTACAGCTTTGGAGTAGTCCTGCTCGAGCTGCTCACCGGGAGGCGGCCTGTTCCGATCGTGTCTTCATCAAAACAACTTGTCGAGTGGGTGCAGGAGATGATATCTGAAGGAAAACACATTGAGGTCCTGGATCCAACACTCCAAGGCACAGGATATGAAAAGCAGATGGTGAAGGTTCTTGAAGTTGCACGCCAGTGTGTAAACCATAATCCTGGAATGAGACCAACTATACAAGAGGTTGTCTCCTGCCTGGACATCATAGGCACCGAGCTGCAGACAACAGAACTCATTTAAAATAGAATTAGATAACACATGATGATCTACTTTAGAGTGCACAGAGAAGCTGAGAATTGCACAAAAACTAGAATTTTTCTGTACTTTGCACAGTCTCTCATGAATTACCATTTTTTACTGTTTTGCAATTCAAACCCATTTTTCCCCTTCTTTTAATTATTCTGTGGCTAGAATTCGGTAAACACCGGGAAGATTCACAACATTATCAAGAGCCCATGATTCAAGAGGCAGAATGCCAGGAAATTAATAAGTGACAGCTCAAAACATGATTACCATGTAGTAACAAAATATATGAATCAACTAGTTGTTTGTTTTCTTAGAGGGCAGAAAACTAAACATATTCTCAGAAAAAAAAAATCCTAACGAATCATAAAAAGGGAAGCAAATGGATAAACTTTTTATTCTTGGTGATGGCCTAATGGGACTGTAATAACCACTTTCTGAAAGAAAAAAACTACACTTTTCTTTTTGATCCTTACCTGACATGTTTTCGAGAAAAAAAATTGCCAGACATGCTGAAATATAATGATAGTTACAGACAAATATTCACTGCTAGAAGTGAAAAGGTATGGTCAATGCTTGCAGGCTCATTTATTTTCGTGAAACTCTTTTATCTCCTTGCAATTTTGAGAGCTAGCCACTTGTCGCTTTCTCTGTTTCTTTCTCTTTATGACAGGCTAATTTCAACATAGCCATAGAAACATCATATTCTATCAACATCAAACATACTCCATATGTGCCAAAGAAAAAGACAAATGCATGCAATCTTTTGTTGCTTACTGAAACACCACTTACCCAGTTGCCCTTCATCACCAGCTAGCTGATTACACGTTCTGCAGACCACATCAACACTGGCATTAACCTGACTATTGATTCTGAGCTCCTCTAATGATGCTGCAGTCTAGTCCAGCATTACTGGTAATCCAGAGTCATAGTTCAAAGCCATCATAAACTAATTTCCAACTTAGATGTCAACCAAAACCAAGCTTCGATGAGGACAAAGACAAGAAAAGTAAATGGCTAGGGTCAATGCGAGAGCACTACGAACTAGGGATGCAACCTGGGTGACCCGTGAACCTGCTTATAAGTCATTTATAAGCAGGTCGACCCATGGACCACCCATAAATATAACCTATAAGTGGGTTCGCGGGCTGATGCACTTGCATCCCTGCTGAGAACAGCTCCCCTGTTAAATTGTTCTTTCCTTGCTCTTCCACAATCTATGTGCACATTATGACCATGACATACTGACATCAATGACCGCTTCAAAATACGAGGTTTTTTTTTTCCTGAATGATGCTACTTGCCATGTACCTCACTAATCCTATCTTGCAAATCTGTGGGGTCCCTTCTTTTTTGGAAAAAAAAGTGTATTTTTCTTGCCCAGCAAAAAGGGATATTTTTTTCTATTCATCTTTGTTAGTCTTAAATGTTTATGCCAATAGACAATAGCAAAAGTTAAACATGATGAAGCTGGTATGATTATCATATCAAATAAATTAAGGCATGCTACAAAAGTTAAATAATGGCCGAATCATGGATGTCTGTTACAAGTATTACCAAATCATTAGCACATGGAAATCAGACCTACCAATAGACTATAGCAGCTTGCTGGTGTGAACAGTGAACTTGGAAAGTGATGTCGCATCTAAGCAATAGCAGCTTAATCCTGACTCATAAATGTGGTGACTTTGACCTGAAAAGATCAAACAAAGAGGCAGTTGCTGCTTGTTCCCTTCATATCATGATCATTCTTCATCAGACTATTGGCTATGATGCTAGGTTATGGAGAAAACCATGCAAACCCTCCAGTTCTCAAACAAGAACTACAGCAACAGATTCCCCATAACTTCCTTTGGTCTTGCTCTTACGCTGCTGCTCTTCTTGGCCTCTCCCACCAGTTCTTGCACCGAGCAAGAGAGCAACTCACTGATCCAGTTTCTCGCTTGGCTTTCAAAGGATGGTGGCCTGGGCATGTCATGGAAGAATGGCACGGACTGCTGTGCATGGGAAGGGATCACCTGCAACCCAAATAGGACAGTCAATGAGGTGTTTCTGGCTTCTAGAGGGCTTGAGGGGATCATCTCATCTTCCCTTGGCAACCTGACAGGCTTGATGTGCCTCAACTTGTCCCATAACTCGCTGTCTGGTGGCTTACCACTGGAATTGGTGTCATCCAGCAGCATCATGGTCCTTGATGTTAGTTTCAACTATCTCACTGGAGGCCTAAGTGATCTGCCATTTTCAACACCTGACCGGCCTCTGCAGGTACTGAACATCTCAAGCAACTTGTTTACAGGAAGTTTTCCATCAACCACATGGGAGGTGATGAAGAGTCTTGTTGCGCTCAACGCCAGCAATAACAGCTTTACTGGGCAGATACCAACTTCGTTCTGTGCCAGTTCACCATCCTTTGCCTTGCTTGATCTTAGCTATAACCAATTCAGTGGGGGCATCCCTCCAGGGCTCAGAAATTGCTCCATGTTGACATTGCTCAGGTCTGGCAAAAACAATCTCACTGGGACTATTCCATATGAGATCTTCGATATTACCTCTTTGAAGCACCTCTCTTTTCCTAACAATCGATTAGAAGGATCAATTGACAGCATCATCAAGCTCATAAATTTGGTCACCTTTGATCTTGGAGGAAATAAGCTCAATGGCAGCATCCCACAGTCCATAGGACAGCTCAAGAGACTGGAGGAGTTCCATCTGGACAACAACATGATGTCCGGGGAGCTGCCCTCGACTTTGAGTGACTGCACAAACCTTGTAACCATCGACCTCAAAAAGAACAACTTCAGTGGGGAGCTCACCAAGGTTAACTTCTCCACACTACCAAAACTAAAAACTTTAGATGTAGTGTGGAATAAATTCAATGGAACAATCCCAGAAAGCATTTACTCGTGTGGCAATCTAACTGCGTTACGACTATCTTTCAACAATTTTCGTGGGCAGCTGTCAGAGAAAATAGGTAATCTGAAGTCCCTATCATTCCTATCGCTTGTTAACAACTCTCTTGCAAATATAACCAGCACACTTCAGATCCTTCAGAGTTCCAGAAACCTCACAACCTTGATAATCGGGATCAACTTCATGCATGAAACCATGCCATTAGATGATAGCATTGATGGTTTTGAGAATCTTCAGGTTCTTTCCCTGAATGGTTGTTCATTGTCTGGGAAAATACCTCATTGGTTATCAAAGCTCACAAATTTGGAGATATTATTTTTATATGACAACCAATTAATTGGACAAATACCTATCTGGATCAGCAGCCTAAACTTCCTCTTCTATCTAGACATAACAAACAACAGCCTTTCAGGAGAAATTCCAACAGCCTTAATGGAGATGCCAATGCTAAAAACAGATACTGTTGCACCAAAAGTCTTTGAGCTGCCAATTTTTAAAGCCCAATCACTTCAATACCGAATAACTAGTGCTTTCCCTAAAGTGCTCAATCTAGGCATCAATAACTTCACTGGTGTAATCCCGGAGGAGATTGGTCAGCTGAAGGCACTTCTTTTACTCAATTTGAGCTCCAACAAATTGTCGGGGGAGATACCAGAGTCAATATGCAACCTCACAAACCTGCAGATGCTTGATTTGTCAAACAATAATCTCACGGGTACAATCCCTGAAGCGCTGAACAAACTGCACTTCCTTTCAGCATTTAATGTTTCTAACAATGACCTAGAAGGACCAGTTCCAACTGTAGGTCAGATTAGCACATTTCCAAGTTCTATCTTTGATGGCAATCCAAAATTGTGTGGTCCTATGCTTGCGAACCATTGCAGTTCAGCTCAAGCATCATATATCTCCAAAAAACGACACATCAAGACAGCTGTTCTTGCAGTTGCATTTGGTGTTTTCTTTGGAGGAATCACCATCCTTGTCTTTCTAGCTCATCTCCTTGCCTTGTTAAAGAGCAAGAGTTTCTTGCGCAAAAACAGGAGACACAACAATGTTGGAACAGAAGCACCACAGTCTAACCTCAATTCAGAACAAACCTTGGTGATTCTGTCACAAGGAAAGAGAGAGCAAACCAAGCTCACATTCACTGATCTTCTGAAGGCTACAAAAAATTTTGACAAGGAGAACATCATCGGTTGTGGAGGTTATGGGCTAGTCTACAAAGCTGAGTTATCTGATGGATCGATGGTTGCCATCAAGAAGCTCAATAGTGACATGTGTCTGATGGAAAGGGAATTCAGTGCAGAGGTTGAGGCGCTCTCCATGGCACAGCATGATAATCTTGTGCCACTGTGGGGTTACTGCATCCAGCGAAACTCAAGGTTCCTCATATATTCCTACATGGAGAATGGTAGCCTGGACGATTGGCTTCACAACAGGGACAATGATGCCAGCTCATTTCTTGATTGGCCAATGCGACTCAAGATCGCACAAGGGACAAGCCATGGCCTTGCTTATATCCATGATGGCTGTAAGCCAAACATAGTCCACCGTGACATCAAGTCCAGCAACATTCTACTTGACAAAGAATTCAAAGCTTATGTTGCAGATTTTGGGTTATCAAGATTGATCCTTCCCAACAAAACCCATGTCACAACTGAATTAGTTGGCACTCTTGGTTACATTCCCCCAGAGTATGGGCAAGGGTGGGTGGCTACACTGAGAGGTGACATGTACAGTTTTGGGGTGGTCCTACTCGAACTACTCACCGGGAGGCGACCCATTCCAATCTTGTCTGCATCAAAAGAACTCATCGAATGGGTCCAGGAGATGAGATCCAAAGGAAAGCAGATTGAGGTCCTGGATCCAACACTCAGAGGCACAGGACATGAAGAGCAGATGTTGAAGGTGCTTGAAGTAGCATGCCAGTGTGTCAACCATAACCCTGGAATGAGACCAACTATACAAGAGGTTGTCTCCTGCCTGGATGTCATAGGCGCTGAGCTGCAAACGGTAGAACTCAATTAAAACAGAATGTGATAATACATGTTATCATGTACTTTAAAGTGCACAGAGAAGCTCATAGACATAGTTGCACAAGAACTAATACTTGTATACTTCCTTTTTGCACAGTCTTTCATAGATCACCATTTTTTACTGATTTTGTATTCAAACCCATTTTTTTCGTTCCGCGAACTATCTGTGGTTAAATTTTCATTTTTAAAAAAAACAGGCAGATTTTATCAGGAGACCATGATTCAAGAGGCAGAATGCCAGGAACATAATAAGTGACAGCCCAATACATGATTACAATGTTACCAAATATATGAATCATATTACTGATCCGATTGTTACGATGCAAGAGGTAAGGAAAACAAATATAGCACATGAATTGATATGGGCACCAAAATTACCCAAAAAAAATTAGGAACCTGAGACTAATAAAAATGTTTCTGAACACGCGCAAAATCACAAGGATGTTCATGTCTCAATTTGGCATGAGCTCGACGCAATCCATCCCACGCCACTGGTCCGAGCAACAGCCAATCTACTCCTCCTACCCCTCCCGGCTCAGCATATCACCGTGGTGTGAAGAGCAACGAGCAGAAGGGAAAAAAGCGCGGATGAATCAACTGACCCTGGGAGTGGAGAGCTGGATGCTGCCTCCCCCGCACAAACTTCTGGGGAATCAAATGGAGACTCCGTCGCCGCCGCCGGCATTCGCCGGCGCTGGAGTGGAGTCGCCGGGGGATTCATCTCGCGGAGTGAAGGAGAAGAGGAGAGAGAGGAGATGGCCCAAGCCTCTTGGGCCGCTTGTTGAGTTCTTAATCCAAGCAAGCCCGGCACACTTAAGGCCCAAGAATAGCAGCCTGTTTGAGGAGTAAATACTTTTGGGGCCATCTAAAAATGGAAATTCCACGATTTGACAGGCTGGAAAAAGGATTTTTTTTAAATATTCTTCTAAAAAAGACAAGCTGGAAAAATAACAAGTGGGTTTGGCCCCACATGTAATTGAGACGGTGAGTTGCTTGAAAGGGATAACGTAAATTTTGTTGATTTTGAAGGCTTCCTTTGATAAAATATAACGTTTAATATTTCAAGATTTTAGTTTAATCTTTTTGGTTTTTTTATATTTGCAGAAATTACAATGGAGTTCAGAAAGATAAGTTTTGAAAAAAAAAAAGTTCTTAAATATTATTGTAACAAATATAGCATTGCATACACAACTTGCCGTAAGATGAGCAGTTTGAGCTATTACCTTGCAAAGGGGGCAAAATCTCCAATGTATGATGATAATAAGGGCTATAGTTTTTGCTCCCAAGATAAATGTGATTATTGCCAACAGTGTTTGCATTCAAAAGGATTCCATTTATTTTCCTTGTAAATTCCAAGCATTTCGAATAAAAAAGGCATAATCAATCTGACAAAGGTTGCATCTCATAGAATGATTACTTATTCCAGCAGTAACAGCCAGACAGTGACAAAGTAACGCACATTATTATAAAGAGGTAAAAGCACTATACATCTGCCTTATTTAGAGCACAACTTACAAATCAATTGACCAAGATCAAGAACTCTACCCCAAAAAAAAGGTATGTCGGGAAAAAAGGAACAAAAGGTAATCTTCAATATGGAAAGACAGTAACAGAACAAAATGAGATCCAGATGAACCTTCATCGCCAATTCAGTTGAGATAATCTGATCATACATATGAACTATCCTGTATCCTCACTGGAGCTCTTTGTATCACCCTCCAGCTTCTCATCTTTGTTTGCATCATATACTCTTCCTCCAATAATTTACATCATATACAACTAGCTACTCCATTGTCCAGTGTGCAAGAAATGGTTCTAGGACCAAACATACTCGCTCATAGCATATGTTTTCAGAACACAGCTCACGAAGTCCGTTTGGGTTCTGGCTTCTGGGAACCACTGCTGTCAGGCAAGAACAGGTACCGGAATTTCGAGTCAAATGCGACAACAGTAAAACTGCGTGCTCCAAGAAGACGCTGTTTCCGCTGTGAAGAAGAATCTCGGATGACTGCAACTTGATCAGGTGTAAGGTGATGGCAGATCCAGTCAGCGAGCAAAGAATCTTCGACATTCCCCTTGGCATAGCTCTGCAGTAACTTTGGGATTAGCAGTTTCCCCCGATCGCTTATACCAACAGATGCTTGGACATAGTCTCTCAAAGATTCCTGAAGCTCCTGACGGACATTTGCTGCAGAGAAGATCCTCACCTGTATGACAGCAGATCATCACAGGATTGTTAAAAAAAGAGGAAAAGGAATATAACAACTTGATATGTTAATAGTTAAGACAATGTGGATGTTCAAATGTCATAGAACATGTTATAACAGCATCTGAGCGAGTATTTGAAGCAAGCAAGATTGATTGGTAGCGCGATGGTTTCTGCAGAAACATGCACTTGCCGATTGCAATATTTGCTCAACAATAGTACAGTACACACATTTACAGGAAAACAATTATAAAACTGATATACTTACGGCAGGTGAAGAGAACATTCCGCAGCTGAGTCCAAACAACACAAGGGGTTCTGTCCCATCAATCGAGTATTTCTTGTGCTCCTCAGTAATTTTGAACTTGTTAAGAGCTAGCATCAATGACTATAAAAAGGAAGGGATACCAATGAGAGTCGTTATGATTTATAAGCAAACTAATGGAAAATGAATAGGTTAAGGGAAAAGCTATACAAGTTGGGGCCGATGCACTGGAGTCTTCATCTTGAGAACCACAAATTCTATTTCAGCAGCACTGAAGGACTGACCACCAACTGTGTAACAGGCCTGCATCGCTAACACGAGTTAATTGAAAGCCATATTGAAGAAAATGTTTTTTGTTCAGAAAAGAGATCCTGCTCAAACCTTTTGCATTAGAGAGAAAAGCTTGATATCATTTCGTGGAACTCCATATGCTAGATATGCCTGATAGAAACCAGTACAGAAAATTTAGTGTATAGTGTTAGTCTAGTGAGTAAGAAACAGGTAATGAAAGCAAAAATGAAATATGAGGAAAAGAAATATGCATAAATCATCAGTGCAGAACTTGTTTGCAAAACCAGTCTCTTCGGTAACATACTTACATGCATAATCAACGCATTGTACAAATTAATCCAAAAGGCTAGCCGCTCATCACAGTTCATACTATTAGGATTAACCTTTGATAGCTGTTCCACAAGAAATCTGCAAATACAACATAAATATTTGTTGTATTCAAAACATTCAACATCGTTATTGACAGAGAATAGACCAAAAAACATGGAAAGCATTGCAAAGAAAACATTTATTATGAGACATAGTGCGTATGTGTTAAGATTTGTTTGCTCAACAGCAAGACATTGGGGTTGAAAGTGTTATCATAAATCAAAGAGAAGTCAAAGTGACATGGAAAAGAGTGCTCGCTAACACATTCAAATATGGATAAATTACACACTACCAGGGATTCCTTTCAGGGCTAAAAATGACAAGAAGTTGTGGGGTTCCAAATTATAATATGGTTTATGTTTCCTGCAAATAAGAGATTCCATGGAGCATCTCATTCTTCCCTTGGTACAAACCTCATAACAGTTCAACTTTTTGTCAATTCACTTAGGGCACAACAGTAAAATGATATTAGAAATGTGCATAGTATGCTGATAGTATCATATATATGAATGACTGTTTCAAAAAAACATGCTTCATATGAACCTCATAATATGCAGTATGTTTGACATTAGGACAGGCAGTTTTAGCCTAGGCTGCAGCAGCAAACCTGAATTTTTTTAGAGCTTCAGATGCATATTCAAGTTGCTCCTTTCCAACAGACATCCAAGATACTTCAGCTGCTGAATGGTAATTTCCAATATCTCTTCGGCTTTCCTTCCCATTAACTTTATATGGATCAAAGTTTCTGATTTCAGTTGTCATCTCATCATTGCGATTCGAGTCAACTGAAGGACTTCTTAGCATTGAGGGAATGATGGATGAATCTGAGAAGGATGCCAGTGTAGAACCAGAAAGACGTTCTGCTGAGGAAGATGAACAATCAGAGGATTCTTTTGGTGACATCTTCGAGGATTCAGATAAACGGAGGAAAATGTTTCTCATGCAACGAACCATCTCCTCTGAGAGCTGGTTAGGATTGTTCCAAAGATTCCCTACTTTCATGCTAGTTATCTTTAGTACGGATTGTTCAAATGATAGAGTATCAATCTTCTCATCTTCTTCGCCTTCTTTATCAGTAGAGCAAGATTCTTGCATCTGCAGAAAGATAAATCAAGCCTTGCACAAATATGTCTAGCACAATTAACTATCTTCCAAAAGTATACAAATAGGCATGAGAAGGACCTCTTCGTCACGGTGCTTTTCCAGAAGTCTATTTAAAGAAACATCCCGGTGTTTTTCAAATAGCCTATTTAGAGAAACCATCTGTCTTTCCTCAGATTCTTCTCCAACATCTTGCTCATATTCAAGTTCAGAATATAAATCTTGTTGTGTTGACCTCATTGACTCAGATCCTCCAAACTTCAAATCTCTTAATGATGATATGTGCTAAGAAAGACAATTAAAAGGTACATCAATAACTCCAACGTCAGAAAGAAGACAGATATATTTACTTAAAAAAAAACTTACTTCTTCCCATGTGCACGTGCAAGTTGACAACGAATGGTCTGGGGATGTGGATGGCAAGCATCCTGGTTTACTTTCAGCAAGTAACCTTTCATTCCTTTCATGACAAAGCTGGTAATATAGTTCATTTAAGTCCTTTTCAAGCTTCGAAACAGCACTTTCCAAGGAGGCAATGTTAGTCAGTAATTCTTGTGCCTGAAGAATGAAAAGGTTGAAACAAGAATTACTGAATTGGCTCGGAAATGGCATTCCATAAAGACAAGAAAACTAGCTAGTAGAAGTTCTTCACCTTGTATGGAATCTTCACAGAGGAGTTCAGCACAGGTCCAGCATTTTGCGTAACAGCGTCTGCTAACGCAACATGCAAATCAATCTCTTCTTCGAGCTGCCTCTGTAATTTCTTGACCTGCACAATTTTCGACAGTATAAAGAATATCACATTTACACACTATCATCATTTGCATGTAGAAGAAGGCCACAAAACAAAGAGAATCAGCTGTTCTTACTTCCTGCTCGAGCTGCGACCTGTACTTCCTCATCCTGCTCCTCTGGCTCCCTTCTCTCTTCCCACCACTACTGATCTTATCATCCTACAAAACAACAATGAAAACGACGATTTCTGTGACATTACTTCAATTGGCAGAAATAATCCCAGGTACCAATAAACAACAAGATTGTTGGTTGACCACACAGTCTGCGGCGATTAATGGAATGTGGAGACAAATGGGGTAAGGGACAGTTCATCCTTGGTTGGGGGGGACCCAATGAAAAAATTTTGCAGGCACGGTCGAAGCCGACAGCGCCCTGCGCACCACGGCATTTCGCAAAAGGACACCACTTTTGCGGGCATTTGCCGTTGAAATCTCGCTTTTCTGTGCCAGAAATCCGAGTGTTCCCAAACCAATGGTGTCCCGAATCCGAACAAAAATTGTGAATTTATGCAATGTCTGGATGCTGGGTAGGGACCGTGGAGATATAGAAACGAGTCAACCAGAAGCCCACAAGAACCAAACCTTGCTGCAGCTCGCCGGCGGCGGCGCGGGCGAGGGCGCGTGGCCGTCCTCCTCCGCCGACAGATGCGCCGACCGCTGCAACGCCCGACCCAACCCGCCCGATCTCCGGCCGCCGCCGCCGCCCACCTTCTGGATCAGACCGCCTCTGAAACATCATTCCCAGCATTCAAAAAGATTCAGAGAGAGCAACAAAGAGAGAAACCGAATCAATGCGAGAACAAAACAAACAAGAAAAAAAAAAAGATTCAAGAACAGCAACAAGCCTGCCCATCCATCGTCGGCGGCTCAATCACACTCACGCTGCTGCTGCTGCTGCGGCGGCGGCGGCGGCGGAGGATTGCATCTCGAGGGCGGCGATGGCGGCGGACGGCAGCGCGTCCTCGGCGCGCGCGCACGGCATGGGAGGAGGCTCTCAGCTCTCTCTCCTTCCTAGTCTTCTTCTCCACCAGCGCACAGCAAGATTCAGCTCACACACAGCCTCCACAAACCGAAACCGATCAAATGCTCATCGGGAGACGGGGATTTGGGCTACGAATTCGAGGTGGGTCAATGGCCATTGCTTGCATCGACTTCACCGACGTGGTGGGGAGAGAGGATGGCGTTGAATTGGAACGGTGCAAACGACAAGGGCGTGTGGGTGCGCGAGGGCTTTATGGTTATGGAGTGAGAGCGTGCGAGCGTGCGAGGAATGGAGAATGGAGGTGGAGAGGAGTGGAGGAGTGGGGGAGGACGACGAGCGTTGAAGTGAGGTGACGACGGCGGCCGTTCCACGGGGGGTAAGCAAAGCGTGATGCCCTACGTATATGTGCACACCTACTTTCATCATTAGTTCCATTTTGATGTGATAATTAGCAGGTATTTTTTTTTCGAACTGCTGGAAAACTTCCGTAACTTTTTTTTTCTCTCAAGACTTTCATATTCGTAGTTATTGGATTATCACGAGATTTGTGTATGACGAAAAAAATTATTAGAAAAAAAATTTCGCATATTTTACGCGTAAGATTTCGGTGCTAACCAATCAAATTATAGTTGAATACAAGTATTATATAAATTATATCATAGTTACAATACAGTAACCTTATAATTACACTTCAATTATATTGTAATTACTGAAAATTTTTCATAAAAAGTTTACGGCAAATTTTGCATACTCATTTTTTTTCGAATTTTAAGTCGAGCTAGATCTTAAAAAGATAAAATTATATATTTGAAAATAGATACAGTTATATTCGTATAAGTATAGTATTTAAAAGGATATAATTGAATTTGATATACAAATACTAGCCTTTATTTTTCATACGTATATCATTTTTATACCCACTATTTATATCGATTTAGGGACATCTTTGGGTACGTACATACCATGCGTTCGCCTAGGGCCCCAAGTTATACTAAGTACTCTTAAATAAGATTCTCAGGCCGCTATCACGAATTGGTACACACATGTTAAGTGAGGCCACACTATATTAGGCACTATTGTTGTAAAAAAGAATTGAATTATAGTAATAAATCTAGACAAGCGCATATCTAGATGCATCACTAAAAATGTATTTTTTGAGTGAGACAGTAGGTATTTGGATGGTTGTTAAACCGTGCCAAACCATACTTCACTAAGTGCACGTTTGTTACTACTGCCCAGCTATCCTTCCTACCTCGGCAAGGGCAAACCAATTCTTTACCTAATTGCTTGAATTGCCAACCCCATATGTTTGGTTGGGGATTTATGTGATGGCCATATATCGATTGATCTGCACTATTGTATTCTAAATCTACCACAACCTAGTGATGCAAATATTTCTCAAAACTAATAAATCAAGGTAATGTTCCAAATAATATTTTAGAATAAAAAATATCAGAAACAAGTCAACAGCTACAATTAGAAAATACTACTGTATTGCCAAAAAAATTGTTTCTAAAGTGTAAGCATCATTCCCTTTATTATCAGAAAATGTAAAAAAAAACTGGAAAATATAATTTCTTGCATAACTCGGGTGCGAGCCTGCTGGGTAGCCGGACTGTTGAAGTGGTAGTACAGTACTAGTACATACGGATAACATTCCGGCCAGCCAACCGCATGTCACTGCCACTCTGCACCCTATCAACAACACGGCCAAAAACCCAAGCTCTCTCTTCTCCTCTCATCTTCTCCTCTCCTGCGGAATTGGAGAGCACAATCTGCAACAGCGCAACTGCAATCTAAGGTTCCTCCTATCCTGTGCCTCTTCCTCTGCACTGCACCTGCAATTTCGTTCTGAACTTCTCCCGTTTTTTTTCTTCTTCAGTTTTCTTGCTCAGGATAGTGGCTGGTTCTATCAACAACTCAGCTGAAAAAGAAAGGAAAAGTTTTTATCTACACAGCTGCTGCATATCATGCCTCAACTTGCCACAATGTCAGCGCCAGGTGCGCTTCTTCTGTTGACCCCCACTGCATACCAGGGGATTGGGAGAAATCGAGGAGGTTGGTAGTAATCTGTCTTACCTAAGAATTACTATTTCTACTTCCAAGAACATTTTTTTTCTGAAAGAGAAAGATCTTTTAAGAAAAAAAGAAGTTGCCCTAAGGGAATAGAGATGGCTATTTGTTTATTTCATGATGTAATTTAATATTAGGCGATGGTGCTTAGTATGGGCTTTGTTTACTAAGTTTCATGTGGTTTAACTTATACTATTATTCAATGTAGGGCAAAGCCAGGGTGGACAATCTATCTCGTCTTCACGATCTCTCAAGACTAAACTCAGCATTTCTGCCAGAGCAGTTTCATGCGAAGCATCTATGGTGAGGACGTGCCTGCCTCTCTGTTCCTGTGGTCAAGTAGAATAATTTCTTGGTTTTGCTATGACATGCTTGCTCGTCATACTTATGCTCTAGTTTTACATGGTCAAAAGCTTCAGAGATCAATTTATTGGTTAAAACATAGTTCTCAGGAATATATTTATCAGGTATCAGCGATCTGATAGCTGGGAAAGTTCAAGTGTTCAGACTTCAGAGTTCAGAGAAATCCAAAGTTTTGAACTTGCGCTAGTTCATGAAATTAGACTAGGTCAGACATCTCACAGATTTTAAAGTATTGGATTTCTGTAACACTACAGATGTATATCTCAGATAAAATTTGTGATGTTATGAAAGAGTGCTTTGTCCCAGCTGTACTTTTAATATTCAGAAAAGGGACGGGCCGCAGGGTACATAAGCATATTCATGTCATTTATGTGTGTGACACTTTGGTCCATTTCACGGAACATATATTCTTCCATTCATATTGGAGTAATCATTAGTTTCAAAAAGTATTGCAGTATTCACTCCTGCAAAATAGGGAAATTGAACTAAACTTTCAGAGATTCAGGCTTTAGCTGGAGAAAAAGAATTAAGATCTAGATAGATGAAGTAAAAAACAAATTCCAAGCTGCTACTTATTTAATCTTTTGAGGTCCAATTTGGTGCTAGGTTGGGTTCTGAAGCATACTTATCTCTTCACAAAACTGCATTCTAATACCATTAGATAATCACCTGATTAGAGCTACGGTTTGTAAATAGCTTTCAAATTTTAAGTTGCTGTCCAGCATGATGCTTCTAAACTAAAAGTGCAGACATGAAGTTCTTACCAGCAAAGCCTGAAACCACCTAACACTAACTGTTTCTGAATTTTCTTTTACTGCAGAGAATAACATGTTGTGCAAACCAGACACAGACTGCACTCCGCAAATCGTTCTCTGGGCCTACCTCACCACCATCAGGGTCAGTTAAAGGTAATGCAAGGCATCAGCAAATGAAATCCATGGTGTTCAATCCTTTCCTCCTGCAAGAACTGAATCTCATTGTACATAACAGCTATGTTTTCACTGCATTGGCTCACATTTTCTTACTTCTTACTTCGATGGCCTTATGGTTTCAGAGAAAGTGAAGAGTCCAAAGCTTGACGATGGAGGCACCGGCTTCCCGCCGTTCCGGTTCGGTGGAGGAGGAGGAGGTGGAGGTGGAGGCGGCAGCAACTCTGCCGGTGGATTCATCCTGTTTGTGATCGTTTTGCTTCTTGATTACCTGAGGGAGTTTGAGAGGAACCTGCAGAATGGGACAAGGAGGGGCAGTGACTATGACAATGGGCTCGCGCCCCAATAGTTGGTTTGTTTCATAGGACACTCTAGCGACGATCTGAAACTAGGATGCAAGTGGGCTGACCCGTAAACCCACTTATAATAGGATGCAAGTGGGCTGACCTGTAAACCCACTTATAAATCATTTAAGTGGGTCAACCCATGGCTGGCCGCTGGCCCATTTGCATCCTTATCTGAAACTCCTTTTCTGGAAATGTGTCAAGTGAGAATTGTGCCTGAAAATGGTGATGGAGTGTAGCAGCCTTCTGGACAGAAATGGCAATGGCAATTTTAGCCGTTGGATTGCATGTAGAAAGCTGAGAGTGTATCAAAGCCTCAAAGGCCAGTGACAATAACTACATGATATTTGAAGGACCTTGATGAGGCAAATGAGCGACAATGGACCAAGTGTTTAAAAATGTGAATTTTGTTGAGATTGTTGATTGGATATGTTGCGAGAAGTGTTTGGAAATTTCAATAGAACTATTGCGGGCTCAATACTGCATAACTACATGTTGCATACAACAGTGACATTTCGCATTTGTTTGCATGAAAAGTTGGTAACATACTGTTGGAATATCTCTTGTTTAATATTATAGTGTTAAAATATCTAAATACTACCTCCATTTTTAAATATGATAATGTTGACTTTTGGACATGATGTCTGATCATTCATCTTACTAAAACAATGATTTATTTTATCTTTAAAAGTACTTTAAGTATGACTTAATTTTTTTCATTTGCACTAATTTTTTGAATAAGATAAAGGTTAAATGTAATGTCTAAAAGCTAACAGCATCATATATTTAAAAATGGAGGGATTACATTATAACACTAGGTGATATCACCCCCTTCTCACTCGTGATATTTCTTTCCGACTTTCTACTTTTTGCATAATACAAAGTGAAATTCCCCTCAAACGTTGGTTTTTTAGTCCCCTTCCCATTGGTCCCAACCTATGAGATGTATAGTCATAAACTCACTCGATCTTTAGTCATGAGCTTACCATAGATGTCGTGTCGGAGTAAGGTGCTCCTCTAGCGGGAAGGCAAGATGCCCTCCCTTTAGAGTTCGGGCAGGGTGCAGGTTCTGAGCTTGTGCTCGGGTCGCGCGTGAGAGTGAGTATACAAGTGGTTTATACATGTTTGGGTCGCTTGGAAGTGTAACACCCTGCTCCTACGTTCTTGCACTAGGAGATGATGTTCAAGCTTACAACGAATGTTGGAGATATGTTCTAAGTGGAAGATGATGAACCCTTCTTCACTAAGTCTGAGATTTGAATCTAACTTAGCCTATTTCAACTGGTCCAATCCCCTTCTCTGTGGCATGTATCCTTCTTTTATACATCTCCACAATGCCCATGCATGCTACAAAAGTAGGGCCTCGCTCACAGAGGTTGGTATGATTGGTCTTTGATATGCACGAGGGTGTCCCGATCTTTCGATGAGAGGATAAGTCGATTGGATAGAGTGACGTTAGCGATTCGACTACAATTATCCAGGGATGTTGCGCCTTAGCAATTATTACAGCAACTCCAGAGGTAGTCGTGAATCTCGACGGATGCACGGTCAGCCCAACCACAAGGGTATTTGTTTCTACAAGCAATCAAGAACTAGCAAGAACAAGATGAACAAGCAACTTGATTTGCGGATTAAAGATGTAGGATTGAATCAACAAAAGTGTCATAGGTGGGGTTCCGTAACGAGCAAACCGACGATCTAACCGATCACGAGATTACACGACAAAGTAACGACGCTAAAACCCGAGTTGATTTATGATGGCTAAGGGAAATATATAGGTAGGAGGACGAGTTGGGGTCGTACTCTAACCCTAAGACGTGTCCCTAATAGACTTAACTTGATACACAACCCATTAGACCCAAATAAGGTAACGCAACACCATGGACAAAAAAATGTCTCTGTAGTAAAATGACGATTGCGGCTTCTCTACAACAGATATGGATATGAGGTCAGATCCATTTGAAAGTATACTTGATAAGCTTTCCATGAAGTACTTGCACGCTCAAAACGGAATTCGCATGAAGTCGTGGTGGTCATCACAAGTTGGTCCAAATCTAACCCGTGCGAATTCTCTTTCCTTTTTATCCTCTCCATCATTCCTAAATAAAACAAGAGTTGAGTTGAGTTACATGATGAATATGAACTCAAGAAAGAACTCACCTGATAGTTGAGTTGACATGCACGAGCGCGGGTAATAGGACCTTGAAGTTGCACTTGTGTAGGCGTGGATATATTGGCGGTATAGATGTCCTAATTAGTCTTGTCACTATTCCTCCAAACAGGCGGGGCGGATGTGATGGGCGCACCTACTGGCTAACATGTGGAGTGAGGTAGCTGAAGTCTTCGTCCCAACTGTCAATAGGCCCACCCGTCAGTCACCGACGCCGGTGAAAGTGGGGCCCATGAGGTGAGCGCACAGCGTGTGCCGTGTTACATGCCTTTTCCCCCTGGCGACGTAGGCAAGCGAGAGGAAGCATGCAACCATATCCCCTACGTCTCCCGTGATCTATTCACAACAACCATATCACTTCCGTAATTAATATGGAATGACATGGTGAGGCAGCACACAAGACAGGGTCAAATCTTCTCAATGAAGTGGATTGGCCCGAAAAGACCTCGGGTACCAGAGCTATCCTCGGGGCCCTGTCCCATCTGCAGAGGTCGTTGGGGCCCTAAGGTGATGAAGGCTTGTCCTCGGGCAACTGTTGTCCTCGGGTCGTCTTCGTGAGCTCGGGGCAATACTTGGAACCTTACGCCATCTTCTACTTTGTCCATGGTGGGTTCGGTGATGCCCCGAGCATCTGAGGGAGTGGGGACCTGCGTTCCCATTTCTCCGATAATAGACTATATCGAGTTGACCCCAACTTGGTTAATTGACAACCAATTCGTAGTTAAACAATGACTAATCATCCTAGAAATTCCTCTTAAGAAAATAAATAAATAAATGTTTTGATATATAGATATGGAAAAGAAATCATAAGATCGCAAGATATTCCAATTGTATCAAAACCTCAAACTGGTAAAAAAAAAGTTTGAACAATAATACTTACCTCCTACCATGAGAATGAAAACAACATCATTATCAACTTACCCCACCTTACCTATCACCGCTACGTGGGTTCAACCTATCTTTGTCTCCACTGATCAGTTGCACGGGCACAAGCCATAGTATGCATATAGTTTATTGGGGTATTTAGGCTTTTACCCCAAATTTAAAAAAAAGTGTATCAGCCCTCCCTTCAGAACCGCGTAGCCCAGCCTATCGGTGTCATGGGCCCAGGGGTATGTTGACTTAGGGCTTGAGGCGGCCCCGTACGCCCACGTGGCCATCCCCCGAGGGGGAATCGGGCCCGAGGGTGACGTGGCGGCCGCCCGTTCTATGTCCCGGCGCCTCCCGGTTACTACTGTAGCAGGGATCCGGCTCCCCCGACCCCCTCGGGCCGCCGCCACGTGTGTCGAAGTAGGTGGGCGCGCCCAGCGCTCACCTACCCCCATTAATGACGGCACAGTCGGAGTGCGCCTGCGCGCGCGTGCCGCATTAAATGCGAGTAGACACGCACGCGCACGCGCCTGACACCGGTCACAGCCGACTAATCGGTCTGTGACCAGAACGAATGATCGATGGGACGCAGCACAGTACCGGGCATGCCGTCTGCACGCCGTTAGGTACGTTGCGTGCCCCGTCGGGTCACATCAAAATCATGTGAGCCGATCCGGCTCACTCACCCAGTCAGAGTTGGTACGCCAAGTCTAATTGCCCGGCACACGTCGCTGCGTACGGGTGGAACAAGCAAGTCTCCGGCCGTTTAATGAAGAATGACGCGCGCTGTCATGCACGGATGATGGGCAGCCTGATAAGGTTCACATCGGCATTGCAGAACGGTGGACTTCTGCCTCAAGCAACAGTGTGGACCTTAATTGTAAAAGAATGTTTTTTCCTTTTCCCTGGAAAATAACCTGTTTGGCCCATGTGGTGTCCCCTTGGAAGTATAAAAGGAGGTCCAGGCCTAGAGGAAAGGGGGAGACTGGTTCGATTCCTGAGAACTAAAACTCATGTAGTCCATCACACAGAGGAGTAGGGTATTACGCCTCGCCGGTGGCCCGAACCTGTATAATCCCTTGCGCCACCGCCCTTTCTTGTGCGAAGCAATCTCTGCGCCACCGGTGCACCGAGCCAAAAGCCGGGAAACGCGTTCCTCGCACCCTGGGCCGAACTCAAAAGGGGTCCCGCTGAGGAGTTTATTCCTCGCGCCCTGGGCCGAACTCAAAAGGGGTCCCTCATAGTCCCTCGCTGAGGAGTTTATCCTCCGGCACAACCCATCAGACGGGTGGGCCCACTTACACATATCACCCCACTTACAATTTCGTCCTCGCTTCGTGTAAAACGGTTAACCCGGGAGTAATATGGTTGAAGGGAAGAGGCCTTATAAGTTGGTTCCACCCTTGGTAAACTAGCAAGGTGGTACTAAACATGTGCACATAGCTCTCATGGGCCACACAGGCCTCATCCTAATTGGGCCAAGATGTCACAAAAAGGGAAAAAAAATACTTGTCAGCCTTTTGGCCCGCTAAAGTGTTGTTGCTCGAGCAACCCAAATCAACCCAATCGTTGGTATATAAGAGAACCCTTTGAGGGTTTCTAGGTTCCCTTGATCAGATCAGGTGGCGGTGGTGCTCTCCCTTACCGCCTACCTTTCTTATGGCTTTATTTGTTGTGTAGCAATGGTGGCGATGCTCCCGGCTACCGCTCACCTTGTCCGGGTGCTCCTTCATCGTCTAGTTGAGAGGCGTGGAGGTAGTGGCAATGACACGTTGGAGTCTTCTGGTGACATTCTCATATCTCTGTATGGCTTTGCACCTTCTTCTTGCTCATCATCTTCCCGAGCTTGGATAGAGGGGTTGTTGGCTCATCGTCTAGCTAAGAGGCGTGGAGGTAGTGGTGATGACACATTGGAGCCCTTTGGTAGATAATGGAGATGACATTTTCATCTCTATGCATAAATTTGCACCTTCCTTTTTCTCACCATTTTCCTAACCTTGGACAGAGGAGTGGTTGGCTCATCCTCTAGCTAAGAGGTGTGGAGGTAGTGGTGATGACACATTGGAGCCCTTTGGTGGATAATGGAGGTGACATTTTGCATCTCTATGCATAACTTTGCACCTTCCTTTTGCTCATCATTTCCTAACCTTGGATAGAGGGGTGGTTGGCTCATCGTCTTCCCGAGTTACGACGAAAAGGTGACGACACAACTCGTCCTCATGGTCAATGATGAGCATCGTCAAGTCCTCATGGCGTGTATTGTTGATAAGCGAGAGATCACGGGAAAACATAGCCTAGCGCACGACAAGCTTGTTCTGGCAAGCACATTACAACATTTTCTAGCATGCAAATTTATCTTGGTAATGTTAGTTGAGTATTGATGCATATACATTGGTTGACTTCCATTTCATCGACACTGGCTCAACTTTTGGGTCTCTTCTATACGACGAACAACGATAGAAGAGACTACTATATTGATGCATATACACTTGCTTCTCATGACTACTCACGAAACACTTTCCAATGGGTGCCCAATGCAAGAAGGAAATATTGGGTGTCCACACCCTTATCCCATTTCCGCATGTAGGGACTCATCCTTTTCTCTTTCTCCTTCTCTCTACCCCTTCATCGACTCCTTTATATACAACCCAAATGCAGGCGACCGATGGCGGCATTGGCGTTGGGTGCGCAGGCAGCGACGAGGTCGTGGCGGTGCTGAAGAAGGCGGAGTGGGAGAGGACGCAGAAATTGACGTTGCCGCTGGTGTATCGAGTAGAGGAAAGACTGCTTTGGGAGGAGGTCACGGAGTGGAGAAGGGGTCAGGGAGGTGGGGAGCGAAGGAGAGAGGAGCGCAAGCGTGGTGGTGGTGGTGGCATCCATAGCTGCTCGTACCTCCGCACGGACCACAGCCCCACCACCCTAACTCCATCGCCTCCCTGCTCTCCCGACTGGAGGAACGCGAGCAGTCGATGCACGACCGCCGCGAGGTCGACGGAGAACACGGGCCCGCCATCCCGCATCCCGCTGCCGCATCTTGTATTTTGGATGTTTCACTTACCTTTGTCCATATGTTGCACAAACTGTCTTTCTAGGATGTTTCAGTGAATAATTTTTGATATTTCAATAGGTAGAACTTGTTTCATTCGGAACAGAAGAGTTGTTTCACATATGTTTTGGTGGTGTTTTATGCCCTCACTCATTTTCAAGTAATGTTTCCTGATTTTTTTCTATTCTTCGGTTGCCCGATTTGTAGTGTTATCCGACTACTCAACGTCATGCTGCATTGGCCTAGCCATTAGTGATATCGTGTCTCCGTCAACCACGCCGGTGAGTTCATATGTTCTAGCTCTGCATTTTTTTTCTTGCAAAAATGATATACTGCTTGCTACTGTTGTGTGTGAGTTTTTCTTTTGGCATTGTGTAAAGGGTTGTGTCATTTTTGGCGCTTGATAATTTGCCCATTAATGACATTGATTATTGCCAAAAATCACCCAAATCAAAATGGCACAAAATCAATTCACCCCCATCCAAAACCGCTTCACCCAACAGTTGGTGCCACACGTCATCACATTCAATGCCTTCCGGTCAAGCCCCCCCTCTCTCTCCTCCCAACCAGAATACCTGACCCGGTCTCACTGCGAGGTGGGTCCCACCACTCCCCGACCAGCATATGGCCCACAGGTCAGTGACGTGGCGTCGAACAGCCGCCGGCGCCGCCGCGGGAAGGAGAAGGGGGGGGGGGGGGGGGGTAACCTCACCTCACCTGTCTCTCACCTGCGCCACCGCGAGACGAGCCCGCACTGGCATCTGTATTTGTGTCGGAGGTGCGGGGTGACCTGACCTGACCTGCCTGACCTCCCCCCGGTTTCCGCACGCAGGCAAAGGCAGCGCCTCACCTCCCACCACCACCGTCGCCTCGCTCTCGCACTCGCACTCGTGTGGGTTCTCTTCTCGGCTTCTCCGAGGCGAGGGCTTTGGCTAAAACCCTCTCCGCTCCCCCCCGGCGCGGTGGCTAGGGTTTTAAGGCGAGGGTGGGGAGGAGGCAGGCAGGCGCGCGCGCGCGCGTGCGGGTGTTCAGGTGAGGGGAGGGGCTCTGATCCCGTCTCCGCAATGTGTGTGTGTGTGTGGGGGGGGGGGGGGGGGGGCGCTGGGTTATTCGTGGAAATGGGGAAATGGTGGGGTTGGTTGTTTGTTCATCGTTGCTTGTTGTCTGGTTGCTCTCTGGGGGGAAGAAGATTGGGTCGTGCGGAGAGGCGTGGGTTTTGTGCGGTTTTTGGTGTTGCTTTTGTTAGGGGAGAAAAAAAAACATGGGGGGTTTTGGTGGTGTTGTATGATCTCGGGAAGATTGGTTAGTTGATTGTTGGGGGTGGAGGTTTTCAATTTTGGTGCATTTTGATGCTTTTTTTTTTGTTTTCCCAACTGAGGGCTCTATGTATGATAAATGTTCACCGGAGTAATCAGTGTGTGTTTGGGGAAGTTTGTGATGTGCTTGGACTAAGCGAATCTTGATGCTTATGCGAAATGTCTTTTTTTTTAGCCGGCGGAGGACTCCATGTATCAGAAATGGTCATGTCCGGAGTAATTAGTTTGCATTTGGGGGAATTCTGATGTACTTGGACTCCATATGAATCCTGGTGTTAATGCAATATGTTCTCTTTTTGACAGCAGACTCTTTCTCTTTATATATGTATATCGTAAATGATCACGGCGGAACAATTAGTTTGTATTTTAGGAAATTTCTAATGCACTATGACTCCATGCAAACCCTGATAATAGAGCCAATATGTGTGGTGTTGGGTGTACTTTTGGTGGGTCGTAGCAGGATGCTAGAGCTAAGATGGAACAGAAGGAAATGCAGCTTCAGCAGTAGGAGTAACCTAATAAGCTTAGCCACTTTGCCCTAATTAACTTGCTTGGAGACAAGGGCACTCTCTAAGGGAATATATTTGTTAGTGCACCCATTAGGAAAAGGAAACAGATGATTAAAATCAAAGCAAATTTGATTTGGAGTGGTATTTTCTGAGAAGCCGACAATTACAGCTGTTTTTATCCTACTTTTGCGAATTTGAGGATGCTGCTTTCTGTTTGTTTCTGCTATTTCTTGTTGTTTAATTGGAGCTAATGGTTAGTTCTAGCTTGTTGGTATTACCGCTTCTTTCTTTCCAATTCTTTTTACGGATACAGCCATCGCCCTTTTTCTATTTCAGATAGATGGAGGAGGACCAGTCAGCAATTCCGGTTGCTGAAGGTGCCATCAAGAGCATCAAGCTTAGCCTATCCACTGAAGATGAGATTGTAAGTTCTCCTTCTCTGATGCTTTTTACCAGCAATGCTTGCATAAAGAGATGCATGCAGAAGCGGCAACTTGGTCATTGTGATCCATTAGAGACAGTACCTTTTGATAAGGGAGCATGATTGATGTAACTACTCTTGATGATGAGATCAAGAAACCTCTCCTTTTCTCTATCATTTATATTTGATATCATTCAATTAGATTTACCTATGATGCATGGTTTTTGCTATTCAATTGCAATAACAAATTTGAATCTGTAAGATTAATTTTAGCAAGATGAGTGTTGCTATGGGAGCTTTTCTTTTTGACCTTTACTTTTGCAACATAAAAAACTTGACATGCGGGGGGTAAGACAGCCCCTGGGCATCATGCGTAGAAGACCTTCTCATGCAGGTCAAGAAAACCTCCGAACCCCTGCCCCACTCTTATACAACGGCACCGTAGCCCGTGTGAGAACGACCAACGACCTGGGCCGGGCCTTAGACCTGTGTTTTGGCGTGGGACATACAAGAGGATTTTTTTAACCCCAGCCTGAAATTCTCTCCCACCGGGATTCGAACTCAGGACCTGAGGAGTGCTACTAGAGTCACCTAAGCAACTCAGCTAGAGGCCCGTTCGCTACTTTTGCAATATAAAGATGAATGTTGTTTGTTAGTTAATACTGAATTCTGACATTTTCTTTTGCATGTGGAAGTGCTGATACATGGGTTTTTTCGCTAACTAACGGAGCTGTTTTACATTTTGCGGACTTAAATACTTGATATTGCATTCTTCTACTTGATTTATATGGATTTAGCCTTCTTTTCTTTTCTATTTTTTGTTCTCATGACTATGGCAAGGTTATATCCTGCACAGTTCCCATTTATATTTCCTATTATAGTACTGTGTTTGTTATTTCCAACATGACTGATACGCACCTTTCTGTCCTGCAGCGTACTTATTCTATAAATGACTGTCCTGTCACTCATCCTAGCCAGCTCGGAAATCCCTTCCTTGGGTTACCTCTGGAGACAGGAAAATGCGAGTCCTGTGGTGCCTCAGAAAATGGAAAATGCGAAGGTTCTCACATGATGACTTCTCATTAGTTTTTCATGCACAAGATATTGTTCTGTAGCAACTGAAAATCCTCTTTTCTCTTCTTAAAAACCAAAATTATCTGCTTGTTTAGGGCATTTCGGGTACATTGAGCTGCCTGTGCCTATATATCACCCTTGCCATGTAACGGAACTGAGACAGATATTAAATCTGGTATGTTTGAAATGCCTCCGCGTCAAGAAAGGAAAGGTACATATAGGTCAAAACAGCTAAATCTTAATTTTCTAAATCTAGTTGTCTTACTTTGGCTTATAATTAATGTGATTTTACCATGTATCAGGTCAAACAGGCAGAGGGGAAGGATAACACATCAGCATTGTCATGCTACTATTGTCGGGTACTTTCCAACCCCAACAATTTTATATATCCCTTCTGCCTTGAAGTAGACAGACATAATATTTCATTGTTTGACATGTATAAGTACTAAGTAGTAGGAATATGGAACATATGCCTCTTGAAAAACCAAGTATACCAGTGTTTTAAGTTTAATCCACTCAGACATAGTCCAGACATTACAGCTTAATTGGTTTAAACTTATCAAAATCTGCTTGGGCAAAACATAGTCAACGTTACTGATATAGCAGTTGCAGTATTCACTTAGTAATCCCATCCATACATATGCTTTTTCACTTATATATTAAGTTACGGAATAAGTTTTATGGTGCGTTCTTTTGCAATAAAACCATTGATTGCAAAGTTTTTTGTGTCTACACAGAGAATGAGTGACAGACTAGCTCTATATTCAGTTTTATGTTTGTTAAGTAACACGTCGTTGTTGAAAACAGTACACAGAATCAAAGTTGTACTGTGTGATCGAGTGTTATTGGAACTTGTAAGATGTGGCCAACAATCATGACATAAGCATTTATACTATATCATGTTCTTATTAGTATTTTAGCGTATGACTTTTAGTATACAGCCTTAGTTGCTTCTATTAGGTGCCAGCCTTGACACTGTAAACATTTACAATCTGGATAAGTGGCAACTGATGTTTATCGCCATTTACTTCGTTAGGATCTTCCGGCATTATCTTTGAAAGAAATCAAAACAGCAGATGGCGCATTTCGTTTAGAGTTGAAAATGCCTCCTAGGAAATTCATGACAGAAGGCTCATGGAACTTCCTTGACAAGTATGGATTTCACCATGGTGGAACCTCCCACTGCAGGACCTTGCTTCCAGAAGAGGTTAATCTCATTTACTTTATTTTTTTGGCTTCTGCAAGCCGCTAAATATCCAACAACCTACATGATCGTCTGTCATTCCTGTATCATTTGCTAGGCTCTCAATATATTGAAGAAAATTCCTGACGAAACAAAGAGGAAACTAGCTGCTCGTGGCTACATTGCTCAATCTGGATATGTGATGAAATACCTCCCCGTGCCACCAAATTGTTTATACATTCCAGAATTTACAGATGGGCAGAGCATCATGTCCTATGTGAGTTCTTCCTCACGTTTGTTCTTCATAATTTTCCTGACTGGTTCGAGTCTATGTCATGGCTTATTCTACTTGCTTCTCATATCAGGACATATCAATATCTCTGCTGAAGAAGGTGCTTCAGAAAATAGAGCAGATAAAAAAATCAAGAGCTGGATCCCCAAACTTTGAATCACATGAGGTTGAATCAAGTGATCTACAGCTTCCTATTGCCCAGTACATACATCTAAGGGGCACTACAAGGGTATGTTGCATGATCTTAATGTGCTATATTTACCATATTTACATGAGAGCATGTTCAGGAGAGTCCTGTCTCAGCTAGAGAATTGCTCCAGAGAGTAGCTCATCTGCTCACACCAATTGGTCAAGCTTGCTTTGTAATCATAATTGTCACCAAGCTATGAATTAGGATTGACTAGTTATCAACTGCATTTGCACAGGCTGTCGACTTAAGCTCATTGTTACAGCAATTTCGATACTCCTTATAGGAACTAAACCAAAAATATGAATTTACATTTGAAATCAATAAGTGAAGCGTTATTATATTAAATACGATTATAATGACTGAGCACATGCATACAAGGGATTTGATTCATAATTCTCTCAGAAGATAACAACAAAGGACCAAGCATATCCATATGGGTTGGGTTGATCTTGCGTTGGGTTGATCCTGTGCATGAGTATACACTGTGGATGGTTATCATTGAGGATGAATGGTCCACTATTGTGCGTCTATGTGTGCCCTTTATTAGAGAAAACAGCCATGTAAACCATGCATGCATTGTCAGTGAATTCATAATTTCATATTGCATAGGACGGCCGTCATGTTCATAAACACACTAAGCAAAACTGCTCATTTCCCTACATTAACTATGTTATCGAACTCCCTTACAACCCGAAATTACAACATTTCTATAGTAGTTGGACCTGAAAAGGTTCATGAAATTCATCAACTATTAGTTCATGTTAAAGCTTTCTTCCATAGGTTTGTGTTTTACAACCAGTCTCTCCCAGTAATTGTCTGCAATCACTTATTTAGTCTCGTTTCTTATGACCCACGGTAACTTCAAATGTTGTCTTGCAGGGTCCTCAAGACAACACCAAGAGATTCGCAATCAGTACTGATCCTTCTGCGTTATCAACAAAACAATGGCTGGAGAAGATGAGAACATTATTTATCAGCAAAGGGTCAGGGTTTTCATCACGCAGTGTACTTACTGGAGATCCATATATTGGAATAGATGTGGTTGGACTGCCTTCTGAAGTGGCAAAAAGAATCACTTTCGAAGAGCAGGTAACAGACATCAACCTTAACAGGTTGCAAGAGATTGTGGATAAGGGGTTGTGTTTGACCTACAGAGATGGTCAGGCAACCTATGCCATCACCGTTGGATCCAAAGGTCACACTACCCTGAAAGTCGGACAGACTATTAGTAGGAGAATTGTTGATGGGGATGTTGTTTTCCTTAACCGTCCACCCAGCACCCACAAGCATTCCCTCCAGGCATTTCGCGTGTATGTCCATGAAGACCATACGGTCAAGATCAATCCGCTCATATGCGCGCCTTTTGCAGCGGACTTTGACGGTGACTGTGTGCACATCTATTATCCACAGTCCCTTGCTGCAAAAGCTGAAGCACTGGAGCTTTTCAGTGTGGAGAAGCAGCTTACCAGTTCCCACAGTGGCAAGGTTAATCTCCAGCTAGTTAGTGACAGTTTGCTTGCTCTGAAGCATATGTCTTCCAGAACAATGTTGGGCAAAGAAGCAGCTAACCAGTTGGCAATGCTTGTTACATGTTCTCTTCCAGACCCTGCTGTGATCAAGTCAAAGCCGTACTGGACAATCTTGCAAATAGTGCAAGGTGCTCTGCCAAAAGCCTTAACTTCTCAAGGGGACAAACACTTAGTCAAGGACAGCACTATTATAAAACTGGATCTTGACAAGGAATCTGTTCAGACATCATTCTCAGATTTAGTGTACTCCACTCTTTCTGTTAGGGGTCCAGGAGAAGCGCTACAATTTTTGAATGTGCTGCAGCCATTATTGATGGAATTGATACTTTTGGATGGCTTTAGTGTAAGCCTCCAGGACTTCAATGTTCCCAAGGTTCTATTGGAAGAAGCACAGAAGAACATTGAAAAACAGTCTCTTATCCTTGAACAATCAAGATGTGCAGAAAATCAGTTTGTGGAAATGCGGGTCGATAATAATTTGAAGGACATCAAACAGCAAATTTCAGATTTTGTTGTGAAACGCTCTCATCTTGGACTTCTGATTGATCCAAAGAGTGACTCTTCAGTGTCTAAAGTTGTCCAGCAGCTTGGTTTTGTGGGTTTACAACTTTACCGTGAGGGGAAGTTCTACTCACGTCGTCTGGTGGAGGATTGCTACTACACTTTTGTGAACAAGCACCCAGCTGTCAGAGAAGAACATTCTCCAGAGGCATATGGTCTTGTACAGAGTTCATATTTTCATGGCCTCAATCCGTATGAGGAGCTGGTGCATGCTATATCGACAAGAGAAGCTATTGTTCGCTCCTCTAGGGGATTGACGGAGCCTGGAACACTATTTAAGAATCTAATGGCGTTACTGCGGGATGTCGTCATATGCTATGATGGGACAGTAAGAAATGTCTGCAGCAAATCTATTATACAACTTAACTACACGGAGGATGATGCCTTAGACTTTCCTAGTGCAATAGGTCCTGGCGAACCAGTTGGTGTCTTGGCTGCGACTGCTATCTCCAACCCTGCATACAAGGCTGTCTTGGATGCATCTCAGAGTAACAATACTTCATGGGAGCGGATGAAGGTAATAACATTAAATTATTTTACGCATTGGTAAAAGGTAGTATTGTATGCATGCATGACAAGTTTGTTATATTCCTTTAACCTAACAGGAAATACTTCAGACAACAAGTCGCTACAAAAACGATATGAAAGACCGAAAAGTTATCCTGTTTCTGAATGATTGCTCTTGTGCTAAGAAGTTTTGCAAGGAAAAGGCTGCTATTGCAGTTCAGGGCTGCCTAAGGAGAATTACGTTAGAAGATTGTGCTACTGACATCTGCATTGAGTAAGTATCCATAATTAATGCTGTCAATTATATTGTTATAAAAATTAATGCTGTCAATTATATAGTTATATTCACTTGCTTTGCTTTTAGTGAAATCAACGGAGGACTTGATGTTTCTTTGTGGTTGTTTTGTTGTAGTTCCCTTGATTTCTTATACCAAAGTCTAAAATTCAAGTTTCCTTTTTCTTTTTGGTCCTTAAAAATACTTTCCATTTTTGAAATGTGAAAGTCTTGAGGATATAGAATGGGTATAGTTGGCAAATGTTCAATATCTGTCCAATGACCTGAAAATTATGTGGATCTAGTAAGTAACTTAGTGTTAACTTATCTGCTAGCACGAACAGTGTGTTTGACTGGGTTAGGTCTTATCATATTTAGGGATGGCAACTGGGCTTCACCTGCTGGGTTTCAGCACCCCGTACCACCCCGGTACCCGCAGCGCAAGAAATTGCCCGTCCCCATCCCCATCCCCGCACACGGGGTCAGTCAAGTTTCCCCTGTCCCCATCCCTGCACCGTATACGGGTCACCTGGTGGGTCCCCATACCTGGCAACAGGAACAAGAGAGTAGCAAGCTACAAGGCAGCAACAAGACAGCACCTCAGCAACAAAGCCAGGAGCGAACCAACAAGACTAGTTAGCCAAACACAAATGCCTGAACAATCAAACATCAAACAGGTCATACCCAACTATCAATACTTAAACACCAACAACATCAATTAGTATGAGGTCACAGATCAGCAGCGGCAGCGGCGTGTTGGTCGCAACGGTGACGTGGTGTATCCTGGAAGCTTCACAGCAGCGCAGCCTAGAGGTGCGATGGCAGTTGCGCCTCCTGGAGACACGACGACAATGGCGCGGCATGGCCAGAACTTGGAGGCGCGACGCAGGAGCATGGTCCCCGTGCCTGGCGGCTGGCGCCCAGGCGGCTTCGTGCAGTCGCCCCTGCTGGTTGCCCTGCCGATTGGATCTGAGAGAGTGGAGGGAAGTGGAAGGAAGAGTGGACGTGGACTGTGCTAAGGTTTCATTAGTTTATATATGCACCTCTGAGGCCGTCTAAATGGGCTTTTTTTTTTCTTTTTGGGCTGTGGTCTTAAAGGGATGTGCACCTTCCTGATCGACTTGGGGCCCCATGGGGATTTGGGGGCCGGGGGGCCTGTAGAGCGTCCCCGCTCCCAGCCCACCTGATGGGTGAACAATTTGACCGAAAACAGCCCCATGGAGGGTAATTTTCTCCCATTTACAGCCCATAGTAGAGTTATTCCCCCCAGGGTATCGGGGTTCGGGTCCCTATTGCCATCCCTAATCATATTTTATCTGTTTAATGCTGAGACCCCGGTATCTCTTTTCCATGGATCTGGGCATCAGTGTTCATTGTCCACTAACCAGTCATGGTCTTGGTTCATTGATGTTAAACTTCAATCATTTATATACTCTTGAAATTGTGCATCATTATGCAACTGAACTGACATAAAACAACTTAGAAATTGGTCACGACAGTACCCAGATAAATGCAAGATTTGATCATTCTCAAAAATGGAAATTGAGATAAAAAATCTCCTTGTTGTCGCATTTTGTTGGCTTTTAGTATTCATTACCATTTGAGCCAAATACCTTAAATATAACATTCACATTTTCAGGTACCAGAAGCAAATAGGTTTAGATGGAACTTCAGAAGCAGCCCCGGCACTTGTTGGCCATATTCATCTTGACAGGGTATTATGATATATTCTTTTGTTGGTTAATACTTGCATGCAAACAGTATTTATTTTACCTGCCCTGATTATATATGTACATCTTTCTTCCAGGCACATTTAGAAAGGATCAACATTAGCACTGAAGATATTCTTCAGAAATGCCAAGAAGTTTCTGGGAAATATGGGAAGAAAAAAGGACATCTCAGTAACCTGTTTAAAAATATTACCTTCTCTACTTGGTAACTATCTATTCTCTATTATATTGCTTGAGGTCTCACGTTTGAAGAATAAATTGTACGCATTGCTGTTTTGTTTATGTAGTTGTGTCCTGCCATTAGTTGCTATTGGTTGTTGGCGGTTTTATAGTTTTGGTAGAAGAGGGTTGTAATCTTGTAGATTGCTGGGGTTATTCAAGTGCTGCATTGTTCTTATAATCATATGTGCAATATCTAATATGTGAACATGATGATGATGTGAAATCCTACTTATGATATGTGATTATCGCTTGCTGTATCACATGATAAGTTAGTTAACCTCAACTACAACCATATGCTGTTCCTGGCTTGCAAGTTATTTCATCTCCATTGAAGTAGTAGAAATGAGTCATAAGAAAGAGGTAAGGGGATCTTTATTTGCTTCCTAGTTTCTAGATTGTGCAGTTTTGATTTTTTTTTTTCATGTTGTTTATAGCAAAGTATTGGTCTTGGGCATAGCAATGGAGTCGTCGCTAGGCAGAGAATATTTATGTATTATTTATTTCAAATCATAATTCCTGGCAATATGCATACTTAAGTTCATTTCAGTTAATCATTTTTAGCACTAACTATTATCTGTTTATTGTGAGATGACATTACATTATTTAATCTAAAGTACTCAAGTTTTCACCCTTACTCTTGGCAGTGATTGTTCATTCACACAGAAGCTGGTTGATGGAAAGCTACATAAGCTTCCGTGTTTGCGATTCTTTGTTTCTGAGAACACGATATTATCTGAATCAGTGGAGAGAGCAGTCAGTGTGCTAGCTGATTCTCTATGTGGAGTGCTTTTGAATACAATCATAAAAGGTACTGTAAGTTGTACAGAATATGCTTCTGTTGGAATTTCATTTGCAATACAATTTATTATTTAGGTTCAGTTGAAAACCCATTATTCACATCTTATCATGCTAATTTTTTTGAAGGCGTGGGGGTCCAAAAATCCAAAGAATAATGATTGATCCATTTTTAGCCCTAAAAAAACAATTATCTTCCTTCATGCTCATGTCGTTCATAATACTTGTCTTTTTCCCAAAAAAAAGTTACCACTATTTTCAGAACCATAACTTTTATTGTGTTGCAAACCTAGTTCATGAATCATGACAGGGTAAATCATTCACTGGAGGGTGTTCAAACAATGATTGCTTGTGTTAGAATGGCACTAGGTGGAGTGCACCGACTGAGGGATGGATGTAGAGTAGCTGGTCAAGGGAAAGATCATCCGATTGTATAGAGAGACATGGCTCTGTTTGAGGCAATAGGATGACATGGCCTGGTATAACTAAAGGATAACTTGCTAACAAACAGATGGACTAAAGGATGGGACTGTAATGAACAAACTGGTACCCTTTAGTGCTAAAGCTGCTGCCTGCTGCCTCCACAGCTGTAACAGATTAAGACATTCTCTGTTAATATTTGGTAGTTAACTGATTTTATTGGTTAAATTATTGTTATCAAATAAAATGTTCTCTTGTCCTGTCCAAAAAAAAAACAATATATTAAGTGTTGACGTCTTAACCAAATAAGGGTAGTAGTTTTAGCTCAACAATTTCCTTGAATTGACAATGTTGCTCTGCAGGTGATCCTCGAATTCAAGAGGCTAAAATTGTTTGGGTTGGATCGGATTCAACATCTTGGGTTAAAAACACACAGAAGGCATCAAAGGGTGAGCCAGCAGTAGAAATTATTGTTGAAGAAGAGGAAGCTTTACATATTGGTGATGCCTGGAGAACAACAATGGATGCCTGCATACCGGTTCTGAACCTCATTGACATACGGAGATCAATCCCTTATGGTATTCAACAAGTGCGAGAACTTCTTGGCATCTCATGTGCTTTTGATCAAGTTGTGCAGGTTTGTCACCTTACTGTTTTTTGTTTGTAAGTTGGGGAGGTATTTCATTTCAAATCTGCTGTTTGCAGGTCGCTGCAGATCTTTCCAGTCTTTTTAATGGATTATTGACCACTTGCATTTACAAGAACTTACTAAGGAAAATTTATAAATATCTGAACTTAGTATTTCATGATAGCTCCATGGCTATCTCTGCTTCAAAAACTATTGTGTTTCCTTGGAAAAAGCTGTTTGGCAATGTTGATCTAGGTGTGTTGGGGAACTATCTATGGTTTACGCGTGAATGTGATAATTGCATTTTTTTTTGTCCATGTCCAACCAAGATTTTAATGTTAATAGAGAATGTCGAGTGGTGGAACATTTGATTCCGTTTTTAATGGGCAAGTTTGGTCCATTTCAATTGAGTTGTATTTGATTTCTACGATGAACTCTTTTCTACATCGTGTTCGTGCTTATGGTTTTGTTCAATACATTTTTGTAAATTTTTATCTTGCATCTCATTTCAATAGATTATTTTGTGCGTGCTGAATTGTGCAGCGGCTTTCAACAACTGTAAGGATGGTCGCTAAAGATGTTCTCAAAGATCATCTGGTACTTGTGGCAAATAGCATGACATTTACTGGAAACCTGAATGGATTTAACAATGCTGGTTACAAGGCCACCTTCCGTTCCTTAAAAGTTCAAGTACCTTTCACAGAGTCCACATTGATTGTAAGCTTATTTCTGCGATCAATTGTTTTGTTTTTTATCGCCACATACATTTTATTGATTTGGCCCTTTTATTTTGTAGACCCCTATGAAATGCTTTGAGAAGGCTGCAGAGAAATGTCATTCGGATTCATTGGGATGTGTTGTTTCATCATGTTCTTGGGGCAAGCATGCTGCAAGTGGTACTGGATCATCTTTTCAGATTCTGTGGAATGAAAGTCAGGTAAGCTGGTCTTTCTGCCCACTGGAGCTTATTGATTATATAAGAAGTGGGGCTTCACTCTATTTAATGGGGGCTAATCTGCTTAAAGATCTTTGCACGGTGTGACCAATCAAATGAATTAGTGTCTTAGTGAAAAAGTAGCTCTGCTTATTGTCGTAATTGATTTTTTCAGCTGAAAAGCAATAAGGAGTATGGTGATGGCCTGTATGATTACTTGGCCTTGGTGCGTACTGATGAAGAAAAGGCAAGATACACATTCTTTGATGATGTGGACTACCTTGCAGAAGAGAACGAGGCAGATGTGTGCTTATCTCCTGAATTGGATGGGACCATTGGTCAACCGATCTTTGATGATAATTTGGAAGAGCAAGATGTTCAGAAGAACAGCTCGTGGGATAATGGCACAACAACGAATGCAAGCTGGGAACAGAATGGTAGTGCTGGAAATGATTCTGATAAATGGGGGGGTTGGAATGATGCGGCTGCAGGAGCTGACACGGTAGTCACAAAACCAGCAGACCAAGGGAATTCATGTTGGGATGTGCCTGCAACAGTGGAGAAAAGTTCCTCTGATTGGGGAGGCTGGGGCACTGAAAAGGCGAAGGAGAAGGAGAATATATCTGAAGAGCCAGCTGAACATGATGCTTGGTCTGTCCAGGGCCCTAAAAGGGCAACAGATGGAGGAGCCAGCTGGAAGAAGCAGTCTAGCACTCAGAATGATGGGAACTCCTGGAAAGAGAACAAGGGAAGAGGATCAAATGGAGGTTCCTGGGAGAAGGATAATGCACAAAAGGGATCATGGGGCAGTGATGAAGCTGAAAATAATAATGATTTGCAAAACAAATCTTGGGAGACTGTGGCTGCAAATGCTCATGCTTCTACAGAGAAGTCCTGGGGCAATGTGACTGCATCTCCATTGGATAATGCATGGAGTGCTGCTCCAGTTTCCCAAGGGAATGGAAGTTCAGATGCAAAGCAATCTGATTCTTGGGATGGCTGGAAGTCTGCTGGAGTTGACAATTTAATTAAAAAAGACAAGGAATCCTGGGGCAATGTTACTGCATCTCCATCGGATAATGCATGGAGTGCTGCTCCAGTTTCCCAAGGGAATGGAAGTTCAGATGCAAAGCAATCTGATTCTTGGGATGGCTGGAAGTCTGCTGGAGTTGACAATACAGTTAACAAAGACAAGGAATCCTGGGGCAATGTGCCTGCATCTCCATCATTTAGTGCGTGGAATGCTGCTCCAGTTTCCCAAGGGAATGAAAGTTCAGATGCAAAGCAATCTGATTCTTGGGATGGCTGGAAGTCTGCCGGAGTTGATGATTCAATTAAAGACAAGGAATCCTGGGGTAATGTGCCTGCATCCCCATCAGATAGTGCGTGGAATGCTGCTCCAGTTTCCCAAGAGAATGAAAGTTCAGATGCAAAGCAATCTGATTCTTGGGATGGTTGGAAGTCTGCTGGAGTTGATGCTTCAATTAACAAAGACAAGGAATCCTGGGGCAATGTGCCTGCATCTCCATCAGATAGTGCGTGGAATGCTGCTCCAGTTTCCCAAGAGGATGATGGCTGGAATTCTGCTCAAGCCAATGAGTCACGTAGTAAGGACTGGAAATCAGATGGATGGGGTGCCAGAGGTGGCAACTGGAGGGGCCAAAGAAACAATCCTGGTAGGCCCCCAAGGAAACCTGATGGCAGGGGTCTGCCTAGGAGACCTGATGAGAGGGGGCCACCAAGGCGACACTTTGACCTAACAGCTGAGGAGGAAAAGATTCTAGGAGAAATTGAACCCACTGTGCTGAGCATCAGAAAGATTTTCCGTGAATCAATGTAAGTTACTTCATGATTATTTGTTAATTTTGTGTGGTTCATGGGCTACTGTTATATGCTTTTAAGTTTCTGAATAGAGGAGGCTTGACTTTTATATGAAAGTGTGCTACGTCCAACATTTAATTGATTTGTACTGTCTTAAGCTTTTTAACTTTATTATTGACTTAAAATTTTGCAGTGAGGGCGTAAAACTTTCTCCACAAGATGAAAAATTCATCAAAGAGAATGTTCTTGAACACCACCCTGAAAAACAATCAAAGGTGTCTGGTGAAATCGATCACTTAATGGTATGGTTCTTCTGTTACTTTTGGGTTGACCTGTTGTACAATTGTCCGATACGCTAGAATGAAATATAGCATTCATTTGGCTTATGGTGTGCAATGGCCTTGTTTAATTTGACAGGTTGACAAGCACCAAGTGTTCCAGGATAGTCGGTGCTTGTTTGTGGTGTCTTCAGATGGAACTCGGTCAGATTTCTCCTATTTGAAGTGCATGGAGAATTATGTGAGGAAGACCTACCCTGAGCATGGCGACTCATTCTGCAAGAAGTATTTCAAGAGGCGCCGTGACCAACCACCAGCAGCTGATGGAGGCACAGCACCAGGCACTCCAGCTGGGGCTACACAGTCTACTGCAGTTGATACCCAGGAGGGCACTTCACAGCAGACCCAACCAGATATCGCAACCGGTCCAGCTGCAACTCAACAAGAGACTCTTCAAGACACTCCAGCTCCTCCAGCAGACGATGGATTGCTTGGGAAAGGACCTAGCCCAGCAGACTCTGGATTGCTCGGGAAGGGACCTAGCCCGTCTAACTGATGCTCAGGGTGCGCGTAGGGCTGCCAACATCCTGCTAGTGCTGTAAACCTGCCACTCTTATTTTCCTACTTGGCCTGACTTTGCCTAGTGAGTAGAGAGATGGTGACTTTGTGTAGTAGAGAAGGGGTAGCAGTCTTTAGGTCTCACTCTTAGAGCCACATGCCCTGCTGTGTGCTTCTTCCAGACGAACTCTGTAAATTCTGGATGTTAGTGAGGTGCATCCCGTAGCTTAAACTCGTTTTTACCCTTTTCCTTTTTTTTTTTGTCTTTCCATTATGGTTATTTGGTCAGTCCTGTGCAAACCGATTCCGCGAGGCCATGCCGCTGAATCTGGTGATTTTGTTGTTCTGCAAGGCACAGAGCTCTCTCTGGTGCTGTTCCATTTTGGATGCTGTTACAGGGTTCTGAAAAGACACTGTAACTACCATGTGAATCAGCAAAAGATGGATTCACTGCTGTGAACAAGCAGGAGGAGGCCTTGCATGAATGCATTCATCAAACATATGGTTTTGCTGCTGACGCCACAAATTTTTGTTTAATGTGTTTGCGCTGAGCTGGACCAATCTGTTCTTGAGATTTCTTCAGGTTGGTACAGAAAATAGGCAATATTGTATTATGTCATTTCATTACCAGGATCAGTGGTGTGAACAAGCAGGAGGCCTTGCTTGAATGCATCCGTCAACCATATGATTCTTCAACAAAAATCACAAATTTTGTTTGATGTATTTGCACAAAATTAGGCAAATAGGCAATACTGTACTCTGTCATTTCGGGTTTGTTCACATTTTTACCATTTTGAACCTTTCAAATTTTGGTAATAGTACCAAAATTTGGTAAAGTAATGAACAACACATACCTTGTCAACGCAACCGGTCATTCTAGAACTTTCTACTCTTAAAATTACTTCCAAAATTTAGCAAGGTATTAAACCAAACACCACTACTCTTATTAAAATTTGGTAACGCCAAAAATTGACATTACCGAAAAAATGGTTTTCATTTTTATTTTTACAATGAAGTGAACAAGCCATTCATTACCAGGATCAATGGTGTGAACAAGCAGGAGGCATTTCTTGAATGCATCCATCAACATTCATCAACCATAATATGATTGTTTGAGCGAAAACCACAAAATTTGTTTGATATATATCCCGTGAACGGAAGCGCATCGTCTGCCGTTGTAAGTATAACGGCACGGCCCTGAACTGGAGCGCACCTTGGTCTTCTGATCACTTCAATCTGGGAGTAATAAAGCAATGCTGTTTTCTATGGATTTGCTATAAAACTTCTGCAAGTTTTTTCTCCCAAACCTTTATTTGTGATTATTGGATCACCTCAAGATTTATAAGATTTATGCATGAAGAGAAAAAATACTAAAAATAAATTTTCACACATATCACACGTAAGATTTTAATGCTAGTTAATCAAACCATAGTTGAATACAAATTTTATATAAGTTATATTGTAGTTATAATATAAGTTATAATGTAATATATTTATATTATAGTTTTAACATAGTTATAGTTATAGTATAATTATGTTGTAGTTATATCTGAAAAGTTTTTGACTAAAAAAACAACTTGCGGTAGTTTCTTTTTAAGATACTCTCATTTTCTATCATTTCGTTACAAGGATCAGGACTTCAGGAGTACTAATAGCCACATCCAACCGTCGGATACGCATCCAACGGCTGAGATCGCCGCCGCCACGGGGTGGGAGTCATCACACTAGACTAGTCGACTAGGCTAGCCGCCTCGACCGAACCACCTCCACTCTCTTCCGCCTCCGCCTCGCGCCGCCGCCGCCGCTGACCTCCACCTCTCCACGCCGCCACCGCCGCCGCCGCCGCTGCCTGAGATGCAGGCCCGCGTAGTCGTCTTCCCCGTCAAGGGCAGGGCCTGGTGCTTCGCCCGCCCGCGCGCCACAGCGCCGGCCGCCGCTCGTGGAGGCGGCGATGGCGGCGCCATACCCCCACCGCCGACGACCGTCAAGGACCTCTGGCGCGGCATCGCCGGCGGGGGCCGCACGGCGTCGGAGAACGCAGAGGCCGTCGTAGACTTCGTCGCGGACAAGGTGCTCGACGCGATGGGGGAGAGCTGGGCCCTCTCGAGTCTCTCACCTTCACTGCATTCTCGCATGCCGCCCGCATTTGGGCATTTGGGGGGTTTCTGATGGTGGGGTTTTGGCTGCCGCAGATGAACCGGGCGTGGATCGGGTTCGGGAGCGCGCCGGAGGGGTCGATGAAGAACCGGATCCACAGGTCGGGAGTCTAAGGTTTGGGGATTGCTTAGTGGCGGGGGCCGCCTGTGGAGTCGGAAATGGCGAGATGCTGAGTCGTTGGGTGTGCTCCTTTTTTTTTTTTGCTTTGTTGTGGTGTAGCTTCGGTCTGAAGCTGCTCTCGCGGGTGCGGCCGTCGGAGGTGCTGCTCAAGTCGGTGACCAAGGACGTCTCCATGCTCGAGATCTTACATCCGGCAAGGTGAGCTCTGCTGCTGATGAGAAAATGGACATTTGGCCACGTTCAAAACACGGTTTCGCTAGAATGCCATCATAAAAATGTGATTCGATAAAATGCCAACATGAAGCGTGCGCTTACCATCACTTTGCCATTTTCGCCGTTTTATTCATTTCCGAAAAGATTTTCGCTCCTCCGCCGGGGGATGAGACGGAATTGCCCCTTATCACCCTGCTGCGTTGATATTTTAGCTCATCAGCTCGCCCTTGTTGGGCGTGGTTATGCCGTAGAGGCAGGAGCCGATGACCGGCGGGCTGGCGATGCACATATGCATCTCGCGCTCGACGGCATCACGGAGCAGGCCAGCAGGTGTCCGGCCTCCTCCAGTCACTGAGCGTCAACCGGGTGAATCTCTACGACGCTGACCTGGCCCTCCTCGCTGCCTTCGCTGGCACGGGCGTGGAGTTCATTATCGGCAACGAGGACCTCCACAACCAGATCGACGTGCACAAGGGCCGTGCCTGGGTGGCGCAGCACGTGCAACCGTTCCTCCTGGCCACCTGCATCACCCGCATCACCGCCGGCAACGAGGTGCTCTCCGGCAAGGACACGGCGGCGATGCAGAGCCTCCTTCCCGCCATGCAGTCCGTCCACCAGGCCTTGCTTGACCTCGGCCTCATCAGCAAGGTGAACGTCTCGATGGCGCACTCAACATCCTCGCCACTAGCTACCCGCCATCTGCCGGCGTGTTCCGGGAGGACCTCGGGTAATACATCCAGCTGCTGCTCAACTTCCACGCCGAGGTCGGCTCGCCGCTCCTCGTCGACGCATACCCAAACTTGCTGGAGGTGGTGCTGCGGACGAGCGAGTCGTCGACGATGCAGTAGATGTGCTCAAAGACGTGGGACTTGCGCGGGCGGTGCGGGACGAGGCAGGCGGAGGACACTGCATGTCGCGGCGGTCGACGACGACGACGACCTCCCCAGGTTCCACCTCGCGCTCATCAGACAGAATGGCAACTGTGTTGATAAGGGGCAATTCCGTCTCATCACCCGGCGGAGGAGTGAAAATCTTTTCGGAAATTAATAAAACGGCGAAAATGGCAAAGTGGCGGTAGATGCATGCTCCATGTCGGCATTTTATTGAATCACGTTTTCAGGATGTATTCTAGCGAAACCACGTTTTGAACGTGGTCAAATGTCCATTTTCTCGCTGATGAGTGTGGTGTTTGTGTTTGATAAAATGTGCGTGCAATTTGTGTCGTTTCACCTTTGTTGTTATTCTTAGTTTGATTATCGAATCGATCAGGATATTTGCCTATTTGGTAAGGCTCTGAGCCTCTGAGCAGGAAATCATACAGTATCTGTCGTTAGTGGCTTAGCGCAAGTGCAATAGCAATTTATCATTAACGGATACACATTGTCGCAGATGAACGGAACTATTAGAATTTCTGAGCAGATAATAAATTAGATATACAAGTTTCAGTATACTTCCTGTAGAGATACATGGGTTATGTACGATCAAGTTTAAACACTGACTCTGTCATCAATACCATTTCGTCCCAATACGCAATGCACACCATCTTTCTCTGTTCGTAGCTGTTATTCGAGAACTTTGTTGGAACAAAGTAGTTGAAAGTCCTTCTATTTGAAGAAATTGCATGGTTTCTGTAATGTAAGTCTGCTGTAGTGCTGTAAAAATATATGTCTTAATTCTTCAGTCTGTAGCTGCTTGTTTTTTGAACCTGTAAAAAAGTAGATGCTGTGTCAGTGCCTGTTGTTGCACAGAAGCAGCTCTAAAAGACTTGTTCATATGAACTATTCTTTTACTGGCTTCATAAGTTACTTGGAAAGTCCCATGCATGCTTTACTAAATCACATGCTTGTTTTTGTATAGAAGTTAGCTATTGAGCTTTATGAATCGCTCTGGTACTATCAAGCATCACCAGACAGAGTTGGTCGGCAATTTTCTTACTCATGTGTCTTATTTTATGTCTGTTCACATTTATTTCTAAATCCCTAACTTTAATTGCAGTATAAATCCTCGTCTTGTGCGTCGACGGCTGCGGCATATTGCTGTCAGGTGTGTGTTTGATGGACCTGCCCCAAATTTTTGTTATAGTATAGCTCAATTTATATCTTTCCTCACCCTTCTGTTTCTGCAATGTTTCTGAGAACCAGGGGTGCATCAGTTCACAGGAAATTTCTTTATGGTTCAGTTTGTTTGCTTCCAGTTACAAGTGTTTTCATGGTAAGTCTAGATTCATTTGCTTTGGAAAAGATGGTGTCAGCTAGCAATTTGCAACAGTGATTTCAGTGGGATCAATTTGTTGTACTTTGAAGGGACTGTTATTTTTACATTTTGCAATGCTATCAAATATTGACCAAACTTAAGAATGATTAAATCTTTATTTTTGCTTGCTACCTTTGCTAGATTGAGCACAATATTAGTTGAGATTGCCCGATACTTTTTCGAGCAACTCTCAACTCTCATATTTGGTCTACTTTTCAACTTAGTACAGCAAATTAAGAAAAATACGATGAGCTCATTTACATATTAAAGATCAGGGATGTTTACATGTGGGAGGTATAATTTACTTCCGATTCAGTTAATGAGCCATACAATATAATTGTTTTTTTTGTGAGATTGTGCTCCAGTGATGTCTAGTTAACAGCCTACACATATTGCATGAATCCTGATGACCCAATAGGTTCTTATGTTTTAATCATTAACCACAGTAATCATAATCTACTTGATCAAAGGATGTGATTGTATGTTGCCTTCTTGCGTTGTTGTACTTTACCCCATAGGATTCATAGCAGAAAACAAATTGTGAAATAGTGTATACATGTTGGTATGGAAACATCTAAATGCATGCAACCCGTACTTAACTCAGTAGACTGGTGAGATGCCATTCATTCTTATACACCTACTTATTTCATTTGCAGGTGCTGCCTTTGCCAAACATACCATTTTTCTGGGTGCTGTTTCGTGCTTATTCTCATTGGAGAGCTCTGCAGGTTTGTTAGATATGACCAGTTAATATAGAGTTTTCAGCTCCTGGATTTCTTTTGTTCAAACTCCTCTCTGTTGTTAGTGTGGCGTTTGCTAAGTTATGTTTGATACTTACTTCGACATAGGGAAGTGAGAGGCTCCAGTTGTTAGTTTCTGACAGCTCAGATCAATGGAAAATCCTTCTTGAGAAGCAGAAAGAGATGAGTTGCAGAAAGGATGGCAGCCCTTGTGAAAACACTCAATATGCTCCTTGGGTAAGTTGTCTCAATTCAGAATTAGTTAAACCTTTAGATTGTTGTGTCTTTGAGGGAAGTTTTGGACTGAGACATCTTAATGGACCTCCGGAGTCATCATCTTGATTATTTTCTGTTAATTCAACTAGAGTTGTAGATCGGACATACTAATAGTTGAGGTAGTTAATCTGTGTTACTATCACATACCTACTGCCTCTAGTATGCAAATGTGCCAAATGGACAACCTTTTCTGACATGTGGCCCCAAGGGATAATGCACAAATGAGTTAAGCCAAGATATGCCAATTAAAAGAATTTATCCACTAGGCACAATTTGTTTGACCTTGAGGTTTATGACATATCAGTGTACCCTTGCATAACTGCATGCATTGTATACCCAACCTGCACGTACACATGGGTGGCCATGACTATGGATGGATTTATTTGTAGTTATTGATTATTTAATAGTTACTCCATTTGTATACAACTGGTGAGCACTTTCTGGAATGCTTGACTTCTATGTAGCAATCATTAAGCAATCATTGAAGCCAGCTATTCTAATACTACCTCCGTTTCATATTATAAGTCTTTTGACTTTTGTTTTATATTATAAGTCGTTTGACTTTTTTCTTAATCAAACTTCTCTAAGTTTGACTAAATTTATAGAAAAATGTATTAATATTTTCAACCGAAAACAAACATATTGCCAAAATATATTTAATATTAGATTAAATGAAACTAATTTGATATTTTTTATGTTGTTAAATTTTTTTATAAACTTGGTTAAACTTAATAAAATTTGACTAAAAAAATCAAATGACTTATAATATGAAACGGAGGGAGTATATCTTTGTATGGTTTTTATATAATATAACTTTTTATACATCTGATGAATGATGGGCACATTGAGGCTTGCCTGACTTATATGCAACAATGATTAGGCTGTCCGTGCAGCCAGTTATGCATCTATGTGTAATCTCAATTCAGAGGATCTGTGCATCGTGGCTCACAGAAAAAGGTTGCCAGTTACTTTATAACTCCAACTAGTCACCTTAACAATTTTTGCCACAAGATTTTGTAGTTGTGCTGTTGGAATTTGAATCTGATATTGTTTTTACTGCAACATAACCTGAGATCCTCTACCTCACGGGATTTATATATGTTCACAACATTTTATGAATGAGCCGCTATGGAGGAAATGGGTGAGGGGAGGAGGGGAGTTCCATCTTTTGTATCATAAGATGATCTTGTTTGTTATATGTGTTTCTCTCATACATAGTCCTTTCATCAGTTAGGTGAAAATAGGGGTTGTTGGGGGTGTTAGGCAATAGTTGCTTGTGACTTTAGCCTACTGATAATTACTTCTAGATTGTTAGGCTTTGATAGTATGTATCATATCATATTTACCGTATGTGCAGTTTGTATTTTTTTTTGAAAAAATAAAAAAATACTTATTGTGTTATTTCTTCAATAGAATTTGCAGCCTTCGAAGAAGCTTGATGGGTTCCTTGAGAGGACAAAGTTGAATGAAGGATTGGATTGTGATACCATTTCGAGGATTTGTCAGGCATATGATTTGGATAAGATTGATGTTCTGAAGTACAGGGATTTGGAGTAACCACATCCAGTTTCTTAGGCTGCTGTGGTGATTTTTTGCCAGCTGATGTTTGTGTGGTAGAAATGAATTCCTCTCGTCGAGAACTAGCTGAAGGGTACACGAGTGACACGAGACTACCAAAATTAGTGACTAATGCAGATTTTTTTGCAAGGGATTTGGAGTGACCACATCTGAGTAGCATCACAATTCACAAGTTTTGTTGTTCCTCAGTCTGCTGCTGATTTACAAGGCAGAAAAACAGACAGGGCCTAAAACCTGTAGTGCCCATGGTGACTTATGATTCTGTACCCACCATGTAAATAGAGGTGGAGGCAGCCTTTCCCCACTAGCATTTTCTTTGGTTTCAGCACCACTCGGTAGTCAGTAAGGAGATTTGCATCTATGGATTTTGCAGCTGCTAACTTCTGAAGTCAAAAGTTGTGACTTGGATTCTGCAGCTAACTCTGAGGTCAAAAGTTGTGATGGGCTAATCTTTTTTTTTTTGTTGTTTAGGGTGCAATCAGAATCAATCATTGGGTAGATCTGCATCCAAATTTGGTTCCAAAGCAGAATCTTCTGTCTGCAAAGTACCACTGGTAAAGATTTGGTCTTTCTGAGGTGCTTCCAGTGAAAGTTTACAGTTTCTGGATTAGGACTAAGCTTTCTTGTATGTTTTGACTGACCCACTCATCTACCTCTTTGATTGCCATTGGATTATCTTGATAGCCGGCGGACAAATTAACTTTTAGAAACTTGGGAGGATGACATGAAAGCACCACAAATCCATTGCATTCTGCATGATTGAAACCATCTCCTAATTAGGTGTGGTTTTGCTGCTAGGATTGGAGCGAAAAAAAAAATCAAAGCTGGGGCCAATAAGCCGTTTTCCTTCAAGCTTATCCATATAGTAGTAGTACTAGTTGTACCTCTTGATAGTGACGTTTCTGTGGCAATGTTTAAACAACGCAAAAATGTGACCGATTGGGATTGCCAACAAATTGACATGCCAACTTGTTGCTCTCTCAACTCTTTTACCGGTCGCTTTGGTGAGGCATCCAATTTCTCCCGGATCGCGATTCCAAACCCTAACGCACGCTTCTTTGATTATGCTTGTTCAGCTGTTGCTGCTGCTGATTCTAAATTTCAAATTTTCAATTTTAAAGAATAATTTTACATAGAATTTCTTTGCTTGCCTCCTTAGCAGTAATTAAAATAGAGCTATATGATGAAAGCGATGAACGCTGAGATTATAACCTGAAGCTGAACGCTGAGACTACTAGATCCCCCTCCCCCTTTGACAAGTTCCATGCTGGAGTATTCTTTTGAACTTATTGACATGTGTGTAACTGTCAGCTTGATTGAGATACAGATTTTTTTTCTCGATTTTCACTAGCATGTTTTTCAAACGGTTAAACGATATATTTCGTGCGAAAACTTTCTACTATATAGAAGTTGTTTTAAAATATCAGATAAATCTATTTTTTAAGTTAGAATAATTAAAACTCAATTAATCTGGTATTAATGACTTTTTTATATTCCGTGTCATCACTTAATCTTATTTTCATTAGATTTAAACCGGATCTGTGTACCATGATTCTCGAACTACAGTTCTTAAAGAACTTAAAGCACTTTCTATATCAGCATTTCTTAGACAACTTGTTCGAAACTTTTTTACAACATATTACAACATTTAATTCATCTAAGTAATTATCCATAATCCGTCGAATCCTCCATTAAAAACACACACACACACACGCTTTAAACCCGATGCTCTCATGTCATCACTTGTGGTATATGTCCATGTTACCATATCCATCAGCTAGTTGCACAACATATATACCGGATGAGATACTCCTTTCCAAAAGGGCAGAGCTTTTGCTCACTCTCTCCCCTCTCTCCTCTCTCCCTGTTTGCTTTTCTCTTCGTATCATATCCCAACTGAAAACGACGCTGCCAACCCAAGCAGGGAAATATTAAAGCTGTGCCATGGCATTCTGGCGAGATGGGCCCCCCATCCATGCCGTGACATGCATGCTGCTACTATGGCCTTGTGTAGTGGAGCTTTCTCACTGCTGAAGTTTCTCTGTAACCTCTAACTCCCAAACGATTCAGATTCTTATCTAGATTCTTAGAATCTGTAGTTTTAGAATCTGTAGTTATAAAATACAGTAGTTAAAATACAGAGAATAAATTAGAAATCAGAAGCTGTAAAACACAAACATGACCTATGTGAGATGAGAGGCATCGCTACAGGGCACCCCAAAACCTGACCTCCCCCTGTCACGTACCTGTACGTACTTGCCTGCACTATGTACGTACCATGTGATACACTCTACGTACTGTACCGCCCTATACAATCAATGCCAGCAAGGTACTAGCAGTATTGTGGTATTATACATCACTGTGTTTTGTAAAAAGGATGTGTATAGTGGACATGTTTGTCCGTATTTCTTTTTATGTTTTGAGGAAAATATACTCTGTCGTTATATAATATACTTCCGCTTGTTCCACGTTATAGGAAGTTTTGGGTCCGTGATAAGTTACATTTTTTTTCTGAGTTTGACTAATTTTTATAGAAAAATATCGTAACATTTACAACGTTAAATTGGTTTAGTTATATCCATCATTTGAATATATCTTTGTAGTATATTTGTTTTTTTTTTCTTTCTGAGAATGTCGGTACCTTGCTCTGTGGTCTGAGGAATTTTGGCTTGAAACAAACCCAATACGACTTATAAACTTGACAGATTTTGATATTTTTTATATATACGTTCAGCATATATAAAAGTAATACCAACAAATTTATGTTTTAAACAACTTCACAATATTGATTTTACAACAATTTAAAATATAATTTATGAGGTATTAGTCATCAAAGTGGTCATGAAGTGTTTCTAAAATAAAACAAGCTCTGTAAAAATCAAAGGTAAACAATACACAACCACCTCTTCTCCCAATCGCAGATATTTGAAGCATAGTTACGAAAATTTTCTCTACAAAATGTACTCCTCATAAAATGATTGTGTATTAGTCTTAAGTACTCCTAGGTAAAAAAAAAAGTCAAGTCAGATCTTAATAAAAGAAAGGTAAAAAGGCTTTTGCACTGCATGCAGCACTGCAGCAGTAGGGGTAGTAGTTAATAATGGCGATCGACAGCTCAGCTCGGAAGACGATGCCCACCCTCTCCATCGCGCAGAGGCCGAGGCCGAGGCCGACCCACGCACGCACGAATCTTGAAGCGCCTAGCCGTTCGCCGCGCGTGCAGCGGGCGGCGGAGGCGGTGGCCACGTACGCGCCCGCCCACGCATGCAGCCGTCCGATTCCTTTGCCGCTTTTCCCGTCTGGCCCCCTCGTTCTCCGTCGCCTTTAAACCTAGAGTAATCATTCAATTAATTATTAGTAATTCACGATTAATTAATTGTTTTCTCTCTCCATCAACCCCCACAGGGTTATATAAATTATGCTTATATACCCTACAGGTATAAATTATTCGTTTATTCCAGTACTTTATACTGGCACTACTACTCCATACTAACTACTATAGTAGATGTAGATCCACTGGATTATGATTTCTGAGGAAGATGATGACGGTGTGTATAGTATTGTATTGGTATTAACTGAATGCACCCTTTACAAAATGGTATATTGCCTGTTGCGGTCATAGATACATGTCATTTTAATTATCAATGTCATCTGCCAAATACTTTTTTATTCATGTTTTTATCTTACTATATTTGCACCACAAGCATATTTGTGACAAAAAAAAGAGTGGGAATTGTGTGGTATGTACCACTCTATCATGGGTATGTACGTAGAGGAGCTTAGCTAAGAGAAAACTATTTAATATCGATTGGGGGATCTAGTCACATACAAACAGTTTGTTCAGCTAACCCTACAACTTATTATATATGATTCTATAAGCCTTGATATATATTATGTGTAAACCATACAAAAATAACTTAAAAACAACTCGTCTAAAATATGAATCAACGTAACAAAAATCTACGGGGTGTTTGATGTAGTTGAACTACAGCTGTGGTAGCTACAACTACAGTACCAAGAGAGAAATATACAACGCTGATTGTACAACGCAACCGGCTGCACCCGTAACCCAACCATATTAGATGTAGTCTAATCCTAGATCACCGTAACTTGATACTATCACACTTCTCAATCTACTCTTATTATACATGCAATGCAAGCTCGGTTACAATATATCCTAATCTGAACCATGAGTAAGAGCCACACCGCTACTCCTATTTTGCCCAACAAATCTCAAGCAGAGCTGCCTAACCATTAACCAACCTCGTTGACCGCAAAGGGCACTAATCACTCGGGAGCGGGACCCACCAGAGAATACGCGGGAACCCGAGGGGCAAACCGCAAAAGCGTCACCTTACCTTCGGCTTTGATATGCGTGCGGACGCCCAAGGCTAGGAGTTAACCTCGCGTAGAGAGAGAAACAAACAAACAAACAAGCAGCAGCAGAGGCGAGGAGAGAGAGAGAGAGAGAGAGAGAGGTTGGAAGAGGAGTCCACGTGAGTGAGAGGAGGAGGAGGAGGAGGAGGAGGAGGAGATCCCTCTCCCGCGCGCATCCTTCCCTTCCCCCCTCTCGCCGATCCCCAATTCGCCATGGATCCCCCCTACGCAGGTCGGTCAGCGCCGCCCCCATCCCGCGATTTTCGCCTTGTTTTTTCTTTCTTTTTTTTTTTGGTGGTTGTTGTTTGTTGTTGCGTGTGTGTGTGTGGTGGCTCAGGTCTTGCGGCGGCGTCGGGGGAGCTCGATCTGTTCGTTCCGGCGACGAATCCGCTGTTCCCGCGGTGTAATTGCGCGGTTAGCGGTGGAGGAGGAATTTGTGGGTGTGGATTTTAGGGGGGGGGGGAGGCTTTTTTTTTGGAGGGGTGTAGTGTTCGTCGAGATTTAGCCTTTTGTGTGGTGTGGATGGATGGATTAGATTATGCGCGCGTGGATTAGATTGCGGCGCTAGAGGTTTGTACTGTTCATTGATTGGTTGGTTGGGTTGATCTGGAACTGTAGCTGATGCGTGGTAGGGGGGGGGGGGTGGATGCGCGTTGGGGAGGGTGGATGGCGATGCCGCTGGTGTCAGATTCGTGGCTGCATGCGGTGATGGGTACTCGCATTGCGCCCCCTCTCTACCGGGGGAGGTGGCAGTGGCGTGGTTCCAGTGGCTTTACGTCGTTTTCGTGAGATTTACGTTCCCGCGGGCTGATATCTGCCCAGACGTTGGTAGCAGCAGCAGCATCCTCTTTTGGGATGGAAATAAAATGGCTCCGCCGGGCGTCGATGGTTCGGCTGTTTGAGACCTCCTGTTGATGCATTGGGTGTTGCATTGGTGGGATCGCGGTTGCAGAAGGCGGGGGCTTCTGTTCGTGTGTAGGTGGGTTTGTTTGGTGTTACTTGATGGTAAGGATCAGATGATACGTAGATTATATCTTTTAGAGGAGCTGCGTCTACTTGCATGCCAAGATGACCATGTTTAGGGGTTATATGATTGATGATAGTTGCTCTGTTTAGTGGTTCATAATTGCAAAGACTCTTTTTTTTTTTTGGTTTTCTCGTTTCCCTTGAGCCTGTCTGTAGAGAGTTGACTTTGTGCGGGTCGTGCCAGCTTGGATAGCTCTAGCTAAAATTGCACCTTATGGTATCATAACTGTGCTTTGTAGTTTCACATTAGCCCTATACAATATGGTACATGTTGAAGAGCCATTATTTCTTAGATTATTGACCAAATCATCTTTTCCCCCCGAGTTAAGACTTATTCTGTTGCAATGTGCTATCATTATAATTTTACTTCTATGCCAGTAAGCCAGTGTGCTACTCACATTAATTTGGTTCAAATATACAAGACATAGGTCTGGTGGTGTCTGTGGCATGTCGAGAATTTAATTTCCTTTGGAAGGTCATTCATTGAGTCCTTACCTTGCACGCTAAAGTTACTCAGTACCGTCTCATAGTTGTTTCGGAGAAGAGAAAGAATGATGCGTTCAAAATATGTATTCTTCGACTGGACCTAATGAACTTTAAACCTTTCCATTCTGGACTTTGAACCTGAACCTTGATGACATGCTACTGCATATATGAATGAACATCTAAATTCCCTTCTGTTTGTGCTTCTTGTCCAACTGGATTTTGTAACTACTTCTGACTCTATCAGATTGATGATAATAGTTTCCAGTGTTCTCTTGTTCAGGAGTACCTATTGATCCTGCTAAATGCCGATTGATGAGTGTGGAAGAAAAGCGGGAACTTGTTCGTGAATTATCGAAGTGGCCAGAAAGTGCTCCTGACAAACTGCAGTCTTGGAGTCGCCGTGAAATTGTAGAGATTCTTTGTGCTGATTTAGGAAGGGAAAGGAAGTACACTGGATTATCGAAGCAGAGAATGTTGGAATATCTCTTCAGAGTTGTGACTGGCAAATCATCTGGCGGTGGCGCTGTGGAGCATGTGCAAGAGAAGGAACCTACTCCTGAACCCAACACAACCAACCATCAGTCCCCTGCGAAACGACAGCGAAAGAGTGACAACCCATCACGACTACCTATTGTTGCAAGCAGTCCAACTGCAGAAGTACCCAGGCCAGCAAGTAATGCACGCTTCTGCCACAATTTAGCTTGTAGGGCGACTCTGAATCAAGAAGATAAATTTTGCAGACGCTGTTCGTGCTGTATTTGTTTCAAGTACGATGACAATAAGGATCCTAGCCTCTGGTTATTCTGTAGTTCAGATCAACCCTTGCAGAAAGATTCTTGTGTATTTTCGTGCCATCTTGAATGTGCTCTTAAGGATGGAAGAACTGGCATCATGCAGAGTGGGCAGTGCAAGAAACTTGATGGTGGTTATTACTGCACTCGCTGTCGGAAACAGAATGAACTGCTTGGGTATTTTTCCCTACACGACTTTATTATTCGCACAGTTTTTTTCCCATTCTGTAACTATAGGAAATTATGTTTTAATTATTCCTCCGCCTCCAGTCTTTACTCCCTTAAGTTGTATTACCATTATTTGTTGCAACAATAACAACTAGAAATATGTTAGCTTTACTGTTGTGAGAGTTAGCTTTGATAATTTGCATGCCTTCTTGCTTTCCAGCCACTTTTATTTTCTAGAAGGTGCATAAGTAAATCATTCAAGACAAGGAGGATTACCTTACTGGTTCTGTTTTTAGGATTCTTCAGTGAAAATCCTTGCAGTGTCATCATCATTGGTCCAAGCATATAATATGCATTTTTCTTAATTGTGTCTTCAGAAGTGGGTTGGCTGCTTTTGCCCTTCAGCTTTATGCTATGAATAACCTGGGAAATAGGATTCATTTGAACTGCAACACGATTACTCAATTGTCTTTCTCAAAAGAATCTGCTTGGGTATTAGTATCTGGTAGTAATAAGTTCAAAACCAGTTATATGTTATTAAGAGTTCAAGATTCTTTTGGCGATTCAGTACAATGCACTTAAGTAATTTCATCAAGTTTACTGGCCCATTTTCCAAACTATGCTCCTTTCAAGAGTTTGGATATTGAAACAATAAATTAGCTTGCTGAGCAATAGTTGACTGTTTAATGCCTTGTTCAGGTCCTGGAAGAAACAATTGGTGATAGCTAAAGATGCTCGACGGTTGGATGTATTGTGTCATCGGATTTTTTTGAGTCATAAGATTCTTGTCTCCACGGAGAAGTACTTGGTCTTGCATGAAATTGTTGACACAGCGATGAAGAAACTGGAGGCTGAGGTTGGTCCCATATCTGGAGTTGCAAATATGGGTCGTGGAATTGTTAGCCGGCTTTCTGTTGGTGCTGAAGTTCAGAAACTTTGTGCTCGAGCAATAGAAACCATGGAGTCTCTGTTTTGTGGATCTCCTTCTAACTCGCAATTTCAACGTAAGTTTCCATGTGCTTCACGTTAGACCACATACATGCAAATAGTGTTGAATTCTCATGCATCTGTGCATTTTCAGGATCACGGATGATACCATCAAACTTAGTAAAGTTTGAAGCTATAACCCAAACATCTGTCACTGTAGTTTTGGATTTGGGTCCTATGCTTGCTCAAGAGGTAACATGCTTTAATGTATGGCATAGAGTGGCAGCCACAGGTTCGTTCTCATCAAGTCCGACTGGCATCATACTTGCACCATTGAAAACATTAGTGGTCACTCAACTTGCGCCAGCTACAAGCTATATATTTAAGGTAGTTGCCTTCAGCAACTCTAAGGAGTTTGGATCGTGGGAAGCCAAAATGAAGACAAGCTGTCAGAAGGAAGTTGATTTGAAGGGTTTGATACCAGGTGGGTCTGGGCTAGACCAAAACAATGGGAGCCCAAAGGCAAATAGTGGTGGTCAATCTGATCCTTCTTCAGAAGGTGTGGACTCAAATAATAACACTGCGGTGTATGCTGATCTCAATAAATCACCAGAAAGTGATTTTGAATATTGTGAAAATCCTGAGATACTTGATTCAGACAAAGCCAGTCGTCACCCCAATGAACCTACAAACAACTCACAGAGTATGCCCATGGTCGTAGCTAGGGTTACGGAGGTATCTGAATTGGAGGAAGCTCCTGGACTCTCAGCATCAGCTTTGGACGAGGAGCCCAATTCAGCAGTTCAAACACAATTACTTAGAGAGTCCTCAAATTCAATGGAGCAGAACCAGAGAAGCGGAGTTCCTAGATCACAGGATGCATCAAATGCTCCTGCTGGAAATGAGGTGGTGATTGTTCCACCTCGATATTCTGGCTCTATTCCACCAACTGCACCTAGATATATGGAAAATGGTAAGGATATCAGTGTGAGGACCTTGAAAGCAAAACCTGGTGATAACATCCTTCAAAATGGCTCTTCAAAGCCTGAAAGGGAACCAGGGAATTCTTCAAATAAAAGAACATCAGGTAAATGTGAGGACATTGGCCACAAGGATGGATGCCCAGAAGCATCTTATGAGTACTGTGTTAAGGTGGTCAGGTGGCTGGAATGTGAGGGTTACATTGAGACCAACTTCAGAGTGAAGTTTCTGACTTGGTATAGCCTGCGTGCTACCCCTCATGACAGGAAGATAGTCAGCGTCTACGTAAACACACTTATTGATGATCCTGTTAGCCTTTCTGGCCAGCTTGCTGACACTTTCTCGGAGGCCATCTACAGCAAAAGGCCACCTTCTGTTCGCTCCGGGTTCTGCATGGAACTTTGGCATTAAAGAGAGGGGAGCTCTTACCGTTCTCTTTGTAGGGGAGCATATTTGGTCCCATTCTTTCGTAGCAGATCGTTGCATTGATTCTTCATTGGAAATTTCATTGAAGCAGTTAACTTATACAATCTGTTCATTGCTCTACTTTATTCGCTATGACAGTAGGTTTAATTTATCGGGCAACTTATTTCTGTTTTTCCACTTAGGAGTCCATAGTTTACAGTTCTTTTATCCGTACCACCATGTTGGTACAGAGCATCAAGAGCTGTGCTCTTTGGTCAGCTTTATTAACATTCTGAAATTGCCACGAGTGTGTGGGAACCTGAAGCTCTGTTGCTAGCTGCTGTGAGAGGTAGGGATGATTCTCAGGATGTACCGGGAAACTGTGGGATGAAGCAGGCTTCGTGTCGACACTGACGAATCCGAGCTAACCATGCCTTGTCAGGATAAATGATCTTGGGTTGAAAGAAATGCAAATGTGCTGCTGACTTCTATGGGGAATGGGAGGAGTCCTGATGTTTTCCTTTTCTTAAGACAATAGATGCAAAATGTCTGCACTAATGTTATGTTCAATTAGACCCATGCTTTTACTGTCTCCTACTGCACTTTCTTACCTTACTTGTTTTACCGTTTAAGAAGTTCCATCGATGTCATGTCACAAGCAAGGTTTGGAGGTTTGTACTTTGGATCCTGTTTCAGGTTTCACTAGTGCACCAGCCTACCTGATACTCATTTTATACATCTGTCCCGCACTTCTGTGGTAGTACTGTGTATGATTGTCTGGCTCGGCAGACGGCTGTTGGTTATGGGGTCAGCCAGAAAGCCATGTGCAGATCAGGCTGGTTGATATCCTGTTTCAAGCAGCAGTTGCTTCTCCCATGACCCACGGTTTTGTGATTGCCAAGAGTTGATACATACCATTATACCAAGGCTGGCACTGTGGCCAGGTTATCTACAGCAACCCGAGTAAACATTGTGTACTAATCATGCAATTCTCATGATCATCATTGTGTTCATGATTCTCGAAGCAACATCGGTGCATCGCAGTACTCATCAAAGATGAGGTTGAAGTTTGAACTGAAAGAAGTGGTACAGCACATGCAAGTGGACAACAGACTGAAGAAGAGGAAGGAAACTGGTTGGATGGATGCTGCGACTTATGATCATCGAAGCGAGGATGAACTGAACCCCTGGTTCATTCAGCTCCGGCGACCGTGGCCGGAGTAGCGGCGGCGGCGGCGGACGCCGGCTTGTGGACGACGAAGGACATGCACTGGCACTGGCGGCTGCTGTCGAAGGCGATGAGGCGGATGAAGGCGTCCGGGTACTCCCTCCGGCACTCCTCCACCTCCCGGAGCACCGCCGCCGCGTCGGAGCATCCGAACATCGGCAGCTTCCACAGTGTCCAGTACCTACCGTCGTAGTACCCTGGCATCCGGCTGTTGCTCCGGTGGATCTCCCCCTCCTACACCATCATCCATTCATACTATAAACTTTATAACAACATTTTTTCTTTCCTTTTTCCAAACTGATGGATCATTTCAATTGATCACTAGATGGATAAATTCATCATGGAGAAAATTGGTGTGGTTACAAAAAGAGTTGGAACAAGTTTGATGCTTAGTTTGTACCTTGTCAAACTCGAGGCAAGGGACCCATCCTTTGGACATGATGAACTCGATCTCCTTGGAGATGGACTCCTCGCTCAGGGGAGGCAGGTAAGACATCGCCTCGTACCTCCTGTTGGTGAAAGGGTTCCATGTCTACAACAAAATTAAATCAAACCTCGTTGAGTTAATTACTTCAGCTTAATTCTGTACTGTATTTCATGCACAAAAGAATCTTGATCTTTCCTGAATCCTCAAGCTAAGTAACTTAGATGTGAAAAGTTTTCATGTTTGCAGAATTGCTCACCTTCATGCAGTATGTTCTGAAGCCATTGGATGCTGCACCTCTTCTTGCCCTGCAGGGGCTGGCCATCCTCATCTGATCCCGGACAAGCTTGGCCGGCTGCTCCGGCGAAGCGACGACGACGGCGCCGGCGATGAAGCTGGCCGTGTTGATGAACATGATGTCGCCGGAGTAGAGAGTGGTGGTGGTGGTGGTGGTGGCCGGCGGCGGCGTGAAGAGGTTAAGAAGGAGAGAGTACAGCAAGGTGACAAGAGATGGAGAGTGTGGTGGCGCTGGGAGAAGGTGGCACGGTGCACTTGGGATGGCAATGGCATGGGCACCTTTCCATTTCCTTATAACAATTAACAAAGTGGGTATTTCAAATATCTCCCTTTTTAAAAACATAAAAATGGGTTCAAATCTATTTCTTTAAAAACATACTATTGTGAATGAAATTTGGGCGTAATTATCAAGGGGATTGGTTACATTTTTTGGTAGTAACAGATGAGTTTTAATTGGACAAAAATGTGAAAAATACTTGGTTGTATACGTCCGGTTTGAATATAGGAGTCAGATTTTAATCCATTTTTTTTGGAAAATACAAATTATACAGGCTTTTAAATTAAAATCAAATGAGGTGAAAGGAGATGGCAATGTAGCTAAACTATATTTCTCGTATAAATTCATGATGAAAAAAACTTGTTGATCAGTTTTTCTCATTGGTCTAGAGAAACGGTGGCTTCAACATGGGACTTGTATGTCTCTAGTGAACGATGGGACCAGAGCAATGGTGATTTTTTTTCCTTTGGTGTCATCGCCCATCTTTTCTCCCCATACCACTAGCATGTAATCCTGCAGGCCGCCAACAGAAATTTTATTAATCACCTATGGTTTGATTTGATGGTGGACTTCATCATCATTCAAAACAGTAGGTTTATTTGGCTTGTTATGTGTCATCCATCGTATCAAAGCATCTTTTTGCACAATTTGGCAAATGCATTGTGATATTGCAAGTTCAACAACTAAGCTTTTCTATACAGCAGTCTTGAAAAATGTGATATCTCAGGGTAAAAGATTTCTGGCATTACTGATCCTGATAAAGACATGACATGATATCAAGCTCTTGATCAAATCAGTTTCAGTTGATAGAAGTGAACAATACTACCAGATGAGAGCTATAGATTGTGTGTTCAATTTACAGGTTGATGTTAGTACACGTTTCCCAAATGATCTAATTGTTCCAAAAATTTCTGGGCTAGGGTAGTATTTACAGCAGAATCAGAACTACTGCAGATTCCAGTGTCTTTGACAGAATTGTATCTACTGGCCCCTTGCACTTTTATGCTGCAAATGATGCCCCCTTCACTAGCCCATCGTTCAGAATCTCGGCCAAGTCATTATCCAGAGCCAACTCCTGCATTTAGAGTAGAGCAAAACTAGTCTAGATGAAACACCCATAACTTCAGAAGTTCAGAACACATATTGGAGATAACCTGATGCCTTCATTTGCGAATTTGCAGAGAAAAGATGGTGTCTTTCTTTTGCTTACCTTGTCGCTGACTGAACGCTGGTGGCCTTGGTCGATGGAAGAATGATCTCCAGATGATGCAACGAGTGTGTGAAGACGGATCAGCTCAGGGAGCACGACGGATTCCAAGTCAGGACGGTCCCTGTGCCGGAGTTCACAGCATTTCAGTGAAAGCTCAGCAAACTTCTGAGCTTCCTGCACAGGCCAGCCGGTCACATTAGGATCCAAGAGCCCCTCAAATGTTCCTTCCTCCAGTGCATCAGAGACCATGTAAGCAAGCCCCATTGCATCTTTTGCAGTGATCATCTGAAGATAGATGATGCCGAGCGCATAAACATCGGATTTCGTGGTGACCAATCCAGTCTTCTGGTACTCAGGATCAATGTAGCAAAAGGTCCCCGCAGCATCTGTCATCCGGTACTGCGTAACTGTCTCATCCATCGACCGGGGAATGATGCGAGCGAGGCCGACATCGCTGATCTTGCTAACGAAATCTTTGTCAAGGAGGATGTTTCCAGGCTTGAGATCACGGTGGACAAAGGCTTCAGGTTTCATCTTGTGTAGATAGAGCAAGCCAGTGGCTATCTCCACTGCCATCTTGAAACGGAGCTGCCATGGCAGCGGTGGGGTGCCTGACCGGCAGAAGAGACGGTCCTCGAGGCTGCCATTTGGCATGTACTCATACACCAGACAACCATACTCAGGGCAAGCACCCAACAGATGCACCATATTCGGATGGCGAATGTTGTTCAGCAACTCAACCTGTTCACAACACAATTTAAGTTGTTACCATCATGGTTTACAGATATAGCATTTATATATAGCTGAAACTGATGCATGATGCCTTTCTTTTTGGCAAAGGACTAAAAGTAGATCATATGATTCCCTTCCCTTTTCATTTTTGGATGCACCACAATAGTCGCTATGATTTCATACTACTGAATGTTGAGTTTTTCATTTTTGTGAATGGAATTTGAAATTTTCACGTAAACACATCATTGTCTACATGATTTTGACTTTAACAGAAGTATCTGGCTATCTATAGTGACAATATTACCAAAATCAAATGAATGTGATTGTGCTGCTCTGAAAACATTTGTGTCAGTATCTATCCCAAGTTCCCAACATCACTCTCATTTGATTGGAAATTAAAGAGAGATTGTGGAGGTGGGATACTTGTGTCAAACAAAATTGGCCACGGACATACCTCCTGTTGGAACTGTTTCAGTCCTTGAGTTATGTTAGAATGGAGAATCTTGGCAGCAACAAGAGTATTGTCAAGTGTAGCTTTATAGACTGGTCCATAACCTCCTTCCCCTACCTTCAGTTCCGGTGAGAAATGATTGGTGGCATTTGCGACCTCTTCTGTTGTGTATATTTTGCACTGGAATCTAGTTGGAAGACCCTCCAGTAGTCTTTTTGTCTCAATTGGCCTCGGTAAGGGTTTACACTTCAGTTCAAGGTTGTAAGCCTCTTCAGAAGCACATCCATGCTTAGCATCATTTCTAGGCGAGTAAAATTTTGGCGGCAAACGTCTTAAGATCGGATGCACTGTATCCTGGGAGCTATGATCTTTAAATTCCTGTATGGTTCTCTCTCTGCATTGATCAGAAGAGCAAGTTTCGAGTTTCAAGAGTTTATGCTTTGGGCCACGAACTGCGGAACTCGGTTCTGCATTTGGTCTCTCACTGTAGGAATGGGTTGAACATGTCGTGAATTCTTGCAAATGTTCATCCTCATGTTCAACACTTGCATTTGAGTTTTCAGTCCTGTCTCCGATCCCAAGAGGTAACTGCAGTCCAAATTTCCATTAGAATTCGTACTTTCAGAATATGGGATTAGAGACAAGTAACTTTTTATGAGATACACAATAAGCAACACAGCACAAGGTATCACAATTACCTCCTTACAGTTCCACATGTGCATATCGTCATTCTTTTGTTTCAGCTCAAGCTTTAACTTCCTTACTTCAGCCTCCAAATCTTCCTGCAAAGCAGTTGGTCTAATAGTTATATTTCTGCAAGTGACAAAGCTAAAATAACAAAAAGTAGGGGAAATTATCAAAGCATACTGGGTAGTATTTAGAAGTTGATTCAGTACATTCTTCACTCAGGTTTGGAGATAAAGGGTTGCAGCCAGGACAAAGTGCACTGTCATAAAAAAACTTCATTCATAAAAAACCTGGGTATTTTGTATGAGAAGGGCACATATTTGATGTGTCCATGAAAACATCCAAGGAATTTATGTTAGAATATATATATAGAGAGAGAGAGGAAGTAAACTCACCTAGATGAATTTTGCCCTTCAATATGTATTATGGGTGCTTGTTCACCTGCAAATTCCACATGCACCTAATGAACAATACAACTCAAAAGTATACTAGAGTGAATATCATCTAAAGGGAATTAGCATTAGAGAAACACAAACTTTTTGCAATTAGTGGTCGATTTTCAGATATATTGGATTCCAGGTCTTCTTTGCTAGTATCATTTGCATTTGCATGGGTGGCAAGCCTAAATGAAGATAGTTTCCCTTTGGATATAACATACACTGAACAGAAATTTGGTGCAGATTTTGTGACACATGTTGGCACATCTAACTTCCATATTGTCCTGCACTAGTTAAGAGCTGAGAGCAATGTCATAAAAAAAATACAACAATCGAAAGAGAACTGTTAAAAAAAATCAGAAAATAAACTGTAAACAGAAGATCCTAAATTAGTCATAACACCTTGTGAATGCATTCCTAGACGATGCCCCAAGTATTAACTTGTCAACTTTCTGGTCAAGGACAAAATCTACAATAGCTTTCCACACATCAGTTCCATCAAGAATGGTTTCCCTGCATTGTAACTGTAGATATTAAAGCAAGTCAGCAAAAAAAAAGTTAGTGTGCCATAATTTTGCTCACGCTATCATCAGATTAAACAAAGGAAAACAAAATCTCAATAGGATACATGAAAAGTCACATGAAAGATCAATCAGTGGGTCTTTTCATGCTTAAGACAACATCTGTATCGCATTCAGATTCTGCGAAAACGAACATAATTTGTGCGTGACAAAGAAGAGGAAGGAAAATCGATACATACCCCTCGTCTGCTACAGAAGCACTGAAATGGGAGCAGCAGATCTTTGGTATGATGATCCATTTGATCAGGAGAAGAAGCTGCAACATCATCCTGCGCGTGCAATAGGGAGAATTGCTTTCCCCCTGCACAAATGAAAAACTTGGGAAATTTATAAACCCTAACAACGCAATGCGAAATTCACGATTCATCGATACACATCACATGAACAACGCCGCGACTTAGATGGTTGTGAGACAGATTAGGTGCGTTCTTTTGCCTCATTTTCCAACTTCTACTCCCTAATTTTCACGCACGCTTCCCGAAATACTAAACCATTTCTTTTTGCAAAAATTATCTATAGCAAGTTGCTTTTAAAAAAAATCATATTAATCCATTTTTTAATTTTTTTTAGCTAACCCTTAATTAATCGGGCGCTAATCCATCTCTCCGTTTTGGATCCCAAAAGAGATCAAGATCACATCAACAGATCAATTTCTAGGGTTGAGATCGACCGATCGGGTCGGAGAGGAGGATCGTACCCGCGGCGTGGAGGGAGGCGTGCTTGCGGCGGACGTGGAGGAGGAAGAAGGGGTGGGAGCACGAGAGGACGTGGTCGGCGGCCCACTTGAGCGCGTGCTGGCTGCCCCTGTCGCCGTCGACGGCCACGGCCGCCACCACCTTCCCGCCGTCGGCGGCCGCGCGGTGGTCCATCTCCGCCAGCCGCCTCATCGCGGCGGCGGCCGCCTCCTTCTTGCTGCCGCCGTCATCCTCCTTCTTCCTCGCCGACACCGGGAACGGCGGGTGGACGTGGAACGTGGGGTACGACATCGATCTCCGGCGAGGAGAGAGAGAAAATTTGTGGCGCCAAAATGGAGGGAAGCAGCGGATTTGGAGGGAAATGCCTGCATCACACTTGCGAGAGGAGAGTTTTTCATTTGTCCTTCTCATATTATTGACTAAAAATAGTCTAGTTATTAATAATTGAATTTGGACGAAACAGAATAATGCCCTTTTAGAAAATCCGGTCATAAATATTTGATTAAGTTTTCGAATCCAACTATCGATTTAATATTAAAATAAAAATTATAGTATTTTTCGAGGCAAATTTAATTATGCACATTATATTTTGTTTTAAAACTAAGATTTTTGAAAAATTATTTATGGTCAAACTTTGATTTAATCTGACCTTCCCATCATTTTTTTATAACTAGAGAAATTATAAAATTATCTTTTTATTTGTATATATATGGTCGTGATCGTTTAGCCTATAACTAATTATAATTTAAGTCCTAACACCAACAAAGAAAATAATTTATATGTTTATTTATTTGTTCTTAATAACCTAAAATTTAACGCCTAAACTACGATAAAAAAACATCTAAATCAACTCTAATATTAAGGTATTAAATAATTCAGAAATTTAGTATAAATATGTAGAAGTTAAGAATATATTTTATTTAATAATAAAATAAACCACAATAAAATAAATAATATTTATATAAATTTTTTGAATAAGATAAATGGTTAAATTTTATGCAAAAGTCAACCGCGTCATATATTTTAAAATGGAATGGTGGGAGTATATTCAAAAATATTTAAAAACAGAGTACTAGTAAAAGAAATGGTAATCTATGATTAAACCTTGTCATGTTCGCTTTACCAGCTTAAAGTAATCTGAATAATATATTGCTCCAGTTCAGTGCGAACACATCAAACAAAATTGTGTGATTTTTGCTGCAACAATCATATGGTCGATGGATCATCATTCATGCAAGGCTTTCATGCTATTTTTCACACCACTGATCCTGGTAATGAAATGTGATGGTATTCATCATTGCCTCTTTGCTTCACCAGCTTGAAGTAATCTGAAGAACAGATTAATTGCTCCAGTTCAGTGCAAACATATCAAACAAAATTTTGTAATTTTTGGCTGCAGCCAACAATCATATCCTACGGTTGATGGACGCCTCCGCTTGTTGACAGACCGATTCACATGGCAGTTTGAAGCTTGGGTCTCTTGAAGAGTCGTGGATGGAGGAACTGGAGTCTGTTTGTGGAGTTGCTGCTGGACCACGTTAGGATGGCGAATATTGTTCAATAACCAACCTGTTGACAAACACAATTTAAGTAATCTCATCATCATATGGTTTACACAATATGGCATTTACATAAGCTGAAACTGAAGCATGATGCATTCTTGACAAAGGTCTGATGCTGTAATTTCTTTTGGAAAAGGTCCAAGTCAATCATATGATTACTTTCCTTGCTGATCTGCTAAAGATAAAGAGAACAAATATGTAAGGCCTGCCGCCATACCCATGTTAACTTCAGAAAAATTGTCCAAGTGGGCTAAGAAGCTTCCCTTCCATCACCTGAACAAGTTACTGTACTGTAGGGTCGTTGTTGCCAATTGTTGCAGTACATATACTGATATACATTGGTCTGCTGTAAAGAGGATAATAAGACATCTGAATCATCATATATCATGGGTTATCAGACAAGAAGGAAATTACAAAATTAATCAGAGCAATTACTAATGCAGCTTGATCCAGATGCCGCAATGATATATGTTCTACAGGACGATTTGCAGCTTTTCCTGGCACAAACTTGGTCTCATGGAGCTCAAGAAACCAGCACACAGTAGCCAGGTCAGTCTTTGCTAGTTGAGATTGGAGCATACCGGAACAGAACACCATGCTTATGGCGTGACAATCTTGATGCAACCTATATATCAGCTTATCCAATAATTCCACGCTAGAACCAAGCATGTTGAAGTTGACTACCACTATGTTAGAGAAAGGGTGGCACATAAATTGCTTGACATCAGATTCACATAAGCCAAAGATCAAGTAGCGATTAACAAGAACTCTGACAAAGCCACTCCCAGTGCACACGCATATGGAACACGGCGACAATCTCAGCCTGTTTTAACCAGGATGACATAGAGGATGTTAAAGTAATCGATGAAGGCATAAACATTTTTTTTAAAAGAAATTGACTTATAATACAATAGCAGGCCCAACCATCCAGCACATTCTGTTCTATTGCTCCTAAGCTCACGGTTCCGTTCTATCCATCCAGCGCCTTCTGTTCTACTGCTCCTAAGTTCAAAGTTCTGTTCTATTGCTACTAAGCTTCAGTTAGGTAGTGATATTAAAAAAAGGAACAATGGGAGACAGGAGTGCTACCGATTAAATTAATATGAGGAAAAAATGCATAAAATTTTCAGGATAGTTTGAGAACCAGAACAAATTATATGTAAAAAACAATTAGCTGATCAACGGCTTGAGAATACAATGGATTGAGATTGTCTTCTTCAAAGAATCAAACTAAATCTAATCACTTTTATAGGCTAGCTGCCTAGCTCCTTCTGTAGACTCAGCTAGGAAACAACTTGAGGTGCATGCTTTGAATAGCAAGATAGACGGAAACGACGAAACGTGATGCATTGCAACAAATCTAACCTAAAAAGTGTTATTTTCAGTTGGCATGGGTGCCATTTATTCCCAACATATATGGATGTGAATATGTTAATGTATCCATTCTCAGCAAAGAAATGCCCCTGATGCCTATATGGATGTGAATATATCATTGTACTCATCACCAGCAAAGTAACACCCCATTACATACACAATTTTGAGGAACCTAAAAAAACCACCTCTAGACTCCTTACCACATTCTCAGACTCGACTCAATCCCAAGTTTAATAGTAACAGACGGGAAACAATGCCATGCTAAAACATCTGCATGCAAACTTTAAAAGTTGTGTGATTCGAATGTTGGCAATGTAATGAAAATTCAATCGATGGCAATGCAATGAATGATAGTCCTGAATATTCATTATAGTGTAGATAAGGGCCAAACGAACAAAACAATAATCAGTTATTTTTTGCCAATGAACTAAAGAGGGAGCATCTATACATCTTCCCAAAGGAGGTATAGGATCCAATTTCCTGTTTGAAAAGACAAGAGTATTCCAAGGAATTGCACAATTTCACTTACTAAATACTCCAGCTAACTCATCTTCACCAACCAAAAAATTGTTTGCTCATCTGCCTCATCATAGATAGGTATCTGGATACAAAATAATAAAATCAAAGAGCACTATGGCGGAGGACGTTGTGAGCGATGCTGTAACGTTCCGACTTGAGCTTGATCATCCGGAGCTCACCATGGGAGGTGCGCTCCAGCTCAACGCCGGTGAAGACAGCGAACCTGTCGAATCGCTGCGAGGAGTCGCAGCGCACCTCGACTAGCTCTTGGAAGAATCTGGCCACGAAGAACCTGCTGGAGCCGAGGTGCACAAGGTAGGTCTCGACCGGGATCCATTCCCTCGGCACCATCCACACATTGGTCAGCTCCGGCCCTGTCTCCGGGGAGGAGGCGGCGAGGTCCACGGCGCAGAGCGGGTGCTTGTCCATCCTGGAGGAGGAGAGACCGAACCAGAGCTCGTGCTCGGGGGCGTACTCCGCTAGGCCGGTGAACGGCAGCCGCCAGTCAGCCTGCTTGGTCCAGCTGCAGCTAAGCGTGCTGAAGGAGTGGGTGCCCGCGCTCGCCGGGGTGGAGATCCACACGTCTCACCCGCCGACCACCGTGCAGGTGTCAATAGGCTTGGGGCTGTAGCCCGGGGCAAACAGGAAGGGCGGCGGAGGCAGTAAGAAGCCGCTTCGCCGTCGCGGTGGAGGAGGACAGCCTCGAAGCAATGGCAGCCGCCGCAGGGCACCCTGGGGTTGAGGTCGAAGAGGTAAATGTCGTTTCAGCGGGGTGGTGTCCGGGAGCAGGGCGTGCGTGCCGGCGTCGCAGATGGCGGCGCGGAACGACACTTGTCGCGGCCGCGGCCGAAGAGCATGACCCCGATGTTGCCCTTGCTTTCCGGCGGGCCGGAGCTGGGTACAAGGACATGGAGGGCTCCGGCAAGGAGGACTTCTCCGTCACTATCGCCATAGACGACGGGCTGAACGGGGGCGGCGGCCGGCGGAAGAAGAAACGCGACATGTGCCGGAGGTCGCAGCGACATGTCCATCCTTGATCCTCTTCTAGCCCGTCCTAGGAAAGCACATCGATTCGATTCGATTCGATTCGATTCGATTCAATCCAATTTTATCTTTCTGAAAACCAGATCTCAAAACATACCTGTGCTGTGGAAGAAGACCACAATTTCAATCCGATCGTAAGAGCAACAGGCTATGGAGAGGCTAGGGTTTACGTGTTGGTAGCGCGTGGTGGCTAGGGTTTCCTTCCCTTCTCTGTTTTTTTTTTCCTCCCTTGTTCTGTTTATTCATTGTTTCGCCGGAAATAATTAAAAAAAAAAAAACTGGCCCTTATATGGAGATGGGCCTAGCGCATAGCCGATTTTTAGCCTGCTAAGAAAGGTCCATGCTTGTTGCGCCGATCTTTTTATCCTTATACTTTTTGAGTATTAGAAATCCCTAATATAAACTACTAGCACAAAATACCCGTACGTTATAACGGAAGAAGATAATTTTAATTATACGGGCAAAACCACACTCGCCGGCTCATTCCCTTCGCTGCTGCCGCCACTCTTGGACAGCGAACTCGATGGCACCCTCCTCCTCCTGCTCGATGTGCGCGGTCGTGTCAGTATGGAATGGCGATGGCGAGATGCAGCAGCTTTGGTTTTCAAGTCGTGAAGTGGGAAAGGTGTGCCAACCTCTGAAGGGCACAACAGAGGGAGTGTGGGTCACCAGACCAGTGACGGCATGGGTGTAAAATCAAAGGCGTTTTTGATTGTTATTCTATGATGAACAATTGGCATTGGAGATTATTGGTTTTGATATTTGGAATTTATTTGCGAAGTGGTTTTGGAGATGATTGAATTTCGCAGGTGATATACAGGTACTGCTGGATTGGGTCCGGTCAGACCGGGCAGTGGCTGCCAGTCAGACCGGCGCAGCCCGCGGTCTGACCGGTCGACGCTATGTTGATTTCAGTTTCGGGTTGTTTGTTTGGATATCCGTGTTTATTTCATGAATATGACTTCTAGATGGATATTATGCGTATGTAATACTGGTGTTTGCTAACAATGAGTCAAGTTGGGGATAGCTTGGTCTCGGAATATGGTTTCTTTGTTTGTTCCATGTGTAGGTGAATTAATGTCGGGAGAGTATTTGCGGTGATGGACCGGGAGTCGGTTTGGGGATAAGACGATGTCCAGGGTGGTCAGAGATCACGCGGGATACTAAGGCTAGAGTTCAATACACGTGGAAGATGAAGGTTCCATATGGCATACGATGGAGTATTGTGTGCGTATGGGATGCGGAGTCGAATTTGGAAGGAGTCCAAATTTGGTGGAATTGGTTATGTAAAGTTTGTTTCTTGTACGAGAAGGTTTCCTAGGGTGATTAGGACTTCTAGTATGAGTTTGGTTCGTGGCTTTAGGCTGCCTACCTTGGGTATAAATAGAGAGGGAGCGTGAGGCTTCCTTGTATCGCTTTTGAGAGCAATTGAGTTGATAGTTTTGTTAGGGTTTCAAGTTTAGTCGAGATTTTTGTAAGGAGTGCTGTTTGTGCACTTTGTAAACACAGAGAGAATCAATAAAGTCGTCATCTACTTTAAGAGTTCTTTGATTTGTGTTTTACCGGACTTCGGCGGTCCAACCGGCGGCAAGGAGACGGTCAGACCGGCCGTATATCGGTGGTCAGACCGGCGGCGTCAACAGGCAGAGGTAGGCGATCTCGGTGGTTCGACCGGAGTTCGATCTCGGTCAGTCCAACGTGTACCAGGCGATCAGATCGGGGCAACACCTTCGGTCAGACCGCGATCCGTCTAATTTGATGGTAACTTTTATTTCCGTTAAAACTTTTGGTTTTTGGGCATACCAACCATTAATCCCCCTTCTGGTTGGCTTAGTTCTTACTGTTCGATCCTACAATGGGCACAACGCCAGCCACCATCATCTCCTCTGCCACCGTACTCCTCCTCCTCTACTGCCGGGCTCCTACAGCATCGCTAGCCAAGCGCCCGGGCAACCTCTATCCGTACATGCTCTTCACCGCGCCCTGTCGTTGCCCTGAACTAAACTGCTCTATCATGTACTATGCCAATGACACCGCCTACACGCACCAGCAGCCAACCATAAGCGAACCTTTTGAACCAAAACCATAAGCAAGCTAATCTTTGCATACACATAAAGAAGAAGCAGAGCACGATCAAAACGAAGCGTCAGGGTCTGAACAAACTAAACAAAGCTACAACCTCTTCCTATTTACATATAGAAAAAAAAGTGAAGATTTCATGAAGACTCCTATGATCCTCGTATCAGTAATAAGGCTCGAGCATCCATCGCCCCAATGCTAGATCCATCCATGAGCATGCATACATGGGCCGCGGGGCAGGATGCGTCCCCAGCAGCGCAGAGCAAGCGTACTATTTTCCGCCCTGCAGAGGCTGACTGTAGAAGATATGGGAGGAAAGAGAGAGAGGATGGTAGAGAAAGGAAGGAGATGAAATTAGACGATGACACGTGGGCCTTGCTCTATTCTTTTATTTATGTGATGATTGGGTTGCTACGTTGATACCACGTCAGCAAAAAAACCACTCTCAAAACAGCCGAGGAAGGTATTTTGAACGATTTTAATACTTAGAGGGATCGATATACTCGGTTTTATGGTTAAGGGATACGAACTAGATCCAATCTATAATTAAGGGATTCATATTGGACCTTTTCCCTCTCCCTCCGCTCATCCTCCTTTCCAGGCCATTTCGGCCTTTTGGGGCATCTTATGCGTTCGACCCAGCACCAGGACAGGCGGACACCGCCATCCTAGAACTTTTTTATTTTTAATTTTATTTATTAAAATATTTAAAAAATAATTTTCTACTTGAAAAAATTACAAAACTACTCGCCCATCGCCTCTGGAAGGGTGATTTTTAAAAATCAGCCTCCCACAGGGCGATTTTGCCGACGTGGCAAACGGTCTTTGGCTCTCACCTAACGTTCAGCTACCGAGGGAGTGGTATTTTACAAGCGACCCCCTTATCGCTCTCCTAGAAGGTGTTTTTTTCACTGTGCGAGGGGCCACCTGCAAAAGGGCACCCTAGTATTTTGCACGCACAATTAAAAACGCTCTCTGGGAGGACGATAAGGGGCCACCTACAAAAATACCACCGCTGTCGCCCTTTAAGCAGGCAACCCCCGTACAGTAGAAAATAGCTCTCTAGGAGAGAGGCAAGGGGGCTGCCTGCAAAAATGTCAAGCCGCCCTCCCAGCCCTTTTGCAGGCAGCCCCCTAGAGCCAAAAACATCCTCGGTGAGGGTGGTAAGGGGGCCGCTTGCAAAATTCCGACGCCCTCGGCGGTCGGGTGTTAGGCGAGGACCAATGTCCGTCTGCCACGTCGGTAAATCGTCCTCTGGGAGGTCCCAGAGGGTGACGGGCGACTAGTTTTGTAAAATTTTCAAATGTAAAATTATTTTTTAAATGTTTTATTAAATAAAATTAAAAATAAAAAAAATTCGCCGTCCTCTCTCTTCCGGGCCACACACGGTCAAGCCAGGGGCTCGGCCCAACTACTCCAGACTAGCCCGCGAGGCCGCCTCCTTCTCCCCAACCACTCGCCGCCGCTGCGTGTCGCTGGCATGCCGCCGCCGCCGCCAAACCAACAGCCATTGCCAGCCAATCCCGAGACGATGCCCAATCCTAGCGCTGCCTCTCCTCCATCTTCATCTCGACGCCGCGGTGGCGTCGTCCAGACCTCCGCGATCCAGCGTAGTGTCTACGGTGGCAGTGGAGAAACGTGCGTTGATCTTGAGCGATCCAGCCAGCAACGTCCCGTTTCCAACACCCGCACCGACATCGTCAAGGCCGGCGTCTTCTCTGTTCTGGCAAAGAGCTAGGGTCGCCGGCCGGTCGGCTAAGTTCCATGGCATCCTCGGCTTGCCATGCCATGCTCTTCTTTTCAAAAAAGAGAAAAAAAACATAGGAGACTCATGCCATGCGATGCGTACAGCTAGCTACTGGGTGTTTGCTTCCAAAATAGTAGTACATACCCAACGATTTTTATTTTTTTTTGGGCGAGGGAGCAAATGTGATTTTGCTAAACGCGAAGTATTTGAAGCGAGAAGTCTCCCGAAATAAGATTTCCCTCAAAATAACATTTGAGTTCATTTCAAATCCCTCGGCTCGTGAAATTGTCAAGGTTTTTTTATGTATAACATTGTTAGCTGATTTTGTGTCCTGCATATGAAATATGCAGAATATTGTTTGCTATGGCCCCACCTTTGACCAATCGTGAGCTACTTGCTTCAAACTCCTTCCGCCAGCAGATGCAGCCACCTCATCCCGGTGCCCGTCGGCTATTCTTTTCTTCATCTTCAGGTACTACATTTTTTTTCCGATTGGCCTACTTGGTCATGCTCTCTGTTGTGCTTGCTAATCCCCTGAGACACTTTCTCTTCATATCACTCCATTGGTGCTAATTTTGTTTTTTATTTACAAGACATGAAATGGTGATGGAACCAAAACTGCTCAACCAGATTGGACCTCTTTTCTTTGTCAGAATAGCTCTTTTGACGTCATTATTTTTTATTGCCCTTGTTATACTTTCGCTTCCCGCGGGTTACTAATATATTGATATTTTATATCATTTATTAATATCATTTTCACCGACACCATTGCTATATAATGTCGTGGAGAATCATGTATCATCCTTTACACAAAAGCTGTTATCCTCTATCATTTGGACTATTCTAGAATGACAAGCCATCAAGGATTTATCGTTGAATTTTTATGTGATGGGAAATAACACCAGTTTGGCTACCTTTTATTTGTTCCAAAAATTCAAAGTAAAGGAATAACACAATAAGATATGGGAACGTTCTCCCCATGATTTTTGCTTGCTTGCATATATTGTTTCTAATTTCTGAAATTGCTCTCATTTTGGGTTCTATTTTCATATCAGTAGGATTTGGAAATCATGAAAAAAATTTCATTTATAGGCCAGCCATGAAACTTCCACACTGCATCGCCGAGCCAAAAACCCAAAAAACAAACCGTAAATCAAGCACTATTCTTATCCGATGTGGCACACCCCATCAGCCAATCATCCATTCACATTTTATTTTTTCTAATATGTTTCTAAGAGATTTGCACATGATCATTGTTAGGTTACATGATTGGATTAGCTGCATTGGAATGTCGCGCTGCGATCTTTAAATTGGTGTGCATATGTTGTGTTAAAAGATGGATTAATCATAGAGAATGTGAGTTCTCTGCTTCCCTGGACGTGGTAGTAAATTTTGGTTCTCCAGTTCAGCAAAATATGCTTAGCAGTTCTAAGATCTTTTTAGATTTATGTGTCTTTCAGATTTGTAATTTGTGAATACCTTGTGATGTTTCAGAATGGTTCTCTCTTCCAATCATCTACTATTAGAAAGTGATGCTCCTCATGTTTTACAGGATCTGTGTTGATACGGAGGGTATGTATCTCATACATACTAATACCTTTCACAGTTATACATTTTTCCCGTTTGCTGTTTAACAGGCACATATGTGTATGTACTAATTCTGTCCTGATCGGTCTATATTGCTAGCTTGGAAGATTAATTCGCAAGGACTACAAAGCGGTAAGTTCATCTTAACTGCTTGTTTCTATGAAATCATGCTCGCTCATGCTAGAGGTGCTTCCATCAAGAACACTATTTCACCGTATTTTTACCAGTAAAACTAGAGATAATATTAATTTGCACAACAAAGTAGAGAGCTATTTGTTAGTGATTATAGCACCACAATAACACAATTTTCTTTTCTTCGCACATGCTGAAATGCTCTGCTTCCTACATTCTTTTCTTCACAAATAAAATTTGTTCGATATTCTCATTTGAATATAACTTTTGGATTGCAGAGTAGAACAATTTAAAACCACAATTGGAAGGGGTTTCTTCAGATTAAGAAGATAACAATGTTCTCTGCTCCTATTTTGTTTCTTTTCTGCTTCGAAGGGGTCCCGGCTGCTGCATGATGGACATATGCAATGCAAAAATCCCTTTCAGTGCTCAATTAATGGTCAATACAATTTTTTTTCCTTTTGCTCGACCTTTTTAAGGAACTCCTACTTTACTGCTTTTTAACCTTACATAATCAGAATTATGGACGAAGTTCTTGTGATATGAATATGTCCCGCAAGTCTGAGATGTAACAAATTTTGGTTTCTATGCTTCACGAGATAGCTTCTTCAGTAACAAATTTAGTCCTTCACAAGCTATCTCGTGGAGTGCTACAGTCCTCCATGACATGTGACAAATTTAGTTTCTACACTTTTGATTCTGAAGAAGCTATCTCGTGGAGGACCGCTTACTGAGGACAGTTGTAGAAGAGGAAAGGTGTGCCATCTCACTTATGAGCACTGTTGTGTTTTGCTGCAATTGTGATGTGGGATTCAAAGTTTGAAAGTTAGGCTTGTTACTCGGTTAATGCACTGATGCAAATATGCTACTTACTGATATGTCAGTTTGTCGTCCAATTATTGATATCCATGTATGTATATGTCAAAATTCCAACATTGTAGTTCTCTCTATTTGTTCCTAACGGAAGCCTTCGTGTGACTTAGATTAAATTTGGTTCGTTTTGCTTTTCATGACTTCATGATAGTATGAAGCATGCTGCTACTGCTGGACACCAAACAACAAGTGAAAAGGGAAAAAGGGAAGGAATGGAGCAGAAAAGAGAAGAAGGGATAGTTTATCTCTGTGGTGTCTCAAGGCAAAGGTATGGATGCAAGGCATACCCTAGCGTATGACTGCAATTCGTGTGTCTGAATTTTTTTTTCCATTTATTGCTGATTAGGCTCCCTTAATGATGTCCCATGAGGTTTTCTGTTTACAAAAATTGAAAATGTTTTTATTGCAATGATCTCCCATGAGGTTCTATATGTGCGTGCTGATTTTTCTGTGTAGCTTAACACTGTTCAATGTTGTTTGATGCTATGTGTGTAATCTTTTGTTAGTAGACACTGTTATATTTCATCTTCCATGGACATACTGTTAGGTGTTTCAGCAGTGGCTATGGTAGCTACTTGAAAATAATTGTTGTTACCTTTGTATCTGGCTTGATTGGTTAGAATTATCGTTCTTTACGTGAAATTGACTATTGTCTCAATTGTTGCTTATTGAGACTATGCTGACATTACAGCTTGGTGAGATGACAGTGAGATCAGGAGAGATAGAGTAGCGACAACTTAACTGGTGTAGTGGTGAGGGAAAGATAAGGCAGGAGGCCACTGCTCGTCGGCGGCTGATCATGCCATCGCCATTATCGATGACGTGGTGTTCATCGACAACTCAAGCTCGATCAAGAGCATGCAGGAGGTTCAACATTGCTGTGCCGCTGTGGCGGTCACGAGGTGAGGAATCATGACGTGATGGGCGAGAGCTTCATGGTGAAAGAGCACCGAAGAGAATATGGGTCTCAAGCTACTTCGAATTTGTATTATGCCAGCAATGCTGTTGTTTTTCATCTCAGTTTTTTCAGAGTTTGATGGTTATACTAGATTTTTTTTACTCTTGATTTGACAGCATACAAGAAGCATTTCCCTCCAAAGCCAACTGATGAGGTGTAGAGGCTGAAGAACATATGCAAAGATGGACATATCCATAAGAGGTTGGAATCTGAACATGTCAGCAACGTGCGGGAATTTCTGAGTTTGCATGCAATGGACCCTGAAATGCTCAAGAAGGTAAATTAATCTGGAATTATATTTTGAGAAAATTAATCTCTAATTATGTGTTGATGATACTGTTGATGTAAAAACACGATGACCTGGGAGATCTGCTTAGTTCCAGTGCATGTCCAAAATAATAATGAGATGCGTGCATGCTAGTCAGTTTGATCCTGCAACTGACAAGATTTATAAATATGTTGATCACCAAATAGCCGATCGGCTGACAAGCCGATATAGTAATTCCAGCCGGTGCCAATACCAGCCGATATCCAATATATATCTTGATACTTGAGTAAATTATGATATAAAGACAATCGGCTAATAATAATATGATAGAATAAGTACTGATCCGAAGGTTAAAGCATTCATTGGCTGGAGATCCGATGTCGTTAAATCCTAACGATTAGATAAACAGTGAAACCTTTGTTGTCATCGGCTAAATCCAACTTGTAAGTAATCCTTGTAAGCCAATGAAATGTCTAGATAACTCATCGGCTGAAACCCCGATGAAACCCTTATTGGCAATCAAGAAGCAGGCTAGAGATTATGGTTATAAGCACGACTTAGTAGATCAAACTTAACTGATGCAGCACTAAGTATGAAAAGAAACACAATATCTAGACAATCAAGCTTTTGACTAATTTTCAGGACGGTGGATACATTATATAATCTAAACCAACAAAGTAATCTAGCCGATATCGACAAAACCCTAGATGGAGATTGGCCAATACAAGTAGAAAACATTATCAATCTGGATTATATAATGTATATGATAACTCGATGACTTACATGAACAAGATTAGAGTGTCGAAGTGATGGAAGCACTAATCCCGATAATGCAAGACGCCATAACAAGCCTTACTCCTCGTCGGAGATCGAAACCGATGCAGCCCAACTTGAAACAAGAACTTGTCGAAAGTAAAAGGGTAAAAGGTGGCGATGCGCCGAAGTTGAATTGATCGAGAGATAATTTACATGGAACCTGGGTAGATACTAGTCCATATCGGATACGACTCAAACTTTTCTAAAGATAAAAGGAAAAATATAAAGTCCTTATTGGACACTAAACACACTTTCCTAAAGATAAAAGGAAACTAACAGACTCTTCCTAATTAATAGATAAACTACCATGCCGCATTCTCCTTGAACTCGTTCTCTTTTGGATAAGCTTTCTTTAATAGATTAATTTCCTTAACCGAATTTGGTAAGAATCCGATTGTTAGCGATTGATAGCTTCCATCAGCCGATTCTAGAACTCTGAAGCCGATACTAATTGCAGACCGATGATGACTTCGAGGCTTACCAAATTTCATCGTCAATATATACCTGCTTGATTATCTTGGGATTGTTTAGCTTGTTATCATGTTCAGTCAGCTTTGGAAGGTGACTCTGCACCACACTAAAACATGGTCAGATATGCGAAAACGGGTATCAATTGTACTACCATTTTGCTTATTCGTTTACAGTTTATTTGGTCGGAAGAAAATCCTGTCGATCGACATTTATTGACACAAATGAATGCAATATACCTTTTCCTTGCAAAGTTATTTGATCCCATTATTTGTTCCATATGCAAGTAAGGCAAAATGTTTTGTCAAGACATGCCAGAAGTCCAGAATTGGGATCAGCTGGAAGAAGTTGAGACATCAGACAAGCAAAGCAGCTCTGATGCAGAAAATAGTCTGAAAACATCAAGTAACAGTGTACTTTTAGTGCACACACCTGCATGATTAATCCAGCATGTTCAGTAGTTATCCCGATGCTTAATCTAATCCTCTACTCTGTTAATCTTGTAGGCAATATTGATCAATTATTTGCTCCGGTTAGAAAGTTTTTCAATACAGGTAGATGAGATGAGCACCAACACCGTGGCTCATTACAAGAGCGGAAACCAGTTGGAGTCTGAAGGTTGTTTGGCTGCTGAAACTGAAGCTGATATTGTCTTGTGTTGACCTTGACTAACAAGTGATGGCCATGGCTTGATCATCTGGAACAACAACACTTCTAGTGTGCAAGAAGCACTTTTAAGTGGTCATATACATTTTGTGAATATCCCACCAACTAATATTATTATCCCTTCATCCATCAGATTTGTGTCACTTGTTTACGGTCTACCAGAGCACTTGAGTTACAAATTTTTTTATAAACATGGCATCTAAAGAATGGCTGAACGGTCTATCACTCAAACAATCTATTAAAGTTATGTCTAATATTTTCTTTCTTCTTTCCATTCACCACAACAGAAAGCAGGAATTATAAAGCTATGTCTAGGAGGCGTGCAATTGGCGCGCCCCGTTCTCTAGTATATTCAAATAGAGCAACCTGTAAATGCATTCCTAAATGATGTCCCAATACTAACTTGTCAACTTTATGGTCAACAACAGAAATCTACAATATCTTTCCACGTATCAGTTCCGTCAAAAATGATTTCCCTGCATTGTAACGGTTGTATGTAGATATTAAAGTGGGTCAATATGCCACAAATTTGCTCATGTTATCAGCAGATTAAACAAGGAAAGGCAATCTCAATGAGATATACGAAAGCCACTAAAAAGATCTAAGCAATGACCCTTTACATGTCCATGACAATATGACCATGTATTCCAAATAGTAATATCCATAATAATATGATAAAGTAATTAATACAAAATGATTATATCTGACATATAGTTCAGCGTTGCCAGCAAGAGACATTGGAGTAACTAAGCCCTAACAAGAGATAGAGAGTAACTAAACCCCCTAACAAGAGATAGAGAGTAACTAAGCACTAACAAGAGATCCATCATCTCAGAATAAACAGCATACCGACAATTCACCTATATTTCAATGTATTGCAATATCTCAAGGCTCCTAAAACTTGTCCTCGAATCCCCCTAACAAGATAGAGAGTAACTAAGCACTAACAAGAGATCCATCATCTCAGAATAAACAGCATACCGACAATTCACCCATATTTCAATGTATTACAATATCTCAAGGCTACTAAAACTTGTCCTCGAATCCTAGCCCCTCAATCATTCGCTTCCCATAGCAATATCTCAATCTCCAATAAAAGCTACTGGGTATAATCAAAAATCCACAAATGTTCGTAAAAATGAGAGCGAACATTCCAATTGAAGCTCATGTCGTCACCCCTTGTGCTTACATATTCCCTATGGCTATTCAACCATCTTCTGAGAAAACTGTTGGAAGTGCAACTTGCTAATGATCTGGTTCTTCAGCCTTGGTTGCTCCTGGGCGAGCTTACCCATAATGTGATTGTAAAATGATAGAAAGGCCGCCGTCCTGTGTCAAACATTGTAACAACCGTATTAGCAATGAAAAACAATTAACTCACACAAAATTATGCAGTAGAATACTTGTTAGCATCAGGTAGAAGTGAAGTATGGTTGCTAAGAATGTACTCCTGACAAACCAACGTCATATTCTCCATCTGGCGGAAAAAAGGTGAAAATCAGCAATACAATCAACACCAATAGCTACAGACCCAATAGACTCTGTTATCAGCTCTTTCACAATGGAAGCATTTTCATTGTATCGACGACAAGCGTCTTACTCACTGTAAGGGATCTCTGTAACACGCTGAATTACATTTGAAGAAGCTAACGAGGACAGACACTTGCTCTTTGCATGAAGTAATGCATGGGTCTTGTTAAATGATCTCACGAGTCTCCTGAAATTATCATTAGGAATCCATATGACTATCTCCTCTCCCCATGATCTTGACATTTCTCATAAGTGGGTTGGCCCTTGCATAGGTAAGGGCATCAATCAACTCCCCCGAACTAGTAAAACATGGACCAAACCTGTAAAGAAAACCACAATATGAAACAAAGATTAGACAAAAAACAAATACTAAATATTATTGTAAAACAATAGTCTTGACAAAGCACATCTCAACAAAATCTAAGATGAGTTAAGATTAGTCCACATCCAATGATCATGTATGCATGTGAATTGAATGCAACGTTTAATCTTGTTGTTTAAGTAATCTTTTAGTTTGAGTTATAGTAACTCGTGTGCGTGTGCTAGGGAGCAAATCAGTGAGTGCATGTGTGAGTTAGTGTGATCGGTGAAAGCCATTAGTTGTATGTAAGTGACTGCATACAACGGGTGAGTGTTTGCTTTTCTGTCCATATCCAATTCATGGCTAGTCATCGCATCCGTAAAATACATAGGCCTGTTCATGGCCAGTTAGTTGTCTCTGTAGTGGTTATGCATGTTACCTTCTAAGCGAACCATAGTTTATGTAGTTGATCGTTTCTTGTGTTAAATTTGTAACATGTCATTATTGGATTGCTGAATTATGTTACCGAAGTGTAAATTAGTGTGCATGGCTAAGAGGAGGTTCAACTTTATTGCAAACAACCAGCTTACATTGCATATGCAATGAGCTGTACTGAAATTCCTATTTGTTTTCTGATTATATTTTACGATTTTGATAGATTCTTTTGCTTAGGGAAATGATGAAAACTCCAGCGCTGGCCCTGGAGCAAAGGATTATGTGCATGTGTGCATCCAGCAGCGCAACGGCAGAAATAGAACTACTGTTCAGGGCTAGAAGGAGTTCAATTATAACAAGATCCTCAATGATCTGAAAAAGGAATTCTGCTGCAATGGTACTGTACTCCAAGATGCAGAGCTTGGCCAGGTATGATGTACTTGGCAATGCTTACCTGGTTCTCAATTTCTGCTTCACAGATATGTTGATAACATAATTAAATGGTTGTAGGTCATTCAGCTTCAAGGTGATCAGTGTAAGAATGTTGACATCCAGCCGGGTGGCATCCGCTTTGCCAGCGGCCAGAAAGTGAATTAGGGTTTATTTTCTCTTTTTTTCCTCTCGTCGAGTGTAAAATTTTGCATCCAACTATCAAGCTTGTTCTTTTCGGTCATAACCCATAAATATATTCACCTTCTTAGAGTTCATCTATAGACTGTATAGTGAATCTAGGTGACACTATTACATTTCCATTTATCAGGGATATAGCTCTTTATAATCATCATTGTTTTAACAGAGAAATTCTTTGGATCAGCATTAGTATTATGGTGATTTCAACGTCCGGGTTCTTCCATGTGGAAGCTGGCAACTTGTAATTGACGCCTCAGTCTTTCAGTTTCTATATTATGTATTGAGCATAGCTATAATTTAATCCATTGCAAAAATGTGTTTTTACATGTTATCTATCTAATCTCCTGCTGCTAACTGGCAATTCTACATGTTAGGTGCATTGCTAAGTTTCAGTTATCTTGTGTTTTTTATAATAACTAGCTAAATATCGATGCTTTGCTATGGATAAATAAAAGAAAAAATATCATAAAATTTCCTAAAATAAGCAATAACATTTTTTTATGAAATATATATGTTACCCACCTTTTTGCTATAGGGTATATATGCTTTGCTATGGATGGGAGGCATGAAGGAGCAAAGGTTGATGGGGAGTAGTCTTGACAAAGCACATCTCAACAAAATCTAAAATAAGATTAGTCCACATCCAATGATCATGTATGCATGCGAATTGAATGCAATGTTTAATCTTGTTGTTTAAGTGATCTTTTAGTTTGAGTTATAGTAAGTCGTGTGCGAGGGAGCAAATCAGCGAGTGCATGTGCGAGTTAGTGTGATCGGTGAAAGCCGTGAGTTGTATGTAAGTGACTGCATGCAGCTGGTGAGTGTTTGCTTGGAGGAGGGACCAAGTCAAGTGAAGTGAGTCGTGACGTGAAGAGTGGATCAACTAGCTTGCACACGTGTTATTGGAGACTTGCATGCAGAGATGTGCTAGTGGCCGTGAGCTTTGCATGCAAGGATTAGTTGTTTAGCAAGTGTGCGTGTGTGCCCATGCAGCTGAAAGTTTGGATTGTGGAGTTAGAAGTGTGCAAGTTTGTTATGTCCTGCGTGGGTGTGTGGCTATATAAGCTTGTAAGTACTTTGAGTTAAGTGGTGTGGAGAATAAAAGGTTTCATTAGTGCTGGTGTGCAGCGCTGGGGGGGATTTTTTTGTGTTTGTGTGCCTCTCATTTGTGAATTAAACACCGTGTGGGTATGTCAATTGTGTAGAGTGTGAGCTGGGCCAACATGACTGTCAGGATTATGTGCTTCTGATAGTTGTAAGCTAAGGAGAGTCCAGGTGCAATATAATGTTACTTACCCAGTTGACGAGGTACTTGTTGATGCCCACCTAGTACCAAGGAGGCGTTTTGGCAGTGCTACGGCAGATGTCAGCCGCGTCCATGGCCACCTATAGCTAGGTCCGATGTTGGCGTTGCGGCTACGTGACTGATGATGGACCTGCCACAAAACCAATAGTACGTTACAAGTGATGTTCATACGACATATCATGTTGAGCGAAGAGAAGTGATCACCCACCAGCGGCAGTGACTCCCTTAGGACCTGCAATGGGGAACTCTTGAATGGCGAGATGTTGCCCATGAAGGGTTGCTTGATAGCCTGAAGCAGTGGCAGCGGTGACGGTGGCGGAGGCTCTGATGAGGCCGACAAGATGCCAATGAAAGCCTGCGGTGGTGGTAGCGGAGAAGCCTCAGATGGGGGCGGCAGGATGAGATACGATACCGGTGAAGAGCCGCCTGACGGCATGCTGCGGTGGCAGCGGCGAAGCCTCCGAAGACAGGATGTCGCCGGCGAGGAACCTCCTCCCCACCCGTCGTAGGAGCGACATGGTTGTTCCCCGTTCCCCGGCCGGCTTGCTTGGTTGGGGATGGGATGGCGGCACAGGCGCGCAGTCCCTTGCCACCCTATCAGAGTTGGAAGTTTCAGAAGAGAGAAATAGAAGAAATCTTCAGTTTCAGTTTAGTTCAGACTATTCAGAGGAGAAAAACAGAGTCGGGAGAGGACATAACGATTCGCTGGTGGCATTAGTGAAGATGGATGGCCCGGATGAAGTGATTCAAATTTACCACGAAATCCTACGGCGTAAAAATGTTACCCTGTACTATTCACCATCTGTTTCTTGTCGTTGCCTGCGAGCTCGACTTTTACTTTGTTTTTATTTCCGCAAAGCTGTAACTCTTAATTAAACCGGATGGTGATGCGACTGGGGGTATATAACCCAGTGCCGTGATGAAATGAAGGGACGAAAAAAAAAGCAAATCATTAGTCTTTTAGAGTAATTTAGAACCCTAGTTTTCTTCGTTTGTCTTGCGGCGTCCACTCGTGGGAGAGAGAGAGATGTTTCATTTCAGATCTGAACAACTCGGTTCTGACACACCCACCACCCCACTCGGAGAGACTAGGGCGTGGGCGACGAGCCTGATCTTCTAGGCCGAGTGCGGCGGTGCAGTGGCTGCGGGATCTTGGTAGATCGGCGGGCGGCGGCGCCACCGGAGGCGGAGACGCGTGGTGGTGAGGGTTTCTTCCCTTCTCTTCCCCCCCTCCCCTCCCCTCTGCTGTTTATTGTTTCGCGGAAAATTTAAAAAAAAAAGGAGATGGGCCTAGCGCATTAGGCGATTTTTAGCCTGCTAAGAAAGGTCCATGCTTGTTGGGCTGACCTTTTTATTCTCTGCCAAAAAAAGAAATGTAAAGTAAATTTGGATATCAGAAATCCCTAATATAGACATACTTTTTTTAAAATAAAAAAACTACTAGAACAAAATACCTGTGCGTTGGAACGAGCGAAGATACTTTTAATTCTACATCTGTGACCACAATTAATAGAAACTCTGCCCACTTAAAGAGAAAAAACCGAATAAACAAACAAAACAAAACTACTGCAAATAAATGCAGAAGCCATACAGCATTCAGGTCGGCTGCGCCCTCTTGATGACGTTGTAGTTATCATAACCGAGAATCCCCTTCACATAGCATCACAAATAGATCTCGTGGCTGCCAGATAAGTCGACGCACGAACGTTTTGAGAGATCCCTTAAACCAACCCAAGACTGAAATTTTGATTATTCATTTGGTGGATGTGTTTCTGTGCAGATTGAAAGGATTTGCAAATCGACAAGTATTCTTCATACGTACCATGAACAGCCATAATTATACGAGGAAACAACTTTGTTTTTTGAAAGGACCGAGGTGTTCTTTAGCAAGGTTCAGAAATCTCTTTGTTTGGAACTCTGCTTCTGATCCATCTAGGGATGCACATATTGGAACTAGAGGAGGACTGATAATGATGAGGCCTATATGTATGTATGTGCAGAGAACTCCATCCATGATTAAAAAAATGCAGATGAACCAGGAAATTGCCGCACCACACCTGCCAAGAGACATACATAATCAGAGCATTCAAAATACCATAAGAATCTCTACATACATACATATCTCAGATACCAAAACTTCAGACAAGAGTCCCCAACAATGCAACCTCCCTTGGTTTTCTTCCTGTTGCATCGCTTCTCAAATGAGTGACTTGTTCAATCGATAGACATCATTACACATCAGATTTGGAGTGTTCAATATAGAGTACAGATGTTAATAAGCAAAAAGATACTCAAAATATGAAAAGGAACAAACCATTACCTCCTTTCGACTATCTCAATTTTAAAGATATGCAGGTGCAGCCATATGTATTGTTTTCTTTCTAATCAAAATATTTTGCGATTGCTTCACTGAGCATGCTTTCATAGATCGGCCGGCGTAGTGGAGGTGGCGGGTGCGGCGAGCGCATCGTCGTTGTTGTCGTGGCGGTCAAGGCCGGCGGAGCGGAGGAGAGAAGCAATCGGGCCCTATCCGGCTGCACATCGTAGTACCCGGCCCACCCCGTTTGGATGGGCCCAAGATTCCAAATTAGGACTACAATTTTGTTTTGGACAGAATGTTCTTTGTGTTAGCTTAACGTTGTGCTGCCGTCACTAATTTAATAATAGTAGTAGTATTAAAGTAAATCAATATCACAATGCTACAACTGTAGCAATTTTTTATCAGATATTTCCTTTCAGAAACTAATGTAATATTCACCGGATTATTTTCTACACACTTTCTAATATATGTTTTCTCAAAAAAAAAATTCCTTCCATTGAATTGTTTATATCACTTGTTTTAAGTATTTATTAAGTATATCTACTTTTTAAATTATTTAATTTAGAATAATTTTTCACAAAACTATAGCTATTTTGACTAAAATATCACAAAACTACAGATTTAACGTGAAACTTTTCACAAAACTATAGATATAAGATGGAGTATCACAAAAAGATAAGAAAACTACAGGGTTTTTTGCTAATCTAATCATAAAACTACAACATTTATGGTTTTAACATAACGTAATACTAGGGATTTAAACTATAGAATATGTAGTTTTGTGATAACTTCAATAATAAATTGTAGTTTTATGATACAATATCTTAAACTTATAGTTTTGTAATAATTTGACCAACCTATCTGTAGTTTTGTGAAATTTACCTTTTAATTTATCTTAGGTAGATAATCCGCAGGAATAATTCTCTCTCAATAATCCAAATTAAACAGGGCCTAAGACTAATCGAGAATCATAATAGATAATCCAAACCAAGTTTCAAAAAACAAAAAAAGCTAATCCAAACCAAAAGTGTAGCATACAATCTGCCAGTGTAAAATCATAGCAGATCGCGGTAACACATACTGACATCTGACTCTCAGATCCTAGTGCAGATCCTAGTGCTTACCTACTCTAGTTAGCAACTAAAAATACAAATGTTATGAAAGGATCTAATATTAAATAAATAGAAGGGGTGAAGTTTCGACCACCCTGTAAAGCTAGCCGGAAGATGTCTGGTTTCATAACATTTTAATTCTACATCTGTGCGTTGGAACGAGCGAAGATACTTTTAATTCTACATCTGTGACCACAATTAATAGAAACTCTGCCCACTTAAAGAGAAAAAACCGAATAAACAAACAAAACAAAACTACTGCAAATAAATGCAGAAGCCATACAGCATTCAGGTCGGCTGCGCCCTCTTGATGACGTTGTAGTTATCATAACCGAGAATCCCCTTCACATAGCATCACAAATAGATCTCGTGGCTGCCAGATAAGTCGACGCACGAACGTTTTGAGAGATCCCTTAAACCAACCCAAGACTGAAATTTTGATTATTCATTTGGTGGATGTGTTTCTGTGCAGATTGAAAGGATTTGCAAATCGACAAGTATTCTTCATACGTACCATGAACAGCCATAATTATACGAGGAAACAACTTTGTTTTTTGAAAGGACCGAGGTGTTCTTTAGCAAGGTTCAGAAATCTCTTTGTTTGGAACTCTGCTTCTGATCCATCTAGGGATGCACATATTGGAACTAGAGGAGGACTGATAATGATGAGGCCTATATGTATGTATGTGCAGAGAACTCCATCCATGATTAAAAAAATGCAGATGAACCAGGAAATTGCCGCACCACACCTGCCAAGAGACATACATAATCAGAGCATTCAAAATACCATAAGAATCTCTACATACATACATATCTCAGATACCAAAACTTCAGACAAGAGTCCCCAACAATGCAACCTCCCTTGGTTTTCTTCCTGTTGCATCGCTTCTCAAATGAGTGACTTGTTCAATCGATAGACATCATTACACATCAGATTTGGAGTGTTCAATATAGAGTACAGATGTTAATAAGCAAAAAGATACTCAAAATATGAAAAGGAACAAACCATTACCTCCTTTCGACTATCTCAATTTTAAAGATATGCAGGTGCAGCCATATGTATTGTTTTCTTTCTAATCAAAATATTTTGCGATTGCTTCACTGAGCATGCTTTCATAGATCGGCCGGTGTAGTGGAGGTGGCGGGTGCGGCGAGCGCATCGTCGTTGTTGTCGTGGCGGTCAAGGCCGGCGGAGCGGAGGAGAGAAGCAATCGGGCCCTATCCGGCTGCACATCGTAGTACCCGGCCCACCCCGTTTGGATGGGCCCAAGATTCCAAATTAGGACTACAATTTTGTTTTGGACAGAATGTTCTTTGTGTTAGCTTAACGTTGTGCTGCCGTCACTAATTTAATAATAGTAGTAGTATTAAAGTAAATCAATATCACAATGCTACAACTGTAGCAATTTTTTATCAGATATTTCCTTTCAGAAACTAATGTAATATTCACCGGATTATTTTCTACACACTTTCTAATATATGTTTTCTCAAAAAAAAAATTCCTTCCATTGAATTGTTTATATCACTTGTTTTAAGTATTTATTAAGTATATCTACTTTTTAAATTATTTAATTTAGAATAATTTTTCACAAAACTATAGCTATTTTGACTAAAATATCACAAAACTACAGATTTAACGTGAAACTTTTCACAAAACTATAGATATAAGATGGAGTATCACAAAAAGATAAGAAAACTACAGGGTTTTTTGCTAATCTAATCATAAAACTACAACATTTATGGTTTTAACATAACGTAATACTAGGGATTTAAACTATAGAATATGTAGTTTTGTGATAACTTCAATAATAAATTGTAGTTTTATGATACAATATCTTAAACTTATAGTTTTGTAATAATTTGACCAACCTATCTGTAGTTTTGTGAAATTTACCTTTTAATTTATCTTAGGTAGATAATCCGCAGGAATAATTCTCTCTCAATAATCCAAATTAAACAGGGCCTAAGACTAATCGAGAATCATAATAGATAATCCAAACCAAGTTTCAAAAAACAAAAAAAGCTAATCCAAACCAAAAGTGTAGCATACAATCTGCCAGTGTAAAATCATAGCAGATCGCGGTAACACATACTGACATCTGACTCTCAGATCCTAGTGCAGATCCTAGTGCTTACCTACTCTAGTTAGCAACTAAAAATACAAATGTTATGAAAGGATCTAATATTAAATAAATAGAAGGGGTGAAGTTTCGACCACCCTGTAAAGCTAGCCGGAAGATGTCTGGTTTCTCAGTACTCCAGTTAGCAACTGTAGTTGTTAATACGTCCCTGAAAGCAAGCCTAAAGGTCGTATTCATCTAGCGTTGAACTGGGTTCAGTTGGATGAAGAAATCAATCAACGCAGGAAAGGAAAAGCGTGAAGCCAAATGAAGTCATTTACTACAAGTAAATTTGCAATGATATTCGTAAAACGGTCTGTCTTCATCATTTCACCTACAGCTGATTATAAACCACAACAGCTTATCAATAACCGTAAAATAATTAGTAGATAAAACTTCTATATATCGCCTTAACAATTTAAGTAAATGTTGAAAAAAAATCAACTCAAAATAATTAAAATTAAATTTTAGAATTCAAATTTTCACAATGGTTCATACTCTAATTACTTCATGCATGCTTATTAATTACATGCTTACAGTGCATTATTAGTTCTTCAGATGGTGACCGGTGGGTAGTTCAGAAAGAGAAGGGGAGGTAAAGGGGTTAGGCCTTTTCAGGCAGCAAAGACGAACAACTTCTTTTTTATTATTATTTCTACCTTTCTCTCTTCCTCGTCACATGAAAAGTCAAACTACGGGTGCACGTGGATATGTTTAGATTTTCAAACTGACGTTCGGCGTTGAACTTGTAGTACACTAGGATTTTCAACGTTTTAGGTCTCCTTTAGAACGTAGGATTTCATACGAAACAGTTCATTTCCTCTAAAAAAATTCCTGTTAAATTCTCTGTTCCAAACAAGGACCTCAGGAAAAAAAACCCTCCTATTAAAGCTGTACTTATGGAAACAACGTACAATTAAGGGGGAACGAGTTCTCCTACACAATATCACCATCGTCATGGAGGGGCTTACCGCTGCTACTACAGTACACTTACCGGTGCCAACGCTAGATCTAGTTAAGGAAGACCGGATCTGGCTATGGGGTGTCGGATCCGACCATCCTTATCGCTGTTGGATGTTGCCATGGCCACGTCCTCGTTGCCACCACCAAAGTTGCTCTTGTTGTTGGGTGACCCCACGATCATCGTCATTACCGCTTGCCATTTTCCGGTGGTTGCTATGGTGGCGGTGTAGGGAGGGAGAAGGGGGGTGGCGATGCTAGGGTTGGGGGAACCACCCGTGTCGCTTTGCTGGCACGACATGGGGTCCCGAGTCATCGCATTGGAAAACTTGGTGGGTAATGCTACTTTGAGGTATCGATGGTGTTAAGAGTATTCTTCCAATGACGATTTGGTTGATGACTTGGCCTAACTTTTGCTTTCAATGTTTACCCTAATATTTTATATTTAGTTTATATTAGACTATATTATTTTTTGTTTTTATAATCTTAGTTAGAGTTTCATAAACATGGGTTAAGAACAACCAAAATAAGCGTAAAGACCGAACAACGAAGCTCGGGAGATGGAAGCCACCTCTTGAGCTGGTCAAGTGGTCGTCCAGGCTCCGTCGTCAGCATTTCATTTCCAATATGCTTATTTCAACAATCCACGCAAAAGTTTATCGATCACTATGCTCAGCCTCAATAATATCACTTGGTTTGCTACTATAAAGTGAGACATTTAATTGTTTGCCACTTTAAATTTTGATGTTTAAATATTTGGCACTCATATGTTAATAACATGTGGACTCTAATGTATCTATGATATATGGATCCAATAATAATAGTTAATTGCTATATTTAAAAGTAATAAATAGTTAAATATCTCCAGTAAAATCCCTTATCCCAATCATATGCTTAGCTACGTTCCCACTGGTCTAGCAAACAACCTGCTGCCCGACCCAACTACTTGCATTCTTCTTCTTTTTTTTTTAAACAACTACTTGCATTCTTCGTTTATTACTCCGTATTTCTTGCATTGGATTGCACCTCTCGACCCCTAGGATGTATACGTGGGACAGTAATCAGGTAAACTCAATCATTGCCACTGATAATCTGGATAGCAAGTATGTATGGTCATTTTCCAACCTTGTTCCACCGTGACGTTGATGAGTGGGTCCCCCCGTGATGCCGATCAATTAGCTACTACTGCTAGTATTTTACTCCACATCAATTAATCATGTTCATGTATAAAAAATGATTAATTAATCGTCTTATTGGATGGTGATCACTCCACCGTCTTTGTCATAATAGATGGTATTTCGCAAACTGCGATTCAATCACTGGTATCACTGATGTTTTGGGGTTTTTTTTAAAAAAAAGAAAAGATAACTACTTGAGTCAGTTTGTTTGTATTTGAGTGAGTTTGGATCGATTTGAGATGGAACTTAGCCCCATCTAATATAAAGTAGTGAAATTACTAACCTTTCTCGACTTGCCATTGGGCCACCTCATCCGAAAATAAAGGACCGTCCGATACAACCATCGGGTAAAAAAGAAGCGTTGGATCAGATAAGAAAAGCTTTTAAAAAAATGCTCTTCCAAAAACTTCTCTCAACTTCCTGTCCTCCCCTCTCTGCACGTTTTCATTTTCCCCTCCTCCCTCCCGTGCGTTGCGACGAGCCTCCGCCTCTTCTCCTCCCCGCCGCAACCGCCATTTCCGTCGCTCCTTCTCGCCATCTCTTCTCCTATTCCCCTTGACCTCCTCTGCAGTCTGCAGTGCCTCGATCCCCTTCTCCAGTTCTTCTTCTCGCCCCCCTCTGGTGAAGATTGCCAAGGGAAAGACTGAAGGTCCCAAAAACTGCACGATTGGGGAAGTCAACATCGATAATAGTGGTAAGTATAACTTCTCGCTCCTGACAGTGTTCATTGTATGATGTGCAGATACCAGGTCTTCAGCTAACTCTGAGAAGTTGAGCACATGCATGTCCTAGCTGCTAAAGTGGAATTAACAGTGCACGCCTATTTATTTTTGAGTGATGTAATTATGTCTAAAAAACTAAAAGACCTAAATCTGAAATAGTAACTTTGGACTAAAGAAGATCAACAAGTTCTAAAACGGGGTGTTTACAGCCACGTATGTGTTTACAAGATCATTGTAAAAAAGAACATGTCCTACAAACATAGAAATATTTTAAGAAATAAATATTACAGTTGTACAACAAAAAAATGTGTTGATGGTTTAAATTCATTAATGACAAATAATTACATGCACAATTGAATTTCATATATCATGTTATACTCGTTTCAAAATGCATATGACAACAAATGGGTTTCAAACCAGCAGCTAAATGGTTTATAAGTGGATTGAGATAGTATTTTCATTACTTTTGCACACAAACATATAAAAATCAGTTTCCAAATAAATTCAATGAGTATTTGATTTATTCGATAGTTGCTAAAAAAAATTAGTTGTTACAAGTTAGCTGCTTAAAAAAATTTAGTTGTGACAAGTTGTGATAAGAAAAATTTAGAATTATATGCAAGTTGGCTGCTTCAGAAGGCAGTGTATTATATTGCTGTAGATAAGAATCATGGAAATTTAAGCATTCTTTTTTCTTGGTATTGTGTCTAACTTCTTGGTGTTGAATCATACCAATATTATCGAATTGGCTCCTCAAGTACATTCATTTGTACTGGAATTTCTTATCAACCATTAGTCAGTAAGTGTTCTTCCATGTCATACTATCGCCTCAAGTAAACAATATACTAAAATTTGTGTTTAATTATTACTTTTTGAGGTCATAGCAACAATAGCCGTGGTAATATGAAGCGTTGAACTGTCTGTCATATCCTTAAACTAAGAATGCAAGTGGGAGGGATACCGTGTTTACATTTGCTAGAGTATGATATTTATGAATGTGATTACAGGTTGGATCTGTATACCGTACTGCACACATGCTTTTGTGCTACTTACGATATGTTTAAGATTTTTGTTGCTGTACAATTTTCAAAGTTTTTTTTTTTTACATTTTCTCTTGGTGTAGATATATATTTATGACATGACATTCTTTAGATTTAAAGAGGCAGAGAATGATTTCAATAAGCACAATCACATTGGAAAGCATAAGGAAGCAATGGATGATATATTTTGACCGTCATTCTTTCTTTTTTATATTAACTGTTGTATCGATGGACACTAAAAACTGAAAAGTAATATGTTTAATTTGTTGTCAGCATTAATCCAAAAAATCAAAAGTTCATTAAGCTATATTATGAGATAAATATTTATACTGTACCATCTCAGGCTGTTATGTGGGTTTTCCTTTTACCTCTTTGGCACATGTGACGGTGTAGGTAATGAGAGTCATGCAACGCACGACTTATCTGGCTAGTTCTTTTCTGATTAAGATACATATTTTATCCAAGTTTCTGCTAGTATGTTTTTTCAAATTGGTAAATGGTGTATTTCGTACGAAAAAAATTTATATAAAAGTTGCTCTAAAATATTATATGAAAATATTTTTAAATTTTATAATAATTAAAATTCAATTAAGTCTATACCAATAGATTTTTTTACCCTAATTTCATCTTCACCTTCAATAGAAACGCACAGTAATTGGAATTTGGAAGCCGCGAGATACAAGGGAAACGCAGGGGTCTGTGTGCAAAAAGCTCAGAGAGGATTCTTCCCTTCCCCGACAGTCGCACGACGCCGCGGGCAGGAGGAGACGCTCACGCTCACGCTGCTGCTTGGAATCACGCGCACGCGGACGCAGCGGGTGGTGGGTAATTCGGTGCCCTCCGCCGCCGGCTACGTCTCCTCCGCTCCTCCCCATCTTCGCAAATACCATCCCAACCAGTGATCCAGATCGAGCCAACCAACCCCCAATCGAATCCCTCGCCCGATTGGCCCGCCGATCCGACCCCGCGCAACCCTCTCCCGCGGCCGCGAGCGAGGTAAGGGGGCGCGTCCTCTTCCTCTTCCTTGCTATCCTAGCCGCGAGGTAAGCAATCGTTCTGCATGATCGGTGGAAGTTTATGAGTCCGGGTGTTCTCTGTTCTATGTCATTTGTTTGTTCTCTGCTTTGGCAAGTTATAATTGATGTGGTGCATTTTTATACTTCCTGGATGGAAATAAAACACAGGGTGGTTCTTGATTTGTTGGTATGCTATTGGAGTGCCATGTCGTGCTAAGCTTTAAACCAAATCAGATTTAATATCGAATAAAAAACCAGATTTAATATTGATCATCTTATAAGCCTTATGGTATCGTCTCATGTTGCGGTGTTGGTGTGGTTGGACCTGTCAACAGCAGCTTTTATCCATCCTTGTTGAGTGCTTTTACAGGGCAACTTGGCAGCTATGATACTGAGTTTATTATCTTTTGTTCCATAGTTGGCTGGATTAGCTGCTGTCTTTTTTTTGTGTGTGTGTGTGTGCTTGCTGCTTAGGGCATTTGTAACTTGATACACCTTGATTATTCATTGTATCACATAGTATGTGTGTATGATAAACGATATATGACAGCCACTAAGGAAATGTCATGCTAGATCACATTCTTAAACTTACTTTTGCTTTTTGTTATTTTTTTCGTTCAGTGAAAAGCATGTTAGGATTGCTCAACAAGATTGGTTTGGCTGTTTAGGTGTTCTGTTGAAGATGGACAACTGTGTTACCATGTTGTTCCTTGCGTTGATAAAAAAGAAAAGAAGTTCTCTAGTTGCGCTCCTTATAAGTTAGTCATGGAAAAACTCCCATTGTTGGTTGAATGGAGTCTCAACATTTTTCCACTGTTTAGAGTACATCGTTGAGATCAGGCATGACAAACAGGGTTATAGTTAGAGAAAATACAACAATGTGCTGTATTATAGTTAATCATTGCTCATTTGCTGTATTATAAGTACAGTGTGCGTTTCCTTAAAATGTTTTGTTGCTAATAGTAAAAAAAAAACTTATATTGTCTAATGTTTATTGAGCAGCCTTACTTCTTAAGCCACTTCCTGCTCAATAATGTTTTTCCTCCTCTAATGACAACAGAACTGAAGCCAATATGGCTGCCTTGCCATTAGCCACAGCCGAAGTATGTGATGCAAATGCACATCTGATCATGAATGGTGAGCTTCGTGCTCTCCAGCCCGTCTTCCAAATCTACGGAAGGCGGCAGGTTTTCGCCGGCCCTGTCGTGACGCTGAAGGTCTACGAGGACAATGTTCTTGTTCGCGAGTTCCTGGAGGAGAAGGGCCAAGGCAGGGTTCTCGTTGTGGATGGTGGTGGGAGCCTGCGGTGCGCCATTTTGGGTGGCAACCCTGTGCAGCAGGCGCAGAACAATGGGTGGGCTGGCATCGTCGTCAATGGCTGCATCAGGGACGTGGATGAGATCAATGGCTGCGACATTGGTGTGCGGGCTCTGAACTCGCACCCCATGAAGGCAAACAAGAAGGGCATCGGGGAGAAGCATGTGCCTGTGACCATTGCAGGGACCAGGGTTTGCGACGGGGAGTGGCTCTACGCCGATACTGATGGCATTCTCATCTCGAGGACTGAATTGACTGTGTGAACCTCTGTGTGTGTGTGTGTGTACGAGGATTCGGCGCATAAATGGAGTGCTGCTTCTGCCCCTCCTGGTGCATTGTCAAAAACTGTAATAACGTACTGTGAAATTAAATGATCACATATGGAATAATTCATGGGGTGTACCATGTATTGCATCTATCCTTTTTTTTAAAATGGTTCAAAAGATTAACCGGTCGGAGTGAGGCTGCACAATTAGAGGCGCACGCAGCCGGTATTTGACATCTTGGGACAGCGCAAGTAGCATATAATGGGCTTGGAGGATGTAAGTGACTAGGGATCTAGCCAAACAGGAATTGTTTGGGGAGAGGACGAGAAGTCTCCATTAGATTGAATAGCATATGAATGTGATGGTTCAAGCCTTCAGGGCGCCTTATGCGGAAGCAATGCGTTCAGCGAGTTGGTAATCACTGATGAGGGACCTTTAGTTGTTGGTAATCACTGACGAAGGAGGTGTGTGAAAGGCATCAGCTTCAGCATATATTATTAATCTTAGATCAGCATCATAACTATTACTCTTTCCGTTTCATATAATCCATATTATAAATCGTTTAACCATTTTTCTAATCAAACTTGATCAAGTTCATAGAAAAAATTAGCATATTTTCAAATATCAATTTTGTTTCATTAAATCTAACATTGAATATATTTTGATAATAAGTTTATTTTAACTATTTTTCTATAAATTTGATCAAACTTAAAGAAGTTTAACTAAAAAAAATTAAATTACTTATAATATGAAAATAATATGAAACGGGGAGAGTACATCCTGTTTGATGACATTTCTCAACAACAGTTTTTGGAGCGCCAAGTTTGTCAAAGAAAAGAAAACAATGGTCCATATTTTGATTCAAGCAACCGCAGCGGCAGATGACCACCTCGTACATTAGATGTGCGCAATTAAAATGGATCAAAGTTTTGGAATATGGACAAAAAAAAATGCTGGTAGTCTCATATCACTCAAAACTGTAATACAAAAACCTCTGCTAAATGCACATGTATTGGTGTTTCAAGGTAAGCCAGAAAAGATCTCTTCACGTTCAACCACTGATCAACTAAATAAAATCTTGTTACTTAAATCACTTCCAACCAACTTTTGCAAGGTTTACTGCAGTCCCAAGCGGCAGAGAGGGTTGCTCTTGATGAGGTTGAAATCAACCTGGAAAAAACAAATCAGAAAATGAGAACAAAAGCTCATGTTAACAGGGGGCAGCTCTGCATATTAGTAGCACAATACCTTTGGTCCAAAGAGGTCTCGAATGTTGTCGATGCCGTAAAGAATCATTGTTGGCCTAGTTAGAACACAGTATGGTCAGCACAAATTTCTTGAAATTGTTAGTCCAGCCAAAAATAAGGATTGCATACACTTCAACTAGTATAAGACATTGTTTTATTATTACTGTTTATGACAAAAACAAGAATTCCAAAGAGACAGGATTTTGACAATAGGCCAAAATTAACAGGTAAATGTAAATAAGAAAAACCTCACTACGAGCTTATCTCAATTATACCTTTCTAGTGAAAGACCCCATGCAATAACGTTAACACCCTCTGGCAGTCCCATGGGAAGTAACATTTCAGGTCTGAACATGCCAGAGTTACCAACTTCCACCCATTTCTTCAAACCTTCATGGTAACTGAAAAAAGAAACACCACAATGGTTTATAAACACATTGTGAAAAAAAGTTCATTCATGGACTAGAAGAATCATGAAGCCAGCAATCAAAGCTTTCACCTGAAAATTTCCATGCTCGGCTCGGTGTATGGGTTGTAGGCAGGCTTGAAACGCAGCTTTGACATGCCTAAAAGGCAGACAAAAATTCCAATTTAAAAAGGACTGCTGAATTTAGAAAGGACAAGAGAGAATATAGGCATATAAAGAAAGTTCAATGGATTAGCATGTGCATGACTGAATGCCTAGAGTTGTGTAAAAGTAGGCAACATACATAATGAAATACAGTATTTATCTTGGCAATACACATCTAAATAGAGATGATGCAATAGGCAAACAATACAATTGTTCTCTTGTGTTCCCATGTATAAAGCACAGCATCATTTATCATTATGGTAGCAGGGTCTGCATTAGTGCGTGGTTTTACACCAGAAATGTAGCATTATTCAGATCAATACAAGAAACCATGAACAAGGCATCACTCAAGCAACAGTTATTACCATGGTTGCAAATCAACAGCAAATTTTCTAAGACTCGTGTACAAATGCACTATATGGCTCCACCCTCTTAGTAGTGTTTAGACACGGCCTAAATTAGTCATCTTAGTGAATGTGCACCCGTGGATTAATTTGCTGAATAGGAAGTTCTTGTATATTATTTAAAAAACTTAACCAAGATACATCATTATTATGACAGTTGAAGTTTGAGCACCTAGACTTGAGAAGAAATCCTCCAATACACCAATCAGATCACCCAGCGTCAAACCATAATCGCAAATGAGACCTGAAAGAAGGAACTGTAAATAGCTTCCTCACTGTGTCCACATGATATCCAAGATATGGACCAGATTTTAATCAACACAACAAAACATAGGCAAGAAACAAGAACACACCTTCAATCTGGTGGAATTCCGCAAGATGAGTCCGGTCCACAGCTTCATTGCGGAAAACACGATCAATGGAGTAGTACCTCTTAGGGGCAAAAGGTTTCTGAAAGTTCATGGTAATTATTGAAGAAAATAAACCTCATGAATCATTCAAGAGAACATAAAAACAAATTGATATCACAATCACTGGTATAATTAAACTAAGATTATAAAACTTAATGTAGAACTATAAACTGAAAAAGGACCATCAGTCAGTTGCTTTACCTCTTGTGCTAGCTTGTATAGCATCCTTGTTGAAACTGCTGTAGTGTGGGTACGAAGCAGATTTTTCTCTGCTTCATCCCGTTTCCAGTCATAGCCATATCTGCAAAAGGCTATATTGTATTATAAAATTTTTCGTTAAGCTGCACAATATACACCAGAGCATACCCTTTGGAGCCATAACCACCACGTTGATGAACTTCCTTTACTTTCTCAAGATAATCTTCAGGCAATTGTTTCGTAGCGGCAGGGGCTGCAGAACTTGAACAATTAATATAGTGTACATACAGCTTTGATATTAAGACTGACAGGACCTTTACCTTCAAGAAAAAATGTATCGTGTGAATCCCGAGCAGGATGCTGTTGGGGCTGGAACAGTGCATCGAAGTTCCAGAAGCTAACAAAGAAATAGCAATTACTTTTAATATTGTTTTATTTACATCATTATCAACTGGAACAACCAGACCGTTTCAGAGCATGGAGAGTGTACTGTGCCCATTTTGTGGAGCATAAACATTATAACACACCTGCTCTCAACGTAATTGTTAGTTGGCATCTCAGTGAACCTGTTTCATAGATACAATGAATTAATTAATTTTCTTAATACCCCATACTAAGTGAAAATAACGAAAAACTATTTTGCTGTACCCCATCTGAAGAAAGATGTTCTGGATTTCCTCTCGCACCTGAATCAAACACCATTAGTTTCAAGTTATATGTAGCTACCAGAAATGCTATACAGAGAGCTGGAGCTACAAAAACCACCTCCAACAAAGGTTGCACATAACCGATGGCAATAGGTTGTCCCTGGGCTCCAAAGTTGTAGTCTTTGAATTCAAGATCCTTCCAATCACCACTTCAAGACAGAAAATACAATTCGAAATGAAATTTCCAAAAGTTGTGAAGATGAAGCATACAAAACATTCCGTATACATATGAATTTCATATTCAAAGACAAACAATTCAAAACAATATCATACATGAAATAATTCAATACTGATGCAAGAAAACTTTGATAGGATGAAGTAACAGACTAACAGCTAATGATCAGGTAATCCAAAAGGCAATCTGGAGCGGTTGGTTTCTATTTAGATGGGTGTTCATGATATGTCAGAGTTAGATCATATAATCAACAAGCAACATGTCCTGCACAATTTTAGGAACCATCTTGAGAAGCGGCACAAATACCTTCTGAGATGTTCTTGTGTCACATCAGTTGCCAGTTTTTTCCTCTTCGCAACAAACTGGGGTCCTTTCTTTAGGGCATACCAAATTGATTTCCTGTAGGACATCAAAGGAGACGTAAACATTAGTTAAGTAATTGCAATATACAGCACAAAAAAATGATTGTGCTTGTTCAAAAAAGAGGCACTTACTCTTTTGTGATAAGCTTTCTTCTTTTCAAATCATCAATCACCTTGTCAGAAAGAACCTACATAAAAAGTTTTATTCTTAAAAAGGAGGCACACTAAAATGCGTATAAGATTAACACACAATATTTTGTGGAACAGTGGAGGTAAAAGGGCTCCAATTCACCGACAAAAACCAGTCAACGATCTTAGGCACCTAAGAATTGTTTGTGATGTTTATAATGAAAACTGTGTGATGGATAATGAGCAACAAGCAACATCGAAACCATTCATATTATGCCAATACACAATTCAGTGAATGTTTCCAATGAAAATGCAAATTGTGGATGAAACATAAGAGTGACAAGCAACACAAACCTCTCCATTCTCTAGCCTTTTCAGTTGCTCTTGCAAGTCATCCTTGATGGTGTCAACCTTAATAAGGAGCGAAACGTCAGTTATCAGATGTGGAGACATTTAATTATTCCCAGTTATCACACTTAAAATGCATTCCCAACAGACCTAGAGTAAACACGGATCTACAACTGCGTATCAAAATAGTTAAGTTCAGCCGATTTCTACCCCTGTAATTATAATCTAGACATGAACCTCTATGGCAAAGAAGTGACGAATTGGGAAACTACACATGAGTCCAAAATTCGAACGCATTTCACCCAAAGAACAATAACAATAAGAAGAAGGGCAAATCTCCCAATCGAGCTCAGCTTAAATTACCTTCCTCAACACCAAGTCCTTGTTTCCTTTCTCAAAACCAATCCACTTGTTCTTCGCAGCTGTCTTCATGCCGATGTCAAAGACAGATCCCAATTTCTCCTAAAAAGGCACGAATACAAGCGTCAGCATTGTACCAAAGCTAGTCAATCCAGCTGAACATCAACATCCTAGAAAAAAGAATATATATCTCACCCTGAGCACGTCCTTGGAGGCACCCTCCGGTGGGATTGCAGCCACGAGCTGCGCTTCGGGGGAACCACCCGCGACGTAACCCTTAGCTTCATCGGTCAGCACCCACGTCTCCTTGGTGATGTCCTGCGGGTCAGAGAGCTCGTTAGGGTTCGGGAGGCCGGGGATAAAGCCTAGCTAGGGTGTTCGGAGATGGAGATGCGAGGGGACGAGGAGTACCGTGGTCTCGACAATGCGGAAAGCCGATAGGCTCTTGATGACGGCCTCAAGCTCGTCGTGGGTGACGCTGAGGGAGGAAGCGTAGGAGCGGGAGTCCGGCACCTCGCCGCCGGAGTTGAGGTGGGCGAGGAGGCAGGCCTCCACATCCGGCGGCGACTTCTCCGCCATAACGGCGGCGCGGCGAGCCGGCGAGAGGAGAGAGCTGCCTGGGAGTGGACTACTGGGCTTGGACTTGGGTTCGACCTTGACTTGACGGAGGCGGCGGCGCTCGGTGGCGGCGCGGGAGAGGGAGCGGGCGGCGGCGGCTAGGGTTTCAGGGTGTGCCGGTGTGGATGTTGTTTTTCGAAAAAGCCCTTCATATTCAATATTTTACAGATAAATCCTTATTTGGGATTTTTTCTCTTCTTTGAATGGAATACCCGGTTTTTCTAAGGGCCTATACGTAAAAAAGCATCTCAGAGGTATTGTTCGTGAGGGGCCTAAATCTAATTACACACAAACCGATGAACTTTTTCGAAAAATTACCACCACGGGGATCCTATCGTTCCGCTTCTTCTCCGGCGTTTCAGCCAAAATTTAAATTTTAAAAGTTAATTTTAAATTTGATTTTATGGCTTTTTTACGTTTGTTTTATAGTTTTATCTTTTGAATCGCTATGAACATATATATATATATATATATATATATATATATATATATAAATAAAAGTTTTACTCATAAATTTTTTTTCTAATAAACCGTATCACTTTGGTTTTTAAAAAGCCAACCTATGAGACCTGTGGAGGTGGACAGGTGGTAAAGAACTACTACCCGTCATCGAGTGGATACAAGGATGAGCTGCTGTGGGCGGTGCTGTGGTAGTGTGGCTGCACTGTACCACCGGCTGCCGCGAATTTTGTTTGGACATAATATCCTTTGTGTTTGCTTAACATTGTAAAGTAAATCAATAACACAAGGGTACAACTGTGGTAAATTTTTTATCAGGTATTTCTTTTCAGGAACTAATGTAATGCTCAATTATTTTCAGATTATTCACAGGATTATTTGCTACACGCTTTCAAAAGTATGTTTACTCAAAAGAAAAGTTCTTATGTTGCATTAGTTAGATCACTTGTATTAATTATTTGTTAAATCTACTTTTCAAAATATTTAATTTATCTCGAGTAGATAATCCATGGTAATAATCCTCTCTCAATAATCCAAATCAAATAGGGTCTAAGAATAATTGAGAATTATATACTAGCTAATCCAAACCAAAGGAGTAGCATACAATCTGCCAGTGTAAAATCATACCATAGTGCAACTAGTAATATGCCCGTGCTAAACGCTACGGTACCATTCTATTTTTTGTATTTAATAATTTTTAAACTTTCATGTTAGCAAAATATATGGATTTTGAAACCTATTTAAGAAACAAACTAAAATATGGGTTTTCAATCTTTTTTTCCTTCCAAATCTCTAACTCTTTCGTGCCCCACAAAGTTAAAGGAAGAAGGTAAGACCTGGGTCCTTGCTGGCAAAAAAAGGTAGCCCAAATAACCCCTTAGTTTTCCCCATAAATTTACAAACCTTTACTATTGTACAGTTCATTTTCTTCCGCTATATTCAATAAAATGTGCACACTCTGATACCGATTCGGTTAAAAGAAACCTTTTTTTTTAATTTACCGAAAAAAATATATTCTTCATAATATATTCATATTTAAATGGACAGCCAATTTATTGTTTATACATATAATTATAATGTATTATGAGACGTAATATGGTATCACTTACAAACAAGTACCGATAAAATAATAGTATGGTATCACTTTATAAGAATAAATTGATAACTTATAACTGATGATATGAAAATATGTTATATTAGTTATTCAAAGTTGTTTAAGCTTCCAAAATATGCAAAACCACTATACAAAATCACCTTAGGGTAATATGGATGGTATTGCAAAGTTCAAGGGGTTAGATGTCCGGTTTTAAAGTTTAGGGTGATAGGTGGACTTCTATTGAAAGTTTGGGGGAGGGGGTTTGGAATTTTCCCCCATATTATTTATTACATTGTGACACACATAATAATTCACAATTGCGTTGATGTCAATATTTATTCATCTCACGAGCATCCTTTTTGTGTGTGGTGTGCGTGTGTATATATCCACGTCATTATAATGCCTCGAAAGTGTCTGGTATTTGGATTTTATATTACAATTATTTTTCATTGGCATGAACAAAATATATTTTTCAAACAGAAAAATGCGGTGTGAATGAATATGTAAAAGAAAGGCTATATGCAGAGCTCCAATGGATTTTTATGTGCAGAACTCTAAATTATAATTCATGTCACACAGGGATATTTTTTGTGGGCTTGTGATAAAATATCACGCATATCTTATTTTAGGATAATGTCATGCATCTCTTTTATTTTTTTGCCACATGTTTGATAAATATTTTAGTTGAGGGTATCTTTTATTCATATTGAAGGTGCCCATTATAAAGCATTACAATGTGATTCATATTACATGATCTTTTTTTTGCGTAGTGTGATAAAATAGTTTGTTTTGAGATCATGTAACGCTTTTGTATGCGTGCGTTCAATAATTAGTCTATTTTAGGATTTCTTTAATTCATATTTACAAGCGCAGTTCAATTTAATTTTGTTATATGTATAAGTATAATGCATTTTGATGCATGTAGGTATATAATATCATGGCAGATACAGTGACGTGCGCACGTTCGCTCCCAACATAAGTAGTGCATGGTCGCGCAAGTAATCAAAAGTTTGGACGTTCTAAAAATTGAATTGAAAATTTCAATGTGTTATGTACAATTTTGAAAACAAGACTACAGATTTTTTAACTTAAAACATGAGTAAAAAATGTCAAACTAATAGTTTCACAATGTATAACAATATAATAATTGTTGGTCATCTCGTTAACATCTTCTTTCAAGATCTACATGGCACGACTACTAAAATTTACCGATGGCAAAATTAGATATTAAGAGAGACATGTGTTAACATATAGTCATGTGATCAGCCCAATGCTAGCTGATGCATGTAATATGAGATGGTATGTAGAAGATAATCACACGATATTCTACTGGGAGATAATAGCGTGCTGTACAAAACAAGAGGACGATGGTTAGTAACTTTCAGATAAACAATTTACTATCTTCTGGAATGTGTTTTTGAATTAGCGAACCTACCTTTGCTCACCAGTCAAGAACGTCTTTATACACGATATTCCTAGTGCTTTTCCCTGTGGGGTCAACTTCTTTCTTTGGCTTGGCTAAAATCCTTGTTGTTTGCCGTGACACACCCCTTGACAATGCGACATATAACTGACCATGTGAAAATACGGGCTCTGGAAGATAGATCCCAACATTTGGGATGGTTTGTCCTTGTGATTTATTAATGGTCATTGCGAAACTGAGACGTATTGGAAATTGCTTCCTCTTGAACTTGAAAGGAAGAGATATATCATCGGAGGGAGACAAAGGGATTCGTGGGATGAACACCCTTTTGCTGGTGTGCTGTCCACCAACAATCTCAGCATCAATTGCATTATCTTGAAATGCCCTGATCATTAGTCTTGTTCCGTTGCATAGTCCATTGTTAGGATCAAGGTTGCGGAGGAGAATAACAGGGCAATTGACCTTAACTTTGAGTTCATGTGGAGGGAGGCCATTTGGAGTGATCGTGTTCAGAAAGTCCAATGGGTAGCTATTTTGGGATCATCATCAACGGAATCAAAGCTGTGATAAATCTTTTCCTTGCCAGGAAACCTGTCAATCATCTTTGTGTTCAGCTTATCTACAAAATCATTTTTTGTTGAGAGGATGGCCCGTGTGCTCATATATTCCGCGGAGGTTGTATTTCTCTCATCATCAAGCGAGGGGAACACATATTCAATCAGTGTGTTCACTGAATCTTCATTGTCTGCATAACCAATGACAATTTCATCAGGCAGACGGACGTAATCATCTGCGATCGTGTTTTCCGTCCCGTTTCCAATCCTAAGTAGATAATCCGAAAACCACGGGTCAGATTGAGCCCTCATGTTTTGCAAAAGGCGTATCTTTCTTATATTCTTCCATAAATAAGATCTCTGCAAGGTAGCATCAGTTATCTGTGCCTTTGTCCCACGTGTCACCACAGGAAGAACTTGTCTGAAATCACCACCAAATACAATGACCTTTCCTCCAAATGGCAACGAACAATCCATAATATCTTGAAGGGATCTATCAAGGGTCTCAACTGCCTGACGCTTTGTCATTGCAGCTTCATCCCAAATAATCAACGATGCCCTGCGAAGCAGATCTGCGGTGCCACTCTGCTTTGTGAAGTTACACATGGTATTATGAGCAAGCTTGATTGGAATTTTAAACCTCGAGTGTGCGGTGCGTCCTCTGGGCAATATCGACGCTGCGATACCAGATGTCGCGGTCGCAATGGCTATTAACCCATCAGATCGCACCCTAGCAAGAAGTGCCTTGTAAAGGAATGTTTTTCCAGTGCCACCTGGACCATCAACGAAAAAAACCTGACTCTTCTTCTTAATCACGTGTTGTATGATGTCATCAAACCCTGCACGTTGCTCATCGTTAAGAGCTTTGTATATATCTATATGTTCTGGGTCTATTGGCACGGACTGCTCCTCCCTAACTTCAATCGCTATGTCGTTGGAAAAATCAACTAGTTGACGAAAGCAGAACATGCGTCAGGAATTTAATGATGATAAAAAGTAAAGAGAATTAAGTTCAACAATTATAGAACACGCTTCTATAAAAAATTACCTATATCATTCAACTCAGGAAGACCATAGTCTGAGATATCCTTTCCCATGGAATGAAGTATATCACGTATGTCTCTAAGTACCATATGCTCTACTGACATCAGGTTGGGGTTATCTCGGGCATAATCTTCAGACATTGACTCCTTATGTTTGTCCCATAGAGCACAGATATCAGTAACCTCACAAAATACAAGTATAGTCGCAAACAAGCGACGGAGTGCATACGGCATTTGGAAAGTTGCAGCGTCGCTCAAGCAGTCGTCATGCGACCTGTCTGTCTCAACAAGCCCACTCTTCTCGCATGCCTCTCTACAAGTGGAGTAAGTGATTCTAGATACTGTTCTTAGATTATCATACGAGGTTGGACCTCTAACATGGTTCAGAAGCACCCTAAGATAGTATCTTTCTCCCTCTGCGGGGTGCGCATACACAATCCGTCCAACCTGGCAAGTCTTGGTTTTCCTTTTCTGCCATACATTTTTCCCTGCAACCCATCTATAATGTTCCGGAAACTCCTTGTATAGTAACTTCCTTGCCTCCGGGTCTTAGCGATTCATTTCAAAAAACTCAGTAAGCGTTGTCTTTTTGTTAGATGGTTTGTTAACGACATCCTCAAGATTGCCAGATTCATCATAGGTGATATATTGCATGTTTGGCAAATGAAGCTGAAGCTGCAAAACCGCCGGATAAATACCGAATAGTGGAAAACCAAGAATCCTATATATAGCCTCTGGCGGTGAAACATATCTAGCATCTCTATACTGGCGTATCTCGTTGATTTCTCCAGATGGATCGACTGAGAACGACGCACAATCATGGCCTTTATATACATATTTATATAAGTACTTCACAGATTTGATGCTTGCGCAAGCTTCAACATTGATGTGACAATTATACCTCATGAGCAAGCCAGGATTGTACGGGACCACCCACCTATTGTCCAACACCGCACCTCTAATTTTACATGCCACCCGTCATCTCTCCTCCTCTATGAAGGATACGAGTCCTTCCCTTGTTGTGTTGCTTGACAGAATGGTCGAGGGAAGTTGAAGCGACACTCTCCATCCACCATGCAGGCACGCTTTTTGTTTAGCTCACCGCACGGCCCGTGCAACATATGCTTTATGACCAGACGGTGTAGCACAGGGTATTTTTCCTTATCTGGTATCTCTGCACAGATAACTTTATCATAACCATCTGGGTTTGTTAACTTAATGCCTGGCTTCATGATTAATAGGATATGTTCATGTGGGAGGCCCCGCTTTTGAAACTCGGTAACGTGAGCATATGCCTGAACCTCACCGAAATACTTTTTCTTCGTGAACAAGTCTAACATGTCTCGCAGTTTGGCCCTAAATACCCTTGCAACCAGGTCGGGTCAATCTTGCGGCTGTTGGCCAGGATAGAGATTTTCTGTTATCTCCTCCCAGTATGGATTGCAGGTCATCGTGATGAAGTAATCTGGTCTCCCAAAACGTTGGACAAGAGCCATTGCATTAAGAAACCGCCGCTGCATGTCACGATCGCCACCAGGAAAAGATCGAGGTAGCACAATCCTCTTTCCTACCTCTGAACCCCTTGTCTCTCCAGAATTGATCACGTCGACGACACCCTACAAAATCAGCATCGATAACATGAACATATATTGTAAGCACGATTTTTTAATGGGATGTGGTTTAATATAATTAAATATGTATTTTATTCCATTCACCTGGTACAACTCAGCTCGTATCTTCTTTTGGTTCTCAGGGTTAGAGTACCAATCCAGGCGCATAGACTCTATCTTAATGTACATGTCAACGGCCCATTGCTGAAAGAGACGACCTCCAAATAAAATAATGTTGAAAAGTCCCCTCCTAACTTGTAGCCTAAAGCAATAGTACTCTCTTGCGGTGACAAATCTATCTTTTTTCCGCTTGCATGTCCTGTACTCCACCTCATTAGTGTCTTCATCGTATAAAGTATCACCAACATCATCATTCTCTACAACAAAACCAAGAAATCGACTAAATTCCAATGGCCTAAAAGTATATAAGTATTGATAAGATCTCACACAAGCCAAGTGTGTATGTACCCGGAGGCTCGACAAAAGTGTTTTCTTCACTGAAGTGCACATTGCCACCCATTGGTGCAACACTTGGTGAATCAATGTTCATACAATCAGGTATATTGCTGGGTATTTCGTACGACATTTTGAGATTCCATCCGGTTTCACCGTTAGGGTTAAATAGAGGATACGCTAAAGGGTCATAGCAACCATGGTATGCTTTGATATAGCTGGGTTTCTCCCTTTGGCATGCACCATCACATGCCTATCAAAAGTTCTCACCGGATCATCCCCTTCTAGCCAGATAGCAGCAACTTGCGATGTTGTAGGAGCATTATATCTTCGCTGGTCAGGGGTGACATTCGTGTTGAGCTCAATCTTATAGTCATCTAGATTTGGCATGCTATCGACTCGGTTAAAAGTCTCAACATATGGGTTATCTGCCAAGATTCTTAGGATGATCCACACAAGGTTGATATCAAGATCAGGGGACCTCTTCGCTCTGTGCGCTAGAGTAGTGTCTTCTTCCGTATCGTAGAAGTACAACTGCATATGGCGTGGCCCCTGAGAGCCTGGAACCAAATTATCTAAACGATGGTACAATGCACCATGCACTCGAAATGTATATACACCGGTGCCTGCAGCAGTGCTCACGTTGCGGTCAAGGGTCACTCCAAGACTTGTGAATGAGAAATGTGAGTTGAAGTAACGGATATGCTTTCTAAAGTACTTCGCATCATTATCAACCTGGCTTGTAAACAGGCGTACCAACTCAAGCGGGACCAATGGATTGGCTACTGTTATCTTCCCTTGCGTGCAACAGAATCCAGGGGGCTCGTACTGAAACCTAATCGCCCCACAGTACTTGCAATCAGCCACTTTTTTTAACACATGATGTTTCTTTGGCAGATTCTGGTAAACATAATCGTGTGGATCTTCGGTATCAACAGAGTTAACACCCTTGACATCCACGCGATATGACTCATAACCATCGTCTGACAGAGGAAAAAATAAGCATAGAATGAAAATATGAACGTATATACCAAATTGTCTTGCGAAGTGAAAAGTATTATGCTTTATGTTACCTTTATTTTGAAATTGCTCATCATCACTATCCATGACGTCACATGTTTGCGTTAGTTCGACATTGCCTGATGGATGTTGGATTAGTACACATAAGATCGTATAGTTGTTGGGTTATTATCGTGTATAGTAAAATTGTTTCTAAAAAAACCTTCAGCATTAAAATAAGTTCACAATGCCCACCTTCATCACTGAAATTGTTTAGTGGAGGTTCGAATAGTCTACTATCAAATTCAATATAATCGGAACATGGAATATCCTGTCTACTATCATCATTGAATTTAATTTATCTCGAGTAGATAATCCATGGTAATAATCCTCTCTCAATAATCCAAATCAAATAGGGTCTAAGAATAATTGAGAATTATATACTAGCTAATCCAAACCAAAGGAGTAGCATACAATCTGCCAGTGTAAAATCATACCATACTGCAATAACACATACTGACATTTGCCTCTCAGATCCTGGTGCTTACCTAGCTAGTAGTAGTTACCAACTATAGTTGTTAATATTCATCTGGTGTTGAACTGGATTCAGTTGGCTAAATAAATCAATTAACGCAGGAAATGAAAATCATGAAGCCAAATGAAGTCATTTACTATAAGTAAATTTGCAGTGATATTCGTGAAACAGTCTAGCTTCATCTTTTCCCCCACTACTAGAAAAATGATTTTCTCAATGTCACATTTTTTTTCAAGGCGGACTATAAAATCACCGTTTGTAAAAAAAGCTAAAGAGCCTATAAATCTAATCCCGCCTAGGAAAATCGATTTTTACAGGTGTACCTCTTAAAAGGTCTGCTTGCAAAAATAAAGATATTTTCGAAAAAATTAAGCATCATAAAAATCACCACCTACCTAGCTAGATTTCATTTCCATAGCCTAAGTCCTCTCCCGTCCCACCTCTCCTTCACTCTCCCTCACCTCTCCCTCCATTTCCACGGTCCACAGAGTAGGCCTCCCTTCCCGGCGACACCCCCTGGCGGCGGCTCCCCTCCCCTCCCCTCCCTCCAACCCTCCCAGATCCGGTCAGAGGGAGGGGGGAGGGCAGCGGCAGCCCCCCCCCCCCCCCCCGACGGTGGCTCCCCTCCCCTCCTCTCATATGCAAACGGAGCACTTGTTCGTTTGGAATAATGAAATTTACCTGTCTAGAAACCGTTTTTTAAGTAGTGGTCTACAAATGATTATAAGCCGTAACACCTTATCAATAACCGTAAAATAATTGGTGGATAAAACTTCTATATATATCCTTAACAATTAAAGTAAATGTTGAAAAATCAACTCAAACAATTAAAATTAAATTTTAGAATTCAAATTTTCGCCAATCATACTCTAATTACTTCACACCGTACCTCGCATAACGAGTGCATGCATGCTTATTACAAGCTTACAGTGCATTATTAGTTCTTCAGATGGTGACCGGTAGTTCAGAAAAAGAAGGGGGAGGTAAAGGTTAGGCCTTTTCAGGCAGCAAAGACGACCAGCTTCTTCTTTTTTTTCTACCTTCTCTCTTCCTCATCACAAGCAAAGTCAAACTACGAGTGCATGCAGATATATACATGCAAATAAACTATTATGCAGCTACTGCCAATCTTTTACTCATACTTAATTAGCCAAATTAACAATTGTAAAAAAGGTCATGAATTGTACTGTTCAACCTAATTTGTGTTCTAATCTCTATGCAATAACCCAATCAAGCTCTTGCTTTGAATATGCATGTATCCACTAATCCACATGAAAATGTTGCTTTAATTTTAATGTAGTAGCACATCACCTCTCAGTCTCACTACTTGCATTTTCATTTGGCCCCATGTATAGATAATTAAATATATGATGCATGTACCTAGATACATATCCCTAATTTTCTAACAATTAATCTACTTACCTTTCTATCTAGCTTGGAATTCAATCGATCAGTTTTGCTTTTAGACTGACAAAAGGGAGAGGAATTGAAGATGATAATTGGAACCTTGACCTGGTGATGATTCTTTGATCCGTTCACAGGCTCCCATCCGTCGTCGAGGTTCGGCGTTGAACTTGTAGTACATTGCTTCAACTGATTGTAATCTAGTTAATGCCGACAATTGACACGTTTTCATGTAATTACTGATGTGTTTAGTTGCTACGTACTGAATCTTTGTCATTTTCAGATCATGTTTCTCATGTCAGTTACTTTTTTTTAAAAAAAAAGTAATTAAAAACTCGGTCTCTATATCAAATTGGATGTGAACAGCTGATTATCATGTTAACTACTACCAGAATTGAACTGTTTTCCTGCAAAATCTAACTATCTAAGTGCAGTCTCTGAATATGGATGGAATTAACCAAGGTTTGGTCTGCCTGTCATGACGAACAGGTGACGCAATATATAGCTGGCACCGACAGTTTGTTTGATTATGTAGACGTATGTCTGATGGAATCTTGGAATGTTTTAATCTCCCTAACGGTAGGCTGTGTTGGTGAAGCTGTGTTGCTTAGGTTTTGATTTGACATGGCAGCGATATTAATTCATATGTTCAAGTCTGAAAATATGTTCATGATATCTACCTGATTAACTACCAACTAGCTGGCTTATTTGTAATGGAATATTTCTCTAGAGTCTTAATCCGTTGTAAAGTAAAGGCATGGTAACTCTCATGAGACAATGTTCACTCACTCTCTCTGTGCTTAAAAAAAGTTTTAATTTCTAGCATTTATTGATTTGGAATCCCTCATCTATTTTGGATCTATAAATTAGTATTAAATGAACCTTATCCCTTCAATATCACTAACCTACTCACTTAGTAATAGTACCTTTTTCTTATCATCGAGTAACACTTTGTTCTTTTTCCCACTGTACTAATTTGTCTTGGAATTGCTATAAATCAACTGTTTTTAGGAGAGAGGAGTACAAATTAAGTACCTCCTTCGTTTCAAAATATAGAGCGTATCTTGTTCCGTTATGATAAAACTTTGACAAATGATTTCTATATTAGGATATAAATTTTATGACGCAAAATTAAATTTATTACATGCATATTCAAAAATATTTACTCATGACTATACTTTTGTATCACATAAATAGTATTTTAATAGAGTAAGTGTTGGTCAAAATCTTATCTAATGAAATAAAATACGTTTTATATTTTGAAATAGAAGGAGTATTTGGGAATTGGGAGAAAAATGCTTAAAAGTGGAGATTGATATGTAAATTTTCTCCTTTTGCGTATTAGGAACAAATATTAAACACATTAGCAATTGTTTTTACTCTTATATATATAACAAGATCATTATTGAATAAGAACAACTACTACATTCAGAACTAAACAAAAATTAACTAATATCTTCAGGGTGCTGCTAGCTTAGCTGCTGACACAAACAGTAGTACTAGAATTAGGAGTGGGTCTAATTTAGTAACTCATGAACAGGGTCCAATTTTGACCAACAATTTGTTACAGTAATTAATGAACTAAATTGAGCTTGTTGTAAACGTGGACCAGATCTTTCTGCAACTCAAGTCCGGAGACTGCCTCTTTCCTGCTCCATCTCCTCTAGCTACCAACTCATGCGTCAAAGCATAATTATGTTAAGAATTCCCATTCCTTTTGGATTCCAACCGAAGCATCCTCTCCTCTCCTGTTCCTCTCCTGCTACACTTTGGTCAGTCAGTCACAACACACACAAAAATTGCAACTTGTGTGGTGTTTACTTGCTAACACCTCCTGACAGCAACATGCCAACGAACTGATTGCTCAACCTAGATTAACAGCTAGCCACATATATATACAAGTAAAAATTGTATTTTATATAATGGGCGAATCAAATTTCAACCTATCTCTTTTCATGGATTTATTTTTCTGTCTCTTAGTTAATTTTGTAGGTGGTGATATTTTCTTTGCTAGCTTAGGTCTCCTTTTTTCGCAATTGGGTCTAGGAGAGTTTTCACCTAGAAATTCGTTAGCTGACCTTTTCCTTCAGAAAACTATATTGCCATGACATGCGCTCTAATAGCCCTTACTTGCTTCCTTGAAGTTCCTTCCCTGCCCCTTAATTCTCTTCTAGAGGAATAACCCAACAGAAATTATTTCTCACACAATCACAAGTAGTGCGCTTAAACTTTTTTGAATTTTCAGGATACAAAAAATTGAATGCATAATTTAAAATGCGGCGGACAAATCTGCAAGAAGTTCCTGCCCCCAAATCCACACAATTCATTTCTAGAATGAACATACATAAACCCAATTTCTCCTCATCTAAAGCTCCACCATTGATCGGCGATCGGACGGCGCTCGAAGCCCGGGGAGCCCCGTCTCGCCACGTGGACAGGCAGGGCTGGACCTACCAAAAAAACTGACCACCCGGAGCAAGCTATAGGAAGTGGGGGCCAGTCCAACCAGAACAAAAACTCAACTTAGGAAAGGAACATGAGGATAGCTTTGTTGCAACACCACCAAATAGCTTAATCAGCCCTTGTGGCCTTGTTGCAACCAAACTGCATATGGGAGTACCAAGCAGACCCAGTAGATTCATGTCCCTGTCCTCCTCTTCTCAAGACACTGCCATGCCAAGCCAACCTTCTCAACCTCACCAACTCACCTTCCCTTTCCACACACATGGATGACACCTTATATTCCTACCCCATTTTGATTGCTTCCTCCCCTCTCTTGATTTGAAGCCCAATTCTTCTCCATTAATCTCTCCTCCTCACATAGTCACACACACATATATATGCATATATATACACACACACATATATATATACACACATGAATGCAGCTAGTTAGGATATGTGTGTGTGCATGCATCAGTGATCATCAGTAGCTAGTGTTCTTGTTCTTGTTCATTGGCAGCTGGGAGGTGCCATAGCTGGAAGTGATTAAATCAGTAGCCATTGTTGTTTAGTGGCGCCATTAATCTTCAGTTATCAGTTTCCATTCGGGAGATCAGGCGGTCAGCTGGCGCCTGCCTGCATGCAGGCTCATTGATTGATTCGATTTTGGGAAGAGAGTTATTAGTGATCTTGGCTGGATCGAGCTTGATGATCATCGGTTGGTGATTCTGGATTCTTGTATATATTTGTGAGGGGTGTGAGCTGTTTGATCGATCGATCGATGTGCTGTGGTTGGGCGGCGGCGGCGGCGGCGTAGGAGGGGCGTGGGAGATGAGCGACGTCTCCGGCCGCTTCGTGGTGGTCGCCGTGTCGCTGGTGGTCATGGCGACGGCGGCGGCGGCGGCGGCGCACGACTATGGCGAGGCGCTGTCCAAGAGCCTGCTCTACTTCGAGGCGCAGCGGTCGGGCCGCCTGCCGTACAACCAGCGCGTGCGGTGGCGCGGCCACTCCGGCCTCACCGACGGCCTCGAGCAAGGGGTACGTGCCCGGATATTCGTCTCCGTCGCCGTCGAGGCAAAGGTGTTCGTCCGGCGTCGTGGCTCTCAAGAGAAGTAACCCGTGTGTGGCTGTGGGCGCAGGTGGACCTGGTGGGCGGGTACTACGACGCCGGCGACCACGTCAAGTTCGGGCTGCCCATGGCGTTCACCATCACGATGCTGTCGTGGAGCGTGCTGGAGTACGGCGAGGGGATCTCCGCCGCCGGCGAGCTCGGCCACGCCCTCCACGCCATCAAATGGGGCACCGATTATTTCATCAAGGCGCACACCCACCCCAATGTCCTCTGGACTCAGGTACGTACACCCAATGTCCGTACGTACACGAATACGTATACAGTACACATATACGCGTAGTACAATACACCGTATATACATACGTACGTACATACATACATACGTATAATGGATCAATGGCAGGTCGGCGACGGCGACTCCGACCACTACTGCTGGCAGCGGCCGGAGGACATGACGACGTCGCGGCACGCGTACAAGGTGGACGCCGAGAACCCGGGATCGGAGGTCGCCGCCGAGACCGCCGCCGCCATGGCCGCCGCATCCATCGTCTTCCGCCGCGCCGGCGACGCCCACTACGCCCACCTCCTCCTCCACCACGCTCAGCAGGCACGTCGTCCCTCTCAGTAGTCACCATTCCAAAAGAAAATAAGAAAATTCAAAAAATTTAATTTCGCTTTAAGCTACCTTTTCCTTTTGTTTAATCACCTAATTATTTCGCATCAAAAAATGACCTGATAACGATAGAGCAACTGTTTTCTTAACATTTTTTATGTACCACCTCGATTCTAAATATAAGTATTTCTGTGTGAATTTTTACTAAATGTTTATATTTTAGAATGGAGGGAGTATTTTGATTTGGAGAGTAGATACATTTGTAATTATGCATAGAAGTATAATGTATGCAGATATCGTCTACATACATTTTAAAAAATGCACATAAATACTTACGTTTTGGAACGGAGGGAGTATTCTAGAGAGTATATGTAATTGTAATTATATGTAGAATTATAATTGTGCATATTTGTGAATGCAGTTGTTTGAGTTTGGGGATAAGTATAGGGGCCGATACGACGAGAGCGTGGAGGTGGTAAAGAACTACTACCCGTCGTCGAGTGGGTACAAGGATGAGCTGTTGTGGGCGGCACTATGGCTGCACCGTGCCACCGGCCGCCGCGAATATCTCGACTACGCCATCGATAACGCCGATGACTTCGGCGGCACCGGCTGGGCTGTCTCCGAGTTCAGCTGGGACATCAAGTACGCCGGTCTCCAAGTCCTCGCTTCCAAGGTACATAACTTACATTTATACATAAATACAGGTAGTGGTGGAGCTAGAAAATTTTTAGAACCTTCGAACAAATGTAACTAAATTAATTACTTAAAAAATCTATTTTAAATCTCTATATTAATATTGAAATTCTGTTGCGTATGGTCGTGTGTATCCTCGATGCAGGCTGGGGAATGTTGTAGGTTTTTTATTAAAAGAAAGGTTGGGAATGTTTTAAATTTTAATTTATGTTGTTGCTCGCTGAAAAATCAATAGATATGGCTGACGCACGCATGAGTGACTGCATGCATAATCAACCTGCATGTTTTGGTCAGCCATGCAGTCAGATACACTGTAGTATACCACTGTCTACACTCTACTACAGCTCTTCTTTATAGTTGATGACTGCATCTGATTAGCTTAATTAATTCCGGCATCTGTCAGTGTTAAGCAAGACCAACGGAAGATCGAATTTTCCACCGGTGATTGCGCTAGCTGTAAATTGTTGACGTGCATGAAGCCTGAATTAATTAATCAAATTATTCAGAGGCATTAGCATCAGAATTAGCTGTAGTAATTAGGTGATTGATCAGGAGATGGTTAAATTGACACCCTCTTCTTGGCTGACCTACACTGATGTGGATGGACTGAAAAAAGGATTGTGTAACTGCAAGAAGCCCTGCAAACTAGAGCCATTAGAGTTGCATGAGGAGCAAGGCTGTTTGGTGCAAAGGCCCTTTTGCTTGTTCTAGCTTACAAGCATAGCTAGAGCTACCGTGGCTTTGCTTGTGTAGGGAGTTGATGTGTGGATGGATGCACCACCATGCAATGCCTTGGCCACCAACAACCCCATCTTGTAGAGGAATGCATAGCTTACAAAGTCTTACAAAGGCTGAGTTCGTTTGCTGAAATTTTCAACACCAAAACAACACAAACCATTAGCACATAATTAGTATTAATTACTATAGACTTAAAAATAGTTTTTTTATTTTTTAAAGAAACTTCTATGTACATTTTTTTCACAAAACGTATCGTTTAGCAGTTTGAGAAACGTTTACGAAGAACAGGAGGTAGTTGTTCCGCAAAGCTGTGTAGAACGCACCCAAAGCATATATGCTGATTTAATTTGGATTTGAAGCATCTGCATTTAATTTCTTTGCCACACAAACCATGCAACTATATACAATGTGTGAATGCATCAAGATTGATGATTAAGCTGATTCTTGTCACACAAAAGGAGGGCACTTAGGAAAAAGCTAGCATATGATTCTCAATTCACCCCAAGGAAAGATAGTGAGATGCCTTATGAATGATGATCAATTTGTTTAAATAATTAAGGACCTTTCATGCTGATTGTTTTCCTCCAACTGTGCCTTTGTCCCATGCTAACCATTTCAAACGTTTTTCCACATGTGTTCTAGGTAGAACTATTCTTCTGGAAACAGACTGTTTTCCTAACCTTGGAATAATTTTTTTTCTGAGGTGTAGACTGATGACATTATTGGTGTCTTGTAGAAATGGACTGCCTTCCTAATGATAACTCCATTGACCATAGTCTTTTTTCCCCCATGCTTAGAATACAAGGCAGATCTTACCATGCCCATATTTCAATATTCATACATAAGCTGATCTTCTTGTCTTACCTTCTCTGCCATGCTTGGAGTGTGATCTTTGAAGTAAGAAAATCAGTTAATCTTATATTACCTATTCCTAGGCTTCTAGCTGCCAGACATTCTGCTACTGTCCAATATAGTTCATCTGTTATTAATGAAAAAGTTGACTGGCATTGATGTGCATATTTTGGACTTCTATTGCCATTAGTGAGGAGAGGAAAATGTATTTTTGAGAGCATGAGACAATTCTTTCTAATGTGGACAACACAAAGTGCCATGCATATCTGAGGTAAAGAATATTATATCATGGCAATGCATGAGGCATTCAACATTTCAACAAACAGTAGTTACATGTCTGACAGAACAAGAAAAGTTGTAGATAGTGGTTGGATCACAACCAGAGTCCTGACAACTTAATCAGTAAGGATCATGTGGCCCAGATTATAATTGTTATTATGTAGATTAATCTGCCTTAATAATTTAATCATACTGTGAGCATCTCCAGATAATTTTCCATTTGAATATATAACACTAAAATTCGGCCTACATGCGCTGTATTTTGGCTAATTGGCATTGGCTATCCTGAAAGTCAGCCATGCCTAACTGTAGACATTTGGCAGATAGTTTGACTAACATGAACAATTATTTAATTAAAATACATTTCTCTCGATGTCTCACTTTCTTATTGATAAGTACTCATATGGACTCTTGTAGTACCCATTTTCAACTTAAAAGTGAGTTTTGACATTGAAATCACGAAGAACTTTATGTTTTCACGCAATTAAAAGTGAATGCATTTGTCTGATGCAGAATAATTCTCCATATCTGTAATACATTTTCTTCTTCTTAAAACAATCCCTACCCCTGCATTTTTAAATATGACATTGTTAACTTTATTTGGTCAAATTTCTAAAACTTTGACCATTGTTATCTCTCAAAAATACTTAGTTTGATAACATAAAAACCATATGGATAGATTTTGTTTATAAATATTTTACAATACTATTAGATATTATTGTTATACTCTAATATAAAAATAGTGGTCAAAGTTGTATATTGCAGAGACCAAAGAATTAAAGTAAACAGTATAATGTATTTAAATTTGGATCTAGTATCATTTGAGTACGTACTTTCTAATAAGATTTTGCCCATGAAAAATTAATTAATCTATTTTGGATATATTAATCATATTTAATCAGGCAATTATTAACAATAATTTCGTGATGATGCATGGGATCGAGCAGCTGCTGGTTGAGGAGAAGCATCTGAGCTCGGAGCAGCGGTTGGTGGTGGAGAAGTACAGGTCAAAGGCGGAGTACTACGTGTGCTCCTGCATGAACCGCAACCCCGGCGGCGCCGCCCACAACGCCGGCCGTACTCCGGCGGGCCTCCTCTTCATCCGCCCATGGAACAACCTCCAGTATGTCTCCAACGCCGCCTTCCTCCTCACCGTCTACTCCGACGTCCTCTCCTCCCTCTCCCTCCCCCTCCTCTGCCCCGACCCCGACTCCACCTCGTCGTCGTCGGCGGCGGCGGCGGCGGCGTACGCCGGCGAGGTGCTGGAGTTCGCGAAGTCGCAGGCGGATTACATCCTGGGGACGAACCCGATGGGGACGAGCTACCTCGTCGGGTACGGCGAGGCGTACCCGCGGCGGGTGCACCACCGCGCGGCGTCGAGCGCGTCGTACAAGCACGACAGGGACTTCATCGGATGCCTCCAGGGGTTCGACTCGTGGTACAGCGCGGCGAGGGAGAACCCGCACGACCTCGTCGGCGCCGTCGTCGGCGGGCCCAACGGCAACGACGTGTTCACCGACCACCGCGGCGCGTACATGCAGACGGAGGCGTGCACGTACAACACGGCGCCCATGGTCGGCGTCTTCTCCAAGCTCATCGAGGTCGAGCGGCGGCGGCGCCAGGGGCGGGAAGACGCGCCGCCGTCGTCGGCGTCGCCGGTGGCGGAGGATGATCTGTAGATGTTGTACCAAGTTAGGAGATGAGAATTATATGACCCCCTCTGATTGGTGAATGGTGATAATAATAAAAAAATGAAAAAAGAGGAAATTTTTATACATTCTTTTTTGTTTTTTATAATTAATTCTTGTAGGTATACTTTTTTTTTCATGTTTTGAACATAGAAAAAGTAGGAATTAAAGGAATGATTGGAAAAATGAAAAAGAAAACCATTGCTATATCTACTCCCATCATCTACATTATCAATTGCTCAATTTGATATTGTGTTGCACTCCTCCAGCCTTGCAAGAGAGATGGAAAAGAGAGGAGAGGAGGGGGGAGAGCAAGAGAGTAGTCACTGGTGGGTCCCACTAGCTGACTCATCGAATAAACCGTGATCAATCTAGCACATCAGCCAAAACGATTTGGATCGGTTTCCAAAAATATCCGGTTTTACGTTTGAGAGAAACCGAAGGCCCAAATCGTAGGCCCAAATCGCTCCCCTTCGGTTTCTCCATTTCAATTTCAACTTCTCCACTGATCACACAGTCCACCCGCGGCGTGTTCGGCGAAATGCCGGCGCCATCGCTGCCCTCCTCTGCGCGATCCGGCGCTCGCCGCCGTGCGCGTCGCTCGAGAGAGCTCGTCACCCTCGCGTCGGCGCCGGCTCTGGCGCCCGCGCGGGAGTCTGCGGCGCTGCGCCGACATCTGCCGAGTTCAACGAGAGTAGATTTCTGGCCACTCCTCGACGGATCCCGTCCACAGGATAGTCACTACTCACTACTGGCCGTCTCCGGCCGGCGGCCTCACCTGAGCGCCGACTCAACGTCTCGACCTCGTCGGCGGGGAAAGGGGGACGCCCCAGCCAGGCGACGCGACGGGCCCCTGGGCGGCTGCGCCTCCCGACCTCAGGGTCCCCGAAGTCGCCGCGCGCGTCGTCGGCTCGTCGCCCTCGTCAGGTACGAAATTTCCACACCTTGTGGATCGATATCGCCTGAACAATGTTGCTAGGGGGAAGGCTCCAACTGCGCAGCTCGCGTCGTTTCCTTTGGTTTCAGAAGTTGTCGTGGACATGGATGCTGTTAACGATTATGAATTTTTTTGGTAGAGTTGCCAGGGTTCATCGCCCGTTTGTTGATTGGGGGAATTTGTAAACTACCTAGCAATTTAAAGTGGCTCGTTTGTCCTTGATTTTGCCTCTATGTGCCACTTGTAAGATTCGTTAGGATCGTCTCGTTAGTTTATTGTATCAGATTACTAGGTTGATGAGATAGTGACTAGCTAGTTATGTATGCATTGCAGGATAACATTGAATATTATGTGGAGTACTGAAGTTATGCAGTGTGAACATCTGAATTGGTACGGAATTAGTTTTGCTTAAGTTCAGGCCGGTTCCATTCTGGAGAAGCACCAACTTAATAGTTAATACTGTTGCCAATTCTAATCATAACCGTGCCAAGCGAGCTAGGTCCATTCCATTGTGTTGATAACGATTATGAGAGTTGAAACCCAGTAGACAGATAGTGCGTCAGCCTTTAAATAATGCAAACAAGACAGTCATACAATTGCAAAAGTTACTAGAAATTTTTCAGATCATCGTTTCTATCTGTGCGGCATAATTAAGTATCATGGCAATTAAATTTGTTTATTGGAATGATAAGAATGCATTTGTTAGTCCCATGGACATATATGTATAGTCTCTGTCGCTCTATTAGCTTATGCAATTATGCTCACAAGAGTGAGCAGGAAGGATGAACATATGTGCGGCAATTCTCCTGTTCTACATCATCTTACAATTTGTCCATGGCCAGCCTGATAGTCAAGGTGTGCTACTCCTAATTTGTTCAAGTCTTTGTGTTCAGACAGTACACAATGGAAAGCAACTGCAGACTTGCAATGTTCACATGTATCATTCGAAGGTATGTTTCTTGATCATTTTTTTTAGATAAAGGATTATAAATTAACCCGGCCTCTACACCTTTTAGGATGTGTACACAGCCAACAAAAGATCTGAAAGTACATAAGACTCAATAAAATACATAATAAATTCAGCGCCCCAGGCTGCAGCATAAAGAAAAGGAGAACAACACAAGTTTAACTTTTAATTCTCCTTCTAAAATTCCAGCCACAAGTAGCATAAAACTCCATCACCCTCATTTCCAAAATCCTGCAATGCTCACGGACAGCATTCCCTTTTCCTCAAGAAGCAAGGACCAAAGTCTCGCCCAATGAGTCCCCCGGAAGATTACCTGCATAAAAGACATCAGATTGTAACCATTAAAGACTATGTCATTCCTACAAAGCCATAAAGCCCACAAAATGGCAGCAATCCCAAAAACAAAATTGGCTTTTGAGTCTAGGTGCAACACCGTTCAACCAAATTCCAAAAAAATGAGACATACTACTTGGCTGGTTAAAACCGAAAATAAAGAAGCAAGCTCCCCAAATGTATCTAGCCATAATACAATCGAAGAAAAGATGTTTTATGGACTCTTTAGAGTTACAAAAGAAGCAATTTAAACAACCTTTGCACCTTCTCTTGGCTAAGTTATCTTTTGTTAATATCACCCCTTCTTTGAGGTACTACAAGAAAATTTTAATCTTTAAAGGAATACTTAACTTCCAGATTAAATCCTTCCTCGGTATAACTCCATTATACATTATAACCTTATACATAGAATTGACCGTGAACAATCCTTTTTTATTAGCTCTCCAAATGAATTGGTCCCGCTGGTCGATCGTACTAACGTTCACCACCTTTGACACTAAATCAAACCTTTCTAGATATAATACACAAGTATTGTTACTTATTCCAGGGATTTGTCCGACAACAACTTGTCTGGACCTATTCCAAATTTTCTAGGGCAGCTTCCATTACTAATGTTTCTGTAAGTTTTATTACTGCTCCAGTTTTGATTTTGAAATTCTGACATAGTTGTCTTTCCTTTTTGGTATATCATGAGATATTTTCCTTTATAGGGACCTGTCCAGCAATGATCTCAGTGGACCAATTCCTTACAATCTTCTTCAAAAATCACAAAATTTAGTAGGAAGGCATGGAATGGTTTCAGATATCAGTTTACTCTTTCCCAATAATTTTAAGGGTAATTTAGTTTTTTTTCCTGGACAATTTATTGTTGAAGGAACTCTAAAAAGGTTCAGTATTAGCCTAGTTAATAGTTAGATCTGATTTACGTATGTAGAGAAAAAGTTTTCTTCTAGAGCCTTTTCAATTGAGCATACTCTTCATTTTGAATACCATGGAAGCATATTCCTAATGAGAATCACTGGATTCTTTTGATACTGTCAGGGTTGGTTATAATGCAAAACTATGTGGCAACGGTACTGAATGCAGATCAGGTCAAAAGAAAATTAGAGGATCACTTCTTTCTGCAATAATTATTTCAATAGTTGCCACTGTTGCACTAATTGTCTTATTTCTTCTTCTGCGCCAAAAGCTCAAGGCAAAAGGTAATAATGTCAGGAGGAGAGTAGGAGATGGTGTTCTACTTAGTGCATTACAGAGTGTTTCCTGTTTTTATTACCTTGTTCTAACAATAGCATTTCTTGCATTTAACTATGTTCCTGATATTTGCTAAAATAAATTACTGACATGTCAGCCAAGAGAAGAGCTGCTGGTCCTACACATGAATCAGCATTACTTGAGAGCAAAGAATTCTCTTACAGAGGACTGAAGCATATTACGAATAACTTTAGCCAGCAGGTTGGTAAGGGTGGGTTTGGAGCTGTCTTCCTTGGTTACTTGGAAAATGGCAACCCAGTTGCTGTGAAAGTGCGATCCGAGTCATCTTCACAGGGGAGTGAAGAGTTTCTAGTCGAGGTATTAGTAATTTTTAATTTGAAGAAGTTGTATGTGTCACAGCTCTTTCGTAACTCATACCCTTTTGTCTACAATATACTGTCAAAAATGCAGTTTGTTTTCCTTTACACATGTTTTTTCTCTGTGTAACCATCTGTTTCTGAATTCTGATGAATTTGTAGATAAATTATGCTACTTACTAATCACTCTCATATCTACTTACTAACCGATGTGTACAGCTTCGGTGTCGTCCTCCTGGAGCTGATCACAGGCCGCCCTCCCGTCGTCCCCATTGACGAGAGCGTGAGCATCCACATTGGTGAGTTTGTGCATCAGAGCCTCGACCACGGCAGCATCGAGAGCATTGTGGATGCAAGGATGGGAGGAAGAGGCAATGACATCAACTCGGTCTGGAAAGTCGCTGACCTGGCGCTGCACTGCAAGCAAGAAGTCTCCAGGGAGCGGCCTACGATGACAGAGGTGGTGGCACAGCTTAAGGAGAGCTTGGAGCTCGGGAGCCATTGGCGATAAGAAGCACTTGGTGACTGGTGATGATGACGTGAGCGTGAGCAATCTTGGAAAGGAGAGTGCACTTGAGGTAGAAGAGCAATCTGGGGAGATATCAAGAGTTTCCCCTGGGACTGCAGTAAGATGACAGCTTCGGTCTTACATAAGAAATGGAGGTTCGATCTTACATTATATAGTTTTTCTACTGTTTATCTTCAAAAAACTTAGGTTTGTGTCGATTTCGTAGTTGTAGTTGTGAAACTTGAAACGAAACCTTCATTTGCTCCAGTTCATTTTCTTTTTCTTTTCTTTGTTTGTACTTTCTATAACCATCCATTTCGCTTAATGTGGTGATGATGTCCGGATTTTGAAGTTTTTTGGTGCAAGATATATTAATTAGAGGCTGTCCTTGTGTAAATTGCTTGATGCAGTACCCAATCCAATTAAACATCAAACCTTTGAGTAAGCTTCTGATTCATTCATCCCGTGTACGCAACTGTCAACAATATTTAAACAAACGCAGGACTGATGCATCTGCTTAAATTTGTCAACTCAGCAATTTTATCCGATATATAACAACTCATCTATCAAGTAGTTCTAAGCATGCAAGCTTGTCTATAATACCTGGATATACCAACACACGCAGTCAACATCCTTCCATCGTTTTCCTTTTTTAATGAAACGTTTATTACTCCTGCTTAACTGGAAGCAAAATATAGGTTTTGTGATCTTACAAAACCAAAAAGAAAATGCTGGGTATACCAGCTCACAAATTATAACACTATCACAAGCCAACTCCCCTGTGAGGCTGTGACAACCTACATCAACTCAGTATCTTCAATGACAAAGGAAATTCTGAGACATACTTATCATTTGTCAGGGTCTTCATCCACTCATTGACCTGCACCATGACTTTCTCCAATCTCGTGTTCAATTCACCTACAGCTCTGATCTGACATGGTGTACAACTGTACAAGCATATAAGTCGATGCGCAATCAAAACAGCTATATATCACAATGGTACAACTTAAACAATCATCATTACCTGATTAACTCTACGATCCTGAATGTTGTCAACATTTTCTTTTTTTTTTTTCACCATAACCATCTCAGTGTATCCCTTGTATCATTAGTAGTCACATGTTAAGAGAGAAGATCTGGAATCGTGGTAAGAACAAAACATATACGGTCAGCATGCATATTAGTTCTTCTAAGATGTACTGCAATATGAAATTCTTGATAAGCTCTTGAAATAATATAAACCCTTAAGTAAGCTGGGCATTCTTTTTGAACAAAAGATAATTTTAGAGAAAAGAAGATCTAATACATCTGAAAAATTCAAGTGTAGCATTAACCAAGTATTTATCAGTGTAACACATTGCCATTTTAGAAGCGAGCACAAACCTGTATCCCACAAATCTATGGGCACAGTACATGTCTGAAAAGCCACAAACTCTCTGATGATAGTGTTAGGCTCCAGGCAAAGGTCTCCAGAAGTTACAATGCATGCTTTCACTTCATCTGACTCAAAATTAACCGAACAAGGTTCAGAGTCACCAAATGTTTTTGTCCGTTGATGTATTTCAACAAGTCAGTGACCAAATATCCTACCCTATGATGAGTATATCTCATACAAGGTGAACTATTAGCTGGCTGTTCTTCTGAGCCACCTGTAAGAGGCAGCAGAGATAGCTACTAGTAAATTAACTGTTGACTAAAACATCACAGTGCCAACATAAATTAACATTTCATTGTTCAAGAGAGATTCACTACCTGAAAAGCAAACTAGATAGCCAAATATTTTAGGCACTCACCAGGTGTCAATTCATGTGCTGATGTGCAGAATGGCAGGAATACCAGGGCTCATGGCGAACTGTTCACCATCTGGACATTGCACCCAAAAACTTGTGCCAGGCAATCTGCTTTGTATTCTATAACTCAATGAAAACATCTGAAGTGGCAATATGCCAATATCACATCTGAAGTCAAAATGTATCACCAAAAATCTTCACAGGAGCAGCTACCGTTACTAAAATGATGGAACCGATTTCCATCCCTAATGTTAATTTGTCTCTTGGTGACATGAGATACAAACTTGATAAAAGTATGACAGTCACCACATATTCTAAGGTTCTTCAATATCTGTATAGGCATGCCCTTAGGTGTAACAAGAAGGCAATAAGCAACAGCAAGCTTCTCACTGTGGTACAAAAGGGAGCTCTCCTTCTGCTCTTCATCAATGTCATGGAGAACAAATTCTGTGTCAGGCACATAGCCTGTAGCCTTTAACAACGTGTACAATTCTTCAAGGGTAGCAACTATCTCTTCAATCTGCTCATGCTGCTTATCTCCAGTGACAAAGGAGTGCATTTTGTCCTTTATCTGCGTCCAGCTGCAACCAGGCTCTTTTATCACACCTTGTTGCTTCATAATTTTCCGTACCTCTGCAACTTCACCCCACATCCCTAGGGAAGAATATATATTTGACAGCATAACATAGTTGCCAGCATTCGATGGCTCAATTTTGAAGAGTTTCTCAGCAGCTCTTTTACCAATTTCTGCATTCTTGTGAATCTTGCATGCCCCAAGAAGAGCACTCCAAATCACTGTATCTGGCTCAATGGGCATATCGTAAATAAATTGTTCCGCTCCTTGCACATTACCTGTTCGCCCAAGCAGGTCAACCATGCAAGCATAGTGTTCCGGCAGAGGAGTTAGTCCATAATCTTGGCTCATTGACTTGAAAAACTTCCATCCTTCATCTACCAAACCAGCATGGCTGCATGCATTTAAAAGCCCCACAAAGGTAACCTCATTCGGTAACACCCCAGCAGATTCCATATGTTGATACATCTTGATGGCTTCTCTTCCAAGCCCATGTTGTGCATAACCCGTAATGATGGTATTCCATGTAAAAATGTCTCGCTCCTCCATTAGATCAAAAATCCTACGAGAATCTGCACAGCCACACTTGAAATACATTGATATGAGAGCGTTGGCCACTATAAGTTCTGAATCCATTCCAAGTTTAATAGCTACAGTGTGGATTTGCTGCCCAATCTTAGAAGCACCAAGACTCCCACATACACCAAGAAGTATAGTTAAAATTGGTGAGTTGGGTAACTCATGTTCACAAAACATTGTTTTGAAAACCCCCATGGCCTCATTGGACTGATCAGCCTGTGCATATGCAGATATTATGGTAGTCCAAGAAACAACGTCCCGATTGAGCATATTGTCAAATGTGTTTCTGGCCTCATCCAACAGATCATTCTGCACAAGTGCAGCAAGGAAAGAGTTCCATGAAACAGTATCCTTAGTTACCATTCGGCTGAATACTTGTCTCGCGTACTCCATGTTTCTGCACTTGCCATACATAGTAACGAGTGCATTACATGCAAAGCTATTGAACTGGCAACCAACCTTTACTGCAAGGGAATGCACTTGTATACCTGTCTCAAGAGCCACAATATTTGAACAAGCAAAGAAAATACTAGTCAAACTAGATAGGCTAGGCAACATCCCACTCCTATGGAGCTCTTGAAGTAAACCCAGAGCTTCTTCACTTCTCCCATTTTGTGCATATCCCGCAATCATCCCAGCCCAAGATATTGTGTTCCGAAAAGGCATCTTATCAAACAACTGCTTTGCCTCATTAACCATTCCATTCTGCATGTACCCAGTAATCATGGCGTTCCAGGACACAACAATAGGTTCTGGAATCTGTTCAAATAAAATCCGTGCATCATCAATCCTACCACATTGAGCAAGACCTGTGATAAGTGCAGTCCGACAAGCAATGGATTTTACAGGGTCTCTTTCATAGACAGCAATAGCAGCATCTATTCGGCCTCCATGAGATAAAGCTGCGATCATGGTTGACCATGTGTACTCATTCCTTTCAATCATACTCTCAAAGAATTTTATTGCAGTGTCAAGCGCACTCGTGTCCCTTGAATACACATTTAGTATTGCTGTACCTATGACCACATCCCTCTCAAAACCTGTCTTGAGGACAAGAACACGGAGGCTCTCTAGAACATCAAGGTTTCCAAGACCCTTAACTGCTGAGAGCACAGAGGCAAAATTGGACTGGTCTGGTAGCAGTCCTTCACGGTGCATCTTACGGAAGATGTCCCAAGCCTTCCCATGGTTCTCGATTCGACCGTAGCCAGAAATCATTACTGTCCACGAAACCAAATTGCGCTCTGGCATTTTCTCAAACAGATTCCTTGCATCCACCATCTGTAGACTGTGGCAATACCCAGTAAGCATCGAGTTCCATGATGAGACATCTCTGCTCGGCATTGCATCGAACAGCCTTCGTGCCATAGTGATATCCCCGTTCTGGACATAGCAGCTAATCATGGCGTTCCACGCCACGGTGTTCCGCTCGAGCATTCCATCGAACACCCTGCGTGCCTCAAGCACACGGCCGAGGCGACCGTAGCCCGACAGGAGGATGGCACCCGTGCGCATGTTCCCGCCGGATATGGCGTCGTAGAGGGCCCTCGCGGCGTCGGGCATCCCGTTCTGGCAGTAGGTAGAGATCATGGAGTTCCAGGCGATGATGTCGCGGCGCGGCAGCGCGTCGAACACCTCCCTGGCCTCCCCCACGCGGCCGAGGCGGCCGAGCTCCCGGATGCTGGCGCTGCATCCGCTTACTTCAAGCTCCCCGTGGGCGTGCCTCACGGCGAGCCGCGCCGCTGCCGCCGCCGCCGGGGCTGAGAGGCGGCGGCGGAGAAGCAGGCGGCAAGCCATGCGCGCGCCACCGACTGTTGGAGAGAGAATGGTGGAGATTGTCGCGGGGGGGGGGGGGGAGGGCACCCGCGCCGCCGCGCCGGAGAAGCCGCCGGAGCTCAGCCCCGCGCCGTCATCGCCCCTCCTCCGGATCGCCGGAGATGGTGATGGTAAAAAGCGTGATTTTTTTTTCGTTGCTCGTCTTGGAAAAATTGTAATCTCGAAACGGAAACACTGAGGCCTAATGCAGGCCGGGCCAAGATTACGGCTCATTTACGGATATGGGCCGGAAAATTTCCATCCCATCCAAGAGAATGGCTATGACATGGGCTATGGGGCTAGGCCGAGAGGGAGACACCGACATCTCTTGGCAGACGCTCTAATTAATGACCCGATTTGGAGTTGCTGATGCACATTAAGGGCTTATTTAAATTTGCAACAAGGAGAAATGGAACAGATCTTTCGGAACGCAGAAGCGAGTTTCTATGATTTCTACGAAATTCCTGTAAAATATTTTAATTTAACTGCTCCATCCGTCCCATATTACAATATGCTTTAGATTTATCTTAAATCAAACATCTTTAAGATTTGATAAACAACACTAAATTAATTTTATTAAATTCACTATGGAATATATTTTATAGTGCATTTGCTTTGCGTTGAGAATGTTACTAGTTATTCTATAAACTTGATTAAAAGTTTAACTTATAACAAACCCAAAACAACTTTATATGGAACAGAGAGGGTGTATGAATCTTGAGGATTTTTAGCAATCACATAGAGAACTTCTTTTTTTTCCGGACTGGTGAGAGGATTTTACGATCCCTCCTCGAAATTATATTTTTCAGGAATTTTATTCGCTATTAAATAGGAGCCTCCGTAAAGAAAAATCCATTGAGTATCTAAGCTGCACATTTAAGTAATGCATGTGTTCAGCTGGTATTTTTTTAGGTGCGACTGCACATACAGTAGTTAAGAATTACGGTAACTTGCAACTAATTTGTGATGGAGTATCTGCAGTTTGTAGGGCTACCAACAAAGTCAATATCTTTGTTAAACAATTTCTATAGTTTTGATCATAACTGCCACCTCAATTGATAAATATCGAGAATTAATTGTGCTTTGAATTCGTATGTATGTTCCTTTTTCTTGCTCTGAACCATGAATTTGATGATTGTATGGCATTGGGCGTGTAATACTAAGCAAACAAAGAGGATTAATTAGAGGTGTCTCTTCTTTATGATCTTGCTGATAATATAGTACTCCATAATCAAATTAAGATCAAATCTTGGAGTAATCCCCTCTCCAATCCATTCCTTGCACGCATCTGGCAACATTAAATTTACAAAAGATGCAATTAATCAGTTGCATGATACTACTACTGATGTTAACAATTTATTTTCGCATTTGCCATATCCTAATCTGAATCTTACACTCGATATATCCTTAGCCTGAAATATCGTTCACTTTCCAACATGAACGGTCAGAACAATAAAAATCTTTATCTGCAAAATAAAAACAATTTGGAGTACTACATATAATTAGGCATGCTTGACACGTGTGTGCACGCGTGCTTGTTCGAGAAACGTGTAACCTCGATCTCTCTGGGTGTGGATTGATTGATCGGTGCACGTACCAACCTTGGCATGGCATGAAATTAAATTAAATTATTAATTGATGAAATCATTTTTAATCTTTAATTATTTGCGATTCAAGACAACACGTCGGCACGTACACTGCCGGTGCCAGCCAAACGATGATGGTGATCTCCTATCTTTATCAGGTGTGCAGTTTTTAAAACAGTATCACACAAATATAATTGAATCTGGATGAGGAATGCTAGTTTAATTAATCGATTAATAAGCTAATCTTTGCATGTTCTATTACGATTACATGATGACGCATATGCACACACCCCTCCACAATCCACACAAAACAGTACATCCACATTTCCGCGTTACACCCTCTAATATACTCTCTGTCAAAAAAAATTTATAGGAATGAACTAGCTCATCCCAAAAATTGATTTTTTACAAGATAAAAGGTGTAAACTCTAAGAGTATTCATGAACGCCAGATTTAAAATTTGACGTGTGGAATCGTAGATGGATGACTCCATCATCATACTATTGGCACTTTCCCTTGCATGTTTAATACAATGAGAATCATAACTAAAATAATAGGAGCGGAAGCACTGTGTACGTATTTATTATAATTCACAAACAGTTGAAATGAAAAAGAGAAACAAGAAATTAGAAATGGTAAGGAGAAGGTTCTTTTTTAGAGAAAAAAATAATGTCAGAGAGCAGGAAACAAAAGGCAGCGTAATCCTTCCGTTGTTTTTTGAGAAAATTTAAAAAGGTTGGACGTGCTAATCATTTACACGCAATTAATGGCGCGAGGCTTACACGCATGGGTCAAAACACCCCGGCCCCATGCGTGTGTCACGTGACAACCATGAATGCACATTTTGTCAACTTAAAAAACGTGCATTATACATTTTGTCAATTACTCACATGAGTGCAATAAACTAACTGTAATTTTAATTTACTTATGTGGGAACATTTTTTTACAAAATTAGTAGGTGTGGATTTAAGCTGCATCAGATTAATTGGATGGACATAAAACTGAATCTAACTCTTGGACCATCGTTTGCCTTTTTCTTATAAGCTATAGCTAAAATTTAAATTTTATAACTTAAAATATTTTAAGTTGATTCTGAGATTTTTTTATTATACTTTATTTTTCAGTATTTTTTTTGAGTGGATCAGTATTGATTTTTAAATCATTAAAAGATACAAGTGTAAACGTTTTACTTATAATTTTTTATAGGCCAAACGATTAAACTGCATATGATTTATTTTTTTAAAAATGCAGGGAAGCATTAGATAGCTAAAACTAGAGTGAAAAAAAATCACCACATGTGAACATCGTATCATCGCAGTAGATGCAAGAAACCACCGGCCTGCTAAGCTTTTGCTTAGCCTTGCAATAATCAATCGCTGTGCTGACATCTTTTTTACTCTTTCCACACAAGCCAACCATCCTTTTCTTTAATTAACTTTCCTTTTTACCTTTTTTTTCTTTTGTCTTTATAGCACAGTACAATTTAACTGAAAGAAAAGAAAATGTGGGGCTCATGACCTAGGTTACCGAAAGTGCATGCCGTTGCATCTACTTTCTAGAATGAAAAAAATTGCATCACAACGCACACACTAAATACTACAATGCATTTCTGGAAGGAAGACGTCTAGTTGGAAATTTTACTCAAAGTGACTAATTCTTTCTTTGGCAAAACCGTTCAAGTGGCTCTAATATTGATATATTTGCACCATTTTCATGCTAAAACTATAATAAATTCCATGAAAGATCATGTAGCCAGATGCTGAGATGCATATTCTTTCTGGTCACAAATACTAGTTGCTTTATGCATACTTTCTATCATAACTTTAGCATAAACACAAAATATTTAGATTGCATCCAAAAAAATATGTGAGGATTAATTTATCTAGAAAAGTATATACACGATATGATATTTTAATGGTTCTTATAAAAAACAATCGAGACTAGTGAAATGTCATTCAGAAGTCTATGTCGTTATTAATACGACAAGTATATATATTTTTGTGGATTGAAGAGTATTTTCTGTTAATAAATTAGTGTAAATGCCCATCCAATGGGAGACAATCATCTTGACCTCCGCATTTAAACAAATCTGAATGGAAGCCACGAGACGAATTAAATAGTGCCATTTTGGTTTAGTTAATAGCAGAAACTAATCATACGCACGACTCGTATAGTTAAGTGATACTAGTATTTTTATTTCCCTTGTTTTGTTGATCTGAAACCTGATGTGTTCATCTGTTGAATTATATATATGTAAATTCTGACGTAGTACTGCAGCGAATACCATCTAACACATGCATAATCAATAGTAGTACTACTTTTTACTACTGCGTAATCGTACCATGTGTTATGATAAATGAATGTTTTGTCTCCGGTAGTTGAAATGTTATCAACAATTTAAAGGGACGTTGAATCACCAACCTCACCAGCCATGAAACCAGGGAATCCTCCATAACTCGGTTCCAATTCAAACCCCTACTTTCTACTTTCTCTTTCCCGACATATATTGATTTTTTAATTGTTTCATAAGTTTAAGTATTCTTTTTCCAACTCATCTATCTCGTGTTTCATGCGCACGCTTTTCAAATCGTTAAATGATAATTTTTTTTAAAAAATTTCTATACGAAAGTTGTTTTAAAAAATATATTGATCTATTTTTGAAAAAATAGCTACTACTTAATTAATCACACGCTAATGAACTCCGTGCGCAGGAGTTGTGTTCTCAACACACAACAAAGAACACAGCCTAAGGTTAGATCAAAATATTCTTTTTAACATTTTAATTATCAATCTTTAAAGTTTAAATCTATTAGATTATTTTTATTTGGTTGGTTATGGTATTATTGAAATGATGAAATTCATAAGAATAATGCTGAAATGCTTATATAATGGTATAAAAAATTAAATGTAAAAAACCATATATTTTGAAAACGAGGTAATAGTATGTAAACTTCATACATAACTACATAAATTTCTGCAATTTTTTGGATAAATTACTCCATTCTGTAAGGGGATTTTTGAAACATGCCATAAATTAAGAGAAAATGGAGTTTTTTTTCTTTTGGAATCATCACAAGGCAAAAAAAAAAAAGAGAAGTTAAAGCGTTGAAAAGGACAAGATGAAAAGAGGAGGAAGAGAGAGAGAGAGAGAGAGAGAGAGAGTACTGGACGTTAACTTTGGAGCTGAGTCAGTAGTGCTTCTTCATCTTTCTCTCTCCACCCCCGACCGCGAGTTCTCTCTCTCATCCCAATTCCCATTTTCCCAAACATCCAAAGAAACACCAACAAAAAAAAAATCGAATTTTTATCCGCTTTTCTCACGGCAGCGAGGAAAAAAGCTGGAATTTTTATACTCGTACTACCACGGCGAATAGTGGTGGTGGTGGTGGTGGTGGTGGTACAATCCCAATAGAAGAAGAATAAACTAGCAGCTCAGGGAGCGAGATGGAGGCGGATGCGAGCGCATGAGCTTGAGAGGAAGGAGAAAGAGAGGCGGAGAAGAGGTGAGGTGGTGAGGTGAGGAGGGCGAGTAGTAGGCGGCTGGGTCCCATCTCTAGGGTAGTAGGCTTGTCTCTCTTCATCATCTCTCCTCTTCTCTTCTCTTCTCTTCTCTCCGCCACGGCGCCACCTACCCCCGAAGTCGCCGCTGTTGCTGCTGCTGCGGTGCGTCTCTCTTCTTCGTGGTGTGATTCTTCTTTCGTTTCTTGGTTGTTTTGATTTGATGATTTCCTGTGCGGTCGAGCCGATCTGTGTGGTGTTCTTGTGTGTGGGGGTGGGGTTTGATTCGGAGTGATTCCTCTTTCTTTTTTTGGTTGTGGTGCAGCATGTGATGTGCTTTGCTTCATAGTTGTCTCTCTTCTCCTTTAGTTTAGTTCTTTGCTCAGCTTTGCTTTAATTTAAAAGGTTTTGCGAGATGTGGTGTGAGGGTTTTCGTAATTTTTTGGGGGGTGGGGGAGGGGATTCTGTGCTGATTTTTTTTTTGTTTGTGTTTATGTGCTGGATTTGGATGTGTCTTTGGTTTTGGTTGGTTTCTAGCTTTCGGCGTCGATTTTGATTAGTTCAGCCAGCCGAATTCGTTCCAGCTATGGTTTAGGATCAAGAAATAAACCTGATTATTACTGCTACACGTGATTAATCATGCCTTGTGAAGATTTTTTTTTTGTTTAGGTGAAAACTGTGTGTTATTGTGTTTGCAATTGGATAAAGCAGTAGTGTTTTTGGAATTGAGGTGAAATCAGAAAAGGTTGATAAATTTGTACTCATGTGATGGCTTTGTTTTCCTTCATTAAATTTTGATTGTGCTTGATTGCTCTATTAAAAAGGGTACCTCTCAAGGGTACTTCTTAAGCACATGATATGAAAATGTTAGGAAGCTGACAGTTGACATCGATGTGATTTTGCATCATTTGGTGCCGCAAACTAGACCTGTTCACTTGACAACAATAGCTGGTCATTACTTGATCAAGTAGGACACTAGATGCGAGGACAATCAATTGGAACTGTATCTATTTTTTTCTTAACTTTGCTGATCTGGAAAGGTTGTAATGTACTAATGCCTTAGTTCTTAAGCTCATGATGATTTTTTTCCTCTGTAATGATTGGAATGCCAAAGTCTTATTGCTTTACTTGCTTACGGAAAATCTATACGATGTGATCTAACTTATGGTACTGTGAGACTAAATTGACTTGCTGGTTGTGGTATGCAGGTTTTCATTAGAAGATACTCTCGGTAGCATCAGACCTTCATCTTGGAAGTTCAGTATGGGTTCAGGAATGGTGAAGAAGAAGGTGGTGAAGGCTGGTTCTTTCGATTTGGACGTCAAACTTGATAAAAGTTGGATGGAGGATATCACTTGTCCAATCTGTCTGGATTTCCCTCATAATGCTGTCCTTTTGAGGTGCACTTCATATGAGAAGGGTTGTAGGCCGTTCATATGCGACACTGATCAGTCGCGTTCAAACTGTCTTGAGCGCTTCAAAGGTGCTCATGGACTGCCAACCAATATGAAAGTCCCATCTTTTAATGGTGCTCCTCTTGATAGCATTCATATCATTTCGTCAAATACAACCGACCGCCCAGCTTGCCCGTTGTGTAGAGGCGATGTTATTGGGTGGGTTGTTATTGATGAGGCCCGTCTGCATCTTAACCAAAAGAAAAGATGCTGCGAAGAAAGCCGTTGTTCGTATGTAGGCAACTTTCATGAGCTTCAGAAGCACACCCAGCAGAAGCATCCAGATTCACGCCCGTCAGAAATTGATCCCGCTCGCCGAGTTGATTGGGAGAATTTCCAACAGTCCTCAGACATCATAGATGTCTTGAGCACGATACATGCGCAGGTGCCTAATGGAATAGTTTTGGGAGACTATGTCATCGAGTACGGCGATGATGATGCTGGAGATGACTATGAAGTTTACCACAGGGTTAGGGGGAACTGGTGGACATCCTGTATTTTCTGCAAGTCATTCTGCAGATCTTCAGGAGGCAGAAGTAGAGCAAGAACAAGGGAAAGGAGTATTGGAAGGAGGAGCAGCAACAGGTCCAGTCAAGAAAGTTTTACTATTGAGGTGCCTACGGGATCTGTTGACATAAGGGAAATCAGATTTGATGAAATAGATGATGAATATATAGTTACAGGAGCAATGCCCGGCATTGCAGCATCCAGGAGGATCGCCAGTCATTACAGGTGTGTGCATATAAAATTTATTTTTCTTGCTTTCTGTTGCTACTAAGAGGTTATATTGCTGAAAGGACATAAACTCTAGCTCTCAAAAGACTTGACCGTAGCCGAAAGCTGATATGAACACATGAATACGCATGTCGACACCAAATGATAAGATGTTGTTTGACATTCTCCCTTGAGAAAAAGTTTATTTTCTCACTAGAAAAATAGGCATATGGCATGAGACAATCACTAGGAAAACTTTATTTTCATCTCTTGAGAGAAGTCTTGAGTGTGTACTTTGAAAAGCCAGCACAATTAACACAACTCTTGTTTGAGCTCGACACTTTCTGATGCGTCTTCTACTATTATTGATCTTTGCAGGGATCCTAGATATGGACGCAGACGCTCATACTACTAGGATGAACCAGCCAGCTGAAATGTATTGCAGTGCAGCCACAACCAGAATATCGTGCCTCTACCCGCTTCTTTTTCTTGTTCTCTCAAAAATCTAGAAGATGCTATCCCAGCCCAAATTTGGTGTGCATATAAGATAGCAGCAAACCCTTTCTTCATTGTTGTTCATTTACAGCAGGTTCCAACATTTTAGATTTCTATGTAAATATGTAACCACTACCCTATAGCAATGTTGATCCAAGGTTTCTCTTCGGGAATCCATTGTATCTTAAAAATGTTTCTCTGGAAATACAGCAAACTTTTACAGGAAAAGCTCCCAAATTTGTCAGTCAATTTATTGTCTCTCCGCTATCTTTCTAGCGCGATAATTGTCAGAAAATTCAGAATTTCGCTGATGTTTCACATGGTGACACAAATGTGTTGGATTGTGAGAAGCATACGCATGACAGGAACAGCCTGATTGATGCTTTGCTTCTGATGCTGGTTTTGTAGAGAAGATTTCGTGTTGGAATATGCTGAGACTTGTAAATGATTTTGATTAGTTAAAATGTAGCTTGTTGCTTAGGCTGTTCTTCTCGCAGAATGGCAGAAAGCATTCGTGCTGAATCATCTCACCGTTGGTTTGCTGGGCTTCTGAAGAGCTAGCCTTTTCGTGCAGGATCAGAACTGCTATTGTTGTCAGTACGCTGGTTGCTTCATTGGCTTAACTACTTGATTCTGGTTGACTTCATTATGGCTGCGTCAATGGCTTTAAGATGCCTGCCTTGTTCAGGACGTGCATCTGAATCTTTGTTTAGTTCTTACCGTCTTTGTCAAGTATAGGTAACGAAAATTAAGACCCAAAAACATGTTAACATATGTTGACATTTCAGGATATCAGCAAAATCTCCATAAAAACATTGGCAAACTATTGTTTAATTGCTGCATAAGACAGATGTTTGTATGGAAGCAAAATCTCCATGTTTTCCAATAATCAATCCAGGTGCTTTCAGCTACAATCAAAGTTACAAAAGTATAACCGTGTGGTCTATGTGAACAGACATTGTCACAATGTTAAAAGATTAAACATACAACACGTGAGAGGCGAGAGAGAGGAAATTCCTGCAGACATGGCGTGTCCTTTGGTAATTGACACTAAATGTATTGCCAGAGAAAAAAAATGCAGTGTACAACTAATCGAACTGTGTTGCACGTTCAACAAAAGATCGATCAATTTATCAGAAATATTGGATCAGTACAGCATCATCACTATCATTTTGGCCTTTGAAGAGCATGCATGTTGCATTGCATCAGAGCTTCCAACTATACAATTCCAGATCCTTTTGGTTGAGTGTAGGAAACATCTGATTATTAGGTTATGGGTGATAATTATTATCTTAGTTATTTTGTAGTAGGCCAAACAAATAGCGACGCAGAGAAGCGATGAGTAACCAGACAATTGGATCTACTACTTGAGACTAGTCATCATCTCTTTCCAACCAAACACAAACTACCCTTCCAAGGAGAATAACTCACTTTGCTTGCACATTTCACTTGTGTGTCTGTGTGGCTTCAACGGTGAAAATGTCCAGGCTTCGGTCAAATGAAAACAATAGCTTTTCTCTGTATACATCATCACTTCAAGGAAGCTGGAAGCCTGCTGGGGACTTGACTTCCATCCTCAGACTAAAGAGCTTACCAGAGAAAGCTCATGTAGTTCAGTTAGTGTCCACTCCTCTCCAGTTTGTCCTCCAAGAACTATTGCCTTTGTACCTCCCACAACACAGGTACTGTGGCCCCAGGCAAATCGCGGAGGGCGACCAGGAACATTCAGTATCCTCCAGGTAGGCTTCTCTTCAGTCGGATCCAGCAGGTAAAGCTTTGAAGCAGAGTGAAGACCTGCCACTGATCCACCAAATATCAAAATTCTCCCTCCAGGAAGGCTCACAGCGACATGGTCAAGGCGAGGGGGTGGACCGACTCCAGCTGGATTACCAGCTCCTGGCATTCCACTGCCAGTGATACACCGCCAGCATGGCTTATTTTCACTTAAATCCAATGTGAACACATCATTAGACCTTAGCCGTAGAGGACCGCTTTTAGCAAGACCACCAAACATCAGGATTTTCCTGCCATCATAGACAGAGAGCGAGTGCCCCAATCTACAAGGTGGAGTCCAAGAAGCAGGTATCTCCCTCCAAACTGGTCTTTCCATTGTTACATCCAAAAGATAAGTGTCACTGAGAAGCACACCAGAATCAGCACAGCCACCAGAGACCACCAATTTTGTTCCATCCAATGTGCAAGAACTATGCCATGACCGTGGAACTGGCGGTGCAAGGCCAGGAATCTCACGCCAAGTTGGTTGTTGTGCATCCAAATCCAACATGAACACATCATTGAGCAGGCCTTGCCTTCCACAACCACCAAACAGAACCAACCGTGATCCATTTAGGCAAGAAAGGGTATGACCCCAGCGCCCAGGAGGAGCTGACCTCACATTGATGTGCCTCCATTCTGGTTTGCTGGCATTCAAATCAAGCACAAATGTATCATTCATTGGCTGCATGTTAACGCCTTCCCCTCCAAAAAGGACAACACGGTTCCCTGCAGCACAAGCACTGAAATTGCAGCGAGAAGGCTCCACTGCACCCCCAACCGTCAATTTCCTCCAGGTGACAGCTTCCAGGGTGGTCAACTCTCTCGCTAACCGCCCCCATGCCAAACTTTTTGTTCCAGCCACAGTCTCAAGAACTCGAGTTGCTTCACTGCCCCATGCATTCTGACAAACCATTCTCCAAAGGTCATCATTCTTTGTTAAGTGGTACAGTCGTTTACAAACAGAGTTTACAGATGCTATATCCCTGGGCGATAATCTTGATAGGATCTTCTGGCAAAGTACCTCATCACTCAGTAGGAAAATATCAGAATGCTCTGAGCAGAAGCCCTTCCCCATTGGACTTGGTCGGACGGTGTTATCTGGTGTAATCAAAGTAGATCTCACAATCTCCTTTGTTGTAGAGACAGACAATGGCCCCAAATCAACATTAGAGTCATTGAAGAACTGCATGCCCATATAGTGGGTTATTATTTCATCATCTCCATAAATGGGTGTAAGCTGGAGCCTTGCCATGAATGGAGAACCATCTTTCCGAAAGTTCAGTAGATCACCCTGGAACACAATGCCTTCCTCTAAGCATCTCCGAATCTCAGTAACTACTGTAGCATCTACAAGGGGATGTCTCCTCTGAGCAAATGGTCCTCTGCACTGCAAGAATCGGCTGAGGAAAAACAGCAGTACAACAATTGTAATCAAGACAAATAAGATATACAAGAACTAACATAGCATGTCAAATAATTTGCACGGTTGCTAAAAACAAAAAAAAAGCTTATGACATGAATCACACCAGCAAGATATTGGAACTTAATTTGCAGGGTAGCTAAAAAAAGGATTTGAGGAACTGCATTAGGTGAATCATATCAGTAAGGATAAACCATTTTTTTTTATCATTAGCAATTGAGAGAAAGGATTTTCACTGTTCACATAAATATTGTTTTTATTTGAGAGTCATAATGATGGAGTTCTAATCAGGAATTCCCCAAAAGTGCCTTGATAGGTCATCTTGTGCAGTTGTGCCTTAAGCCCTTAACTGCTACCTCGTGAATCATGATAATGAAGGCCACTATAGGTTCAGTTAAATTAGTGCCCAAGCATGATTCAGCACACGAAAACATGCACAAAGGTCAGCCTACTCCACATAGGTGTACCTAAGTCACCCAGAATGTGCAACTATGCCACATTCCTCATCCTGGGAACGCCGTTCCCGTTCCAGGAACAATCTCGTCCCCCCCCCCCCCCCCCCCCGGTGTTAAAACCTCAAAAAAGTAGCGTCTCACGTTCCTCGACCTGGGAACTTTTGTGACAGAGATGTGTACTCTGGAATTTGTAAGAATCTAGCTTATATATAATCATGGAATTATAAGGTAATGTTTCCTTACGTCTACAATTTCTCCATATTAATCCAATCCCAGTTCCACAGATAGAACATGGAACCTCTATCTAGCATTCTCTATTTGTTTATAGAGAAATCAATGAACAGCATCACCAGGAATAAATTTTCCCTGTTTGGAAGACACTAATTTCACACGAATCAATTCAACTCCTGTGAGAATTGGCACAAAAAAAATCTACATTCGGAACAGAATCTAAGGCCATAAGGGAAGACACCAGTTTTGCTAAGGTGCTAGAACAGAATGGCAGGAGAAAACAGATAATTTAATCCATCACTTGTATGGTGTTGCATGTGTTAATAACTAGCATCATGCATGATAAAACATAAATTGCACTTCTCATAACAAATACTGATGAAATTGAATTACAGCAAGCATGTATAACCAAAAGAAAGAGCCCAGTGAACCCCCAGATAATAATATCCTACCATGGAAGTACTACAGGAAAAGAAACACATAGACACATGAACGACTAAAAACAAGAATACTCATATAACTTGTCATGCTAATGATCTACCTCACCAAACTTTCAAAATCAGGTGGTTTGACAAGCACTACAACCATAAAGACTACTAATAAGAGCATCAGATGATAAATCTATTGTAGACTTGGGACAATATATCTTTACACAGACTGCTAGTATGCTATACACTTGATTTTATTTTGGATTACATAAGATTATAAGAGTGGCTGGTTCAGCTGACCCCCTCGTATCCTACAGGTACCATATCCGACTAACATAGCCGAGCAACATGATTTTTACGAACAAACGCACCGAGAACACTTGCTCAAGGAACGCAATAGCAAAAGTCCTTGTGGTTTTTTTTTTCATATGAGACATATCAAGTGTGCTCTAGGAGAACTAACATGATCAATAGGTGTGACAGACCAACTCACTACTCAATATGTTAAAATCCGAGCTCGCCTCTCTCTAATCAATAACGCAAAGAAGACCTAAGAGCTTACTAGGTGCAATTTATGACCAAAACCAATGGTTTAAGAACCTGTGTAGACAGGCCCTGTATGTAACACTACATTCATTCAGTTTGCAATCATCGTATCCAAAGTAGGCAATTCGACGCCAATTTTCCAATTCATGAAAGTTCGGTGTATGGGTTACCGCCTTGTGGAAACATAATTTGTCTTCGCTTACTCTAACCCCCACATATCATATCCTGTGATCCGAAATCAGAACAGAAGCAAGCGACTCTGGAATTGGGAAATGTCCATTTAAGGATTGAATCGGGGAGATTCAGAGCGCACACGCACCAGTTCCTCCCGAGCACCTCCTCGGCGCGGTACCCGGTGGCGTCCTCGAACCCGCGGTTGACGTAGATGATGGGGAAATCCGGCTCCAGCGCGTCCGACACCACCAGCCCGCACGCACCCAGCACCCCCTCGATCGCCAGCGCAAATCCCCCTCCGACTCCCACGCCCCCACCATCTCCACCTCCCCCCACCTCAACCCCCTCCTCCTCCTCCTCCTCCTCGTCTCCGCTCCCCTCCGAGTCGCTGTCCCACTCCATCGCCCGCAAACCCTAGCCCATGGCGGGGCCCCCGAGGCCGAGCGGCCGCACACGCGTACAACCCTCGCTAGGGTTCGCCCGAGGTGGGGTGGCGGCGAGGCGAGGCGGATTTATACTGCTCGCGCGCGCGGGCGCGGGCGGATTAGCGAGGTGGGATTAAAAATGGAGGTGGATTAATTCGTGGGGGGAGGAGGTGGTGGAAGTGGAGGGAGGAAGACGAAGCGGCGAGCGACGAACGAGTGGACGACGCGATGGGGGGAAGAGGGGAGGGGAAGGTGTGGGGTGGGGGCTTGGGGAGATCTGGACCGTCGGATCTGATGAGGAGGGACATGTGGACGGCTGTGATCTGTTTTCCTCTCGTTGAGCAGGAGCAGCTGCTGCAAAGTCTGCAAACAACGAACCTTGTGTAAAGCCTGTGTCAGTGCCTTGCAGAAGTAGCTAGGATATTTTTTTTTGCTCAATTTTATTTAGCAGTGTTATATTTTGTGTTGTCTAGAGAATCACTAACCGAATAAAAACTCGCTTACTAGGTTCATTTTTATACATGACGGTATAAAATTTGGAAGCAAAAAATAAATTATAAGTGTGATAAGCGGGAAAAAACAACCTGCTCGTCTATTGATGCAAAAAAACACACACTGGTCTGAGAGATTTGCTTTACTCTAGTGCAGATCCAAAGTTTACTTCCTGGTTCAAGTGCGTGCCAGTTGATTTGATAATGCAATCAACAAGATAAAACATGCAAATATTATTAGTAAACGATAATCGATCGGTCCAAAAGCCGATGTCATATCGTAGAGTAACCTAGCCGATGCAGCATGAGATGAATCGGCTGTAAGGCACATTCCCAATAATAAATAAACCCTAAACTTGATCCATCGGCTGTAAATATCAACATTATATAATCAATAAATCAGTATTACTTTAGAAATCAGCAATTGGGATAGATCGGACCTAACCGAGACAGTATAAATTGCTTAGATCTAAAATAACACGAAACAACGATTATATATGTTTATATCATAGCCGATGTCCAAATTTAAGCATGTATCGGCTATAACTCTGATACTACCTTATGCTAGGATATCATCTTGCAACAAATATATTAAACTATCATTAATTAGATTGACAGTAAGTTCAATATATTTATATTAGTTGAGATCCTGATATAAGGGGTAGATATAGTATATTAAAGAAGATATAAGACCATGTAAAACAACTATATTAGATCAGCTGAAACTCCGATACTATCCTTATTAACAACCATAAAACAGGCTAGAGATTATGATTCTAAGCACGATTTAGTAGATCAAACTTAACTAATGCAACACTAAGTATGAAAAGAAGCATAATATCTAAACAATCAAGCCGATGCTTATCTTTTCAGGATGGTGGATATATTATACAATCTAAACCAATAAGTTAATCTAGCTATTATCGGTAAAACCATAGATAGAGGTCAGCCGATGCAAGTAGAAAGCATTATCAATCTAGATTGATAACTCGGTGATTCACAGAAGCAAGATTAGAGTGTCATAAAGATGTAAGCACTAATTCCGATAATGCAAACCTCCATAACAAGCTTTACCTCTTTGTCGAAGATCGAAACCGATGCAGCCCGACTCGAAAGCAAGAACTCGTCGAAATAAAATAATGAAAAAGGTGGTGATGCAACGAAATTGGATTGAACTGATGTTAATTATTTACAAGACCTCGGGCTTATATTTATACCCGAATATACAAACTTGTCCATAACGGATATGACTCATACTTTCCTAATACAACTCTGTCGGTGTCATGGGCCCAGGGGTATGCCGACCTTGGGCTTGAGGCGGCCCCGTACGCCCACATGGCCATCCCCCGAGCGGGGATCGAGCCCGAGGGTGACGTGGCGGCCGCCCTCCCAGGACACGGCACCCCCTAGGGGTATAGCGCAGCGGGGCTCGGGCTCCCCCGACCCCCTCTGGCTGCCGCCACGTGTGATGGGGCAGGTGAGTGCTCCCAGCGCTCACCTACCCTCATTAATGGCGACTTAGCCGTGGTGCGCCTGCGCGCGCACATGCCGCATTTAATGCGGAATGACACGCACGCACGCATCTGACACCGGTCGCAGTCGGCTGATCGGCCTGCGACCGGCCCGAATGACTGATGGGACACAACACAGTACTGGGCATGCCGCCGCACGCCCGGTAGGTATGAGACGTCTCCCGCTAGTCGCATCAAAGCCGTGTGAGCCGTTTCGCCTCACAGATTTCGCCAGGGTTGGTGCACCGGGTATAATCACCTGACGCATCAACCCCATACGGCTGGACAAGCAAGTCTCCAGCCGTTTAATGAAGAATGACACTCGGCGTCACGCAGAGAATGGGCGGCCTGACATGAGTCATGCCGGCGTTACAGGAATGGAAGACTTCGGTCACAGGCCACAGTGTGGCTCTTAATTGTAAAGTAGCTTATACCTTTTCTCTAGATTATAGCAATGTCTGGCCCATGTGGTGTCCCCTTGAGATATAAAGGGAGGCCCAGGCCTAGAGGAAAGGGATTCGGCCTCTCTGAGTTCCTGCCCTTGGCTTGTTTCTAGCTGAGTCCAACTCTTGAGAGCAAAGAGCTCACGCAGATAGTCCACCCGACAGGAGTAGGGTATTACGCCTTATCGGCGGCCCGAACCTGTATACTTGCTTGTGTGTCACTGCCCTCTTTCTCGCGATCTTTGATTCTCACCGGCGCCACCGGGACCGAACCTGGAAAAACCTCTCTTCCGCGCCCTGGACCGAACTCAAAAAGGGGGTTTGCACAGTCCCCCGCTACGGAGTTTACCCTCCGACAAACTCTAACCAACGAACAAGTCCCTTAGGCAGACTCTTACCGAAAATATCTATAAGGAATTACATAAAATCCTAATTAATAGATACAATTGCTCATCTTGGACTCTATCCTCGCTTGACAACGCCATTGAACCCCTTCTTCTAAATCCGATATTGATCACATAACCGAATTTGTTACCATCGACTGCATCGGCTAACCATATTAAATTCGGTATCGACCGATATAGACTCCCAGCTGATGCGTACTCTGTTTCCGAGATTTCCACATATCTTCAAATCCATTTCGGATTGGATCTCGATTCCGATATATATGCTTACCAAATTCCATCGTCAACACCGTCCCGCTGTCATGGCTAGGCATGTGGCATCCAATAGGAGGATTGAAACATTTGACTATCTAGTGAATCATCGTCTCAATAATGGATTCTAATCCCTCGAGGGGATATATATCCTATCTTGTACATTTTTCTTTCAAATCCGATATAAATAATTATAGAAAATTCTAAAGAAAATCAATAATGTAGAGTATAGAGACATCTATCAAATCCACCAAAAATTAAGTTTAAATTTGACCTACACATTGATAAATAGATAAGATAAACTTAGGTGTGAACAATACCACTATTCATACGTTGAATTCGTCCTTTTTATATCTTAATGTGTGAGTTGAGTTTAGAGCTAAGATTTTGTATATATATATATATGTTGTATGAGTATTGTAAAATTTTTAAGATTCTTTCATAATTATTTGGATGGTTTTTTAAACATCATATGGTTCGATTGGACTGAAATAACAAAAGGTAAAGACAGAAAAAAAGTTTGCATGTGGTGACTTTTCTCATATAGATATTTAGGTTATTGTGGACACTTTGGGTACCCTTTTTTTTTCCAATTTATGGTTTAAAGTGTACTGTGGTTACCAATATATTTTCAGTATCTTCCAGGGCCAAAGATGTAACTTACCGTCCATACATTGTATATGCAATGTGTAGGATGCACAATTTAGCTAGATTGATGCATACCTTTCTGTCCTTTTATTTTCTTTTTCATTTCGATTGACATTTGAAACCAGTACTTTTTTTTTGAAAGCAGTACTTTCTGATTGAAAAGTCGAAAGGTGCAAAAGCTAGGAAGGATTGAAACATAAGTAAATTATCCTCTCTTTTGGTTTTGGCCAATTAGAGATCCATGTATCACAAATACTCCCTCCGATTACATAATTCTTGATGTTTTGAACAATAACACAGTTTTGAAAATATATCTTTGACTTTGTTTTTCTATTATAATACATATAATAAATAAATACATGTTTACTTTGAAAGATAAATCTATATATGTTGTTCTAGTTTCTTTAAACTAAATATTTTTAAAGTTATTGAAATCAAAGTTACAAAAGTTTGACCTCAAGCCTATCCAAAATATCGATAATTATTGAACCGGAGGGAGTACTGGGTTTTGGAACAATTCAATTGATTGGTTTTTGCAACTCAACATGTTACTAGAGTCAAAGATCTCAAGTTTAAACTGTGGTGGCTTTTCTAGTTGGCATAACATATTTTTCTCGTGTAGCCATATTTATTGTAAATATTTTTTTTGTTCTTTTTTCTTTATTTGTGATCAAGCATATTGCAGTTGCTCCATAAAAACAAACCTAGTACGAGATGTGACATCTTAGTACTGCGAATCTAGTACGAGATATGACTATTGACGTGAAAACACGATAGCCTGGGAGATATGCTTAACTCCAGTGCAGGTCCAAAATAATGATGAAATACGAGTGTGCCAGTTAGTTTGATCCTGCAACTGACAATATATATAAACAACAGATAAAACAGCCAAACGGCTGACAAGTCGATGGAGTGATTCCAGCCGATGTCGATGCTAGCCGATGTCGATAGAGTTTTGAGCAGTCAGCTATATGTCAAATATAGATAATGATATAAAGATAATCGGCTGATGATAATGTAATAAAATAATAATATAATCTAGTGGAAACCAATTGGCCAACAATGATATGATAAAATAAGCGTTGATCCGAAGGTCAAAGCATACATTGGCTGGATGTCCGATATTAATAAATCCAAACGATTAGATAAATAGTAAAACCTTTGTTGCGATCGGCTAAATCCAACTTGTATCTTATAAGCCGATTCAACATCCAGATAACTCATCAACTGAAACCCCGATGAAACCCTTATTGACAATCAAGAAGCAGGCTAGAGATTATGGTTCTAAGCACGACTTAGTAGATCAAACTTAACTGATATAACACTAAGTATGAAAAGAAACATAATATATAGACAATCAAGCCTTTGGCTGATTTTCAATGTGGTGGATGCATTATATAATCTAAGCCAACAAAGTAATCTAACAGATATCGACAAAACCCTAGATGGCGATCGGCCGATGGAAGTAGAAAACATTGTCAATCTGGTATGATAACTTGACATCTTACATGGACAAGATTAGAGTGTCGAAGCGATGGAAGCACTAATCTCGACAACGCAAGCCACCATAACAAGCCTTATCCCTAGTCGGAGATCAAAGTCGATGCAACCCAACTTGAAACAAGAACTCGTTGAAAGTAAAAGGGTGGCAATGCACCGAAAGTAGATGTATTGATCGGTGGAGATAAATTACAGGGACCCTGGGTGTACATATTTATACCCATGGGTAGACACTAGTCCATATCAGACACGATTCAAACTTTCCTAAAGATAAAATGAAAAACATAAAATCCTTATCAGACACTAAACACACTTTCCTAAAGATAAAAGGAAACTAACAAAATCTTCCTAATTAATTGATAAACTGTCATGCCGCATCCTCCTTGAACTCGGACTCTTCTGGATAAACTTTCTTTAATTGATTAATTTTCTTAACCGAATCCATCAAGAATACAACTGTTGGTGATTGATAATGCTCATCGATCAATTCTAGGAATCTGAAGTCGATACTGACTCTAGGTCGATGTTGGCTCCGAGGCTTACCAAATTTCATCGTTAACAATGACACATCTTAGTATTACGAATCTAGACAGCATATCTAGATTTATAGTATTAGGATGTGTCACATCCAGTATTAGGGTTGTTTTTTTATGGGACGGAGGGAGCACTATAGAAATGATTGTCATTGTAGGTTGTTTAGTAGAGATTAAGGTTTGAGAAACAAAAAGCTATATCCCCTTATTAATTATGTGTAGTTGGGAGCGGAAAGTAGTTAGATGTAGGGGTGGATGTTCAGTTTCCTCAGTTAATTCAGCTCAGTTTCTTCGGTTTAATAGATGTTCGGTTTTTTTGGTTTTGGCAATCAAAGTGTTTATAAAAAAAATAGAAAACTGACCCGAATAAACCAAGTAACTTTGGTTCGATTATATGGGGAAATTTGAATACGAGGTGATTGATGTGATAAATATTAATCTAGAATAAAAATCTTTTTTTATATAAATTTTGGATCATAGAGTAATAAGCTTTTTGGGATGAAGGGGGTATATTCCAAGACCAACATGTGATTTGTGATAGTTATTTGAGAGTATAAACAAATAGAAAAAATATTATAAATTTGAAAATATATTTAAAACAATTTTCTGAGAACCTATTATCGAATCTTACTCAGCAATTATTGAATTATACTCAACCAAAAAGGGTACTTATTTTAGCGGAACGAAATTCATATGTAGAAAGTTTTTTTTTGGAAAATCTCACCATTTAGGAGCTCGAGAAGTGTGTGTACTTATCCATCATTGCATTTCTTGAGAAAGAATAGGTCACTCAGCATCCATAATACTGTTGTGTCATTTATGGGAGGTACAGTTTGGCTGGCTACATTTTTATCGACAATTAAAAGCATCACTTGTTTAGTAGAATAGTCAAAAGTGCCAAAGCTAGTCGAATATTAGTGTAGTGTTTCCTCTTTCTTATAATTACAATCTTTTAGGTTGAACGTTGATGCGTACAGCTTACTATATTTGGTGTATACAACGTAGTTATACATTGATAATTGAAAGCAGCATTTGTTCGGTAGAATAGTCAAAAGTGCAAAAGGCTAGGAAAAAGGAAAGTCAAATATAAGTGGAGTGTTTACTCTTTCTAATAAGTTTAATCTTTTAGGTTGAAGGTTGATGTATACAGCTTACTATGTTTTGATGTATACAATTTAATATGGTACCGCTAAGTTATAGTACTCGGGTCCAGTGGCGGCTTTAGGATTTTTCATTGGGTGGTAGTACTTCACACTCCAAAATCACATAATGTTGCAAACTCAATATATATATACAAAATTTGCTCAAAGTATGAAACAAATATAGTAATAATATCTCGCAATATTACAAATCCACTAAAACTAACTTTTGAGTCTAAAAGTTCAAAAAAACACAATATAAATAGTACAGTATGCCGTGTTTATGTAGTGGATTTGGGCCAAAATCGAGGGTGGTCCACCCTCGAAGGCTCAAAGCCTCAAATCCTCTAGAACAACCCATGCATTCGGAGAGGTACCCCAACATAGAAAAGGTTTTGTTTTACCATGAGAAACATTGAAGGATTATTTTTGTTTTCAGAGCACAACTGATTTGATAGTCACAAATTGGAGTGAACAAGGTAAAGATTATTTACAGTTTTCACAAAAAGATGGACACCAAATCCATGCTAAATATTTACAAGCTTGAATCTCTCGGGTGGGATTAGCTCACAGTAGAAGGTTCAGCTGAAGCTTTGCATATTGGACACCAGTTCTTCTGCCTGAGCCACTGGTGAATGCAGCACACATGGTACTGATGCTCACATCCCAACCGTCCAACTTCGTCACCCTCTATGTACTCCTCCTGGAATAGACAAATATTCCCATTTCAATGAGGATTTACCAATGAAGTAATCTCTTTTATTTCTGATGTTTAAACCAATTGATGAATCCTTTAATGGCTATTTTTACAGGAACAGAATTAATTGCTGTTGTTGGAAGGGCGAGGGAGGTTTCAGATGACAGGTTTTATAAAACTGAGTACTACTCCCTCCGTTTCATTTCACATTATAAGACATTTTGGTTTCTCTATCCTCGTCTAGATTCACTAGCATCCATATGAATTTGAACACGTATACGAATCACATAGATGGATCTATGCATGAATCTATTCAAAAACCAAAAACATCTTATAATGTGAAACATAGGAAGTAGATACAACAGTTGTCTGAACTCTGAACATCTGTGGACACTGCAGGTTAATTGAACTAGTAGTAACAAAGTATGTTAAAAAGATTCATCAGCAAGAATGAAGTTGGGATGATGCAAAATCAATCATAAATAGTGTTCAATAAATTGTCAAGAGCGAAGTAACAGTTAATTAATTGAAAAAAGTAACAGTTCATTTCATAAGAATGTAAGATAGTGGAAGTGCAGCATTGTTAGTTTTGGTCTTCAGTAGTCAGCAAGAAGAGTAAATTGGACGAAGGTAGTACTTAAAAGTATTGAACACCAAAGGTAAATACTTCCACTTAACATCCAGGAAATCAAGGCAAAACCACAAAGATCATTTGCTTACTACACAGCTGACAATTTCCTCTCCCTTTATGCTTTTCTTATTTACTGAACAAAATTGCAGGCGTGGCGCAGCATTAAGTAGCACCATCAGTTTCACTTTCATTATGCATGAATAGTAGTAGACTCCCTAAAAAAAGGTGCAACACAACCTTGGATGCTTAGATGATGACAAGATACCTGGCATATGCTGCATTTGATGTCGTCTACAACTTGCGCATTTGCTTTTGTAGCCAGTGGTCTATATATACTTCTTCTGAGGCATTTCACAAATTGCTCCTCAGAAAGAGCGGTGCTAACAGAGCCTATTCTGTCTCCTAATGCTAATAATTCCTGTTCAGAAGGAGGGAACAAAATTACTCTCAAATAAGTACATGCTAGAAGTTGAACCATGAATGACCGTTTACTTAATTAAAAGCACTTCTTATATGAAGATATTTAGGAACAAACTTACAAAGTTTTTGCCAGGTCCAAACAAAAATAGTAAAAAAAAATACCTCATAGGACATGTTATCGATATCCATGCGCATGTCACTATGCTGATCATGGGAGGTGAAAGCACCAAGCAATATATTTGTCTCCAGCACCATCAATTGCTGCCAAAATTTATCCAGATTCCGGTGAAAAGTCAGCCACAAGGAATTATTTTGACACAAAGGCAAACCAACTAACCTCATAAGTCAGTTCTGCTTCTTGTTCAATCCTGTCCAGAGCTAGTAATACCTGCATGCGGAGTAAAAATAATGATGTAATCCTACATAAAATCTATCTTCAGAAATAAAGGAAAAACGGAACTGTTATAAAATGACCTCTGCAATTCCTTCTATGGATATGTGTCTTCGGCCATTTCTCTCTCTGAAAAGATCATGGAATGTCTGTGGAGGTCTTTCCTCATAAAGGGAGCTTGATCTTCTTCTCCTTGCAGTGAAAGTATTTGATCCCTCTCGTCTAGATGAGTAAATTGCATGAGGTAATTCTGCAGAGAATGGTCTTGAGGAGCTCTCTGTAGAGGCTTGTTCCGAAGATGAATGCACTTGATCTGACTGTTGATTCCCTAAGGAAGAATCACGCTGAGAAATCATGCCATCCTCTCTTTCCTCAGAGATCCTGAACCTAGCACCCCAAGGAGGTCTTCTTGTCCTTACTGACACTGCTGAATCCTGAAAATTTCTTCTGCTTCTTAGTGCATTTTGTTGTGAAACTGCCTGTTCAGTTGTAGTTGTTCTGATTCTAGGACCAGCAATGGCAGGGTATGCAGGAGGTGAATCGTCTAAGCTAGTCGGTCCACTTGAGCCCCTTGATCTAGAAGAACTTCCCCCATCAGAAGTCCTTTTTCTCATTGCATCAAACCTCCTGCTATAAACAGAGTCAGGTGAGCAACCTGATGGCAGAAAATTAGGTACTGAAGTACAGCTCAGATTGTTACGATCATGTCGTTGTACTCCGCTAGCATGATTACACGGTCGCTTCACATCGGCAGGAGCATATCTGGATATAGTAGGCCTGTTAGTGCATGACGAAGAGCAAGCTCCTGATTGACCCAAATTCAATTCTTTGCCCTTCTGTCTACGAGTTCTAGAACTTGGAGCAGCACTCCTTACCAAGGATTCAACTGCATGTTCAGAAATATCTGACGAACTAGCAGAATCAGAAACTCCAGCATCGGGTGCTATCAATTGGCCTTGTTCAGAAGCCAAGCCTTCTGTCTCAGTATGCAGAACATCTGAACTCCTATCCTCGACAACGATTCTCTTATTACTACCATCCAGATGTTTGGCCCCAGCATTTCTGCTGCTACTTTCAGCACTGTCTACCCCTGCCAACAACGATTGCCTCCGTTTTTCATCACCGAATTTTCTAAGCGGAACTTTGGAAGAGCTTCCAGGAATGGCCATTGAGGTTGAAGGTTTGAATGAGTCACGTACGTATCTTGGCCTCTCTTGATTGTCAAATGGCCTGGTTTTCATCGGATTGAGTCTTGTGGTGCTTCCTGGTCCATCATAGTTCTGAATGGTCCTCTCTTCAGTGCTTCGGTTTGTCGAAGAGATACCAGCACCTCTTCTGAGAAATCCAATAGCTGCTTTTGATCTCCCTCTTGGATATTCCTCCATGTAAATTAGGTGGTACTGACTACAGAGGAAGAAATTTTCTTCAGTTTCAACAAAGAAAATTTCAACAATGACAAGACATGAATGAGCAAGAGCACTCAGGACAAACCACAGGGGCATGTTATTATTCTGACAACAGAGTAGTTGCTTTGAAACTGACACTAGAATCAACAGTAATCCTGACTCCTGACATACTAGAGCCATCAGCAGATAAACAAATATGCTTTACTACAAAATGACCTGCCTGACAAAAAAGTCTAGCAGGACGACCTATCATGATTCAAGATAAGCCAAACATATTTTTCTAAAAGGAACAAACAACCCTGATAATTGTTAATTACTACTTGAGTAGTTAAGTCCGGAACAAACCTCACATAATTTAAGGCCATTGTGTACTCTTCGAAGAGGTCGTTGTTGAATGTCATTAACAAACTTAGGCAAACCACTACACAGAACAAAGTTTATCCAATGAAAGACCATGATGTCACTAATTAACCACTAACTAACCTTAGTGCACAAAAGTACATTTTCAAGATAGCTTTAAAAAAGGATTGGGACCACACTCATTGATAAGGTTTATGTGATGACATCACTCGTCTATCATATACTCCTGTCAAGTAGTAATTCCTCTAAACCTTTTGACTAATCGCCACTAGTAAACAGATTTTATAGCTGTAAAATTACTAACCCACATACGCAGTAAATTCGTAGACAAAACTGTAACGCCATGAAAACTATTCTTGGGACGAAAAGAATCTCTCTATTGAAATGGAAGATCAATCGCTTCTCACTCACAATCAATCCAACGAATTACGCACAAAACGCTCCAAACTTCGGCCTCCTCACGAGCCCCAAAACCGAAAACCAAAAATCCCCAAATGACAACTGAATAACCGATCACTCCAAAACCACATCAAAATCACAGCAACTCCACCACATACCACACAGCATCAAGCAACACAAGTTCTTGGACTAAAACAAAATGGAAATGTAAAGAGGGAAAGACATCAACCTCGTGGATATGAGCACCACCAGTTCTGAACTTCTCTGATCCCTGAACCAAGAAAAAAAACACCCAGCTTTCTCCACTCGGGACGAGCCAAGAAACGGTCGGAAAGGGCGCAACTTCGCTTCCTCCGCCGCCGGACGCAACCGCCGCCGTACCTCGAACGCGACGGCGCACCGGAATCCGAGCCGGAGCAGCCGCCGAGGAGGAGCAGAAGCGAAGCAAAGCAGCGAGAAATGGGCCACCTTGGCTTGGCTTGGATTCCTTCTTGGTTGGATCCGAGGCGAGGCGAGGCGACGTTATTAGCGGAGGGCTTAGCGGGTCTGGGAATTCAAACCCGACCCGTTAAGGCCGAACTGGGTAGTGGTTGCTTGCGTGTTTCGGGTGTACCGACCTGGGAGAATCCTACGCGTACGTATCTGTATGTACCCTACTCTATGACATATGGGCCCGGAGGAGGTACTGTACTGCATGGGTAGTAATGTGGAGTACTCGTGCACGTGAGAAAAAAATATAAAGCAAGCGAAATGGGCGGCTGCATGTCAGCATCGTGGTTGGATTATTTGGATGAAAGCATTATTAATATTTTTTGGTTGGATTATCTGGATATAAAAATATTCAGAATTTTTGTGTGACGGTCTGTTTCTTAGCCCAAGTGGCACATTAATATAGCCCGTGTAGTGTGTATATATAAACATAGAAAAATAATTTCTACGAATACAAACTAGTAATAAGAGATTAGTTTGATTACGTTATTTGTTATGGGAAGGTTTGAGTCTATAACTCGATGAGTACTCGTGTAAACACGACTAATTATTTTCAGTATCAGATGTTGTGCTCCTTAATAACAAGATGGTGACTTTATTAAACGTAAAATATGACGGTTCAGTTTCATGTGCTCATACACATAATTTGGTCAGCTTAGTCTCTCGGATATGTTTATATAGGTAAGGGGTAAGTTGCGTGTGTGTATTTAAGAAATACATCTGAATATGAGTGTCTATATTTGTACTGTGTTAAAAGAAGAAAATTTTGTTTTCGTGTAGAGCCAAGGAAATGTCACAGGCAAACAGTTGGGAGACAAGAGAGCACTGTTTCATTTCAGGTCAGGTGTGCCAGCATGCATGGTAAAATATGGCTACAATATAAAAAATATGTATGTATACTTGTATGGTACCAATCATAGCATGGGGACAAAGTCACAAAAAGCTGATTATTTTGTTCATGAGTGTCCATGCACAATTGGTGATATCAATCTTTTTCTTTAGGCCAACTAATCACTAATCACTCCACTTAGCTAGCACTAACTAGAGGCATTAGCATTAAGCAAGGCATCTAATTATCTCACAGCTTTGCAAAGCTAAGTGCAGGGAATTTTATTGGAATGTCAAAACTAGAATTCGGTAATATGAAAAAGATAGTGTATGAGACCTAAAGTGGATGGATACGGAAGACAATGATTTAGACAGGTTCAGGTCATCTCGATGAGAGGTACTACCCTACTCATGTTAGGGGATTGTATCTACCGGGTGTGTATTGATCTGACGATGTCATAGTGGTAATGCCCGTGGAGAGGGCTCCTTGTCCGCCTTATGTAGGTTGGGGGTATGGTTACAAAGGAGAAAACCAAGCCGAACACGATATCAGTTTCTCATCTATTACATGGTAGTATCCGGTTGAAGCTTTATAGCCTACCTTAAGATACAAAGTAACATAGCAACCACGTCCTATTTTATTACATAATACATGTATCCGGTCCACCTCATATCTCTAGTCGAATATGGAGGCTGTGTGGTACCCGGTACCCATATTCTCCACAATAAGGGCAACTAGTCATCTAGTAGAGAGACATGTATAAAGCAAGTTGGGTTACAACTAATGCATGATATCCTGAATTCAGATTCAGAGGGATCCTGTCTGTGGTGAGTCTAGCAGGCAACAGCTTTGCTATCTTGCAGCTTTATCCATCAGATTATTTTTTTTTTCTGAAAGGTCAACAACAATGGATTTGCAAATCATAAATACAGATACATGTACATCCACTTGAGATATTAAAAACCATGCAAATATGAAATATGTGAATGAAAATGCATATCCAATTTCAGGCTTCTAACTAAGGTGCACTTTACTCTTTCTGAAAAACAGAGTCCATATATACTGTGTGAAGAAGAAACTAATAATTAATGTAAATGGTTTGTGATGGCTGCTTTGCAGGAGTGGTTAGGATGATGGCATCAACCTGATGTGATATATATTTTGGTTATTGGAAGATTAGGATAAGATGATAGGATTTCTTCTGGCCTATACAAAACTGCTACGTACAGAGGGTTCTGGAGTTTGATTACACTATTTACAGGGCAGGTTTAGGTGTTTCACTGGTTGCAACCTATCTACTGACTTCACAAATCAGACAGCACCACATTGTGTCTGGTTCTGTGGGGCTTTGTTCTTTTGAGCCTTTTGGCTGCACCTTGGTCTGGAGTTAGGTCAGGTTCATAATAGAGGTTAATATCACAAGATGGTGAGAAACCAAATTGGTGATAAGTTTCTCCACCTCAAGATTTAGCTGAACTTGAATTGTGAATTTCGTCTGGATATGGCCAGTTTGTATTATTATTGTATATATATTTCTCAGTTTTTGTTTGCAATGTGCATCCAATCATCCTAAGCAGATAAGATAAGCCAGGTTCAGGTCAAGTCTCATCATAACATAATCCATCAACAGGGAGAACTTTCTTTCTTCCCCAAAAGAGACATATGAATGATCACTCTAAAAAGAGACATGAATGAATGGTCACTTTAATTGGGTCATCAACTAAAACCATCATGTCATCTCTATAATAGAACTTGGGAATGGTAGTAACAAATACTCCTTAAAATTTGGCTGATCCGGTAGTACAAGTGAAGTACACGACTTGCAAGATTCCAAGAAATTCTTGCTGACCTGCCCTCATACAGACAGGTCAAAATTGAAGAGCCAGGAACCTAACCTAAACCTCATAGGACAAAGACCAAACAAATTGAGTATCTGCCACACACTCCCAAAATTCAGGATTGCAATGAGATGTCTCCTCTTGATGGCTCATGAAAACAGGGCAAAAAGGAGTGAAATTGCCAGGATGTACCTTTCAAGATTTCAAGGCTTGTACTTGCACAGTTGCATAGCTGTTCTTGCCAGGCTCAGGATCTTCCTCTCTCTCATTTTATTTCTGAGAGAGCACCGTTATGTTACATGCAGTTCAGGACCACTCAGAGCATCTTTTCGTGGATGTGTTTGCAACATTGCAATCGACGAGATATGTATCTTCTTTTTTTATACAGGTGCCTCTTGGGTATCAGATATTCATTGCTGGCATTAATGATGTGATTACACACAAGCAGATGCACTGTTCAGTTGCCAACAAATGAATGCACAAATGATTATCACAACCATTAAATGGGCCAGAAAATCTCTGTTTACAAGATATATGCACTTTGTTCATTACTGTTCACACCCTCATCATATACTTGTGCAGATACAACATACTAAGAGCACAACACCATAACAACTCAAGAAGCATATCTGCTTGAAAATAAAAAGGAAATGGGCATCATGCTTACTCATCTGCTACCTTGTCTTACTGACAAACAGATATCGAGATTTAATCCAGCCTGGTAAGGAGCCACTGAGAGTGATGAACGGCAACTGAGCCAACCCTTTCGTTTCTTCCAAGAGAGACAAGTGACAACGGAAATCCAGTGGTGTAGATCTCCAGTTTACTGTTACAGGAACCTTTAATCAATAAGTCTCTGGTTCTTTGCTACTAGCGGAGTGAGATTCTGGGCAAGGTAACCTTGCTTAATTTCCTGAAAATTAACGGGTGCTACTGTTAATGCACAACTTCCTTGGATGCAGAAGCGAAATTTATGATGCTTATACCAGCCCAAGTATTTCAATAGCCAAAAAGTGATCAACAAATCACAGAAAAATATAACCAATCTCAGGATAGCTCTGAAGTATGAAGTCTGGTACTGGGGCAAGCAGCATATGTAGTCAAGGAAAATATGTACATAAACAGCCGCTTTCGCTTTATGGTCCAATTGCCTGCACATATGAGATCCCAGCCCTCTAGTTTAAATATATATCCGCTGGTGAAAGATCAAATAATTTTTCATATTACCTAAAAAGTTTTGTAAACTTACCCTGCTGGCAATATCCGCCAACCTGCAATATTCAGACAAGAGTCACAAAAGTTAAGGAAAACTGCATGATTTTTTGTGTACATATCTCAGCGAGCTGCGCATAATTAAAATTAAAAGAAAAAGATATATACTACTACTAGCAATCAAGAGGGATATATATGTCTCATCTCACCATGCATGCTACATCTCGGCCTGTATGCCTGTTGATCTAGCTGGGAGCTTCTTTTACTGGAACATGACCTCTGGAATATGAGCAATTTTGTCCATGTACTCTCCATGGCACTTCTCTAACAGTGCAGGGCAGTTGGTGATCTCTAGATCCTTCAGCTTAGTAAGGTGCCATATGCTCTCCGGCAGTGAGGACAGCATTGAGCAAGTTTTGATCGTAATCTCTTCCAGACAAGTGAAATAATCTCCTAGCCATTCCGGCAGTGTCTCCAACTCACCACATCCAATTATACGGAGTCTCCGGAGGGACTTGAAGCACTGAATAGCCTCTGGCAGGGTTCTAAGGCCAGCTATAGACTCGAGAATAAGAACTTCAATTGATGAGAGGTGCTGAGCCCTACGCCACATTTCGGAAGAATTGGGTGCATGCCCGATGTAAAGATGAAGTGGAGAAGTAGCAGACGTAAGGTTCCCAAACCCATCTTCTGGCAACACGTGATTGCTATTCTCTACCACCCATGTCATGCTCCTTGGGGGATAAGGCAGGAATTTCAACTTTGGACAATCGCAAGCATACAACACATGTAAATTAGGTATTAAGAATAATCCGTTATCTTGTTTAGATGATCTAGTTGTCCACCACTCTTCCAAATTGTCCATTGAAAACAAGCCAATAATTCTTAGCTTCTGGCAGCTTCCGTAGTCCCCATAAAATTCTGGGCCAACACCCTTGATTTGGCCAAAAACAATATTCTCAGGTTCGGGAGGCACCCAAGTGGAGGGAGGCGGTTGCATCCCATCAGATTCAACAGAAAAATGGTGGTAAGATGAGGTAGGTAGGAACGAATTTCCAGCATCCACCTAGGGAACTCGATGCCACAATAACCATCGATACTAAGGTGATGGAGACTTCTAGGAGGCATGAGCATCCCCAGCACCGTTTTGTGATGAGCCGTTTCATTTGTATACTGCTTCAGTTGCCATGAAAAAATCAACTTTGTAAGCTTCAAGCCGTTGAGAAGTATAGCATGCTTTATCCCTTCCAAATGCTTAAAATCCTCGAGACCTTGTATCTCTAGTTCATGGTAGTGTGTCTTTTTTAGTTCGGTAATTTGGCTCCATAGATCAGCGCTTCCTCCATCAAGCTTACAGAAACCTTTCAATTTCAGACTCTTCCTCAGTTTTTTTACTTCATCAGATAATGAAAATGGAAATGTTCCTTCAACATTTTTAAGTGTGGACATGTTAAAAATGCTATCCAGCAGGTCTTCAAGGAAAATGGAGCCTTCAATGTCTAAACTTTGAAGCTGTAAATCACCAATACATGAGGGCAGATGTTCTAGCTTTACACAATATGACAAATTTAGATGCCTTAACATTGTCAGCTTGCATAGGGACTCAGGCAACGCTTGAACCTTGGAACAACTTGTCATGTTCAATACTCGAGCTTAGAGAGTTGATCAATGCAGTCTGGGAGCTTTCCAAGGTTATGGCAATCCGACAGATCAAGATGTGCCAGATCATGAAGTTGACAACAAGATTCTGGCAGTGAGTTGAGTTTGTAGTAATCTGATAGGCTCAGAAACTGAAGTCTATTAAGATCACCAGAGGACATTGGAAGCGCCTCCAATTCATGGCAACTTGCTAAGTTTAGGAAGAGAAGACTACTAAGGTCCACAAAAGAGGTGGGAAGCTCATTAAGGTTGGCACACCCTGATAGGTCAAAGTATTGCAGCTTTTGGAGGCAACCAATGTTTGTGGGCAATGTCTTTAGGGAAGTATTTGAAAGTATCAAGGTTTGCAAGTTCAATAGATGGTTGAAGGATTTAGAAAAGCTTGAGATATGAAGGCTAGAAGCATCAAGATATCTTAATAGCTTTAGTTTATAAACAGAACTTGGTAGCTCTGACACTTGGCATCCACCCAAATCCAAAACTCTCAAACATAATGTATGTGAGAATGCTTGCTTAGGAAGATGCATTTTATCACATCCCCTAAAATGCAGGGCCCTGACCTTTGTTGCCAAAGACTTATAGGCTGATGATGTCTCATTTTGATTTAACAATAAATGATAGTGGAAATTCAAAATGTCCCTTTTAGTATTTCTGTTTTCTGAACCATTTGTGTGAGAGAATTCATTACCAGCAACATGTCTTGCAAGCTCATGTACCATATCATGCATATGAAGTTTGAGTGTGGGTTTGAATACCATCCTTGAAGCCGGCACCTTGGGAATAAAAAAGGAGAGCATAATTCAGATCTTCAAGACAAATAATTCCAATTGCATAATTCCAATGAGGCATCATTTTTACTTACTGTAGGAGAAGTGAAAATTGTAAGAAATGACATCCCCAATAATTCATTAACATATTCCATAGCAACCTTCTGAAGTGCTTGCCCATCGGTATCTTGAATAAATCCTAAAGCAATCCATTGCTGGATCAAGCAGTCATGATCTATAACATGGCTCTTAGGAAACATAGAGCAGTACATGAAACAAAGTTTAAGCTGTGGAGGCATGTGGTAATAGCTTAGCAGCAAGCCCTTCAGAATTCCTTCATCATCATCCTTGGCAGTATCCAGAATGTTACTATTTTTAATTTCCAACCATTCTTCTCTTGTGCAGTGCTTCTGCATCACATAACCAAGAGCCTTAGCAACTAGAGGTACTCCACTGCATCACTGTGCAATTTCTTTTCCAATGTCTACAAGGTCAGGGAATTGACCGTTTTCCATATTGCGAGGCTTCATAATAAACCAACATTCATCAATTGACATACCCACCAGTTTAATTGGATCAGTGGTATTTAAATATGAAGAACATATGGTAGATAATGTACTTACGACCTTTTCGCTGCGGGTGGTGACTATTATCTTGCTTCCTTTCTTTCCAGAAGATTGCAACATCTTCATCAGCTTCTCCAACTTAGACCACCCTTCCTCCCATAAGTCATCTAGGACTATGAGATATAACTTGTTGCACAGTATGCGATCCAGCTGAGATTTTAAATATTGTAGATCAGCAACATTAGCTGGAGCGCTACCCTCTACATGAGATATAATACCAGACACAATCTTATTTAGCTGAAATTCCATCGAGACATGGACCCATGCTTTCACATCAAAAATGTTTGTCTCTTTGTCAGTGTAAACAGCTTTTGCCAATGTAGTCTTACCCATACCACCAAGGCCAACAACAGGAATGATAGAGATTTCTTGGCCTCCATCGTTCTGCAACACCTTGATTAATATCTCTTTCTTCTCTCTTTCCCTCCCTACCATCTCAATTTCGTCTGTGTGACCAATAAAGGTTTCTCTCCGCTTATCAGTACTGTCTTGTCCAGTTGGGGTAGCCAATGGCAGATGAGGGAATTTCTTCTGGTCCTCAGCAATCTTATCTAGCTTCACCCGAATATTTCTCATCTTACTTGACATGGTGATGCGCACAATGAGTGGGTTGATTGATGAGAAGAACAGTTTAACCTGTAGCATTTTTCTAATTTAGTCAAATAACCACAAATATACCTCTTATTTTCAGCATGCATGAGTGACAAAAGAGGTGCTTGAAATGTACTCTATTTTTAATGAAGTAGACTCACATCTAGGACATAAATATTCTTTTTCTATTTTTGGAAAAATAACTTATAACAGTGCAAATGCCTTGCCAAGTTGTGTATACCGACACTGACAACCAAATTGTGGTAGTTTCAAACTCACACCCCACGGTATTAAACTTGTGTAGGCTAGATAAGGGTGAATGGTCCTATTCTATTTCTTGGTCGGAGAAATGAGAAGTAAGCTTTGTTAAGTAATTTTACCCATTATTTGCTAACAAATCACGCGGAGTCCTAGTATTGACAACAAATGAAGAGTATGTGCTTCTTACAATAATACAAACATATATTGTCCTATCAAGTAAGTTTTAACAGCTAAGATTATATATGTTTTTCCCAATCAAACAAACTAATTAATTAAGCGTATGCACGCAAGCATGTGACGAGAACTCAGTACCTGAAGGGTACGTACCATGCATTGGCTATTTTTCCATATCATCGCATTTGTCAACAACTCATCCAACGTGTCTTCCATGTCGTAGGCAACAGACTTGTACTTGTTCAGCCAATGTCGTAGCACCAATGCATCATCGTCAGTCTCTCTGGAGCGCTTGTCGGCATAGCTAAGCGCAACCTTGAGGTCATCATCTTGCTCTTCATCTCTTGGACATCCTCTTGGAAGTTCCACAGCAGCTGGATCTTCTCCCAGGAGATATCGCCCAGCATGCCGGCAACACGCTGCACGACAGCGCCCGCAATCATCTCCGCTCCCCTTGATTTTCTTTGTGGTGTGTACTAGTGTTGTTGTTGTTGTTGTCGTCTTGTCCAGAGAGAGATCGAGTTTGCAGATAGACTTATAGACGACGTGTTGTGTGTGCATTTGTGATTTTTATACATGTATCCTGAAGCTTTTGCACTGATACCTGGAGTGGACTAGAAGCTATTCCAAGACATCGCTGCAGGCTTGCAGCTTAAAATTAAGGTATACGGTTGCCCCCAAGGACATGACAACGTCTTCTTAGATGGAACTAAATTAAGAGAGGAACTCGGATTAATAACTGGAATATGAAATTCATGGACAAAAAAGTGAAGGCAAAGCAAAATCACGCACGGTTGCAGCTAGTCTTCACCTGATGGGATGGGATTTCATTGAACCAAAAAACAAAAACGCCTGAAATAGAAAGATCCATGGCATACCCCCTCCACGGCACACTAAATGATGAACGAATCGATTCCCACTACTGCCCAGCCCACAAGAGAAGAATGCCCAAAGTAATAAAATTAATGAACAGGTCGGTCAATCCATCGAATACCTTGTGGGCATACGGCCGCCCTCGGACGGACGCGCGCGCGCTGCCGCGGCGGCGGGCCACGCCGGACGCCCACCGGGCGGCATCCTTGGGTTCGCTTCCGCATCGCGGGGTCGGGTCTCGCCGGGGCTCCGGCTTGGCTTTCACCGGCGCTGCCGCCAGCTGCCCAGCTTCCACCGAGAAGCCCAAGGATTGGGTGATGCGCGTGCCTTGCGTGTGCGCCGTCGCGGGCTCCCAACTACGGCCCAACCATGCCCAGAGACGGCAAGCAAATCTCTTCTTCGCCACATCCACTATTCCACCGGCGTTCCTTGAGCATAACGGAAATGCTATACAGCACTCTGACACATTCCCATTTTAGGGAAAATCACACTAATTTTCGGGAATTTCGGTACTTGGTTTTGGCCGAAATCATTTGAACCTTTGATAAATTTTTTAACCAACTTCACAAATATCCGTCGCTGACAATAATAATATCATTACAGACAAGCAAATGTAGTATTCAGTTGCCAACCAACAAACAAATCCATGAATTGATTGTCCACACCAATCACAGTGCCAAAAGATCTATGCATACAAAGTAAATGCACATAGTCCATTACTATTCACAATTTCACACCATCATTCTTTACTTGAGCAGATACAGCACAATATGGGCGAAGCATATTTGTTTGAAAAAGAAAGACTTCAAGCATTTAGACCCATCTCCTTCCTCGTCTTACCAATAAACAGGTCTCGAGATTTAATCTTGCCTGGTAAGCAGCCACTGAGTGTGAGGAACGGCAACTGAGCCAGCCCTTCGTTCCTTCCAAGAGAAACAAGTGCCAACGCAAATCCAGGGCTGTAAGTCTCCAATTTGCTGTTAGGCGAACCTTTAATTAATAATCTCAAGTTCTTTGCTACTAGCAGAGCATGCTTATGGGCAAGGTAACCTTGCTTAATTTCCTGAAAACATAACGGGTGTTACTATTAATATACAGTTCTTTTGGGCATGCAAAAGTCAAACTTCTGATTCGTGTAAGTCTTTCAATAGTCAGAACTAGTGATATACGAATCACAAAGTTTCATTAGGGGATACTATGGGGGAGAAGTGTTTTCTTAAGTAAAAAAAAAAGGATTTAGGCTTTTAGATATGAAAGAAAGGCAGTGTATACGCATCACAAGACACCAGACGTGCATTGATGAAGTCAATATATCAGTCTACAAGGACACAGAATATTCGATTATGTGCAAGTTTCAGCTGTATCTTGATTTAGTCAATACATGTGCCAAATGGGAAAAATATCAATTCATTCTCCCTCGGTACTAGGCAAAATAAGAACTCTCAGTTTTGAAAATCTGCAAGTAGATCGAATAACAGAATGTGCAAGAAGTTTAAAGTAGACTTACAGGAATATCTGTGATGTCACCAATTGCAAAAATGTTATTATAACCTTTTATTCTTAAATCCTTTTCCACCATTAATCTTCCCTTGTTGTCCAAGGATTCCTTTAGAATGGTATCATGTAGCCACGATGAACTGAGTGGCTTACCGATACACACAAAGTGGCAATCAGCTGTTACCGTTTCTCCAGCAGATGTTCTATACAACTTCTCCGTGTTCGATAACGAATCCAAGTCAATTGACTGCTGGAAAAGCACATCTACTTTCTTTGAAGTAAGCCAATCAAGACACTTTTTGGAAGCTTTGTCTCCAATAAATTCTAGTAACCGTGGTCCTCTATGGACAAGGGTCACCTTCTTCTCTGGGTAATCTACTGCAATCTCTCCAGCTAGCTCAACACCAGTTGGGCCGCCTCCAATTATCAGAACTGATTCAGAGGATTCAATCTTCCCTTTATCTACAACAAGATTACAAAGCATAAGTAGGAAGATAAGGCTAGAAATCAACTTTTCACTATGTGCTTGAACTCCAGTTACCTCTTTGGAATTCTTTTATCCTCTCGCTTCTGCTCCCAGGAGAAGTTAACGCATGGCCAGTCGCTATAACTAGATAATCATACACAAGAGATTGACCATCAGCGGTCAGCACGGCTTGTTCCGTGATATTGACTGCAGAGGAGGTTACAATAGTTGCGGTGGTGAGGTAATCCCTGTGATAGATTAATGATCTCTCAGCAAAAGATGGTTCAACCATTGATCTCAATTCAGCCCAAGGGATCTCTAAATAGTCCTTCCTGTCATCAGAAGATATAGCCGATTATGACATGGTTGATGATACTTAAGTGTAAGGGTATGAAGTTAGTTTATAACCATTGAACTTTCAGTAAAACTGATTTGTATTCTATATGAACAAGCCTACTTGTGCACCATTTGAGATGCTATAACTTATTATACAGAAGGATGAGCTACTTGGGCGAGAATAAAAAAATTCACAAACAACAAAATGTAAGTGGAAATTCATCCTATGACTTAATAACTCACTGGGCCACAAAGTATATGCCAGTGCAATTGAAGAAACAATTACACCTGTCCCATATGTTGTTTATTGAAGTTAAGGGAAAACTGTTACGTAGAGTTTGTTGTTCAATTAGTTTGAACAGACCATGTGACCATTTAGATTGTTCACCGCATTCCCGAAACCTTCAATTGATGGAATTCGTCTTCATCCTCTACGGCTTTATGATGTTTCAGCAACATCCTAAGTGCCTAACGATGATAGGAAAATGCAAAAGCTATGCCTTCCCAACCTAAAATCAGCGTGCATTTCCTACACCTAAAATCATAGCAGCAGCTAGAAATGCACTTGACAGCCCAGTATGGCAGCATCCAATCCAGTGACATGTCGACACACTCATTCCATCAAAAACAATCGCTAGAACAAGCTAGATCCCAACGATTCACTGGAAGCATCAACCAGGCATATCGACAAGCACAAGGCGGGCGTGGGGAGAATGAACGGAGGCGAGGCGAGGCTTACGGATCGAGGAGGACGACGTCGGCGTGGGGCTGCATGGTCTTGGCGAGGAGCGAGCCGGCGATGCCGCCGCCGACCACCACCACCCTCGCCTTCCCCTCCGCCGCCATCTCCGCCCGCCGCCGCCGCCGGGATCTCCTCGCCGCCGCCGCCGCCGCGCTGTCTCCCTCGCTTCCCAGCGACTCGCCTACCACTCCACTGCTCTCTCTTCTCGCGTTCCTCGCTTTCCCCTTTTTTATATATTTTAATTGTTTTTCTTGCGGCGAATACGCGTGCCTTTCCGTTATCGCATCGTGCCGTCCACATGCGTTTCGACGGCGGTGATTAGGCGACGGCCTTGCTTCTAGAATCTTAGATGCAGATGCTTTACCTCCACGGAGAGGAAAGGAATTGCTCATCTTTTATCTATTATTTATCGAATTTGCTACATTTATATCGTCATAAAATTCTGTTGATTATAGTCGGTTTACATGCCTATGGTCACACAACAACACAAGCTCCTAACTGTGCATCCGTGAGAAAGAAGATTATTTGCACGCATGCATCATGATGAGTGATGATTATATACTAATTATACTGTAATTACATACTAATTACGTATGTAATTTTGTAATTTTAAGACTTAAATTGCAAATACAACAAAATTACATATGTAAGTTAGGAACTTACAATAGAAATACATACCGATTATCTTTTTGAAAAATATGGCGTTATAAATACAGCTACTCCCTTATTTGTTGTAAAAAAGACAAGAATAGCTACCTAATAATAAATCAATTTCTCTTGATTCGACGATCCATTGGCTCTTTAAAAAAAAGCATAAGCAATGGATGGTATGAACTGTTCATGGTTGTTTTATTCATTTTTAAAAGGAAATATATATTTGATTTGATTCATTACTTCAGTTGCAAGGTGGAGTAGCTTTTTATTAATCAGTACAGGATTGATTTGGTAATTTAATTATTTTTATCTACACTGTGATTTTGACTTTAGTGTTATTTCGATGTGGCCATCCCGTAATATTATTTTAGGGCTTAATTTTAAGCTAGAGGCCTAATATGGAAAACCATTGTGGATTGGCATCCATACAAATGTTGTTTTCCGGTTTTTGCTAAATTTAAGCGGTGGCTGTCAATGGATTTAACTATATATGCCGAGTCAAAAATAGCTTTTAACCATGTAACCATCACACTGAAAAATTATCGACCATACAAATCTTAGCATGATTTTCTTTGACACATGTAATTCGTAGGACTCTCATTGCTTGCTTCTCCGTCTTTCTCTCCTATTATAGTTCTTAAAACCGTCTACTTGTTACCTTCTCGATAGCCTCCTCTCTATTGTCATCTCTCCCACAAACTCATCTTCGTGTAGTTTTAGGCCATCTGAGGGCCTTCATATGGCTCTCAGCCTCCTTCATTTCTCATAGTATTTGTGTAGTGTGTGCAAATCCATCATCGCATCTTCATCTCTGCAAAAATGAAGGTGACAACTCAGCTTAAGGTAACCATCATTATTATTGGTGCGTGATTATCTTTGGAGTCTTGCTTGAAACGCGATAATATTGAAAACAAAATGTGAACAATGTATTGGTTTTTGGAAAAAGAGATAATTGTATTGTGCTTCTATTAGAGATGTACTCTTTCTTCTGGTTTTGAAAAAAGAAAAGAGAGATTCACATTAGATGCTTGCTAAATGTTACCGTCACAAAAAAATTTAGAGAGGTGATATACATATAATGCTGTTGTCCAACCGTGTTAGGACGTGAACAATATTATCATGCACATGTAAGATTAAATAGAAAGAGTTGTATGCATATTATTTTCGAAAAATTTATGAAGATATAGAACCTTATTATAGGTTATCTTTATTAATTGAAGCTGGATCTTACATCTTTGTTATTAGGTTTGTAAGCTGAAAAAATCTAAAAAAAATATTTAGTATTTTTAAGTCATAAACCGCTCTTATACTATGATCTGTCCATTTAAAAAATCAGGCAGGTACTGCATTTAACTACTATCGATCTGGGTAGTCTTGGTGATCAACACAAGAGATGCTTGCGTATGCCACGATCAATAGTGAACCGTTAAAAGCAAATACGGTATATGTAATTAAGATTAATTAAGATCCCTTTCCCTAATCAATCGAGTAGAGTTCTATCACAATTCCAAATCCAAATCATACAAAATCAAAACGAATTAATTAGGTTATTATAGTTTACTCTTTCGTAGACATGTTGGTAGTTTATATAACTTTATATAAAATCTACTTCATATGTAATCATAATATATATATATATATATATATATATATATATATATATATATATATATATATATATATATATATATTTCTCCTTTGCCCTAACACCATCACACAATGTCGTCGTCGAAGCAGCCCATGGCCTCCTCGTCGACGTCGCCGTCGCCGTCGCGGCTGCCTCGGAGCGCGAGCGGCAAGGCGCCCACCTCGCCGCCGTTCAGCTCCAACACCTCGCGCCACCACCACTACCAGCCGCCGCGGGCCTCCGCCTCCACGCCCTCCACGCCGGCGGCGCGCCACCACCTCAGGTCGCTGTCCATCAGCTGCATGACGATCAGGACCGACGACGACTCGCCGCCGCCGGCCACCCCCCACAAGGACAAGGCGGCGGCCAAGCAGCCGTCGCTGTCGTACTACTCGTCTATGCTGTCGCCGAGGAAGCTCATGCAGCGCGCGTCCCGCGCGTTCCGCCGCAGCGGCAGCAGCAAGTCGTCTCGCCGGAGGAAGAGCAAGGACGACGTCGGCGTCGGCGGCGGCGGTGACAAGTCGGCCTCGGTCAACGGCAAGGCTTCCGAGTCGGCGAGCGTGCGTTCCTTCGATGGGATCACTACCACCGACAACGACGTCCATGGCGGCGGCGGCGGCGCAAGGCAAGATCAGCAGGAGGTCGTCCCGGAGAAGATCATACACGAGGCGAACACGCCGGTGGTGATCCACCAGCAGCCGGCCGCCGTCGCGACGGTGGAGGAAGAGGAGCCCAACGTGATCAAATCGCCGGAGCCGGAGAAGGAGATCACGCTCACGACCACCGCCGCCACCATCATCGAAGAGGAGGAGGAGGAGGAGGACGAGCCCAAGAAAGGCGACGCAGCTGCTGCTCCGGTGTCCACTGACTCCGCCGCCGCCGCCGCCACCGCCACTGCGACGGACAAGTTCGTCGCGGTGGTGAATGAGGCGATCAAGAAGCAGCGTGACGATGACGACGTCGAGAAATCGCCGGCGGCGGACGAGCTGGTGCGGAGGTTCAAGGGGAGCAGGGTGAAGACGGCGATGGAGAAGCGGTCGGAGGAGGAGCAGCCTCGCCGGCGGGAGATGGCGCGGCGGAGCAACGACGTGATCGAGGAGGCGCGGAGCAAGCTGCTGGAGAAGCGGCAGTGCAGCAGGGTGAAGGCGCTCGTCAGCGCGTTCGAGACCGTCATGGACGCCAAGCCCGCCGGCGACGGCGCCGCCGCCGCCGCCGGCAAGCCGCAGCACTACCAACCTCGCCGTTAATTAAGGAGGAGGAGGCCTTAATTAAACGAGATTAATAACTACTAATGCTTGCTTCGTAAATTTGCCTTTGGATTTATTTATTACTCCGACTTTTCGTCACACACTACTGTATCACGGAGTAAATATATGATTATTCTGTGATGATTAATTAAGGAGGGAGATGATAGAGGAAGACGATGTGTTAATTCGTCTTTTTTTCAAAAAATTCTGCACTGATATCGCATCGGTTCCTCCTTTATATATGTTTGCGTCAACTATGTTCCATTCTCAAATTCAAATGATCAATTATCACGAGAATACTGAGATGATGAGATATGAGTAATGCACATTAGCACGTATTCGCATAAACGTCTTTTACGAAATGCAACGATTATAAAGTTAGTAAATTTCGCAAAATCACATGTATTATGATCCAACCTTAGATATTACGGTTTAAAGTTTTTACAAAACCACGTTGTTATCTAATTTCATTTGCTATTATAGCAAAGTAAAAATGTTTGAACTAAGATAGCTGCAACTAATCACATGATGAGTCAACCCTCTCGAAAACCTCCTACCAAAGATTACCTCCTGCTAGAGATTAAGTTTAGGGGTGTTACAACGACACCTTAATCTTCCGTGTTCTTCATTCAGTTCTTCCACGTCAATAAAAATCTAATTGGACTCTGTCCTATCCTGACCCACTCCGTCCCATAAACTAAACACACTAAATTATTCGTGTTTCTCATTCAGTTGTCTCACGTAAAACAAAATCCTACACAATTATGTATACCCGTTTGGACTCACCATGTTTTGTCCCAACCATCTCATAAACCAAACACAACGAGCTCTCCGTGTTGCTCAAAGCAGTAGCGGAGCTAGAAAACCTGTAAACTTTACTATAATAGTTAGCATTTACTACATAAATTCTATTTTAATTTTTTAATTATATGGATTTTTATGAATTATCCGACGATGAACCCGGATGCTTGGGGTCACCGGGCGGTAGATCCGCCCCTAGCTCAAATCAAATACAATAAGCTATCTGTGTTCCTCATTTAGTCCTTGCATGTCAATAAAAATCCTACACACTTCCGTATATCACTTTGACTCGCCCATTCCATCTTACCTTATCCCACCAACCAAAGAAACTAAATCAGCATTCAGTTCTTATATGTCAATAAAAATCTTATGCTTATGTATGGCCCTTTTGCACAAGGGACAAAGTAGCCCAAGCACCACAGTGTTTGCAATGACAAACAACCACATATAAGATGATAAAAAAAATTTCTCACCAACCGTCTTATTTTACAAAATATTTATAAAAAATGATATTATATGATCAAAGTGTGTTTCATCCTAAACATAGAAATAGAATTTCATTCATCACAGATTAATCTTTTTTAAATGCTTAGTGGTCAGAGGGAAAGCAATGAAAAAGCCAACAATGCCAAATAAATGCAAAATTATTTTACCTTACAAATGAAAGTCAAAGTCGCACATTGAAGACATTGTCACTAAACAAAAGAGACAATTACTTACACCCTCCAAAAAAAAATCAATATAGTATCAGATAAAACACTTACTAATAAAATGAATCTGTACAAACGGTTGGTTTTTGTTTGGGACGAAGGGAGTATACAACACAGGATGGGCTCTATATTCAGCCTGGGTTGAGATTGAGGCCCATATAGTTATACGCCAGAATCTATCTCATACAGCCCAATCCCCATCACGATCTCATGTCGGTAAATCGATGCGCGTCTCAACCTCGAAAGAAAAAAAAAAGGAAAAAGAAAAAGAAGAATCCCTGATCGGATCAGTCGATTCTTCCTCCTCGCGAATTCCCCATCTCCAAACCCTAATCGCCCGCCATGGCCGCCGCCACGGCCGCCTCGCCGGCGACCGCCGCCGCCGCCAACTCTGAAGACGACGACAACTACGAGGAGTACATCCCCGTCGCCAAGCGCCGGGCCATGGAGGCCGAGCGACTCCGCCGCCTCCGCCTCTCCAAGCCCGCGCCCCCATCCTCCTCCGCCGCCGCGGAAGCCGCCTCGGATCTCCCGCCTCCCCCTCCCCCGCCGCCCAACCATCCCTCAGCCGGCGGTGGCGGCGGCGGCGGTCTCGAAGCCTCCGCGAAGCCCAGCCTCCTCGTCAAGGCCACGCAGCTCAAGCGCGCCGCGCCGGAGGTGACCCACACGGAGCAGCTCATCATGCAGGAGAAGGAGATGATCGAGCACCTCTCCGACCGCAAGACGCTCATGTCGGTGCGCGAGCTCGCCAAGGGGATCACCTACTCCGAGCCGCTCAAGACGGGGTGGAAGCCGCCGCTCCGCCTCCGCCGCATGCCACGCGCCAAGGCCGACGAGCTCCGCCGCAAGTGGCACATCCTCGTGGACGGGGACGACGTGCCGCCGCCCGCTCGGGACTTCCGCGATCTCCGCCTGCCCGAGCCCATGCTGCGCAAGCTCCGGGAGAAGGGCATCGTCCAGCCCACTCCCATCCAGGTGCAGGGATTGCCTGTTGTGCTCTCCGGGCGCGACATGATTGGCATTGCCTTCACAGGGTCCGGGAAGACATTAGTGTTTGTGCTGCCGCTCATCATGGTGGCATTACAGGAGGAAATGATGATGCCAATCGTGCCGGGTGAAGGGCCATTTGGGATGATCATCTGTCCATCACGAGAGCTGGCCAAGCAAACGTACGATGTGATTGAGCAGTTCCTTGTTCCACTAAAGGAGGCTGGGTACCCGGAGATACGCCCGTTGCTTTGCATTGGGGGTGTTGATATGAGGGCGCAGCTGGATGTGGTTAAGAAGGGAGTACATATTGTGGTGGCTACACCTGGCCGGCTCAAGGACTTGCTTGCCAAGAAGAAGATGAACCTTGACAATTGCAGGTGAGTTCTGGATGTTTTCAATGAACTTTGGTGCTTTCTACCACAAGCAGGATATAGATATATTTATGTCATAGTTTAATATTCTTCTTACCACATAAAGGACTTAAATGGTGGAACTAGTACTATGCTTAGCTAATGTGTATGCCTTCCCTGTAGAATGGAATGAGTTCTCATAGCTTTAGATAGTTTATAGATGTGTAAAATTTTGTGAGTTAGAAGTGGAAACTTTCATGAATAAAATGCATGACTCCGCTCTGTGCCAAGGGTTAGAGTTGCACTGTACACATTAAACAGAGTAGAAACACAAAAACTCAAGACCTTTAGATTAATTACTCTTTGTTAGGCCTGGAGTTGTTTCACTCTTAATTGTCCGAAGCTCGAAGACCATATTATTATCCTGCACTTTTGAAGTCTTACTGGACAACCAGCTCTGAATTAGGATATTTTGAATCGAAGTGAATTCTCGAGGATATAACTGCTACTTCGATACTTAATCAAATCATTGTCCCTGCAGTGCATAGTGAAAAATTTCTTCTGAACACAACTGTTTCCTTTTCCATCTGTACTGATAAAGAAATAAATAAACAACTATCCCTGAATATGTAATATACGTACATGGCGAAGTGTATACATTTTGTCACATCTCACGAAAGTATTGTGTGATGATGTTTGAATTTTGGTTGTAAGATCTCACATGTCAGCCATCATTTTTTATTCTTTGATGATATATATAGGTTCTAAAAATTAATATTTTGGCTTCAATAGCTTTATACTCCCTCCATACCAAACTGTAGCTAATTCTAGAGTTCAAAATTTGTCCCAAAGAATAGCCACCATTCAATCCTTCCTTAATTTCCGTGAAAACCTCTAGAAATGCTTACATTTTGCAATCTAGGTGAGTTAGCATATACTAATATGTCCTGGCACTGCCTGTTATCGTTTCAGATTCTGTTTTGTTCGAAAAACATTGTGTTGGACTAGAGGATATCTTAATGTTAGGAAACGTGATTTCAGTTTGCTTAACGCCCTTTTATGATTTGTACAGGTACTTGACCTTGGATGAAGCCGATAGGCTTGTCGATCTTGGGTTTGAGGATGATATCCGTGAGGTTTTTGACCATTTCAAGGCACAAAGGCAGACACTTCTATTTTCTGCCACTATGCCGAAGAAGATTCAAAACTTTGCGAAGAGTGCCCTTGTGAAACCTGTTATTGTGAATGTTGGTAGAGCTGGTGCGGCAAATCTGGATGTCATCCAAGAAGTTGAGTATGTCAAGGAGGATGCCAGAATTATATATCTCCTGGAGTGCCTCCAGAAGACTCCACCTCCAGTTCTTGTCTTTTGTGAAAACAAAGCTGATGTCGACTATATCCATGAGTATCTTCTTCTGAAGGGTGTAGAGGCTGTTGCAATCCATGGAGGAAAGGATCAAGAGGAAAGAGAGAATGCAATCGAGTCCTTCAAGAATGGAAAGAAGGATGTTTTGGTGGCTACTGATGTTGCCTCAAAAGGTCTTGATTTCCCTGATATCCAGCATGTGATTAACTATGATATGCCTGCTGAAATAGAAAACTATGTTCACCGGATTGGTCGAACTGGTCGATGTGGGAAAACTGGAATAGCAACAACCTTCATAAACAAGAATCAAACGGAGACTACCCTTCTTGACCTTAAGCACTTGCTTAAGGAAGCTAAGCAAAGAATACCACCAGTGTTGGCTGAGCTCAATGACCCATTGGAAGATGAGGAAACCATTGCCAAGGAAAGCGGTGTTAAGGGATGTGCATACTGTGGTGGTCTTGGCCATCGTGTTACCGACTGTCCAAAGCTGGAGCACCAGAAGTCCATGGCGATTGCGGGCTCTAGAAGAGATTACTATGGCGGTGGAGGCTACAGAGGAGAAATATGATTGCTCTAGGAGAAATTTGTATGTTGCTATTGTCTTATGGCACCCAAGATACAGCATTATAAGCACAAGCTGAAGCTCGTCCGTAGCCATCTTGAAGAAAGATCTCCTGATACTACCTCATTGCATTATTGTTAATGCTGCTGCTTCGTAATATATTGTTGTTTGATAGCATTAACCACCACACGGAGAGGAGCTTAACATCTCTCAAGGTTTTTGGCATGTCATGTTGTAAAATGTAACCTGAAGGCAAATATCGAACGAGCAGTATCTCTATCAAAATTTTGAGAGGGGAATATTCTAAGCAGCTCATTGTATAATCTTACGATGCCTTCTGAAATCTGAACCGTTATTGCTATCAACTTACAGCTGATGCTGCTAGCCTGCTACAACAACAACAGTGAGGCAGTTGGTAGGGGTGAGATACTCTGCTGTTAGTGTGGTACTGTATGCATGTCCGGTGTACGGCCGGCATTGCCGGTGAGAGAACTGAATGAAGCACTCTCACTCTCACTGTCACAGTGTCACTGCACATCCTGCATGCGTCTATGGCAGCACGCAATACTCTCATGCTGATGCTGCCTGTACAAGGCAGTGCCAGTACAACTACAAATAATACTCGTGCGCTATTTATACTGCTACAGAGATAGTATAGCAGTCCCTGGCTACAGGTTTCATTCATGTAGCAAACACTGTATGTCTCTTGTTTTTATTCGGCCTGAAGCACTCCAAAAATCATTTATTGTTTTTATTCGGCCTGAAGCAATCTAAGAATCAGCTATATTTGTCTGGGACTTAATTTCCTGATGTTGTAATTATATTATTATTCTATAGTTACGAGGAGTAATAGCCTGATTAGTGTGTTCTTTCTCAAGGCATGTATGAACGGATAAAGGGCATGCTTGAGCTTCCAAACGGTATGAACTTTTTATATATGAGTTTCTTAAAGTATCTAAATCTATTTTCAACTCTATAATAGTTAATTCATTCGCTTATATCCTCGAATAATTATCACAAATCATTCATCTATTCAGCTATTTGGTACGGAAGAATGCAGTTACAACTTTTTCGAAAATTGAACTAATTCCTATGAAAATACTATAAAATTTCTGCATTCAGAAGAGCCATAAAACTGCAATAGATGAAGTAGGGTTTTACCACTATACTACTTCATACATGTACATTCATGGCTGCATCCATCCTGTACCAGCTTTGCTCTGCTGATTTTTGTTGCTGTGCTGAATTGCTGATTGCATCCTTTTCTTTTCTTCCTTCGTCGTTCCTGAATCACTCACCTCACTCTCACTGCAGGCAGAGGACTGGAGGATCATCGAAGCGTTCTATCAGAACATCAAGATGAACAGTGCCACTACTACAATGTCTCAGAGAAAAAAGGAGAAGAACTGAAGTAGCAGCAGCAGCGACCACTAGTAATTGGAGACAATTTCCCAGGCTTTGCGTCTCCGGCACACTGATCCGTCAGCCTCTCTATTAATCACGCCGGGACAATTGCTATGCAACGAACCAACCAACTCTGGGGCTAAATTTTTTTTAGTGTCTATCACATCGAATGTTTCTACACTAATTAAAAGTATTAAATGTAGACTGAAAATAAAACTCATTTCATAACTCTGAACTAATTCGCGAGATAAATCTATTGAGTCTAATTAACCCATGATTAGACTATGTGATGTTACAGTAAATATATACTAATTATAGATTAATTAGGATTAAAAAAATTTTCTCGTGAATTAGTTCTCATTTATGCAATTAGTTTTATTATTAGTCTATGTTTAATACTCTTAATTAGTACTAAATATACGATGTGACAAGGATTAAGAGGATCAACCACCCCCTAAACAGGAGCACCTAAAAGAGAGAGAGAAGAAGCAGCAATTTCACTAACTTCCACAAATCTTCCGGTGACAGTCGGCATCAAGCCAGTTATCAGGAGCCAAACTTTTAGGTATGGGAATGGCGACATCTGATCATGTGGGTCAATAATCTGATAACCTCAAATTCAAATGCTGGTATTTTTTTTTGTTTTTTGAAATGCATCCTCTCACTAGCTTTGTGCAACATGAATTGGCCAAGAACGAGTAATCTCTTCCTGAACAATCCATCATCATTAAGCAAATTAAACGAAACTATATAATAACAAGCTTCATTTACAGCCCCTACATTTGAATTCCAGCTCCATCGTTTACTCAGCAGCTTATTAGCCGCATTTAAAATTGAAATTTTTATTGTTTTTTCACCATAGTTTATTTGCGAGTATTGGCTTTTAAGTTATTAAAAACATACATAAAAGTTTTACCTACTACTATAAATTATTTGTTTGGTTGCTAATAAATATTATGGCTTATAATCAGCTCTAGGTAAAACGATGGGTAAGCAAACAGTACTAAACTACTGCAATAGGCATCAAGATTTACAATCATGTCAAAAAAACCAAAGCAATTGAGAGACATCACTTCAAAGATCATTCTGGTCTGATCAAGCCATTTTTTTTAAAAAAAACAATTGTAAACATTGATGTTGATGGAATCATTGAACAAATCTTTGTCCTATGGCCTGCCTGACTCTACCTGATGGGCCACCGTACGGCGGGCATGTACAAGCTACGCTTTGCATTGAATGAAGCATAACTCAGCACGTACCAGGTGATGGCATCAACAGTGATGGCAACGTGACAGAACCAGAAGCCCTACTACTACCAAGCTGGAGAACATCCATTATTTCCTTCTGGTGGAAAAAGGGACATGTCTAATCCTCCTGTAAGGATAATGAGCATGAAAAGCCATGGAGTTGTACTGTACTTACCATCTCCTTTCCTTGGTTTTATTAGCCATGAATTTTGAAGAATTGAAAAGGATCATTTGTTTGATATACTCCTACCTAAGACAATCATTATGCATGATGTTAGTCTTTATGGCTAAGCAGAAATATTGTGATTTTTGACGAGAAAAAAAATTATCTACTTGGTTATTCACATAATCACATGATTTAGTTGATGCGGGCTGTCAAATTTGGAGCAGGTGGTTAGGAAACTTTTTTTTTTACCTAGGTACATAGTACGTGGTGATTTAGTCTATGGATAGATAGTCATCAGTGTGTCCGTTATGTTTACCAGAAACTTTGTAGACTATATGTATTCCAGTTGGGAGTAATCAAAAGTGATTTTAAGATGATTGTATCATCTTGATTTAATTGTCTTATATCAATAAAGCTTCCTATTGTAAAAAAAAAACATCAATGCATTTTTCCAAGATCATCAAATAGTACCGAAAAAGTTCATAGCATATACCCACATTAAACTTTTGATCTTCTGCTGGTATAATTCCAATTTTTTCCAACCAAACTGAAGAGCAATGAGTCAATGACAAAGCAACCAAACTGATCTTCTAGTTCCATGGTTCTCTTTTTGGGTGGGCTTAAGTACAATCTTCCAGAAAAGTACCTTAGTGTAAACTACACATGCAATTAGGACAATACAAGAAGTACACATTGGCCCCAAAGAGAGGGAACCTAACAAATTGGTGTTTGGAATGAGAATGGGCACATTGTAACAAATGTCATGGATACACATAGCACTGGATGAGCACTGGAAGGGTGAGGCACGCACAACACAACCCATGATGTGCATTTCCATTCCATTCCATCACAAGGGCCTCAATGGTCTACACCTTCCCTTTAAGTAGGCCTCTCCCCATTTGCTGTGGTTTTCTCTCTCTAGTCTTCTCAGTGTTCTCTCATCTCTGAGGCATATAGGTGATTGAAGGCTCATCAATGTGGTTTGGTGGCAGTGCTGCATCAAAGGGATGGGGCTGGCCTTGCAGCTTTTCCCACTGTTAATCCTAGGAGTCCCTCTTTGACCCCCTCTTTTATGCACCTCCTGTTCTAGCTCTCTGATCATAATAAAATCAATGCTTTTATTGGTCAAGTGTAATGGATTCCAATGTTTGGAAAATTACATATTGGACCTAAATTTCCCATCATCTTTTTCTTAGTAGGATGGTCCATACACTCCACATTTGAATGTGTATCGATAAAATAGTCAATATTAAGGGTGTGTTTGAATAATGAGATAAGAGGAGTGGAATTGAGTTAGGAAACTGGCGAAGGGTTAAGATGAAATAAGAGAGGGATAATGGATGGTAAAGATTTAAAGACACTCTTTGGTGGGTGAAAAATCATTTCCCTAACCCCTTAGCCAAATAGGGCATACGGGTTCATTTGGAACACATGAATATTTTCACACCTTCATTTCGTCGATTTTTTTTTTTACAAATTGTCTCTTCCAAATAAGGACGGCTAATGTATTTACTTTAAAAAAAATTCAAGAGATAACACGACTTTACGTTAGTTTGTCACTTGCTGTTGCAACATACCAACACTTCACTAATCAATAAATAGTACAAAATAACAAACAAAATTTTCATCTTCATCGTAGCTTGGTGTAACATACGGACACTTCGCTAATCAATAAATACTATAAAATAACAAACATACATTTTTTTAATTCACCCACCCTAAAAATAAATCAAATTATGTCCTCCTGATTAGTCAAAAATTTAAAAGTTTGATCGAATATTACTCTAAGCTCCAAATATTATTACAAGAGGTAGCAATAGAGTAGTTTATTTGGGAAGGTGCATGCATATAAACGGGTTTTGCAAGCCAATGGTCTCTCTTCTCTTCTCTTCTCTCGTTTCCTCGCCTCCTCTCCTTCTGCAGCTTCGCTACTTCGCTCTAGGCATCAAGCTCGTCGGAGCCACGCCGTTTGCCGGCTCGCCGCTCGCCGCCGCCGGCGTCCGTCGTGCGCGCGTGCGTGTGCTTGCCCCGGCTTGGCATTGGAGCGAGCACGACGTGGTGACGTGGCCGTGCCATGAGGTGGCGGCGGTGGAAGTACTCCCTCTCGGTGGCGTGCCTGGCGCTCGTGCTGCTCGCCGCCGCCGCCGCCGCGCGGGGCGCGGCTATCGGCGGCGTAGCGCGCGCGCGTGCGCGTCACGTTGCCACGGCAACGCACACCGGCGGTGGAGGAGGCCGCGTCGTCGTCGCCTCCTCCACGGCGGCCTTCGACGCCACCTTCACCGCCGCCTCCCGGTGCAGGAAGCAGAGGAGCAGTAGAGGCGGCGTCGCCGCGGGCTGCGGGTGGTCGCCGCCCGCCGCCGCCATCGACGACGAGAGGGTCGTCCCCACCGGCTCCAACCCTCTTCACAACCGATGAGCGTGCGGCCCGCGTGTACAGCTAAGGAAATCAAACCAAATCAAAGCGAGCTCTCACGCCATTGCCAGCCATGGCGGCCAAGCAAGGAGAAGAAGAGCAAAGACGACGGCCATTTCTAATCTCTATCAATCTCTTGCATCATTGCTGCATATTAGCAGTAATTACTGACACTTCATCAGTAGTAAGTAATACCCGCGTTTCAAAATATAAGCATTTCTCCGTGTTTTTAAAAATATATCTGAACATTTCTTCATCTATTCATTTTGAAAAACACGCATAAATGCTTATATTTTAGAGTTGGGGAGTACTAATTAGCAGTAGCTGACTGCTGACACATAGTATAATTATCAGTAAAAATCCTTGGTTTTCTTCTCTTGTTTGCTCACCATGAATGATCTTCTGAAGCTACTACAAATCTACAATGCTAGTATGCTACTGTATCATATATATGTATATATTGCTGGTGAAAAAGATTTCTATTTTATGCCCTCTACTATCATCCATGCATGATCATGATCACTTCAGCTTTGGATATTCTGTCCGTGTAGTTTGGTTTCTTGCTTTTGTTTTTTGGTTCAGGCCAATAACAAGAACTGCGTCTGATTCGATCAGATTCTCTATCACCTTTTCGCTGCGAGGGCGTTTGTTCTGACTCCACAAGAGGAAGGATTCTTCATCAGTTGGTTGGATGAAAAACAGAGCATCCAATCCATCACTTGTTCACTTGCTTGTTCCATCCATCTATCTTAAATAAAGTTGAAACGATTTGATCTTTTATGCAGTACAAAAAATATTTGGAACGCATGATTTTTTTTGGTAGCTGAAAAATGTTATTCAGAGGTTCAGAGTAGCACATGGAAAGCAGGGGAAGGATGTTTGATTCATGAGGGTTGGGAATTTTGCCTCCTGATGTGAGACATTTTCTTTTGGTTTGGTTTTTAAAGGTTTCTTCAGAATTATTACTGCTGGTGTTCTGTTTGGGCTTTCTGTTCAACCATACACATGGCCTCCAAAATGGCCCAAACATATCTATACTAGCTTGTGAATTGAATGCTTGTATGCAGTGTATTTGCCCTCCTCTCCTAGTCATTTAACTACTGTTATTGATTATTAACAATGTTTGTAGTAACAGATAACATGTAATTAATTTTCTCCATTTTGGCTTATAACATGCTTTGTTTAATTGACGGAAGTGAATGTAAAGGTTACAAGGTGAAGAAATCCTCTGCATGTGCTATTTCCTGACGAGTCTGAAACTCTGAATATGAAACTCTTGCAACTGATCAAAAAAAAAAAATGTGATATTTCACCTAGCCATTGCTGTTCAATCCGATCCAAACGAATTCAGAGAAGATGCTTCTCTTCACAGCAATTAAGTATGAGATTCGAAGGAAAAAAAATTAGAAACAATAATCAAGCACATGAGTGGCAGAAAAATCAACTTACTGATTGTACCAAATATGCGTGTGTGTATATACACATCAATATATACACACACGCACACGAAGCATATGTATTGGTCAGTAAAATTAATCACGTTCCTAATTGATAAGAGTATAATTTTTTTTCCAATAATCCTAACGAATTATTAAGCCCGTGGTAGCTAGCTAGCTAAACTAGCAAATTAACCTTAATATAATTGTTCCTGTCTAATTAATTAACTAGTTAATTAATTAAACAGTGTATGTGATGGCCGGCAAGCAGGAGCCCAGCTCGATCAGTTACTAGCCATGTCGCCGGCGGCGGCGCCGATGGTGGCGAAGGCGAGGCGCCGCTTGTCGTCGTGGGCGCAGGACGGGCAGACGACGGGCGTGGCCACGGCGTGGCTGGACACCGGCGGCGAGGAGGAGCGGTGCAGCTCGGCGAGCTCGTGGCGGAGGCGGGCGTTCTCGCCGGCGAGGTGCTCGCACCATCGGCGGAGCAGGTCGCAGTCGGCCTCCGTCTGCTTCAGCTTCGTCCTCGCCCTCCTGTTCTGGAACCACACCTCCACCTGCCTCGCGCTCAGCCCCAGCTTCCCCGCAAGCTCGTGCTTCTCCGCCTGTATGAATTTGATTCAAATTTAATCACATTTCTGATCAAAATTTGGAAGAATCATACATCTTTTTACGAAATTATGCTGATGATTTTTCTTTTCACTCGAGGGGATACCCCTCGTTTTGTGCGTAGCGTTTAAAATATTATCAATAAATATGAAAAAAATAATAAAATAGATAAATTAATATTGATATGTTTTTTCACAAACATGTAAATTCAAATTCGACTTGTACAATTTAGAAAAAAATAATAAATTTGACTGAATTACGCGTTCTCTTCATAGATAAATTTGTCGTGTGTTTTTTTTTATAAATTGAATTTATAACTTTATGTTTGTGGTGATCTATCTTGCTAAAAAAATTTTCAAATTTTTTTTATGATCTTTAAAGTGATGTGAAAAAAAAGAAAACATCCCCCTCGAAAGATTAATAGAGTTTTCCAAAATTACTGCAACAATTTATCTGTTGCACGTATGAACTTACATGGGAGAGGATGTTGTGGGCGCGGAAGCTGTCCTCGAGAAGCGTGGCCTGCTCGCCGGTGAGCCGGAGCTTCTTCCTGCTCGCGCCATCGTCATTGCCGCCGCCGCCGCCGCTCGGGCTCCGGCGATCACCGTCGCCGTCGTCGTCTCCCCGAACCGTCCTTCCCTTCTTGCTGTTACGCCGCTGCCTCGTCGTAGCTTCCGCCCCACCCCTCTGATCTCGCTTCCCAGTAGCCGCCGCCGCCGCCGCCGTCGTAGTCGTCGTCGTCGTCTTCTGCTGCTGCGGCGGGAAAAGCTCGCCGAACAGCACCACCGGCCTCCGCGGCGGCGGCGGCGGGCAGCAGCCGACGGCGAGAGAGAGGCGCGTGTCGAGGTCGTCGACGGAGTCCGTGACCGTGCCGGCTTCCATGCTGCTGGTCGTCGTCAAGCTCGAGCTCGACATGGCGCGCCAATTTCTGGTGGTGGTTTAATTTGATGGGTCTCCGGCGAAGCAAATTTATATAGGTGGCGCGCGAAACCAATCGACGTGGTCACGGTTACGTGTGTGGATTAAAGCGGACAATTAGGTTAAGTAACTTAACAGTAGAGGCTTAGGCGATAATACTAGCAGTAATTAGCGGTAATTCATTGGTTAATTAGGTTGATTAATGGGGTGGTTGGACTGGGAGACAGGAAACCGAAGCGGCAGCCACAGGTGTAGGACTGTGTATACAAGTCTGATGTTGGTCAAGATCTAGAAATGCTAGCTACACTAGGAGACAATGAATTGAAACTGAAGAATTTTATTGGCTTTAATTTCCCACTGCATATTTGTTCGGCTCATGTTTGCTCGCTTCCTACACACACGAACAACATTGCCACAGCATATTTTATTTCATTAGAACAAGATTTTAACCAATAATTATTATTTTGTATTCAAAGTATAGTTATAAATAAGTCCTTTAAATATGAATATAATATATTATTTTTATGTCATAGAAAATATATTCTAATAACGTAATTGTTGGTTAAAGTTTTGTTCTCGTGAGACAAAATAGACCTGAGAGAGCACCTTCATGCATGGTTTGTAATTAGGGATGGATTCAAAATAAATAAGATTAAAGGGGTGACTCGTCTTGTTCTTCCAACTTAAGCTCAAGCTATTTTTCCTTCTTTCATTCCCTCTTCTTCCCCCTTCCATCTCTTCTTGGGTGCGGATCAGGTATGGATTAACGTTAATAATCACCGAAAAATATACAGTTAGAGTAATAATTAAATAATTAATCAACGAGGGCTGCGTAGCACGTGAACGTTGAAAACGATATATTGCTGGCTGGCCATATATACGGTCGATCAAGATCAGCTGACCAAATATGTCCATGTTTGCTTACGTATTTGCATTCGCAGACTGCGTGCTGCAAATTGATCAACGAACTCGATCGACTGAATTAACGCTGTGCAGTCCATTGTTCAAATTAACCGTCAAAAATTGCATGTGGATGAACGAATTGTAATTATATATACACTACATAATAATTGATATTGCGCGTGTGCGTTCGAGTTTTCATGAACACTTTTGAAAATATTTATGGTAGTCTCAACCTAGATATATCTCATATACGGTATATCTCATATACGGGAACATATCCAGTGTACATGAGTTTCGCCCGTTATACTAAATTTTAGCCGTAAAAAAAAACTAGTAGCAGTTTTAAAAGTATAGTTCTGTCAGAATTTTGACATTTTCCACCCTATGCATGGTGAATTTAAACTGATACTTTACATATAGTTGTAATAGTATTAAAAATATATGTACATTTCTAGAATTTCGATGATATTTATTAGTTGGTGTATCCATTATGTACAATAGAATAGAAATTTGTAGGCACAGAATATGCTCTCTGTACTGTCCATTTAGTTTTCTCTCTCTTACCAGAATAGGAGCGAGGCAGCCTCTTAGCTTATTGTCCTCGTCAAGTGAAAAATAACTCTGTTGGTTCAACAATAATGACCGTAAGAGCATCTCCAAGAAACTAGCAATAATTCTAGCTAAATCTAAAGAACAAGAGGCTAGCTAAAAAAAAGCTTCCCAAAAGCAGGGGTAATCTAACAGTCTCTTTAAAACCGGCGAACGTGAATGGAGAGCCCATCTAGCTAGATAAATATAGCTAGCGAAGGGGAGGAGATAGCTAGCGTAAAAAGATAGTTATCCAGTTAGCTAGTCTATTAGATGCAATTTTTTCTCTCTTTCCTCTTTTTTTTAGCTAGGCAACGGGATATACAGGAGCTCTTGGAGATGCTCTAAGAGCATGACCAACAAGAGCACAAAACTGATCTCAATCCTAAATTTGTAGAGTTCGATGGAAAAAAGTGGATCCAAAAATAATCCTACAGAGAATAATTAAAATAGAAATCCCAACACTGAACTTTCGCTCTCCCTGATCGCGAGGAGAGAGGGACGCTGCAAGATCGTCCGGAAGGAGAAGAGAGATTAATTGGAGGTGTCCCGCTTTAATTTTTATTTTAGGAAGTTAAGTTTAGGATATCTCTTGGAGATCCAGAGTACATGTTTGAATCTTAATTATGATTTAAAAAAATTTAAGATGAACAATTTTGGATTGCTGTTGGCCGGCCATGCTCTAATAAGGACGAGGTTTAATTTATTGAATGCAATTAACTACCACCTTTCTCTAATATATAGTTTCCACTATTTATCTTGAAACTTGGATCTTTTCAATATATAAATTTAAATATTCCACACTATCAAAAATTATTGCGCATTATAACGACACAACTTTCGTTCTTACGTACTAATTAATCTAACTATCTAAAGATCACTGGTGATGAATAATAGTCAACACACTCCAGTTCACCCATGCTACATGAGCTCATCATACACCTCAATTTCGGGTCAATACCGCTAGGCTGCTATACGTACATGCATGTACTGATGTACGTACGCAGGTACGGATTGATGTTTCCCAAATTAAGTAAAAAGTCATTAAATCAGAAATATAATTAATAATTAATCAGTAAAGGATGTACCAGGCCAGCATTGCGTCCCGGTTGGACCCCCAAATCAAACTGTAACGACCGGTCAATTATCGATTTTCGACTGGTTAATTCATTTGCATGGCGGTCAGAATATCAGATTATCCCTGGTGAAAAATTACTCGTGCCCCCTTTGAGACAAAGGATTTGTAAAATAATTTTGTAGAATATAAATTTTATGTTTTTCTATCTGGCACTTTAAAATATAGGATTAGGCCCCCTTTGATTTGTAGACAAAATATAGAAAATTTGGAAGATTTTAATCCAACAGCAAACATTCCTATATATGTAGGCCTTTAAAATAAGGGACAAAATATTATCATCTCCTTTAAATTCCTATGAAATCGATAATTCTATAGAGATTTTAAAAAAAGGTTACCAAGACCTCTAACCTCTTGTAAAGTTTTCTTTGGGTCTATCTCTTGCAGGGTTCGTTTGGTAGGGCTCAAACTCCTAAATTTAGCTTCAGGAGTTGGATCTGTAGTGAAGTTATGAAACTGTCTCAACCTGACTCCACCTCTCCACTTCTTTTCTGATAGCACTCCAACCAGCTCCACTCCCTATTTGGGTGAAATTGAAATCGTTTGGTTGGACTACAGTTCTGGAGCTAGAGCTGTACCAAATTAATGAGCTCTTAATTTATCTGATTCCTGTATTTTTCCTATGATATAGTCAAACAACCATTCTTCAAAATTCTATGTTTTTTCTATTTCTTCATTTTATCAGTATTGCGTTTAAAAGGAGACATCAGAGCTTTTCAAATTATATGAAATTCTTAAGGAATGACTCATATGTAGATTCTGGAGAAAATTAAGCAAAAGCTTGATATTTTTTTCAATATATATTTTTCATTTGATTCTACGTTTTTATATTTTGTAATATTCTATTTTTCACTTATATTCATATCAAAATAATGTGTTTTTTTATTTCTCCATTTTCTCAATACTGTGTTTTCAAAGTTATGGTACAAGCCTAGACAGAGATATATTAAGCAATAAGTACCAGGTGATATATGGTATGTATATGTACGTGCCACTGTTAATTAATTAGTCAGATGTAGCGTAGCTGGTCGTAGGCTAATAATTGATCAAACATGAGAAAATTATACTAGTAAAAAATTACGCTTACTTGCATGATCTTGGCATTACTAATCCCTGGTCAAGTAGGAGACCGAATGACCAATATAATTAATTAGTCGATTAACCTTAGCTTAATTGCTGGCTTGCTGCAGCATATATGCATAGCAGGTAGGCAGTATGTACACGTGGGAAATGGGTACGATTCATGCATGTCATCCCTAGACTTTGCCACTACTTAAGAAAAAATGACTTAATTAGACAATCTAGTCCAACATTTTGAACAGACATATTTAGTACGGCTTGACTAACTTGTACGATTTGGAACATATATAAACGAGGACATATCCGGTGAAAGCTAGTTAAATAGTGTTGGCAGATCGTGAAAATCATATCTAAAAAGTTTTAAAAAAAAATCACAGGAGATAGCTAAGTGTAGATATGAAATACGATATTCTCACCAAATCTAAAGTTTAAACTCAACTTTATTTCGGAGTAAAAAAATACAAATTTTGGTTAAATAGTAACATGATACTATTTACCTGAAATTTATCATTTTCGTTTCTCTCAAATAAAGTTGAGTTAATTTTGAATTGAGATTAGGTAAGAATGTATGTCTCTAATAATTTTTAATTTAATTTACAAAACTTTTATGTATGGCTTTCGTGAGTTTTCAACACTTAGCTTGTTTTCACATGGTATTCCCCTATGTTATAAACAACCTTACTAGCTAGTTATAGCCAAAATCATGACTTGATATTTTGTGTCACAGGTTCCATATATGTAAGTTAATTAATAACGCTGATTTGATTTCAAGTAACTAGGAATAATATAATACATTTGTTGTATTACGCCACCATATATTTAAAGAAATTTAAGTCCAGAAGTCCAACATATTGTGCAAAAATATCATAAAACAATTATGTGAGAGTCGGAAAATCGACCGAGAAAAATTTGTAGTGATGCGTGGGCGCACGCACACGTGTGTACGTTGATCATAGCATGGTCAATGTCGGAGCCAACAAGCAGCCGCATAGCAACATAGATAAACAATTAATTAAGCTTAATTATATTCCAAGAGCTAGCATGATTAGTAGCGCATGAGTCCAATCTGCTGCTTGGTTGTTGCAATAAGGGATTACGTGTCTTTGGCAATATTACAGCAAGTAGCTAACCTAGGTTGTTGAAGGAGAATAATCTGACTATATAACTTGCAGGAGAATAATCTGACTATATGGTGGTTAAAATTTTCTTTGCCTTTCATTTTCATGGCTTACTCATATGAAATTGACCTCCTTGGAGGAGCAAACAATAATGCACGCCGAATGGGTCTAGGGACATGTAAAAGATATGGTTTTTTTTGAAACTAGATGAACAAGATCTTTTGATTTTGACACCATATTCGTGGATATGACCGTCATGTGATATTATGATTGGGTTTCGTCGACGTTGGTGTTGTGGATATTATGCGCCGTAGTTTGCTGAAAATTGTGTAGTCCACCCAACCAGCAGACACGATCGAAATCCTAAAAGCCATGATCGGACAGCAAAATTTGTTAGCAAAAGAAGACATATTGCTTTTTCACAAAAGGTTAAAAAAAGGGCTTTACAGATCCTTCAAGAGTCGAGGAAAAATTAACACGCTAAAATATCTATGTACTCGAAAGAAAAGAGGTTCCTCTAACATAAACTGCACACCATAAATAACATTGCCACTAATATGGGGGATATTTATTGCTTATGGATCTGCATATCAACAATCACGTCAAGATGACGTTGCTACCCTTTCACTATTTTTAAATATTAAAGTAATTAATAAATATTTATGTCACTACGAAAACAAACACTTCCGTGTTCTTGAAATATAATCTCCAAAGCAGTAAATACGCCTTACGGGCGTTGATAACGTCCTAGATCGATGCTAATATTATATTTATGTGCATGTATCCGTTTTAATTATCCAAAGTCTTACTGTGTTCTAAATCATCAGTAGCTCAAATGGCAAGTCATCTAAAAAGTCTAAAACAAGATTGATCAAGTGACTGTTTCAGGTGATCTAGTTAATTAATTAGCTAGTAGTACGTACGATGTGTGCAAAAAAAAAAAAGACTTCACTGCAGCAAATTGTAGCAGATCAGGTCTATAGCTGCTTTTGTACCAATTCCTCCACTCTATTTTAGATGTATACTGCAAATTGATTGGGAGTAACATTTTAAAAAGACCTGTTCCAAGGCTAGCTGAAGAAATAAGTCTGTTTCGTGAATATTGTTGCAGTAATTAATCAATTGATTGTACGATGATTGCATGCAGAGATCGATTGGTCTTGATTTGCTTCGATCGATGAAGAAGGTGCAGACTTTATATGGTTCTTGAAATTGTCAGCTGTTAGATGGAGTCAAAAGCCCGGAAGCTGTCACGAACCAACCACATACTTAGTGGTTTTTCTCTCTGTTAATTTCCTTCTCTTTCAGTGATGCTGAAGTTAAAGCAGCAAACGATCAATAATCCAGCTGATTCGGCTAATGAAAGGTCCTTCTGAAGAAAAGCGGCTTAGATAAGGTCAGAGATTTTGCACTTTTTGACTCATGCTCCATGTTCACCTATCAAGTACTAATATACGTATATATAGGTGCTAATTTATACTAATCCACAAAGTGAAAGTGTAAAAGGATATTGTGTATGGTGGTGGGGTTTGACGTTTAATTAGAAGGCAATTAACATATAAGGCATCTAAAAAAACATAAAGAAGTAGCTAGCTAACTTGGTCTCAAAAAGAGAAATAGTAGTAGCTATATATATATATATATATATGTGTGTGTGTGTGTATGTGTATATATGTATATGTGTATATATGTATATATATGTATATATATGTATATGTATATGTATGTACATGTATATGTGTGTGTAGAGAGAGAGAGGGGGGTAACATCAGAAGAGATCAAGAGAGAACATATATAAGAGGGTATAAGTAGAAGAGATGCTTAATTAACGATAACAATAATATGTATGGATCATTGAACACCAACTAAAATAGATCGAACAGGTACGTACGCATGACTGAAGTGATGATCATGCAGAAACAAACAATATATGGTCTTGCAATTCATCAGAAGCGTAGTAGTACATTGTTTCTGCTCTTGTACGTATAAAATGATGTTGTCAGCTGTGTCACGGTCACATTTGATATATTTTGTCTGACCACGACGTCATCGACCGGTTGTACGTATGATCTTGTCAAAGCATATGTACATATGCAATTATGTAGAGAGGGGAAAAAACTAAAGAGACCAAGACAATAAAGGAGTGAGAGTGAGATGGAGGAATTGACCAAAAGTTGTTGTGTTGATCAGCTGGATATATCCATGGATTGTTCATGGTACGGTTCGTCAAAACCTAGAGAAGCGGGATATACCTGTTGGTTTCTTATTAAAATGCAGATCTTATCTCGATTTTCATTAGTATATTTTTAAAGATGTTTCGCGTAAAAACTTTCTCTATAGAAATTTTTATAAAATATCAAAAAAATCTATTTTTAAAATTTTATAATAGTTAAAACTTAATTAATCAATAGTTTATAGCTTAATTGTTTTATGTATTTTACTTAATCATTATCTTTATTGGTTACGAATAATTTGGTGGTGTTTGAAACGGATAAAGATAAAAATTAAGTTGACGCATGTAAAACGAGAAAGCTATTAGCACATGATTAATTAAGTTTTAATTATTACAAACTTAACAAATGGATATATTTGATATTTTAAAATAATTTCTATATAGAAAATTTTCTTATGAAACACACCATTTAGTAGTTTGAAAAGTGTGCTAATGAAAACCAAAGTAAAATGTGAATCATAATTGGAAAAGAACATAGCCTTAAGTGGGTACGTCCTGGCTGCGCCGCGGGTGTGGATGAAGATGAAATCATGAAATGGAGACCTACATTGGCATGGCATGGCTGCATCTTGACGACGGATGATGGCTGCATCTTGACGACGGATGATGGCCGATTGCTCCCGACTTGCCAGGTCCATTCTGGCAGATTGCTCCCGACGGCGTTGCGAGAGGGAGAAAACTATAGGCGTCCAAACGGGCAGCCTGGACCATAGTTGGCTACATGACTCGAGGCCCGACGGTTTGGTCCAAGGTACGGAAATTTGGTCTGGTCTAGGTATGGCACGGTTCGACTGGGTCGGGTCCGTGCCGGTTCAGCCCGACAGACGGGTTGTGCCTGGGCTGCTCCCTCGACATGGTGGCCGGCTCGGCACGACACGAAACATAGTTGAGGGATCAAACATAGACTTAATTTAGCTATTCGAGTACGGTCCAAAGAGAAGAGTGATACAAAATAGACTTATTCCAGTCATATAAGACATGTCACAAAGAGATGAGGGAGAAAAAATAGACTTATTTTATAGAGAAGCATGATAGGCTATCGTGTCTTCGGATCGAGTTGACACGGCCCGAGTCTTGCTGGGTCGTGCCGGGTGCAGCCCGTGGGCAGGCCCCGCTCGGAATGTAGGTCGGGTCATGCTGGCTGGACTGGCCGTGCCGGGTCCATTTGGCCATCTATAGCCTGGACCAGCATGGCATGGACCCAGTAACAGCACGGCTGTTGTAGCGGATCGCGTCGTGTCGGCTCATGTATTGAGGCCTAGACCGAAATATAGCCTAAGGAAACCGAAGGTTCGAAAAGAATTAGCCCAGTTACTCATTAAATGGGTCTGTCACTAAATATGAAAACCATCCATAGTTTTCGCTACGAATATAATATTAGAGAAGTGAACTTGTACATTTGAGAATGGAAGAACGAATGAGAAGAAGTCACATCCTCATAGTTTTGTGTCTTGATTCCTCATAGTTTTGTGTCTTGATTCCTCTATAGATTATGTAATTCCTCTTGAACTAGTATTATGTAGCAGGAGGGGTTGTATAATAGAAGGAAAGCGTTGGCTTAGTGGTTCTGCTCTTGCACAAACGTTTGATCAAATTGGAAATGACTGTCCAGACATTGATGATGTCCAATACTTAAAGAAAGCCTTTGAGGTCGTTCAGGAATTGCTTAGTGATGGAGGTCTTATATTGTGAGTGTTCTTCAGATGGTATTTGCTGGTAATTGCGGTGTTAAGCTGAAGATTTGAGTTAGAAGATTCTGGGCTTGTTCAAGCAATCTTTGCCGAGGAAGCTTGGCCTTCTTCTTGAAGTGCACTTGAAAGATTTATTCACAACGAATCTTGGTTCAGTTTTCAAGCACAAGGTTTTTCTTGCCGAACTCAATTTCATTTCAGTACAGCCCTAGTGAGCTGCAAAGTTAACTGAAACTATCTCAACATTGCTATCTTCGTCAAATTACTTTCTGCCACTGTTTATTCAACGTCCCTGTCTTTATCAAATGACATGCTTACTGACTTATGTTACTTATTAATCATGATGATGTATGTGCTATGAGTTTTTTGTCTGGCATGGCAATATACATGTTACATATAACTAAATACTGCACCCATGATATGAGTCTTCTACTAGCAGGACAGGACACATGCTGCACGCAATGTGTTGTTCGATTGTCCAGTGATACTAACTGTCATCTTTCTTGTATGGCTAATCCGTTTTCCAGCATTGGTTCTCATGCTGTTACCAATTTACCATGCATGCATTCTGAATTTTATTATCATTAATCTAGATTCAGGAGTAAGTAATGTCTGTCCTGGTAGTAAACATCATATTCTGCTTGTAACCGATGCTACTTGATGCAGAGTTATGGCAGTCTTTTGCTAGGTTTTTTCCACTGGATGCAGGGAGCTCCTTACCGATCTAGGGTAGAATTACACAAACAGGTTTCTTCTCAAGCTTTCTACTCTTGTTCAATTTCAAATCAGAAAAAAAAATGACAGCAAAGTTTAAAACCGCTGTATCAGTCAATCAACACTACTTACTGTGGATGCCTGGTACAAAATTAACTGAGACAGGAGCAGCTGATTTGCTCTCCTCTACTCTAATTTTCCCTCTCATTTCTGCATCACTGCAGCCATTATGAATCCATGGAGCGCTTGAGCAAGACGATTGCCGCCATTTTATCTATCAGGTTTAAATCCTCGTGCTTATGATTATATTCACGCTGCTGGTGTAGCTTTAGTACGATTTAACAAGGTCAGTAATTTATCGCTAATTCGTCTCTTAAAGCATATGTTGAGTAGACACACTCACGGATGTTTGAGTATAATAATATATCGTGGTGTGTGTGATCTTTCATGTCACAGAAAATCGAACATATTTTTGTCTGTCAAACCGCAAGACATTCGATAGTTTTTATTTTTTTATCTTCCATACAAATCCACAATGACCACAACCAAACAGCAGAGCCCAAACATATTGATACAAGCTTTCCTCCTGTTGCATAACCACAACAGATTTTGGAGTTCTGACCCTCGGAGCTTATGAGAAATCATAGTGCTCATTGTATCAGAAATACAATCGCAAAGATTTCGTTACATACTGCAGTGTACAACTTTGTTCAAATCGTTTAAATTTACTTCTATTACATGCATTTGATGCTAAAAGAAAAAAAAAAGACCTAGCATGGAACACAAGCATAGAATCTACATTGCAAAGTTATATATAAGACACGATACACCTTGGATCATATCATATAGTAACAACACTAGCCCCATCGCCATTCTGCTCCTACATTACCACCACCACCACCACCACCTAAGGTCAGCCAGGAGCATGAAAGCGAGGACGAAATTCAGGCCGGGTCAGTTCTTGGCAGCATGACAGGTGGTGCCACCACCTTAACATCTACCTCGAGCATCAGATACAACAGGCAGGAACGAGCCATGCCGTTGCAGGGAGCAACTACGAGTTTTGGTTGCTGGCGGCCTCCCTACTCGGTCCATCACCGATCGTTGTTCCCTCCAAAAAGCGGACAATGACAACGGTGATGTTATCGGCACTACCCCTTTGGTACGCCTCCTGGAGAAGCCTCTTCGCTGCCTGTTCAGGATCCTGAATAGGCTTCACCATGTCAACAGCTTCCTGGAAATAGAATTTGGGTTTCATGTATTGAGTAACATATATAAGGCACCAATGGCAACATACATGTGGGTGAAGGAGACTCAAGAAATGTCTGTTATTACCTTGTTACTTACAACATCCCAAAGTCCATCGCTAGCAAGGATGAGGAACTGGAGGGAACTATCAACAACCTCCTCCTGTAAATGAAAACAAGGTGCATTTTTTTTACCAAATGGAAAGAGAAATGATATGTTGATGGAGCAGGCTCATTGTTTGCTTCCTTACATAAAAGCAATGAAGACTTAGGTAGAAAGTAAAGTTCATTGGTGGACTTCTTTAGAGTAATATGCATGGCAAAAATGGCAATCACGATGACAAATATTATTTTGCAGATGTCTGGCTTTATTTGAGAACTAGGTAAACAAAATTAAGTCAAACCTTGATCTCTGGATCAGCAACTACATACTGCTTCAAGAGCTTATCGCCAAATGCTCGAGAAACAGCAAGAACACCACCAACACGCCACGTCCCTGCAAAGTCATTCAACCGTTAGAAAGAACCAATGATCATTACAAGTACAAAACAAAACAGATAGTTTCAAAGGAATCATGAAATTACCAGCCCACATCACGAAGCCCCCAGCATCCTCAATTCTCTGTCTCTCATCTGACTGGTCAGGTTTGTGATCCCTTGAAACCGCAATTGCTGCAAGGGCGGATACGAGAAACGTTATATACGACTAATATGAAATCCTGTTATTCAGTTAATTTGAACTGCCATGTACCCCAACCATGGAAAAGAAAGACAGCAAAATTTTCTTTCCAGATAATAGAAGCATCCTGCTGAAATTGGAAATAGAGGAAAATACAGGACACTGACTGAAGTATGTTACACACATTAGATTTAGTGACTTACCATCCCCGCCTCTACAAACAACTGCTCTAGAATCTCCAACATTTGCAACCAACAAGCGATCGCCTACAAGAATAGCTGTTGAGGCAGTTGAGCCAGCATCCCTAGTGTGACTACTTTCGGCTTTCAGAAATTCGGAATCTGTATGGTTGTACGTTTCAGCTGCAAGAAAAGCACAGAGAAATCACAACCACCTTCTAGGTTGGCTACAATTATTTTTGCTCCGTAACGCATGAATTATTAATGCCATACCAATAGCGGACTTGGTATCACTGATGAACTTTGGATGCTTAATTAAATTGCTGAAAAGGTGCTGCTTGACATATTCAGCTGCTCGAGCTCCGCCATGACCTATATATACAACCAAGTAAGTTGATCAAGGATGTCCCGACATACCAAAACCCAAACAGTTAATAATATTTCTCGTGGAACTGTACGGTACCGTCGAATACGCCAAATAATCCAATGGTCTCTCCATCAACACCATCGATTCTCGTCTCGTAGAAATCCTCCATGGAAGCCCTTTTTCCAGGAGCACTTGCATAACCATAACTGAACCTGCCGTTTTCACTGTCAACAGAAAAGGGGAACACATTTATTAATTAATCATACGCAAAATCTAAAATCAGGGAGTCCAGTGCACTTAATTTCATGTGACAATCAAATGTGTTATCTTTATTACTAGCTAGCAATACTGTATGTTCTCAGTTAGTACATTAAGGCCCTGTTTAGATCCTTCAAAATGGCAAAATTTTTGCCATTTTGAAGCACTTTTTGGCAAAATGGATCTAAACAATAGGGTGGGAAAATGACAACTTTGTATTTGGCATTTGGCAGTCTGGACTAGCAAATTTCGCCAAAAAGTGCATAGGGACGCGGACCACCCCTCATGGTGCATGGGAAAATGACAACTTTTGCATGCCTCTAAACACCAACTTGCAAAAATGCAATACCAAAACTTTTGCCACCAAAACTTTTGCTATTTGCCATTTACCATTCCAAATGGCTCTAAACAGGGCCTAAAAGGAGAATATTTGCAGGAAAATTTATTCTGACCGCGCAAAATTTATTTGCAGGAGTACTAAACAAAAATATCTAAATGGACAAAGCAAAACTTGTTTGCATAAATCAATTTCTCACATGGTTATTTCATGAATGTTTTTTTTTCGGCACTCCTACCAAATCAGATCAGACTACAGATCTCTACAACTGATAAAACTCCATAAAAATCAGTTGCTACACACAGACACATCAAACAAGAAAAGGTTAATTCTTCTACCATGCCCTTACAAAGGAAATCATTTTCTTTTTCAAACACTCGTCAAATTCAAATTCATGGCCACACCCTCACACCAGCCAGGAGCTGGAACACGATTAGGCTAAGCTGATTCAGAGCAAAATCGGGCAGATCTAATTCAAAGTCCGCCACGGAAACCTAATGCCCTAGCCTGATTCAGGAATCACTACTCGATAGCACAAAACCCCTGCCGCGCCATGAACAACATCTCCTTCTCCTCCTCCTCTTGGATCTTCCAAGCCCTCATATCGAAAGTTAATCAAAATTCCCCAAACACCAAACCACGCAACACAAAGAGGTCAAGTCAAGAAAGCCAAGATCGAGAGGAACACACACCTGAGCCCGCCACCGCTGACCGGCGAGCAGTCCCCGGCGAACCCCATCTCCTCCTCCTCCTCCGTTCCCTCAAGCCACCAGCAAGACGACCTCCCCGGCAAGAAGACGACGACGACGACCACCACCACCAAGAACAAGAAAACCCGCGGCGCCAAGGAGGAGGAGAAGAAGGAGAAGACGCAGGACGACGACGAGGAGGCGGAGGTGGAAGCTAATGGCCTCGACGGCGGAGGAGGAGGAGGAGAGAGAGGGGGGAATGGATGGAGGAGGAGGCGAGCGATGGCGAGGTAGAGAGAGAAAGCGAGGAAGGAGAAGAGGAGAGGAGGAGTGGATGGGAATGATCAGCGGGTGGTGACGTGGCGGGGAGGAGAGGAGAGGAGACTGGGTCAACGGATGGATGGATGGATGGCCACCGGCCATAAATAGGCTTTGTTTGCAGTTTGCGTGTACACCTCCATTTATTTGCGTCGCGCCGCTGGCTTTTCCTTGTGTTTGGTGTTGGAGGGGTTTGATAATTTAATCTTTTTGTTTAAATAGGTTTCGATTATTTGATATCTGATTCACTTTTATTCACTCAAATGATCCCATAAGTCATTCTGATAAGTGTTAATTAAAACAACTGAGCACTAAAGAAAGTATTAAGTTATCAAATTTCTCTTGGTTTTTCTCTCTTCTTCTAATTCCTCTGTTTCATATTATCGTATTGTCGGTCGTTTTGATTTTTTTAATTATTTTAGTTTGAAAAATTTATAAAAAATATAATAATATTTTTAATATGAAATAAATATATTATCAAAATATATTCAATGTTACATTTCATGATGGAAAGTATTATTTATATTATTAATTTTTCTATAAATTTGATCAAATCTAAAAAAATTGACTAAGAAAAAAGTCGAAGCGACTTGTGATATGAAACGGAGCGAGCAGATGACAGTGTTAACTTTTATACACACATTGATCTTTTCGTTTTATTCAAAAATTTTGTGAATGTATAACATATAAATTATGCTTAAAGTATTTTAGGGATAAAACAACTTATAAATAAAATAAATGATAATTATGTGTTCACAAGTTAACAGTATTACCTATTTAAAAAAGGGTGGTGGCACTAATCTACTCCAGCAGCTAACGTTGCTCATTTTGTTTTGTGATTTTTAATAAGTTTGTGGATCCTTGAGCGGTTTGGTCATTTCCAATTGGATTTGGATTTGGATGTTTTATTGTTTGGTGGTGATTGGTGTAACTTATGCAGCGCGCTTTGATTGATGAGACCTTCATGAACACTCAATTGTATTAAGTTATTCATACAACGATTTTAAAAAAAAATCAAGTTAGAAAGCTCGCATCACTGGCGATAGCCTATTTCATGTTCCTTAGGGGGATTATCTGATAACCCTTCTATGAGTAGCAATCCTATGCACATCCAATAAATGATTAACTGTGTGCGCTTAGGAGGAGGGGAAAAAATGCCACGCCATTAAGCTGTCTTAACCAAGAGCTTTAGGTTTCCAGCGCAAGCAACTTAAACAGGTGTTTTAATGAGAAATTAGTGTCAGATATATGAATTCGCATATGCGCGCTACTAATAGACATCGATAATTAATAAAGCATCGACTACTAATGATTTGACGTCTAATCATATCAATGTGGCTAAAGAAATAAGCATCACATTGAGGATGGGTCTAATAAAGGTTTCATTTCAGTAATCATATGTTAAATGCTTTATGTGTTGTTTAATCGACCTATTAATTACAGCTACTTAATTAGTTAATTTTACGCTTTTACTCAAAATGGACACCTGTAACATCATAATATCACAGCTTTTTAACAGAAAATGTTTGGAGATAAAGAAGAGAAAAAACCTATGTTGAATAGCAATATTAAGAATGTTTCTCGTTCAATAACGAGCAGCGGGATAATTTAGGTATTATCTAATAAACCCTTATATTTTAATTATGTAATTACACACTTTACTAACACATAACATCATTAGGTGTTAGATCATTAACAAAAAATACTTGAAGATAAAGATGAGAAAAACCTTCGATAAATAGCAATCTCCTTAATAGAGGTTTCCGTTCAATAACAATTGTTGAATGATTTAGGTATTACATAATAAACTCTTATTATTTAATTAGTTAATAGCACACTTTACTTATTACGTGTCAGTGAATTAACCCAAAAGTACTCTTTGATGCTAAAGATGGGAAATACCAGCAAAAAAAACAACTCTAATATCTTTTGTTTTTGGAGCACCAACAGTAGCTCTAGTGGTAGACATGGTGAGAGATATGTGATCTCGTTTTCTATTCGTAGTGCCAAGTTGACGCAGAGAGGATGAAGACGTGTGACGTGGAAAGAAGAGACCAACACCTTTCAACCCTTTCACGCATGTATCCATCAGGTGAGGTTTCTCAATTCTTTTCTCCATTGCCATGTTCTCCATGCTGCAAAGTGGAAGTTGGACAAGTTGCTCTCTAAAATGAAAATAGGAAAAGAAGAGAAAGATGGACAAGTCATCTTTAAAACATGATTGCAAATCAATGGATGGATCCCATGGTTTCTTTTTCTGCAGCCCCTCGTAAAACCTAGCTCTGGATATTATTAATGGCATGGAAAAAAAATCCATTTATGTATATCTCTTTTACTGTAGCAAATGTTAATGTATACGTAGTGTCGATAAGCTAGGGCGATCAATAGCATTTTTCAGTGACCGATTATTCATAGACATCAAAATCAAAGATAGTCGTTAGCAGAGATGTAGCACTGAAATTGGATGGTGATCCGATCTACCTATGAGTTGGCTTCACCATGACTGAATATATATTTCAATGAGTTGGTTTAATTTTAGAAAAATCCGGACTAATTAATTGGAAAAACACATGCAAATATAAAACTACCAGATTAATTTGGAATGTAGGATTTTGCCCGAAAAGTGTCGTGGATAGCTAGTTGGACACGAGAAAAATACTCGTGACTAACCTATGAACAGTAGTTATGTCGTTTGTTGAGACAGCATGGGACTTGATTCTGAGCACATATCAGTGTGTGCCAGCTGCTAGATAATATTCATGGACACTCTAAAAAGGTTGTAGAAAAGGTGAGATTCTCGCAGCAGTTTCTTCCAAGAGGAATGGCTCGTGTACTAGGCGATCTATATGTGTCTCCAGGACCATCAATCAAGATGTATTCTCTCTGTACCGCACAATGTTTTGTTTTGATCTTTTTTTCTTTTGCCTTTTGCATATTGTGACAAAATCTGATGAGTTGGCAAAAAAAAAGGATGGTGAAAATGTTCCAAAAGGCAAAAGAAGAAATAAAAGAAAAGGAAGATCAGAGGTGATGAGTGTAGCACAACTGGATAAGTGCAGAACAAGAGAAAGTTCAGTTTCATGTTCAGAAATTCAGAAAAAAAAGGCCCAAACAAAAGCCCACTGAAAGGACAGTTTGAGTTTAGCTGGGCCAAGGCATGAAGCCCATGAATCTTGTTGGTCCCTAATTCACCATAGCTTTTGACAAAAAAAGAAGAAGGAAGAAGCTGTAATCCATCCGAATTGTGGACGGATTTCACATGAGCAAAAGGCCATCCAAGCCTGTCCAACTGAAGTGAGTATGCCAGATTACAAAGAGCCAAACTACAACTTTGATTAGATACTATTATAAACATCGTTTCAATCTGGCCTCAAATCTTTAGGGATGAATTTAAATAAAAAAAATGTGAGTCTAAACTTTTTTCATGTTAAGAATTCAGAATCTTCAGGCAGATATGATATGCATGTGCTAGTCCGGTAGAAAGAGAGAGAAAAAAAGGTCCTACTGGAATGTTTGCCTCTTGAGCCCGTTGTGATTTGTCACCTTGTACCAGTGCTGCACGGCGCACGTGCATGGGCCATCGCCCATTGGATCCAATATATTCCGCATTCCACATGTAATGATCATATGAATATATTTTCCCTTTTGACAAATGTTTCAATCTGGTCATGATTCATGTAAGATCAAGATCCAGTTACTGACATCTGCTTCTTTTATTAAAAAAATGTAATAATGTATGTATGATTACCATGTAATAGCACTAAAATACTGCTGCGAATTCGCAACTCGCAAGTGGGTTATATGTAAGGCTTGAGAGACTTTGAATACAGAATGTAGCAAGAAGTATATGTAAGTAGACTCCAGGTAATGTGGTTCAAACAATTATAACATCCATGGTTATATGGACTTGTTTTTTCAAAAATAATTGACAAACCAGTCTTTGCTTCAAAAGAAACTATAAGCCGGTTTAGATTGTACCAAAACTCACCCTGCCAATGTTTTTGGAAGTTAATATGATGGTTTAGTCTCAAGCTCTTGGGGTCTTATCTTTTCATTTATGCTTATACTTAGCAGTCAAAATTTAAATTTTCAACTTTAAATTTAGAGCTGATTTTGGGGTTTTTCTCATTGAAGTTTATTTTTCAGTCTTTGCTTTTAGATCACTAAGAACGCTTATATAAAAATTTTATTTACAAATTATTTTTCGTTTGCAAATATACCGTTTGGTTTATTCCATGAATAAGTGAAACGATGGGGCAGTTGATAATGTTCATGCTCAACTTGGCACAAATCCAGAAGTTACTTTACCATAGTATGAAATTTGACATCATACTAGTAATAAACCAATTATAAGTAACATATCTCTACCCTATCAACAAATTAATAGTGTAAAAATTTGTCTAGATTTTAGCACTGAACCAAACATGCCCTTTAACCACTTGTTACAGAGTTCTTAACCAAAATAAGCGCAAATGGACTCATTATGTTTTACTAATAGAGATTTTTAGGAAGACTACGAGCTAATTCTATCCTTCGTTTGTTGAGCTTGTACTACGTTTACATTTTTTTCCTTAAGAAAAAAAATAATACAGCATCACACCATGTAGGCCTCATCAGTTGTCCTAATAAGTTAAATCAAAAGTCAAAATTTAAAATTAATTTTAAGATATTTTAAATATAATTTCTTTTTCAGCATTGAATTTTAATTCGCGAGGAACACATATATAAAACTTTTACCTATAAATTAATTTTTATTTATTTTCTAATAAGCCATATAATGGTCTATTAGAGGCTTACACGTTACTCCCTCCATCCTAAAATACAAAGAGATTTTAAGTGAATATGACTCAATCTATTACTACGAATCTAGATAGATTTCCTATCCTTATCCCTATCCCTATCTATATTCGTGTTATTTAAATGTGTAACATCCACCTAAAATCTGTACAACTGTACTCTTATGGTGGCTTCCATTCCCTAACATTTTCCAACCACGACGCAACAAACAAACAAACACGAACGCCTCCCCCCCGCGGAAAAAAATCCCCCTCTTTTCCATTCCTCCTCCTTTCCTTTCCTTTCCCCTTCCTCTCCCTTGGTTTCTCTTCTTTTCCACCACCTTCTTCTCCTCAACCTAAACCCCCTCAAACCTCTCTCCTCTCTTTCTCTCTCTTCCCACCAAGACGAACTCGAAGCCGCGTGGAGGAGAGAGAGAGAGAGAGAGAGAAAGAGAAGGGGAGGAGGAGGAGGACTCGTCTCGCCTACATTGCGGTCTCTGGCGGCGTCGAACACCTTGAGGACGGCGGCGGCGGCGGCGTCGTGGGGGGAGATGGAGAGCGTGGCGGCGGTGGCGCGGTCGCTGCGCGCGGGTGTGGAGAAGTCGCGGGCGCTGGGGCAGGCGCTGGCGCGGGCGGGGCCGCGGATGGAGGAGATCCAGCTGGCGCTGCCGGCGCTGGAGGCCGCGGTGCGCCCGATCCGTGCGCCGCGGGCCGAGCTGGCGGCGGCGGGGCCACACATCGACCGCGCCGTCGGCCCCGCCGCCGCCGTGCTCAAGGTGTTCGACGCCGTGCACGGCCTCGAGCCGCCGCTCCTCGCCGCGGGCGCCGTCGCGGGGGACCTCGCGGGTTACCTTGCTGTGCTCGGCCGCCTCGAGGAGGCCCTCAGGTTCCTCTCCGATAACTCCGGCCTCGCTGCCCAGTGGCTTGCGGACATCGTCGAGTACCTCGGGGACCATGACCTCGCTGACCCAAGGTTCCTCGCTGACCTCGCCGTCACCCTCGAGGGGCTCAAGAATCCTTCCGGTGACCTCGACGGTGGCCTCCTTGCGGCCGCTCTGGACATGCTCGAGGCAGAGTTCCGCCGCCTTCTCGCCGACCACTCTGCACCGCTCGCGCTCGCGATGCAACAGCTGAACACCACCTCTGCCTCTACTGCCGCGCCATCTCTCATCCCAGCCGCCACCGTCCACAAGCTCAGCCTGATTCTTGACCGCCTCATTGCCAATGGCAGGCAAGATCGTTGTTTGTCCGTGTATGCTGATGCCCGCGGAGGCGTGGTGAGTGACAGCCTCCGTGCCCTTGGCCTTGATTACTTGCGAAACCCGGTTGATGATGCGCAGGCGTTGGGCCCTGGCGTTGAGTTGTGGGGGCGGCATTTGGAGTTTGTGGTGCGGTGCCTCCTTGAGTCCGAGCGACAGCTCTGCAACAAGGTGTTTGGGCAGCGCAAGGATGACGCATCGGCGTGCTTCGCTGATGTTGCAGCGCACGCTGGCATTCTTGATTTCTTGAGCTTTGGTCGTGCGGCTGCTGATGCGAAGAAGGACCCCATTAAGCTCCTGCGTTTGCTGGAAGTGTTTGATTCTTTGAATAAGCTAAGATTGGACTTCAACCGTTTGTTTGGTGGAAAGAAGGCATGCACAGAAATTCAGAACCAAACAAGGGACCTTGTGAAGTTGTTAGTGGATGGTGCTGTTGAGATCTTCGAGGAGTTGCTTGTGCAGGTGGAGCTGCAGCGTCACATGCCTCCCCCACCTGATGGGGGTGTGCCGCGCCTAGTTAGCTTTGTGGTTGAGTACTGCAATCGCCTCCTTAGTGAGAAGTACAGGCCTGTGCTTGCGCAGGTTCTCACCATCCATCGCAGTTGGCGCAAAGAGACATTCAGTGACAAGATGCTTGTCAATGCGGTGCTTAACATTGTCAAGGCCCTTGAAGCTAATTTTGATGTCTGGTCGAAGGCATATGACAACGTGACACTGTCATATCTCTTCATGATGAACACACACTGGCATTTCTTTAAGAACTTGAAGGCTACTAGGTTAGGCGAGCTTTTGGGTGATGCATGGCTCCAAGAGCATGAACAGTTTAAGGACTACTATTTGACGGTGTTTATGAGGGATAGTTGGGGGATGGTTTCACCGCTGCTCAACCGGGAGGGGCTAATCTTGTTCTCCAAGGGCCGGGCCACGGCAAAGGACCTGGTGAAGCAGCGCCTTAAAACATTCAATGCGAGCTTTGATGAGATGTTCCGTAAACAATCTGCATGGGTTATACCAGAGAAGGACTTGAGGGAGAAGACATGTGGTCTTGTGGTTCAGGCAATTGTTCCTGCTTACCGGAGTTATATGCAGAACTATGGGCCACTAGTGGAGCAGGATGTAAGTGCTAGCAAGTATGTAAAGTACACAGTTGATGGTTTGGAGAAGATGCTCAGTGCGCTCTTCATTCCCCGGCCCAGGAGGGCTGGGAGCTTCCAAATCAGGCACTCAAATGACAAGATTACCAGTGCGATGACAGGGTTTTATCGGAGTGCTTCTACAGTGAAATAGCTTTGGTTGAAGAACCAAATGGTTGGTTCTACCATTTATGCAATAATGGGATATGTAAGAATGATTCATTTTCGGCCAGTCAGCAAATTGCTCCACACTGGACGGGAGGCCCAATAATGAACCTTTGATGAGGATATTGGTGGCATATGAACATAGGCTCTTCTGTAGTTCTCATGGTGAACAGAAGACGCGGTGGGGGGACAATGTGCGAAATTGGGACATTCCTACTTGTCAAATGTCTTCCCTTCTGTTATTATGTTATTGTCCCTAGCACCATAGCTATTCATGTAGGAACTTCTTTGGGGACGTGTTGATATTTAATCAGCTGTGTAGTGTATGTAAAAGTTGGTCTCATTTTAGGTTGGCTGTAGACATTTAATTTATATGTTCCATGTGCTACAAAACTGAGCTCCAATATGCAATGTATTATATGAAAAGCTAGAGTTTGAACAACCACAGGGAGCTATCTGGTTCATGTCAGTCCCTGGATTTCTCAGTGTGCAGAAGCTCTGGAAGTCTGCAATCTGTCAAAATGGAGCATAGATACACCTGAACATTCTCGAGTTACATGATAGTTGATGCAATCACAGGACCCTATCACAGTATCTTTTTCCTGATTTTTTTTTTTTTTGCAAAGTAATTGAAGAACAGTCCAGAATGCTGTGCTTCTCCTGTGTCTGCTGAAAATTGACTTGTTCCAGCCAAGTCAATATGGGTGCTGGGTTCAATTGCCAAATGATCTGGAACGATCTGTTAGTAGTGGGGTTGTATGTATCTATCTCAGTTCAGGTGTGGCATGTCCATTTACTACTTCAGTAACTGTTGTACTCCCGTATGTATATATTCATGTGTGTTTCTTGCTGCAGGGTGAATTGAAGATTTCATGGAGTCTGCATCTTCGGCATGCTGATGAATTATTCACCCCCTGCAGTTTGTGTTTCCTCCAACTACTACCAAGGACAGAAGGGAAGCTTATCCCTCCTCATCCTGAGTAAGTGCCAACATTAGGCCAAGTGTAATCCTACAATTCTTCATGGAACCTTCATCTTTTTTAGCAGCAGTGATCCAGACAGACTTTCGTTGCATAAACAGCTCTCATTGTAATATAATGTAGGCTGTTTCAATTCCTGATGATCTAAATTCCCTAGTGTTTGCTTGCAAAGATGAGATCAGTTGTGTACTTGTGTCCAGACTCAAAAGACTAAATAAAAGATACCCTATCATTCTGTCCATTGATGACATGGCAACAAAACACACCTTGAAGACCACCAGAATTAACTGCAGCAGGATCAGGGATCAGGACTACACTTAGCAGTCGATGACCTGCATTTTTTAACTGGTTAATTTTGCCTCATTTTTGCTCTGATCGTATCTCTACTATTATAAAAATTGAAGATGTTTTTGTTGGTAATTTGGTATTATATCAACGTTCAGAAAATAACTAGAAAGGCTTAATGGGTTGCAATGCCGCAGAGAGTTGGGCCCATGGCACATTAGCACCAATCCAGGCCGTACATCCTAAGGCCCATCAGAACTATTAAAAGTCAATCATCCAATGTCGTCCCATCTTCCTAAGCAAGTGAAGTGAATTCATCGTACTATTCACGCTTTACTTCTCTCCCTTAACTAGTCAACTAATAATTCATGATCGAACTCTCAAAGCGTCAAGGCTGATTAGGTAGTGATATTCTCTCTCAAAAAAGATTAGGGAGTAATCACTACAAAAGGGAGTAATCAAAACTACAAAGAGAACATATATATTGTAACGCGGTCTGTGTTAAACAAACCATATAAGACTAAACACCACCAGAAAGATGCATATTACTTTCTCCGAGTTAATACTTGTCTATTAACCTAAAAAAGTAAATTCAAACTATGAATGATTTCTTAAATATTTATCTTATATAATATATATAATAGAAAATAATGATCAAACTTGTTTTTTAAAGATGTGTTTTTATTCAAAATGATAAGTATTATCAACCGGAGACAGTACTGTTAGCTCCGTTCGAAAGCTCGTTTTAGTGGTAATAGATTTATTACCACGCCCCAAAGTACTTGACTACTAGTTTGACTCGAGTAACATAGAAAGAAACCACAGTAACTAATAAGGGAGAGCCTGAAACTCAACACACATAAAAAAGACACACTTAAACAGTAATCCTAGCAACAGTGAGAGAGGCCGAGAAATCACTCTTCCTCCTCTTCAGAATCCGCTCTCTTCAGCCACTCCACGAAGGGAGTGGCCTTCTCCAGCGCCGGCGACGTCCTCCCGACGGCGACGGCCTCCTTGTACCACTTGTCAATGGCCTCTTCCTCCAGCACGTCGCCGTCGTAGAGAACCTTCAGCACGACGGGGACCTCCTTCACGGCCTCAGCACCGCTGCCACCGCCGCAGAACGCCTCGATGGCGTGGAGCAAGAGAACCTGAGCGTCCGTGTCATCGCTAACAGCGGCAGCCAGGTAGTCCTTCCTCTTGAGAACCTCCTTGGCGAAGCCCTTGCCGGCGCCGTGGAAGAGGGCGTCGAGGAGGGCGTTCATGGCGTCCTGGGGAGGGAGGGGTGAGGAGGATAGGATGGCCTTGACCTGAGCTGGTGTCGCCGCCTTCGCCTTGATCTTCTTCACCAGTTGATCATAGAGAGTGGCTTTGTTGGCGCCATGGCCATTGGAGACACCTTGATGTTGATGAATCCGATTGGAAGTTCCCTCTTTCTGCGATGGCGCCGCTTGTTTCCCCTTCTTCTTCTTGTCCGTCTCGTCGGCGGCGATGGAAAGCATCACCATTTGAGCAGTCGCTGTACTCAGCTGTGCCTGCATCCGCTGCTTCGCGGCCTCCATGGAGGTGTCAGTCTGCCACTGCACATCATCGTCGTCATCGTCATCATCATCGTCGTCCACAGCTACCGCAACCGCAAAGTCATCATCATCTTGACTGCGAGTAGATGAAGAAGATGTGCCTTTGTTCTTCGCATCCTTCTTTAGCTTCCTCTGCTCCTCATCAGCGGCCTCACCTTCACTCATCCGCTCCTTCTCAGCTCTTCGCATGGCCTTGTTATCTTTTCCCCCCTTCTTCGGCTCCGGCGAACCCTTACTGATGAACTTGATGAACTGATCATTCTTCTTGTCGACGACCTCCGACACATGTCCGCAGGCAGCACATTTCAGCGACACCTTCTTGTCGGCCTTGGAGATCACCGAGACGACGATCTCCGTCTCAGGGTTGCCGCAGCCATAGCACTGGACATACTTCTTGATGAAATTCTCAAGGAGGCCAGCCAGCTTCACAGTGTCATGAGCACCATAGACCAATGAATCTCCAGTCTTCTCATCAAATGTGTGGCGTGTCCCAACTACGCATGAGAAGTACTTCGTTATGTAGGAAGCTGGCCTCGCGAGTGCTTTGGCTATATCAACCATGTTCACGATCTTCGTCTTGATGCCATTGCCGCGGCTTTCTATTCTGGTGATCATCTTGGGCATCTTGTACCTGTAGAAGGCATCGCCCTTGTTTGAAGCACCAATGTTTTGCAGCTCCATTTTTGAGTCAAAGCTTGATTCAGCAAGTGCTATCAGATGTGGCAAAGTTCAGAAACAGATGCTTGTCGAAGAGGAGTCGGTATACTATTAGCACCAAAAAGTCGATTCTTCTCTGAAGCATACAACCAGCTGATTGGCTCTTGATGCATGTAGGATTGGGGCAAAAGCTTGTGCCTTGTTCTGGTTGCACGAGGATCTCCTAGCAATAAAACAGATCCAAAATAAAGCAGCGTTTTTTCAGACATAAAAGAAGCTTCAACTTCTGAGCCTCCCCTTTGCCTGATGCAGCAAATCAGATGCTGATGCCTGCATTAACACAAGTCAAAGGTAAAGCATTAGTCACTCTTAATGTACCGTGAGATTGAATGAACTAGTTTCATGAATTTGTATTGTATTGCTACTGCGTCATGATATAAAGAGGGGACAAATACAGAGCAGCAGATAAACATTCCAGACATCACATGGGATCAGGGTCAACAAAGTTAAACAAGCAGTGATCAAGGTGCCATGCAAACTACATATGTATACAGGAATATGTTCAGCAAGAAAGAGTGCGGAAGAATAGCTCTTCTGCTCTAGTCACGTACTGCAGTTTAGATCATCAATATAGAAAGTTAAGGCATGACAATATAATTTTCTAAGAGCATTAACACGACCCAAGTTAACATAACAAGAAGAACAAAGAATTGGTAAGTAGAGAATAAACAAGCTAAAGCAGAGCAAAAAGTACTCCCAAACGTTAGATGTGCTAAACCGATATACAGATAACTACGCCCTTGCATGAGTTCATCCTTTCAGTTTTCAATAATAGACAAAAGATTGCAATAGGCACAAAGTTATCAATAAATACACCCTAACACTTGAGTAACCAATAACGAGGAGATTATTAAATAAATAAACAAGCTGGAGCAGAAATTAACAAATTTTACAGATACAATCTACCCACAAAAGGATCAGCACAGGGTGGTACGAAAAACTAACAATCTACAACACAATCTCCACAAGGTAGTAGAAGAACAGGTGGACTACGGCAGAAAAAAAAAGATTGAAACAAGTGAAACTTTTCTGTTCTAAAATTGATCTGACGCTAACCACTCACCATATAACTGGCGATACGGAAACAGATTGAATAGATGCCTTAATCTTATGGTCGTTTCAGACCCAACCCCATAACCCATCTAATAAACCCATTGCGCAAATCCTAATTCACCCGCAGGCCGCATCAGAAAAATTACTAGAAGAAATTTTTTTAGATAATGAATTACTAGAAGAAATAAATCCCCATCGGAGCAAACGAGGACGCGCATATGCTACTTAGCCTTAGAACAGTTAGAACTAGGAGGATGGATGGATCTTTGTCTCACCTCGAGGATGGATTGCTCGCAGGATCGCTGCGCGCGCGCGGGGAGGGGATTCGACGAGAGGTGGTCGCGGTCGCGGCGATTCTTCGCTTCGGCGGCAGCGAGAGCGAGGTGGTGATGACTGATGAGATTGAGAGGACAGAGGAGCGGAGGGGCGACGAGGCTTGCGGCTTTTATATCAAGTTTGTGGGCTGTGGCCCACCGTATCCGGCTCGAATTCTCCTTTTCTTTTTTTCTTTTCTAATTTCTTTTTCCCCATATCTGATTCTTTGTCCTTCCCGCCACGTGTCTCTTTTTCCCCTTTTTGTTACGGATCGAGAGTAGAGCGAGAATACTACGGACCTATTTGATTTGGTAGAGTTCTAACTCCTAAATTTAATTTTAGAAGTTGGGTCTGTAGTGAGCTGTCTAAACTTGTTTCATCTCTCTAGTTTGTTTTGTGAGAGCTTTACCAACTTCACTCTCATTTTAGGTGGAGCTGAAACTGTTTGGTTGAATTCTTAATCTAGGAGAGGTGAAACTGGAACTGTGCTAACAAGATCCTACTAGTGCTAGTAGGCCGTTTGGACTCCGGACCGAGGTTCACAATCCTGTTAACCGACCGAAAACCGTTCACGAACGGTGTCTCCGGTTTTCGCAAAACCCGTAGGTAAACCGATGAGATTCGGATAAGGTTTGCCATAAAATTGGAATTTAGTTTCATGTTTTTATGGATTTGATCGCAAAACCCGTTTTGTTGGGATTGTGAACCTTTTGCTCCGGAGTTGGCCACGAAAACCACAAGAAAAGATGAATGAAAATTTGTACTCCGATGCGCTGAAGACCAGTTATACTGCGACTCGATTGAGGCCGTAATTTCGCAACATGACTGACAAAGCGCCAAAAGATCTCATAAGATGCGGCATTTTTTTATATATATAAAACTACAAGGTTCTTTCTCGCTTCTAATGAAAAGAAAAAGAAAAAAAGGCCTTTCTCGCTTCATATAGGGTGTTAAACCGGAGTACATCCAAAAGAACATGTCTAAGAAGAGGGAAGAATAACTAAATTTTCCATCATCCAGCAGCAAACATGTACCGCAAATTAGATCATGTTTATCCCGTAACTTCTGTTGCCCATTCAACTATCAGAAAACACAGGAGCAGATCAATGTAGGTATGATAAAATGGTTGATCGTTCAAGCGACACCGCATCTTAAGTGTCAGACAAATTTCCTACCCGTCGTCCGTCTCCTCATTGTGGCAGCAACGGGAAGTAATCCTGCTTTCATGTCAGCTGTTAAATTTTTGAGCTGTCTGGAGCAACTATCACCAAATTAGCCTGCTGGTTAACACGAAACGCGCATCTACAAACTTCTGTAGTCGACGAGAGTGACTTCTCCATCAGGAGCGTCAAGATCTTTGTAGCTGCATCCAACATCAGGAATTTAAATTTTAGATAGTTAGACAACAGAAACTACAGCGAAGCATCCATATGTTCGAAACAAAGGTGTATCATTTTTTCTGCTTCCACAATCAAATGCAACAGGACAAGATCACAAGAGAAGCCGATACAAAGTAGAATGTATAGTAGGGCAGTAAACCAGTGCAGAAACAGGCAAGGACAAGAGAGGGAGGAGCATTGCATAGAGTCATTGGAATCGTATTTATATTAGCAAATCATTTCGAAAGTGCAAAAACTAACCATATTGTTGTTAGCGGATTTCCATTTCCTAAGGTATACTAAATTTTATGAGAGTATGACTTAGTGTTCTTCAGGGAGAAACTAATCAAACTTTAGTTGATCAGTACTGACCTTCGCAGACGACGATGGTTAGGCGGACGAGGCGGATACATGGGCATCACTGGTCGCATCATCTGCATGACTACCTCTGGAGGTGCAGGAACAAATGGACCCAATGGACTGAAACCAAGACAACCATAGTTAGAATTGTGCCTGGACTTGATAACTGACTTGTTTTTCCTTTTTATAGAGTACTTAATTATTTAGCTAACTGGCATAACATAATTAACCTACCCAGCACCAGGCACAGGTATTAGTACTGGTGGAGTGGGGATTTCAACGAAGGAAGCACCAGACTTTAGTTCAGAAGGTGTAGGTCCTTGCTGCTCCTGCAAACCAGAACGGGCTTATAAATAAGGATTATACTGCAAGTTTAGGATTTTAATAACTAATACACAACACTTTCAAGTTTCAAGTGATACACTGCATGTTTAATTTCCCCCAGCCAATATACTTGAAATGCAAAATTAAGAACATTCAGCACTAGAGAAATTACATGGATTCTGATGAAGAACGAACAGTATCAAACATCAGAGACTTCACATACATAAATATTACAAGAAGTAAAATACTGTCATCGATTACTCATTAATGTGGAAATAAGGTGAAAGATCTACAATATAGAGCTTCACTAGTGACAGGTGAACACAACAAATTATGGATTGAAGTTCTATTGATCTGTCAGTTAAACATGGGACATGGAAAAACATTTCACAAACTCCTAAAGAAACAAACTGTTTTTACGATAAGCACAAACAACTAAAAAATGAAAATAAGCATCTCAGAGGGGGGGGGGGGGGATTGCGGAAGGAATTAACAAACCAGTGCAATGTAAACCTTCTAAGACCGAGAAACACTTCAGATAAATTAGTTTAGTTTCAGAGTTTATTAAGAATACTATGATTTTCTCACCCCACCATACAAACAAGAAGAGAATGTTCTTAAGCATATTACTGAAAAGGAACAAGCTAAACAGTGCATAGTATCTTACTGGTGAATGTTGCTGCATAACTGGTGTGCCACCTGGGGCATTTGGATCACTGCATCAAAAGGAAACAACAACATAAGCATTACCTTTTGACATGTCGGAAATAACAATTTGTCATTTTCATTTGGAGATCTAAATACATACTTCATATAATTTTGGAAATAGATATCCTCTTGGACTCTTGAAGTCAATTTGGAGACCAAATCAGGATGCTTGAGGTTCAGATGTTTGAGAACAAACTCAGGAGCATGGAAAACTTTTATACATCCTTTGGCTCCACAGCCGTATGTCCATCCGTAGTTATCATCCTTAACCTTTGTGACATAAGATTCTATTACTTTATCAGCTGATGCATCAATTTTATCCTTGGCAGTCAATGCAACTAGAGGATCCTTGCCGTTCGTCAGTCTCTCTTGCCAGAAATAATCCAGTTTCTTCTCCCAATCAGCAGCACTGATTTTGTCCATGTTGGCATTCTTCGTATCAGCTCTCACATGACGAAGACCTTTTGCATTTGTACTCTCAGACATCCCATAGTAATCAACACCATGGACACGCCACAAATAAGTAAGGAGAGTGTCTAGGAGCTCAAAACCATCAAGGCCCTTGACAGTTGTTAAGCCCCGGACAATAACTAAAGGCCCTGTAGATCCAGCATATGATTTGTCACCATTTGACTTTGTGTGATCACCAGTTGTCAGGATGTTTCCCACAATACCCTTCTCTTCATCAAGCTTCTTCACTAAGGCTAGAGTTTGATGTATGTCAGTTTGAATTCGTCGATAATGTGAACTGACTGGGTGAGCTTTAGGAGCAACTGAAACTAATTCAGTTTCTTCGAAGGGACCTCTGTGATGCCTTCTTCTTTTGTTATGATAATCTTCATCATCTGCAGGGATTCCATCACTGGCATTTCCTGATTTACTTGCTGTACCAGCAGTCATTCCAGGACCACTACGCCAATGAAAATCAAGATATCAGCAAAACCAACTTGAAATGCCATAGGATTCATCATTCACAACATAAATGATATATAGATTCATCTCACAGGTCCAAAGTTCCACTCTGCAAATCAAGAATCAAATTCTTCGCTGCAGCCTTGCAAAGCTCATTCCGCCTGAGTGAAATAAAAACAGACATAAGAAACCAATGAGCAACACAACCTTTTCTGAGCGAAATAAATAGCTCACATAAAAAAGCGTTGTGCGGTTTATGAATGTTGCTCAATACAAATTCAAATACGAAATTTCTGATACCAAGTAAACTGCTGAGTGAAGGAAGAGCAAACTTATTACCTTTCAATAACAGATAATAAGTTTGTTGGGTGGTACATGTCTTTCAAACTGCAATTACAAAAACAAAGAAATGAACCTACAATACCAATTTACTTAACAGTGTACAATTAACACCACTAGAAGGAAAGGAAGCGCATTTCGAACGTACCGATCTTCATTCTTATGTTGATCAAAATAATCCTCTTTCTGAGAAGTAATGTATGATGTCTTGTATTCTTGGTACCTTATTAATCAAGTTAAATAACAGTGTTATTAGACAAATAGCTCACTGAACTTTAAGTTCAATCTAGTACCAACAGTTTAATTCAATTTCTGGAATGTTGTGTAACTTTTTTGTTAATAAATACCTGCTCTCAGCTTCACCCGGTGAAACATCATCTTCAAGTTTTTGGGTAAACTGTTTGTATGTCATCAACCCTTTCCTGAAATGATTTCGAATCACATAAGATCTCATACAATTGGCACTCCATCCACTCAACTATGTATGAGGGATTTAAAACGTAAAAAAGGACAAAAAGGAAGGAAAAGTTGAACAAAATGCAGTACCACACTAGCAAATTACTTGGAAGTAATAGCAATATCTTCATACCTAACAGATCAAAACTACCGCCATGATAAGGCAAATCATATACATACCTCCGGGTGTTACTTTGACCATTATAGGGGGCATCATATCCAGAATCGAGGCAATCTAGAAGGAAAGCAATAAGTGCTAAGTTAGCAGTGAATCATCGTTCTTGCAAGACATACTCACATGAAGGACCATGAATTATTATTAGATCATTGAAATTGTTTATATCTCCGGCCTATGTCCTCATGCACAGAACCAATAAGGTGTACTGATGAAAAGAGAGAGGGAGAGAGAGAGAGAACATTAATGTTAATCATAAATAATAGATCGATGCCAAAATGCTTCGTACTAAGAATTTCAATTGTGACTAGAGGCGAGCCAACAAGAAACATGCACGATGTTGATAGCAATCCACTACCTCTCTTGTTCTCAAGTAAATTTACAAGTACTGAAGCCAACTCCTATTTATCAAAGTGTATAGGTAACTCAACAAGATAATCACTCTATTAGTGTGCCAACAAAATTAGTGTTGATTGATGGCATAGTTTCTTTTAAACTGAGGACATCTGAAAATTTTCACTAATAGTCTAATACAGAGATACATTCTGCAATTCATAGTGATAGCATTGAGTTGACAGCCGAGGTGAGTATTATGAAATCACACAAGATGACAAGAGTACAAGACATCTAAGTGCTTAATGTCCCACGCTCCTCGTCCTCGAAAAGCATGCCAAAGCACTAACTGACGAATTACATTCACCAGTCACCATGTCACCATGCGAACTACTGAAGTACACGGAGTATATCTGTTTTGATGGAATGGGAAAAAAATTCTCACATTGGCCTCCAAGAAAGCCCAGAGATTTTGAGCTACCAGAAATCCATTCCAGGATGGAGACCTCAAACCTTACTGATCAGTTTCCATCTGTCTAAGTGCTCGAGAAATCCCTTCCCAATCCCAAAGTAACAAACAGAAACTCTGCTTTGAAAAATGCTATGCAAACTTGTAGCCGTGCACGATTTTTGCTTGGAAATGCCTACGCCCAGAAGGGCAGGACGGAAATGTTCAACAAGTATAGCTCACCTGGAGCGCGACGCGAAGTGTTCATGCTCCTTTCCCTGCCTCGCCCGTGCTCAAACCCGAATCTGCACGAAACACGCGCGAGCGGAACACAAATTAGCTTGAAACCTTCACAGGAGAAATCAAACACCGACGAGCCGAGAAAGTAAACCAAAACGTCCTCCCGCAGCCTCACCTCCCTCCGCGCGGTGGGCTACGGCGGCGGCCATCCCGGCCGTCCAAGCGCGGCCGCTTGGGAGGCAACGGCGGCAGCGGCGAAGGCGGCCTCCGCGGCGGGGGCGGGGACGGGGAGAGTCGCCGCCAGATGGACCTCGGCGTGGGGCTCTCGCTCCTCCTCCCTCCACGCGGCGGCGACGCGGAGGAGAGCCGCCGCCGCCACATGGACCTCGCCGTGGGGCTCTCACTCCTCCCTCCACATGGCTGCGCGGCAGCGCCCTCCTCCGCACGATCGCTGAGGCGTTCGGGGCGTTCGGAGCCGAGCGGGAGCGGGGGCGGGGGCGGGAGCACCACGCCCTGATCCTCCGGCGAGCGCGCCCTCTTACGACGCGGCGAGCGATCGTCCCACTCCGGTGTCGGCGACGGCAGCGGCAGCAGGTCCACCCGCGCGCGATCGTCATCCGTAAGCGGCGGCGGCGGAGGAGGAGGAGGAGGAGGAGGGGGAGAGCGGAGCTCGGGAAGGAGCACGTCAGCCATTGCAATGGAGGAGGCGCTGCCTACGGTTCCGAGGGGTTTTGGCGGCGAACACGGGAGAGAGAGAGGCTTGGAAGAGAAGGCAGCGGAGAAGAAGAAGAAGACGACAAAAGAGAAAGCAGAGAGAAGCAGAAGCAGAGGAGAGGAGAGGAGAGGGATGCCACGTGGCAGCCGAATTTGTACGGATTACGGGCTAGCAGGCCTTGGGCCGAAAATTATAGTGGGTTTTTGTTGTGTGTATACGCACAAAAGGAGCACAATATGACCCATCGGGTGAGTTCTTTACAGCTAGAACTGACGCTTATTCGTTTTTCGTTAGCACACGCTTCCTGAACGGTTTAACGGATGTGTTTTGTGTAAAAGTATTTTATATGAACGTTTCCTAAAAGATTAAATATATCTATTTTTAATTTTATAATAATTAATACTTAATTAATTAATCGCTAATACATTTTTCTCGTTTTGTGTGTGAGGAAAAGCCCCAGCCATTCAACTGAATCGAACTAGCCTTACTGCAGCTGCAGACCTCTGAACTTTGAAGTCTGAACTGCTCAAGTACACAGCTCAGTTAACTCAAAGAAGAAAAAGAAGTGCCAATGGCTCGAGTAAAAGCCAAGGCTGACACATGAAGATTTGCGATATAAGATGTCAGGCAGGGATGAACTACTACTGTGAAACACAAGTGAGTGTCTTGAATCTTGATACAGGAGATCGGCTGCAATAAAGTGACTGAATGGATTGCATTCATTTTTACTGAGCCATGTGCTGTTCTATAGCAACCAACCCAGTGAACAACCGGAGTGACCTTATTGTCAGTGAACCAATTGCAAAATGTCTTTGCTTTTTGCAAGCCATTATTTAGTGCAGTGGTCTAATTTTTCAAGCCTGTGATGGTTCAGTGCTACAGTAGTACTGCATATATTGGGTCTTGAATCCATGGGCAACTTCGGTGCTGTTTGGGAAACATAGACTTATTCCAAGTCCCTACCACATCGGATATTTGGACACTAATTTGGAGTATTAAACATGCACTAATTACAAAACCCATTCCATAACCTTGGACTAATTCGCGAGATGAATCTTTTGAGTCTAATTATGCCATGATTTAATAATGTGGTGCTACAGTAAACTTTTTATAATTATGGATTAATTAGACTTAAAAAATTCGTATCGCAGATTAGCTCTCATTTATAAAATTAGTTTTTTATTAATCTATCCATCTATACAACCCCTTCACTACAGTGAAGATATGATCATTCTTCTGTTTTGACTGACATAGAAAATGTGGGTGGTTTTCAGCATCCCGAAGCTTCCGTCCGGCCGGTATATTTCAATTTTCTCCTGTTTAACAATAGTTACTACTAGTACATCCTTTAGATCATACACGTACACAAGGTCGAAAGCTCGTTTTCCATTTTTTGATCGGCGCTAATGACCAGCATATTTTCTTTTTCTTTATCTGCTAATGACGTTTCTTTTTTGGTTTTAGTAGCTGTTCCTCCGGATATGAGAAGATGCGCTCCTACCTAAAGCAATAGCTTGTATTCCCTCCGTCATATATATAATATGAATGATTTTAACTATATAATTCTTTAGCAAAAATCTCTTATTATTATGGGATGGAAGGATTACTATTTATTGGACTGATTTTAGGTCCAATATTAATATATTGAATATTTATTTTGTTTTTTAACTTTTATTTCATATTCATCAACACAAAGTTCTATACCAGAAATTCACATGAAAAAAATTTATGTACCGAAATGTTTGAATGTTAAGTTTATTGGTATAAGGTCTCTATATGGAAAGTTTATATATGTAAAGTTTCAATTAAAAAATTGATTTGTATAACGTTTTGAAGTAGATTTTTTAATTATGTACTATAAAGTTTCTAGGTGGAATTTTTTACTCATCTAGGAATATGATCGAGTAGATTTCTTGTTTCATATACGGTGGATTTTTTATGTACAATATTTCTAAGAAGAAATTCCAATCTAATTACAGGAGATGCTAATCTATAAGTGCTAATTCTGATCTAATTGTGAGGTAATTGAGCATCGCGTGCAAAGCTAACCAAAAAAGATAAAAGATACGTAGGGGAGGTCAGTTAGCTGGTCGGGGACTATTGGGGATATGAACGTTGATGATCGCTTGAGCTACGGGAACGCGATCGATCGTGTACTAGGAGTCCCCACACAAGGTTCTTCATAGAGGGTGGGGAAAAAAATAAAACAGGGTGCATAAAATACCAAAGAACATGTCTAAGAAAAGAGCAGAATTCAGGCAAAAATCAGGTCATGTAGGTTAATTCAGCTCCTTCTGTTTCGCGCATTCGAAAAATCCGACCTGTTAAAGACTTTCATATCAGTTGTTTTGTGCTACTCTGTTTGCCATGTAATGAAAAATAAAACCGTTTTTTACCATATTTCTAGTAGACAGTTATAATTTAGTTTGTTAGTTTTATAGTTTAGTAGTATTTAGTTTTGTTAGCTTTTAATGACACCTAGTTTTTGTTAGTTTTGATTTCTGCTAGCCGTACAATTAACTATTAATGTTCTTTTTTTCCCACCCAATCTGCATGCTCCAAGACTAACAGAAAGCTATTTTTTTTTTGTCAATCTGCAAAACCCCATGCTCCACTACTATACATTAAACCCATCTTTTCGTTTATGCTTATAAGTCAAAATTTGAATTTTCAACATTAACACAACTAGAGAAACTATCTTCTTCCCTAGGCTCCCAAACACAAATATCTTGGATATATTAAGAACCGGTACTAAAGATGTTTTTAGTACCGGTTCTAAAAGTCAAAGTACCAAAAACATCTTTAATCTCGGTTGGTAACACCAACTGGAAGTAAAGATGCATCTTTTGTTACCAACCGGGAGTAAAGATACATCTTTAATTCCGGTTAGTAATACCAACCGGTAATAAAGATGCTTCCAGGGTTAATTCAAAAAAACATCTCTATCTAAGTCAAATGTGTGGAGTTGGTGGGATGGTTGCGCGCGTGAGGGCTGAGATAAAAGAGATCTTGAGTTCGAATCCCACATTCGATATATTATTTTTGATTTGTTATACATCTTTAGTACCGGTTCTCTCAACCGGTACTTAAAATCGAGATCTTTAGTCCCGATTTGCTCGTCTCGGATGCAAAACCCGGTAGTAAAGGGGGTCGTAAACCGGTAGTAAAGATGCCTTCTCTAGTAGTGTAAATTTGGAGTTGATTTTGAGATTTATTCATCGTAGTTTATTTTCCAACCTATGCTTTTAGATCCTTCCCCTTTCTCTCTTTCTCCGTCGCACCTCCCGCCAGAGGGATGAGGCGGCCGCGGCGCGTGGCTACCGACTAGCATGTGGCCGTGCGCGTCTCGTCGGCATCGGCGTATACCGGCGGCAATTGACCCAACGATGGCACCCTGGCAGGGGCGGGAGGGGCGGATCCGGCTACGACCGCTATGGAGGCACGGGGATGGGTCGGATCGAGGGGTGCGGGGGGAGAAACGGAGGGCGGCCTAGCTCTCTCACCCCGCCGGCTTGGCTCCCAGGCTACCGGCAAGGTGCGGGGAGCGTCAGTATGGTGCTGGATCTCAATGTGGTGTCGTTGGGTGGGTCGGCGATGACCTCGAGCTTGTCCACACCGCACGATGCCAACGGCGGCTGGGGAGGGGTCGTGGCCGCGCCACGCGGCGGATGTCGGGGTGGCTCAGAGCCAGAGGTCCCCCGCCAGGGCCCGAGGTCGCAGAGCTCCCAGTACAGGGGCGTCACCTTCTACAGGAGGACCGACCGCTGGGAGTCGCACATCTGGTTAGCTTTGCTTGCTCGCTTTTTCTCACGCTGACTTCCTGCTTGCTTGACTCCTTGATTGATTACTCGCTCGCTTCTACTTGGTACTAATCTCTTGTTTGTCTCGTCCAATTTTAGCAGGGACTGCTTGGGAAGCAGGTCTACCTGGGTGAGCTCCTATTTCTAGTCTCCAAGCTAAATTTGCTCACCTGAGTGCTAAATTTGGGTGTACTTAGCTTGACCCAGCGGCGATGGCCCAACGATGGTGGCGGCGGCCTGGAGTTGTGCAAGGATTGTTGTATTTTTTTACGTTCATTGTTGTGTTCTCGATGTTCATGTGTATTCTTGATGTTCATGTGTGTTCTTGATGTTCATGTTATTTTCTTGATGTTCGTGTCCCTAAATCGGGGTGAAGGGCTTGAATCGAGCTGGCTTTTTTTTCTATTCGTGGAACCTCAAAGTGCCGGTTCTAAACCAACACCGGAATCGGCACCTATTTGGTTTCCACATCAGTGTCGTGTTCATGGTGTCGGTTAAGAAATCTGATAACTATGCTAGATACCCGATCGGCACTAATATCTGTTTATGTGGTAGTGTAAATGATATGAAGATTTTTGTAGTGTAAATGATATGAAGATAATGATTTCACATTACGCAATCTAAAATCTATACTAATATAAAAGAATGGTAGTGGTAGTTGGGAGTATGCTACCACCACCACCCAACTACCATGCGGACCCATGAACGGTGAGAAAACTTTGCTTGTTTCCTAGCCTCACATACCATGGACCATATTGAAAAGAAAATATGACAATAGAATATTATGAAACTTTTCAGCTTTACGAAATGATAGCAAAATTAGCAAACTGATAATATATTAGACAGTTAGAAAAATAAACCGTTCCAACACACATGCATTATGCTAGTACAACAAAATTTGTAAATGATATGTTATGTGTGTATAATATGTAAAATACTCTAGATAATAATTGTTAGTGAATGATGATGTGACACACTTGTATATTGAGTTTTAGGAGCTAGTGAGAATTAATTTTATAGTTAAATAGGATTTGGGCACCTACATGCAATGCTCTCTGATTATTATCAGAGCAAGTAGCTGCATGCGGCATTCATGTCTTCGATAGAGTAGCTAGCGCTCTAATTGTTTCTTTCAGTTAACTCCATCCAACACGGTGTGTATGGAAATGACTGTTCTATATCAATTGCATAAGCTATGCCACCCAACTCTTGAACCTTTGAGGTATTCAGATGATAAGATACCGCTCTTGAAAATTCGACCCAAAAGAAGGCAATCTCTTTGTAGGGATGAAACCCAAGAAAAAAGATAGGGGGATAGCATGCTTTGGCCTTCTTATCTTTGGTTTCAAGGATGGTGCCGTTTTCAAAGTCCCATTCGAGTTCGTCCTCCTCTTGCAGCCTCTGTATTGCTTCATCCCTCAAATAGTTGATGATCCATGATGTGCTAAAACCATTATGAAAACCGTGAGCTGGAAAATTATCAATAACCGCTTCAAGGCTGATATTTGTCTTCGGCATCCACTCCATCTGACCACAGCATGATAATGATTCATTGAGCAACCAAACTTGAAATCGCGGCAAATTATTATCATTCCAAAGCAACGCAAAGTAGATTCCTTTATCGCATTTTCCCAAGTGAAAAGCACCGTCGTCGTCAACAATTTTTCTCCTTACTGGCGATTTGATCATTTGATACTTATCATTCGATAGGATTATTCTGCAAATTAAGATTGGGCCATTAAAAAAAAGAGAACGTTAGTGAAATCATGCATACAGGAAAAAAAGAGCACTCCTATATTTTTGGCATGGAGGCTAGCTCCTTCTTAGCTAGCTAGTTGTGAAAGGTGCTACTATATATTGATCGACCCACTAGGTACGGCCATGGTTCCTAGGCTTCAAGGTTTAATATTTTGCAAAATATGAGAATATATGTAGTACGAAAACACTATAGTAATGTGTTCACTATTTAAAAAATAAGAAGCATGTTGTGCAACTAGGGGACGGCTAATTTTATATTATATATTATATAAGCAAGGCAAGAATGATTATTATACATCCACCTACGTACGTACCTCATTAGAGAATCATTTATGCAATGCACATAAATTTCTCCCTTCAAATAGACGACGCGATGTTGGAATGGTTGAGGACAGATGTGTAGGTCGGCAATGGTCTCGTCACCAGGCTCCCCTCCTCGTTGGCAGACAAAGGTTCTCTCCTCCCACCTCCATTTCCTCGATGAGAAGACAAGCGTCTTGCGTGGCAAATATCCTAATAGCGACTCCTCGATGGAATCTAACTTGATGTTGCTTTCGTAGGAGAGTATGTTGTTGCAGGGAACCAAGGGGATATTAAGAGTCTGTTTAGGAAACATGAATTTATTCCAAATCCCTGTCACATCGAATGTTTGGATATTAATTTGGAGTATTAAACATACACTGATTACAAAAACTCATTCTATATCCTTGGACTAATTCGCGAGATGAATCTTTTGAGTCTAATTATGCCATGATTTAACAATGTGATGCTACAGTAAACTTTTCATAATTATGGATTAATTAGGCTTAAAAAATTCGTCTCGCAGATTAGCTCTCATTTATGAAATTGGTTTTTTTATTAGTCGATGTTTAATACTTTAAATTAGTGTCCAAACATCCGATGTAATATGAGCTAAAAAGTTTTAGCCCCATCTAAACACCCCTAAATACCTTGAAGTGGTGCGGCGATACCACGGGATCATAAACGAGGCACAAGCTTGTGCTCAAGTCATCCGTTGCTGGTGGCATGGTAGGCAGGTGCATCCATTGGCGTGTGGCAGGGTTGCAGATCCGGTCATCGAAGAGGATCAGATCCACGTGGAAGGTGTCGAGGAAGTCGAGGCGGCCGCCAATCCGGCGTGCCGTGGACGGCGGCGAGAAGAAGTACGGGTGTTGCAGATGGGTGTAGCCGGGATCTATGAAGAAGAAGGCCTCGAGGCGGAGAGGGAGGAGGTGGGTGCGCAGTAGGCGTCGGTCGTCGATGAGGGCACGCCATTCCGCGCAGACGCAGCGTGACACGGCGAGGGTGCGCGGCGGGAGGCGGCGGAGGACGTTGGCCAGCAGGTCGTCAGGTAGTAGCACCACCATCCCATCTGCCATCTGCTGAATTTGTTTCTTCCGATCCGATATCGAAATGCTGCAGATCAGGCCGGCGCAAGATCCGCGCGCGTATATACCGAAGTATATCTGAAGATCGATCAGATAATCCTCCTCCTCGGAATCAGATCGTGGCCGTCGCAAGATAATTGTAATAATAATAATACTCTAAAAAACTGAACGGAATCTGGAAACTACGAACGAACGAGAGAGAGAGAGAGAGATACAGAAAGAAGGAAAAAGAAAAGGAAGCAGAAATGGGGATCGATCGAAGAACCCATGCACCTGTTACGAAACTGAAACTGAGCCCTCGAAGGTGTCCGACTCGTTTCGCCGTGTCTTTTTATCTGTGGGTTAATTTCCTCAGAGACAGAGTCGGCACGGCATTCATAATTTATAGTGGAGTATTATATATCCTTTAATTTAATTAATTTAAGTAGAAAAAGTGTTCGTGCATTGCAACGGGAAAAACTAAAAGTACACAAACTATTAAATAACTTTAAAATGATATTTTTTCATAACCTAGTGTAACATATTACACATGCTTTCTTTGCGTGTAGAAACATTATATATGTGTTTTTTCCACATATTTATAAATTATCTTATTACAGTAATAGAGATATATTTGTTTATATTTGTGTCTAAGAAATCAACATATTAATTGAAAAAAAAATGTACGTCGTTCATCATAGTGGATCTAGAAAAAGTTTTGGTCCATTATCTAATATAATATCTATCTTTACAATTATATTTAATCCAAATCATGATTCATACGGACCGACCAGCAAACCGAACTGTTTTATTCATGTCAACACACGCGATACGACTAGGGTCTAGGAACATGAACACGCCATTTGACATATCACGCGCGGCCATGCACTGGTAAGATCGGAGCGACACGCAGGCAAAGTCGGCATACGACGAATGGACGAACGGAAGATAGCAGATGTCGTACAGGAGATGGATAAGACAGACGAAAATTAGGGTGAGTACATAATCATTTTTAATTTCTATAATATCTTAAGTCTTAACTAATTAAAAAATTGGTAACTTTCCGTTCGCACCTCTTTTTTTTGTCTGTGTTTTTGGTTCGGACTCAAGTCCATCGGAGAGATAAAAACTATGGTTCGCTGGGGAGATAAACTTGAGTTCGTGCTTGACATGGGGGCGATTTCCTCAAGATTTTCTTCAATTCCTTCAGAGGAAAGATAAAGTACTTGATGCCCTCAACTAATTTGAGATTATCTCCACAGGCTTGGTTGAATCGGACGCGGGATTGGAGTGGCATCGGGTGTAGGCCAGGGTCTGGCTCGGCTGGAGCTCGAAGAAACTACTATAGCGATAGGGAGATAAATTAGATTTTTATTGGAACTTCTTTCACTAGGCCGATTGAAGGAGGACGCAAATAGAACTTTAATGGAGAAAGGAAACATGCCAGAAACTAGTCAGAAACTGGACTTTTCACATGTGTGTTGGTAGGAATAAAATAGTTCGGTTTGCTAACCCCGGTACGAGATCATAATTTGGATTAAATCTAATTATAAAGATAGAGCTTATATTTGATAAATCTACATTATTATATCTAAACATGGATTAAAACTTTTTCTAAATATCAACAGTGTATATTTTTCTCTCAATTAATGTGTCGATTTGTAAGCCACAAATATGAATAAATATTTTTTATTACTGTAATAAAATAATTTATAAATATGTGGAAAAATTATATGTAGTGCTTTTATCACGGAAAGAAAACATATCTTACACTAGGCTATGAAAAAAATTCATTTAAAAATTATTTAACACTAGAAAAAATGCTCGTGCGTTGCAATGGGTGAAGGCAATTGGAAAGAATTGGACAAAAATTATAGGATTATCAATGCATATAGGTGTATATATAGTTATTATTGCTTGTCATAGTCTGCTGTAACTACCGATCCATCACCTAATAAACTACGGAACATGTGTGTATGATCGATGAATGTTTTTTTAAACAGGCTGCCTAGAAAATTAACGATCGATGAATATAATTGTAATGAAAAATTAACGTCATTCTAACATGTTAGTTTTGAAGTTATGGAGCGTAGTTTTTTCGTGCAGTAGCGTGTGTGTGCTTGCATTGCACGGACTAATATGGATCATGTCGTAGAAAATATTGTTATGGCAGTCTATTGATTTATAGGAGGCATGGAGTAAAACTTAGTCAACAGCGAGGACTCAGACAATACGAAGGTAAGAGCTGAAATAGACATGGTAAATTGACAATATCTGGAAGGATTAATGTAACAGCTGCTTTATTAGTGATGTACGAGCACAAAAATCAAGAATAAAATAATTTTTCCAAAATTGAAAGAGAAGATGTGGAGAAAAAAACATTTTCTAAAATCATCAAAGGATAAATTTCAACTCAGCTAGTGTTATCACATGATTTGTGAAGAGCATGGGTGGCTGCATCTACTAATGTGGGCCAAAGAAAAATAAGACTATAAAATAAGAAAAGGATTAAAGATAAGACTATACATCTTACCCTATATAAATAGATGGTACATATCTGGATTATATAAGGGATACATACCAATCCTAACCGGCCACCCCCATGATTATATAAGTGGTCCGAAAACCCTAAGGAGGTGGATCACTACCTGCTAACCCTAACATCGTCTGTATTGCGAAACTCTCTACTACTGGAGAAACGATTTTTTTATCCCGGCTAGATTAAGAACCGTTACTAAAGATGCTTTAGTACTGGTTCTAAAAGTTTAAATCTCTAGAAATATCTTTAGTCCTGGTTTGTGTTACCAACCGATAAAAAAAGTATCTTTAGTATTGGTTGGTAACACCAACCGAGAATAACGTTGGAGGATCTTTAGTCCCGGTTGATGTTACCAGTCGGTACTAAAGACACCTGTAGGGTTAGTTAAAAAGAAAGAATCTCTATCTAAGTCAGATGTATATAGTAGGTGTTATGGTAATGTGCGTGAGGGCTGAGGTGAGAGATCTTGAGTTCGAATCTCACATATTTTCTTTTGTCTTAGTATGCATGTATAGTAATCTTTAGTCTCGATTTACTGGTATCGGTTATTGTTCTCTATACATATCCAATACCTTTAGTACCGGTTGTTTATTAAAAGTCTTTGTTAATACAACCGATACTAAAGGGGTTATCCCTTTGTTAATACAACCGATACTAAGCGATACTAAAGAGGTTATCCCTTTGTTAATACAACCGATACTAAGGGGGTTATCTTCTCGATTTACTGGTCTCGGTTGCTACATCCTGTAATACCTTTAGTACCGATTCTTTATTAAAGGTCTTTGTTAATACAACCGATACTAAAGGGGTTATCCCTTTGATGATAGAATCGATACTAAAGGGGTTATCTTCTTGATTTACTGGTCTCAGGTCTCAGTTGCTACAACTTGTACTAAAGAGGGTTTTTAACCGGTTTTAAAGATCGTTTCTCCACTAGTACTCTATACAGATCCAATCTTCAAACAACTAGCTAGAATAGGGTATATTACCTCTTGCCGAGAGCACGAACCAGTATAATCTCTTTGTCACCATATCTTGTGCCCCATGAATATTATTGTCGATTAGTAGAATCGACACACCCCAGACCGTCAAGTTTGGAGGTTATAATGTTGACGGTAGCACAATCTAACAAAAATGGAACCTTCTAAAACTAAAAGTGCTTAATTAGCCTGGACACCCGGCCGTATGTTTGCTTATTTGTCGAATCGAATCTGATATGAGCTGGATTGCGATGCGCCGATGCCCGTGTCGTGTCAGATTCTAATAGGTACTATTTCAATTATGTGTATAAGATCGGGCACAGCACACGGGTATGTCCCGACTCGAAAGGTACCAGTACTAGTACTCCCCGACTGATAATACTAAAGGTGATATTAAACTTTAAAATCTTTGATTATAGATAATTTCTAAAATATTTTTCTTTGAAATATGATGACTATATATATAGATTAGTTTTAAAAAATAATTTAATAAAATCATATATTTGTTAACGCTTCTATACATATTATAATAAAAAATATGTCAAAGAAATTAATGTCAAAGGACGACGATGATTCCTTCAGGAAAGAAATTAATGTCAAAGGTCCACAAGATGCTTGGGAAATAGTTAATTTTCTACTACGCCCACCAGGAGAATAAGGACTACACGTCCATTATATTATTATATGCATACATTCAATTCAATGTATATTTATCTTTACCCCCCTCCCCCCCTCTCTCTCTATATATATATCTTATCTTAACTACTTAAATTTTAATTGATAATTTTCCAATCGTCACAGTCCGATTGGTCCGTCTCTGTCCGTCGTCATCCGCGTCGAGTCCGAGTGTGCGTGCTCGTCCAAACACCGCACAGGGAGAGTTTGAGATGGCCACCGCGACAAGCACAATAGTATCATCTCTGAAGCGGACAGCAGCTTCACGGGTGAGTTTGCTTTCTTCTTCGGTGTCACGCGGCAGTTTTGGAATTTCTTCCAAGGCCGCCATCTCCGCGAGCTGCCATCTCCGCGAGCTCCGACGCCTCGACGGCGTTGCGCTGTCAGAGCAGGTGCTCATAATCTGCCTCCATCGCCTCCATGTCCGCCACCAGAGCTGCTTCCATCCCCTGGCTATGGCCGAGCTCACTCAACCAAGTACACGGAAGCAAAGATCTCCACGGCGCCACCACCATCTTCCTCACTCATGGCGGCGGGGAGCAGCCGCAGCGTTCGCCGAATGGCAGCTCGCACCTAGGTGAGCCTATTGCTCGTCGCGCCGAGCTCCATGTCGAGGTCGCCGATCCGTCCTCGTGCTCCCCTATTGCGCAGCCTGTCCTCGTGCTCCCCTATTGCGCAGCCTGTCCTCGTGCTTCGCTCGCTTTTGCCGGAGCGCGTAGAGCGCGGACGCCACCATTGGCACGCTCCCCTTGGAGTAAAGATCCTGGAGGTCGTCGAGCGCCGCCGTGACTGGCGCGGGAACGTGACGGTGTGCGGGCGACGCAGGAGATGGTGGTGGAGGGCATCGCCGGCGTTCCTACCGTGGGAGTAGTTCCATAGCTCGTTCGCGATTAAGCTGATGTAGGCCGTCGCCGCCGGTGGCGGACAGTCATCGACTCCTGCCACGGCGGCATTCGGCGGCGAAGAATTGCTGGCTCCCCCCGTCTCTGTCATTTCATCGCCATCCATTGTCTCCTACACGCGGTCGTCCACGCAACGCGGAGTTCGTTTTCCACGACTGCACGAGAGCGGGCTGACCAAGGGTGTTGACGGGGAACCAAGGAATCAACTGGTGATGTGGTCAATTTGAAGAGTCAGCAGTCCAGCACGATAGGCCTGTACAAGGACGATGGTCGGAGAAGTCGGATCTAGCTTTCTTGACCACCGGTGGGAGGTGCAAGAAGGAGGTCGCTGCTGACGTCGACTCTCGCTCCAGCTAGCTGTAAGGTTTGAAGCCTTCTCGATTCCCCGAAATTTCCTGTAGTTGTGCTTGTGTTTGTGCACAACTTGTGGTGGTTTGGAGAAATTTGTTATTGGTTTTCCAGCCGGATTCCCATATCATTTCAGTTCTGGATGCTACGAATCACAACTGGATGGATATTTTTAGGAAATGAGTTTGGAATTTTATGATTTTGAGGCTTGTAGAGCTATCCAGACTGGCTGCAAAAAATCAAAATTTGACTAATTTAGACAACGTTCTCTTTGGATTAGGAAAGATTTCTTCTGAATTTCTCTTATTTTGCCTTTTGAGCTGAAGAGTTCGTGTTTTATTGTGAGGTTCCGTTTTTTCCCTTGTCTTTAGCAGGAAAGGCACTTGAATCAATTTTTAAATTGTTTTCTCAAATTGTTTTGCAAGCATGTTCAAATTCTGAGTGGAAATGCTATTTCATAATTTTTTTTTCATGTGGTCAGACTTGGTCTTTGCTGTAGTTTGATGGGTTTGCCTTGGAATTGTAGTAGTGGCAGCAGCAGCTTCTTGTTTCGCAAAGTAAAGTTATTGTGGGTCCCTGCTACTCTGAGTTGTGGCATGAGGAGCTGTCAACTACAAGTTGCTGTAATTCGGGCCATCTTTAGAAGGAAGCCCACTTGTATAATTCGACGGCTATGGTTCTTCTTACATGTGTATATTCATGTCACTGTGTAGAAGGATTTCAATATTGTCCCCTCTCCCTCCCTCCCTCCTCCCCCCCCCCCCCCGCGCCCTTCCGCTTCGCTCCCCCCAGCGCCCTTCCCTCCCTCCCTCCTCCCCTTCCGCTTCGCTCCCCACTCCCCCCGCTCTTTTTTTTCTTTTTTTTCGGCTTAATCCTCTTCTCTCAGGAATAAATCTTTTTTCTTCTCTTTCTAAAAAAATTAAAAATAATTTGGTGAATTCAAGATTTGAATACATGATCTCGTGGTTCATGGAAATCTCTCCTAACCAATTCACCCTATGACCTTATGTGATTAGATATCATTGTTTGTTTGTTTTGTATGTCTGATGAAATTTTCTGAGAACAAATCAATTATGTTACTGTAGGAATCATACCTTGTTACTATGATTCGGTAGTAACGTTATCAAAAAAAGTGCAGTAACATGGTACGTTACTGCAAAACTTATAGTCTATTATTGCACTTCCAGTAGTAACATCATGATGAAAATTGCAGTAACAGAGAACGTGTAACAGTAATAGCGGTATTACTGCTTGTGTAGATCTAAAACCTTTAAATCTTAATCTTTAGATAGCTATATCTCTCAAATCCTATCTTGTTTTCTAAGCCGTTTGCACCATAATGTTTATAACAAAAATGTTTAACGAAACTAGATCCATCATGGCTATTTTTTTTACGTCGTTACTACGAAAACCAGTCGTGTTACTGCACATTGACCATTGTCTTACTACACCATTCCTGCGAGGCGAGAACTGAAAAGAGGTAAGTCTCTATCTTTAGAGAGCAATATCTCTCACATCATATCTTGTTTTTCTAATACGTGCACAAAAGTATATGTGTTACTACAAGATAGGTGCATATTACCACTTCCAAGTAGCTATGTTACTGCACGATAATTGTAGTGATGTATTATTTTTTAAAGCTGTTTTTACCATGATGCTATAGTGTTACTGCATGGGAGGGTTAAATTTCAAAATGCATCTACGTACTCCCCTCCTCAAGAAACCGTTCTTCCTCCCTCTTCTCAAGAAAACCGGTCTCCTTCCTCCAATATAGTGTTATTGCATGCATGTATATGACGTTACTGCACTTTTGATAGTAGTACTATGGTTAATTGCAGCAAATCAGGAATTGAAACAAAAATATATGGGTTCAAAGTCTCAGATGATAACCATATACTTGTTACTGCACAAAAGTAAAAGTGTTACTGCACGACAGATACACGTTACCACCTGACAGTTACACATTACCGCATGTTTATGCAGTAACACTATCCAAGAATTGCAGTAAACCACTTTTTTACTGTAGAACATATAGAGCGTTACTGCACCTTTGGCAGTAACATTGTGGTGAGATTGTAGTAAACTAGGAATAAAAAAATATAGGTTAAAAATCTCACATGCTAAATATAATTGTTACCGCACAAAGTGGAATTGTTACTACATGGCAGGTATACATTACCACATGTTTATGCAGTAATATTATTCAAGAATTGCAGTAAGACGCATTGTTACTACAAAACTTATGGTCTTTACTGCACATCTACAGTAACGTCGTGATGGAATTGTAGTAAAACGCACAATAGATAGTAGTAACTAATGCTGTAGTATTACTACCTGTAGAGAGTCAAGATCCAAAAAAACCCCAAGCTTCGAACAACAATATCTCTCACATGATGTATGATTTATTTAAACCGTTTGCACCATGTTGTTAGAAAAAAAGTGTTTATCAAAAGTAGATCCGTCATGGCTATATTTCAACTAAATTTGAATGTTGTTACTGCACGTAAGACATAGCGTTACTACACGATGGTTATCGCGTTACTGCACCATTCTGCAAGACGAGAGCTGAGAAGAGGTGGGTGGTGAGGGGAGTTGGTAAGCAGTTTGACCGGGCTTTGACCGACGTGGGGGTGCTTTAACTCAGGTGGGAGGTGGGTTTTAAGCCCTTAGAAGGGAGGGGAGGTGGGTTTAGCCCTTGGGATATATATATAATATCGAACATGATTTTGTACTAACTTGGTTTTTGTCCGTCGTTCTGAAAGAGCAAAGCGCATGAAAGCTCTTTGTCCGACTTTGTTCTCTCGTTGGTTGTCCGTTTAAAATCTCGGGTTCTAGACTCACGATCCACTTTTGTTTCCTGATATTTGTTTCCTGCAAATTAAGCCGCGAATTTTGGTCCGTCCGTTGCGCAACTCCGCGCGCGCCTCGGAAAAAAAGTCCTCCGCCCAGATCCAACGCTAACGCGGCAGTTTGTTTTTATTTTTTTCATCAACACCCACATATTTTGTTTTAATTTTTAAATTGTTAAACTTTGATTCATATGCTATATCAATGCCACATCAGATAAAGATTGAGTCAAACTAGCCATGTAGGCATCACGTCAACTAAAACCGTCATTCAAATCGCCATGGGAACTATACTACACCAGTTTTGACAGTTGAGGGATCTGTTGTGTCTAGTTTTTCGGTTGAAGTACGAAAATCAGATTCGTTAAGACCTCAAGTGAACTTATTCCTTATGATTTCATATCTCAGTCCAGATCCTGTAGAGGCGGAACTTGGCCAAGGCAGCTTATGTCGCACCCCGATTTTCGTTCGGGATAAAAAATCATTAAATAATGCATTTCTAGAAATTATGTTAAAATTAAAACCAATTTAATCGAGTGAATTAATGAGGGATTTAAAAATTTTCTTTAAAATTCATGGATGGAAATATTTTTGTAATATTCTCTGCGCCCTAATATACTCTCTGGAATTTTCGGAGCTCAATATCTAATTTTAATAAAACAAACTTCATTTAACCAATTAAATAAAATGGAAAACAATTAAAACTCCCCATCTACACTTTGGGCCGTTTCCGGTCCAAAGTCCTTTTTTCTCCCCGGCCCACTCAACTCCTTCCTCTCCTCTCTCCTCTCGGGTCGGCCTCTCTCCCTCTCCCCCTTGCCCAGCCCGCTTGCCCCTACCCCTTCTCTCGCACAAAGTCCGCTTTGCCTCCCTCATCCTCTTCCCTCGCCGATAGGTGGGACCGTGGCCCCCACCTGTTAGCTTCACCCCTAACTTCCGGCTGGGAGCCTCTCTCCCACATCCCGCCGAATCCGGCATCCTCCCGCACACTCCCGCTCGCACCCTCGCTCTGAAACCACATGGGCACGGTCGTCACCACCTCCTCCATCTTGCACCCTCCAACTCTACCCCATAAACGGCGCTGAGCCGCCGCCACTCCGCCCACGATGCCGCCTCCACCCATCGGCCATGATCTATCCCTCCCAATGCTATAAAAAGCTCTCCTGTACTCCCCTCGTCCATTTCCCCATCTTCCCCAAGCTCGCCGCGCACTCTCTCTCTCTCCTCCGTTCACCACCGTGCTCCAGCCGCCTCTTGCCGTCGGTAGAGCTGCCGCCGCACCATGCCACCACCGTCCTTAGCACCGCCGGCTCGCACCACACTCCTGCCACCGCTCGCTTTCCCCAAAAGTCGCCCGAGCACCAGTTCCATCGTGCCACCCGAACTCCATCATCCACCGCCGACCTCCGGCCGAGCACCGCCGCTGCTAGCATCGCTCCCGTGCTCCGTCACTGCCACCTCAAGCTCCACTGCATCGTGCCGCACACCAGCCTCCAATCATCTTCCGCCCGCCCAACCGGAACCACCCCTTTTACTGCCAACCCGCTCGGCCGCCGCATTCGTCGTCTTCGCCCGGCGATTGTCACTGAACAGAGCCGTGCCAAGCGTCACCACCTCCTCCACCCCCTTTGCCGCGTCAAGCTCTTTCCTGGTCGGCACTCCTCGACCGTCGGTCGCCGTCGGACCGCCGCCTGTGTCGCCTTCCCGTGAAGCGCCGCCGACAGCAGGCATCTCTCTTCGCTGCCGGTCCATTTGGCCACCGCCCCTCACCGGCGCACCTCAGTGATGTCACACCCCGCCCCTGCGCCACTGTACAAATGGCACCGAGGAGGGTATGCTGCAGGAGAACGGCGAACCGCTTTCCCACGGAACCGCGAAACAGGTACCAGTCCCAGGATAACGATGCTGGTACCAGCGGTAACATGATGAATCAATGCAAGATTTAAATAAATACAATATACCTTTACGTTGCAGCTTCGGGTAATCCCTGAGTTGCAACCATCAATCAGAGTCAGTAGTAGCGAAACTTAGTGAAGCTAGGACACCAAATCCACCGGCAGTAGTTTAGGTTTAGGGACGAAACTCCAACCTTTATCTTCTTCCTGAACTTAAGCCAAGGGAGAAAAACAACAACAATGGGGGATTGAGTATATTCGTACTCAACAAGCCACTAGGAAACATGTACATGCAAGCTTCAAAGAAAGGCTGGGTTTATTTGGCAAAACATTTATTTTAAAACACTTTTCAAAGGTCTAAGTGTAGGTTTCAAAAATAAACTTCTCCTTCGGAAAGAGGCATCACACCTCAATCCAAACACGAGTTGCTTTGCAACAACCCGAGCGGAAAAGCCAAATTTTAGCATTCAAAACACTTTCTCCTTCATTAGCTTCTCATAAAACCAACATTGTCTCCAGAAATCATCCGTTAACCAAGTCCGGGTTAACAACTCCGGGTCCGGTCCTCCGACCTGCCAACCCAAACTCGGCCCTCTCGGCCCCTATGGTGACAAACGACACCCCAGGTCACACAGACCTGTTCACAACTACGAAGGCTGGCCGTCCGTCACAAAGGAGGACTCTGGTAACGGTTCCCATCCCAAGAATCAATTTATGAAATAATTTTTAAAACAAATCTATGCTATGAGACTCACCTTACATTCGCCCTTGACCGTGGGCACGGCTATTCGAACAGTTCAGTTAAACCTCTGCAGAGACTGTACGCTTTCCCCACAAGACACGAAGCTTACACCGATACTGGCCGGTACCGGAAGTTCGTGACAAGGCCTTTCTCTAGCCAACCCATAAATGTCCCGTGTCACACAGAAGGATGGAATCTCTCCACCAAGCATTAGGCCAAATTTCAAGCCCTCATCTACCCAGGCCCCACCGTACGTACCCTGACACATCCCCACTGCAGAGGGATTGCCACGCCACCATACCGGTGCTCCTCAATTGCCAACATGCTAGACACCTACGTTCCAGCTAGTTACTCATCCAGCGCCAAAATTCTGAAAGCGAAATCTTAACCATACGACTTTTTGGAAGTGTTTAGGAGGAAAACTCGAACTTCAAAATTCGAATCAGGAGAATTTAATTTTGAAGGAAAAGATTTGGCACGCAATCAGGAGAATTTGAGTTTACAAGGAATGGGTTAATTGAGATCTTTGGCACGCAAACCTAGATACACTCAAACATAGATTTTTCGACGGGGCGAAAATCGGGGCGTTACAAGTGAGCACCCTTCTCCCCTCCCCATCTCCTTCCGCAGCCTCCCGTGCCGCGCGCCGCCGCTCCCCGCGATGCCGGTCGTCGTTGCCGGTGGCCGCGCGTCGTCGCTCACCGTGGTCGGCCGGGCCAATTTTGGGCGTGCCCGTGCCGGATCGCCGCTCTCCCCAGCTGCCTGATCGGTCTTGGGACCGATCTGGGCCGTTCATGTGGGTGCCCCATCGACGCCACGTGTGTGCCACGTGGTGTGCCCGCACCCGAGACATGATGGACCGCGTCCACCGTGGACCACCCGCTTGTGACCCGCTGACGTGTGGGGTTCGCATGTCGGCGTTGACCTCCCTTTGATGACGTCAGCGGCTACCTTTTCCTTTGAGAAAATAATTAATAATTACACAATAAATTGAGTTTAATTCCAGAAATCCATTTAAATGACTCAAAACTTTTAAAATTCATAACTAATTCATACAAACTCCAAATTGAACAATTCAACTTGCAAAATCATCTAAAATTGAGCTATACCGGTTTTTTTACTTTTCATGTACTGTTTACTTAGATTTTATTAGGGTTTTTCCTTGTTTTGCGTGCCAATGTGTTCTCTGCCAACTATTTCCAACACCATGCCATCTATTTGAAGGAGCAATTTACGTACATTGCAAAAATAATTCTCTTATGAGGTATGTATGTGAATATATATATAATATTTTAATTATTTCCATACTTAAATAATGTAAAATAATTCGCTCCCTAATCTCTTAAATTCCTTATTTTATGTACAAACCACATTAATAGAATTGTTTCTCACATATGCTAATCTTTCGCCTTATTTGTGTAGTGCTAGCTAATTAATTAAGGCAAATGAGCAGTGCCATACCTAACATTTTCAAGGGTAGAAGGATCTGTGAGCATGCTAAATATAATAGTAAAAATATCATTTATGCTAAATATATCACATTCTATTCTGATTAATCAATTTAGTACCTCAGATGGTTCATTTAGTCCAGTATAATAAGAATTCTAATTTTCTTTTTGATCTCAACTGTCTGCAGACAATTGGCTGCAGTAAGATGAGTATGTTCAAAAAATGCAAAAAACTTGCATCCATTGAATGATCCATTGTGTGGATACTTGTATATCATATAAAATTGTTTAAAAATTTCATAGAGATTTTTTTCCGTTGCAACACGCAGGTGCCCAACTAGTATGAAAAAAAGTTCAAAACTCTCTCTCTCCTTTTATCCTTTTATCCTTGCTCGCATGCACTGAAACATGTATCGGTAGAGAAAAAAACAAGATAGTATAGTTTGCTTGGTCGGGATGTGTTTCAATAATTTAAATTTAATCAACAAGGAAAAGTTGGGGCTTTTTTCATAAATTCTTAATTGATGTTGTGGTTTGTGTTCAAGAAATAAACTATTTTTAATATGGTATACCTTGCATGTCTACGGAAGAATATGTTTCTTAAAGGGCGCTGACCGCAAAAGTTAAACCCTAATCGTTTACTTTTATTTTAGTTTTTTCCGTTGTAGCACGCATGTATTTTTGCTAGTCTAATAAAAAAACCCACGAAGCGAGAATGTTACACATTCCAATCATTGGAGAGAAAAGGATTAAGAACTTTACTGTGGACCGTACTCATTACATTTTAACTATTGCACGTGTGTGTATATATCAGGAACGCACGGATGGTAAAGATTCCTTGTGCACCAATGTGCACAGAATCTACTATTTCCTATCTATATTGAAATGTTGAGATTATACATAAAACTAAAAAAAAAAAACCTAGGAGTACCTTGTACTTGGGCGAATCAGCAAATCAACTAGGTCCAAAGCATCCTTTGGCCCTTTGACATTAATGTCTGCTAAGTCTCGAGCAAGGTCGCTTTCTGGACGTGGCCACCAAACATGTCGACTTTGCTTCCACCACACTAGGGCCTTAGAGAGCCGTCCCCAATAAACCACGTACTTCGCATGGTCCGGCCGCATGAAGGTCTCCCTATCCCAATGTGGACTGAACGCATTCCTGATGGGGGTGAACCGCATGGCCTCAGATATCATGATCGAGAACTTGGCAATCGCCAGCTTGAGTTGTGCTTCGGTGGCTGCGTTGGCCGTGGCGATGCTGTAGTTTGCAAGTGTCCCGACGGCTTGCACGGCGGACTCCCTTCCCAGAGGAACTGCGTCGAGATCCTGGACCAGGTCGCCATAGCTGTGTTGGATCGTTAGCGTCGTCAGGGGTTCGGGTAAACCTCCTCCGAAATCTCTCATGGCGTGCCAGTGGCCGGTGCGATTAGCGAAACCAAGAATGTATAGATCGTCATCGGCAATTGCTAATGTGGTCTTCATCTCCATGGGGGCGACGACATCCACCATGACCCATCTCCACGGCACGCTGGTGAACTGGGGACGCCTCCTCCCGAGAACGTTTCTCCCCATCACGTCGGCTGGGTCGTACGGTGGAGAACTCGTCCTGGCCAGCAGCCTACGTAGTTGGCGGTAGAAGTCATCGTGTGTCTGCGTCACAAGGTTGAAACTGATCGGGAGAGACGGCACTGCACGACGTGTTGCTGGTGGCTGGGCGTCGGCGAGCTGCAGCGTCGCAAAAGCGGCGACAACTAGGAGGATGGTCGTCAAAACGAACCGATGATCCATCACGAGAAATCTTTTCCTTTTAGCAAGGTAGATGGATATGGAAATAGCCAAGCTGCTAGCTAGTTTATTTTGGCCGATTATATACGTATACTGTATGACATGTCGATGGTCCTAGAGATTACGGCCGGGGTTAATTAACGTGCGTACGCTTAGATGGTTGTCGCGTGTTCAGCACGGACAGCGAGTCCCGAGAGCTAGCTCATGCGTACACAACCATGTTTCGCAGTTTTAAAATTAATCTGCTAATTACTTATGGATATGGACCATAGCTTATGTTTGTTTTCTTGTATGTGTATTGGAGATATTTGTTTTCTAGCTTGTATACATATGTATATTGGGGAGACTTCCAGGCACCTCACGAAACAAAACAATTCTACATATCTTTATCCGATTCTTTTAATTTCTAGGGACGCTCTCTTCTAATTAAACCGAATGTCTTGGATTTGCAATCAGTTTGAACAGCCGTGCTAACAGAAAAACCGTTACAGATAAGAGACTTATCGGTATTCAATACATTTTGTCACCGTTTAACATTTTGTCGCCCAGTCTAATTTCACCATCTTTACCTATTATAAAAATTCAAGGTACTCACATGTATTTTGGTCCGTATCACGATTTTCTTGCGTCGTCGTCGTCCGTATTCTTTTTCTCCGCTTTCGCGTGCGTGCGACACCTGTTTCCTTCATCCATCAATTAGAATCCGGATAAGATGATCATGTTTCTTCCCATGCAAAGCTCAGCAAATGGTCATCCGTCTCGTCCGCGTCTCGACGCACAGCCTGCTATAGCAAACAGACTCGATTCCCACCTGCGCGTTCATCCATCGTCCACATCTGCGCGTTCATTTCTGGTATGCCAGCTCAGATTCTACTACCATCGAGCACCTCAGCCGTCTTCGTCGGACTGGAGTCGACCACGGCGCAGTCTTCACATTAGAACACTCTGCTCCACCGCTAAGGCCCGCGAGACCCATCCGGCACCTCAGCTGGACCTCGAAACCTCGGTGTCCCTTTAATCTGTCACCACCACCCATCGCCAATCTCTGCTGCCCACTCAGTCGTGCAAGTCTCCGCTCAGCTTCGTGCCATAGAAAGAAGACGAGGTAGAAGAACAAGAGGTAGAAGAAGACGAGGAGGAGGGACTGTCATATAGGACCCACAGGTCAGATTGATTTTAGTTAATGAAAAATTAAGATATTTTTACCGAAGTTCCTGAACCCCTCCATTCGTCTTTCGTTGCTTCCACTGCCGTAAAACAATGCAACCAATAAAAATTAATACTCATAATTTTTATTATAAAAATTAAAGGTGTTTTTGTTATCCCACCTCTCTATTATAAAAATTAGGGGAAAGTCAGTATTGCATTCCTGAACTATTAGGTGAGTACAAATTACCCCTTTGACTCGAAAACTTCACCTTCAACTATTAATACGGGACGAATTACCACCCTGACTCAAACCGAAATAGTTTTAACTACATGACAGTACAATCAACAATTCTTCTTTTTTAAATCGATGAACCCCGCATGTCAATCTGATCCTCTCTATCTCTTTTCCCTCACCTCTCTATCTCTCTCTCTCCCCAATCCTCTCTCTTATCATCATCTCGGTTCCCACTCTCTCTCTATCATCGAGCAGCTAGTGGAGGGGGAGCCGAGGAGAGCGGTGGCGGTGGCCGCTCGGCGCGGCGAAGAGGGAGCCGAGGACGGCGGCGGCGGGAGGGGATGGGGGAGGCAACTCGGAGCAACGGTGGCGGGCAGGATGATAGAGGCATCTCGGAGCAGCGTCGACGCTTGATTCTCTCCCTCTCAATCCCCCTCTCTCATTTCTCCCTCCTTGCGTGGGGCGGGTCTTCTCACGCAACTCCGAGGAAGGCCGTTGCTCGCCATTTTCTCGCGCAAGTCCCCATCCACCACCGCCGTTCTTGGCTCCCCCTCCGCCGGTCTGAGCTGCCTCTGCTACGAGGACGCTTGCAGCGGCCGGCGCACGTACGCCTCCTCCTTGGCCTCCGCCACGAGGATACTTATAGCCGCCGGTGCGCCTTCCTCCAGCGCGTGGGGCTCTCCTCGACATTTGAAGCACAAGACAGAGAGAAAGAGGTGTGAGAGGGGAAAGAGATAGATAGGGAGAGATCTGACAGGTGGGCCTCATCGGTTTTTAATAAAATAGTTGCTAATTGGACTGCCATGTAGGTTAAAACTGCTTGCAAAGCTGCTGGGGGAGTTCATTCGGTACTGATAGTTTAGGGTGAAAGATGTATGGTTTTTAGGTTTGATGGGATTCTTTTCAAATATATTTGATCACAAGGTATAACCATTATCATATTTTTTTAAATCCCGTTGCAACGTATGGGTTGAATAAAAAACCAGATATAATCCGTCCACCAACTTACAAAACCAGTACAAACGAATGCAGCAGCAGTACAGATTTAAGGTGTTGTATCACCAAACTACAGATTTATCACTAAAGTTATCACAAAACTATTGATTTAGCAATAAAAGGGTTAATAATTGGATCATACGCCATTAAAATTTTCACGGTTTTGAAATATATTATCACTATTCAACCATTTGAAATCATGTCATTACAATTTCACAAGTATTTAAAATATACCACTAAATACCCCTTTATTGCATTTTCTATTTTTTAGACCAAATTACCCATTTCTTCTTCTTATCCGCTTCTTCCTTCCTGCTCTCTCTCTCTCTTGGTGGAGCAGCCCAGCAGGAGGAACTCTCCCACGCGGCGAAGCTTAGCATCCCACTCGCCGGCGACGACAGAGGCACTGACACGCAGTGATGGCACAGCAAAACGCGTGTGATTTACCAATGGAACGAGATGGTTAAGTATTGCCGATGGGTTAAACTACTATGTGACCAAAATTATCTTGAAAAAGAACAATGGGTTGCTAGAGAGCTGTGTTTGCTTTGGCTTCTGCAGACATGTGATGCTCATGCTTTCATTGTTCACTGGCTGATCATGTGACCTCCATTATATTGAACGAAACAAGGTAATTTGGTACGTAATTAACGAGCAAATATGCTGCATGCCATGGAGAGTAAAATGCTGTTGTAGGTCTAGGAGCCCGGGCACCTGTCACTGCTACAGAAAAGCTTTTTCTATACGAGGCCCCCGGTAAATTCCAGACGGACCGTAAGTGGCGCCACCTAGAAAAATCGGTCCACAGGGGCTCGGTCATGCCCACGCTGGCCGGACCTTAGCTCCGTCACTGTGTCGTATATTAAAAAAGGGATGAAGTACTACCTCCGTTTCATGTTACAAGTTGTTTGACTTTTTTCCTAATCAAACTTTATTAAGTTTGACCAAATTTATAGAAAAAATTAGCAACATCTAAAATATCAAATTAGTTTCAATAAATCTAACATTGAATATATTTTGATAATATATTTGGTTTGAATTGAAAATACTAATATATTTTTCTATAAACTTGATCAAACTTGGAGAAGTTTGACTTAGAAAAAGTTAAACGGCTTATAATATGAAACGGAGGAAGTACTATTTAAGCAAGGCGAGGGTAGATTATTCACATACCTCATCAGTGAATTATTTTTGCAATGCACATAAACTCTTCCCTTAAAATAGAAGGCATGGCGTTGGAATGGCTGGGGACGAAACTGTAGATCGGCAATGGTCTCATTGGCAGGCTCCACTCCTTGTTGGCGGACAAATGACCTCTCCTCCCACCTCCATTTCCTCGAGGAGAAGACGTGTGCTGTGCACCGCGATGTCAACGGCCGTCCTAATAACTCCTCGACGGATTCCTTGCTGCTGTTGCTGTCGGGATCCAACTTTCCGCTTCCATGGAAGATGTTTTCAGGAACCAAAGGGACACAAAATACCTCGAAGTGGTGCGGCGACGCCATGGGATCATACACGAGGCAGGAGCCCGTGCGCAAGCCCAGCGCGACGCATGGCGATTGCGGGATGGTAGGCAAGTGCACCCATTGGCGAGTGGCAGGGTTGGCGAGCCGCTCGAAGAACAAGAGCAGGCCATTGCATTCATCCATGTCTGTAGATCTTCCTCATCAAATGTGTCGAGGAAGTCGAGGCGGCCACCGATCCGGCGTGCCGTGGAGCGTGACGAGAAGAAGTAGGGGTGAGAGTCGAGGACCTGGCCTTTGAAGAAGAAGGCGTCGAGGCGAAGGGGGAGGAGGTTCGCGCGCAGCAGGCGTCGATGGTCGATGAGGGCGCGCCAACCTTTGCGGACACAGCGTGACACGGCGAGGCTGCACGGCGGGAGGCGGCCAAGGACGTTGGCCAGCAAGTCCTCCGGTAGTTGCGCCTCCATACTGTTCCTTGATCGATCAGCTTGCACACGGTCTCTTGATTGATTGGAAGCAATGGCAGCGCAAGATGGATATGTGTGTTAACATAAATGAAGCAAAGATATCGATAAGCAGAGCACAGATAAGCTCAAGCAGAGCAAAAGGTACTCCCATACATTTTACATACTAAACCAATATGTAGAACGTTACATGCTAAATTAACCAATAAATAATATATAGATAACTCTATACCCCCCCCCCCCCCATCTTAATTATGAGTCCATCCTTCAGTCCTTAATAGACAAAAGATTGTACTACTACAGTACAAAGTTACCAAATCCAAAGCTCCTGAGTTTACAATAAGTATAGCAACGCTCAAGTAATAGCCAGGAGATTAATCGACAGCCTGGAGCAGAAAAGAGTATGAAAAATTTAACAATTTTTACAGATACAAATTACCAACAAAATTAAGGATCAGCACATGGTGCTATGAGAAACTAACAATCTCTACAGGTAGTACAAGTGTAGAACAGGCGGACTATCAAGAGAAAAGATGAAACAGGCGCAACCGATTTTTGTCTAAAACTGATGTGACGCTACTACTCATAATAACTGACGATAAGGGATGGGAACAGATTGATTAGATGTCTACAATTCTAGATCCTAAATCAACCCCAACCCCCCAACCCATCCGAACCACATTACGCAAAAACCTAATCAATCGAATAGCAAGGAACCACCACGCGCTAGGGGATCACACAAAACCTAGTTTACGCGCAGGCCACCCCAAAAATCAGCAAGTTTACTTTTAAAAAAAATCCCCATCGATCGGAGCAAACGCGCAGGCCGCCCCCAAACATCAAGAAATTTACTGAAAAAAGAAAAATCCCCATTCGATCGAGAAATTTTGTCTCACCTCGAGGCTGGATGGATCGCGCGCGCGGGGAGGAAGAGGAAGTGGGTCGACGATTCGACGAGAGCAGGTCACGAGAAGGTGGCGGCGATTCGCTTCAGCGGCAGGCGATGAGATCGAGAGGAGCGCCTGCTTATACGGCGGGGACTCGAGTGGTTCGTGGGCCGTGGCCGCTGTTGGGTTTAATCTCGTTGATCAAGTGTTCTTGCCTTGCCGTGTGTGTAGTAGAGTTGTACTAAGTCATGTGTGTATGAGAGAGTAAGTTGAGTGTAGGTGTGAGTTAGTTGGATCGGTGATAGCTATGACCTGCATACAAGTGATTACATGCAATTAGTGCGAAGTTCAAGTGAACCTTGGAGTCATGGCGAGAATAGTGGATCAGATAGCTCATGCATTAGTGATTTAGTGGTGCTCTATATGTAGGGAGATGTGCCTTGCATGTAGAAAGGTGATTAGAGGATAATCCACGAGAGGTGCTTGCCGGTTTGTGCGGCAAGACGTGGCTTAACCTGTGCGTGTGTGTGGTCTATTTAACCAATGTAATTAGCATTTGTTAGAGAGTGCCACAAGTGATAAGTTAAATACAAGTGTCTTTGTGTTGTGTGCGGTGGTGTGCAGTGCTGAAATTTCTCTTCCTCTGTCAGTGCCTCTTCTCTGTGTGTGTTCCATCGAGTGAGAGAGAGAGAGCTGTGTGTGCGAGTGGCTGGGCCAACAGCCGCCGTATCAGGCTCAAACCCTTCCGTTCTTTTTTTTCGAGAAAAGTCCGTCTCTCCTCCCTTAACTAGGGCGACTTTGATTTGTACTTCTGAACTGTAAAACTTCACTATTAAAACCGGATCAATTAATCTCCTTGATGACTTTTTTTATTACAGGGTAGACACGCGCATCATTACACACATCACACACCCAGGAATGCGCCCCTACACATACTCAAAGAAATGAAAATCCGTGGCACATCTATGATCTCACTAAATTGTTGTTTAAAAGCCCCACGTGTGCGTTATTTTGTCACACCTCAATCTAGCACCGCCGTATAACGACACCTGATAGGAGCGTGTCATAGGAAAAATAACGTGAAGCGCCTCCTACGAGATCGTGATATCGGTACCAGTCCCATAACATAGGATTGGTACCCATAGTGACAATTATGAATTATTGCAATCCTTAAATTAAATAGAGGACGTATTTACCTTGACTTAAGTTGCAACTCCCCGCCTCCCAAGAGAAGCCCGAGAATGCAACAGACGATGCAGAAGCAGCAACAACAGAAGCAGAGGCAATGAGAACCAACGAACTAACTCCCAACACCACAGGCAACAGCTGAGAACCAGAACGAAACCCTAATCTTCACTTCACTTCAACTTCACTTCAAAGCTAGCAAACTATGTAGAGAGCAAGGGTAAGCAATTACGTACTCAGCAAGCTAGGGGTACTTAGGCGACTATTGCAAGCTTTAAGGGAAGACTGTTTATTTTGCAAACTGTGTTGTTTTAAATTTTTAAACAATCTAAGTGACCATACTATGTCAGGAAGCCTAGGGATCTGGCCTCCCCGATACTACCTCAGTGAATCCACTAAGATTTTCCTAGCCTAGCTAGTTACTCAGCTAGGAGTGGACCACGTCACCCATATGGTTAGTTTAATAATCCATTCCTACCTACCTGCTTAATTTGATAATGAGCAAAGCGCATGTACGCCCCTAATCTTATTATTTCTATTGTCTTTTGGTCTGTCATGTTTTGCCAGAATCATCATTGTGGTGATTGATCGATATACAGAGTAAATTGCACTTGGCCTATGTATCTAAAAAAGAATTGGACCGCTTCTTAAGCTATGTTTCACTTTGAGCTGCCAAATCTCACTTTGGATTGGTCAAAACTCAATAGTATGTTGCAGCCAACTTCGTGTGGTATGGATTTGTCTTGGGCCGCAATCGTAATGGGCTTTTGGTGTGTGTTGCACAGGAGAGCCCAATATAAGGCACACGATTTTGTCAGGATAAAAATTGCACGGCGATTAATACAAAGGTGTGCAGCCTGCAGCTGCAGACCTTCGAAGCACTGAACTGCTCAAGTGCAGCATAGCTCAGCAAATTGCAAAAGAAAATAAATGAAATGTGAATGGCTCTGAGTAAAAAGGAGGCTGGCACAAGGAGATTTGCGATATCAGATGTCAGGCAGGGATGAACTACTATGAGACAAACTGCCTTGATTCTTGAATCTTGCTAGAGGAGATCAGCTGCAATATGTGACTGAATTGGTTGCATTCATTTTTACTGAAGGATGAGCAGTTCTAGATCAACCCAGTGAACATGTTGAACTTGCAGCCAGCCAAGTGATCTATAATTTCTAGCTTCTGATGATTTGGTGGTACGTACAGTGGGTGAGAGAATCAAAGGAAGAGGGAAGAGGGTAGCCACTTCTCTCATGAACAGTCAAGTTCAGAGGTCGCCAGCCTCCGCTTCAGCGACTCGTTCTCCTTCCGGAGCTTCATCACCTTCTGCTTCAGTGTCTCCACGTGCTGGACCGAGATGGAACCTCTTTGCTGCTCTGCCTGCTTCATCTTCATAATCCTCACTGAACCATGACAAAACAATCCTGTCAAGGATTAACCAACTAGGCGAAAGGAGCAAAAAACGTGTCATTGAATAACTGAAATTTTTTAGGTCCAGTTCTGTTCTTCAAATCCATGTTCTTCACAGTGAAGCATTATGGTTCATTCTTCTGTTTCAATTGACACAGGAAATATGGGTGGTTTGGGAAAACAAGATTTGCATGTTTCAACAAAACAGTACAGGTTGAACTGACATTCATTTTCAGTATTCTGAAGCTTCCTGCGCATGTCATTTTTCTCCTCCTGTTCAACAATGATTACATCCTTCAGATCCTGGATCTCGTTTTTATCTGTAGTAGGAGCCAGGAAATATGTGAATCACAAGAGCTAGAGAGCATATTCCCAAGGAATTTAATCTTTCACATGGAAAGGATTTAGAGCATTACACTGCTGGTGCACATCAGCAGTAACCTGCTCCAACCTGCTACTTAGCATGTCAATGTGAGCTTTATGAGCTTCCAGTTCCAGATTAAGTTGCTTTATCACAGCTTCATTGGTTTCTTGCTGAACAAGAGCGCAGCTGTTTACAGTAGATGTTAGATTTATTAATTCCATAAAGAAATTATGCAATTAGCTCTCCTCCTTGAAAGGAAACTTTACCTGAGCTTGTTCTCCAGGTCATTGCTGTTCATTTCACTGCCGAGCTTAAGTTGTTCGATTTCCCTCTTATACTCCTGAACGAAATGAACACTTATTATACACTATATGTTAAATGGATCGACTGGAAACTAGGAACCACTGGTTACCTCTTCTATGGAGAGCAATTTTCTGTTTGCCTTTTCCAGTTCTTCCTTCATATTACGAGACTCTGTGTGAAATTTCATCTGAAGAATATCAAGCACATCAGAAATTCAGAACTAATCCAGTGTTTCATAGACATGAATGTGCTGCATATAATCATTTCAACAGCTGTCCTGTTACCAGTACAACACAATCTTACAATCAGTTTCCAGACTCCAAGTAGAAAAAAAAAACTAGACTAAGTTGCACAATTTGAAAGCACTAGGCAATCAACAGCGCAGGTGAAAATGAAATGGTGTCAATAGAACTTAAGGTGAGTTCATCTATAGCAACTAGTTAACAACACTGAAATAGAACAACTAAGTTTGCTGCACATTACTGTCGCAGTACAGTTTCATTCCCCTTACAATTGAACTCAGTAAAAAGCACCAGACCTGGTTGGTGAACTTGAACAGAGTTTCAGTGTACATCCTTCTCAAACGCTCATTATCTGCACAGCACAAAAAGAAAACTCAATTCTTGTTTCAGCCTCAACAAGCAACACAAACCATCAGCTACCACACAGTATTCACATTAACAGAAAAAGCAACAAACTGAAGCTTAAGCTTGTAAAACAACTCTCAAATATAAGCTAACCACTCTTGAGATCTGCAACGTGTGACTCGAGAGCTTGACGCTTCTCGGATTCAGAGCTGCAGTTCACTCTTAAAGCCTGGGCCTCCACAAGTGCATCCTTGTACCCCTGTTCAAAACAAGGAACAGAACATCAACAATAACAGGAGAAGATAAAAAAAGAATCTATCACTGGAATTTTAGAAATGCTAGGGTATTGATCATGTTCCTTGGCATATGAATATCATTTCAGCTCCAGAAGCAGAAATCATGCAGTACTGATCTCCTACTCCAGATTTGAGCTTGTACATCACTCACGAGTAAATTCTAGGGATCAAATCAGCCACGGCGGGTTGGGTTAAATGCGGAGAAAGGAGCAGTGAGTTTGAGCTGCTGATGGAATTGGCATGATATGGCATCGAAACTGGAAGCAGCTACCAGCATTGGTGATAACTGATAAGCAGTTTCGCTAGCTGAACCCTAATAATCCAAAAAAAAAAAAAAAATCCAAAACGAAACGGCGCCGATGACACAAAGAGCGGGTTCGAACCGCGAGCTCGCGATACGCCGGAGAGAATGGGTGGGTGACCTGGCAGAAGCGGTGGAAGTTTCGGAGCAGAGACTCCAACTCCTCGTCCCCCGCCGCCGCCATGGCCGTCGTCGCGCTGGTTTCGCGCGCGTGGGGATGGAAGACAAGAGGAAGCAGAGGGCTGATGGTGGAATACAAATCATCTCGAGGGCTCTTTTGCAAATCTGCGCACCCGTGTCACGATCTGGGCCGTCAAGCCTTGATCGAAGGGCCGTCGCATCCCTCTACAAGCGCAAAGAAACCAACAGCGAAGCCAGCATTCTTACCATTGTTTTACTACGTCATCGACAAAAACCAATCCAAAAACCACGAAATTTTGAGGGTTCGACGCGGGACGAGAGTAGATTCCAAGTAAAGTTTCAAATGATTTTCAAGAATTTAAATTTAAAACAATAAAATTCGATCAAAATTTAATCGAAATTTGTCGGCTCAATCGAAAAGTTGAACCCTGAGTAGGAGAGAGAACCGAGACAAATCAGACAATGCACTGATACTGCGATTGTGAAATTAACCTGCCTGCTTGGCCTGTGTCATCTGTAAATCAACGATTGCATCTGACAAGAGTAAAATGTCAAATATGTCAAATGCACTCAACCTGAACTCGTTCATTTATCTACTGCCAAAGGTAAAAGCTATAAACTCAAATACAACCATAGAAAAAACCGGCCACAAGCATATCATCTCAGAGAGACCGGCATTGCAGCAACACATGAATTCTAGAGCTGGTCATATCATACATCCGGTTAAACTTGTTGAGCACCATGACTACTTGATTGTTGATTGATACGCATCCTCCTCTTCTCAAGTCCTCAAGCATCACGCAATCCCCGACTGCGATTCATGGCCATTTGCAGCAGAAACTGCCTCCTCGACTGCAGAATTTTGCTGCTCGCCACCTGTTGCCTCGATGATTCCGTTCTGCTGCAAAACACGGGTAATTCACATTTTGAGTAAGACTACTGACCGAGTTTAAAATTCACTGCTCTAGCGATAGTTATTTTTCTAGAAACTGCAAAACATGATTATTCCGTGCTCACAAGTCACAGATCCCCATCCTATAAACAAAGTACAAGTGCACCCTAAGGATGCATTTCATCGGTCCATATGTCTTACACTCTAATGCCAATACAAGAGGAGAAAGTAAATGTATTTTAGCTGAATGCAATAGGCCCAAATGATGGTTTTACACTACGCTAAATTTGAGGTAGAAAAGGATGAGGGGTAAATTTGTAAATAAAATTTGCAATCTAATATCCTGAATGAATGAAGTGCAAACATAGTGACTTACAACATCATTGGTTGCAGCTGGCACAACTTGCAAGGGCACAGGGGGACCTTTTGTTACCTCTCTCATCGTACCCTACGAAAGACAAACAAAGTGGAGCAGAAAATTGTCAATAACATCAAGACTGACCCTAAAAACGCTAAATGCAACTTGTCTGCAAGCTAAGGACTTAAAACCAACACTGAACCACTGGGGTGATGGAGGTTTTGGGGGGAAAGTAACAATTTCCCATGACTGTTTACTGGTGTTCCAACTTCCATGATGGGACCATACAGGTAAGCTGTGATTTGGGATGCACTGGACACTAAACAGATCACACAAAAGATCCACCCTGAGAGCTACAACAATCAAACTAGACCAGTATAACTTTTACCGCCAAACTTTACATATGGTAAAGGGGGAATTTTACAGTACCTGGGCTCTAGAAAAGCAAATAATTGTTCATTATATTAATATTGAAGGAGCCACCCTCGATACAACAAAGGTTATGCAAACAACATACAGCCTACTCTAGAAATTGCAATTAGCACCACTGTCTAGAAAGATACTAGTGCAATAAAGATTGGAAGTACCTTGTTTGCCCACATAAGTCCACATGCATTGCACAATGTTCTTGGGCCATCAGGACCACGGCGCATCATAGGCGTTGACGCTGCATTAATACCACAATGATGGCACCTGAAAGAATAGTACAAGGAAAGTAACTCTCACAACAAGAACTAAGTTTCAAATTTTGAAGCCAAAAAAGCTAGAAAATATAAGGTAACATGTACAGGAACATGTGCAAGAGGCATGAGGCATCTATTATCATGTGGGTGTAGAAAACAATTGATCAAGACCAACTATCATTTTTTAGTTATCAACAGCCAAATAGCAAAAACCTGTCTGAAATACAAGAACTAGATTTGGTAAGCAGTGAATGATGTGAGTCAGACAATTCTCATTTTGATTAACTGAATTTTTAATTTTATGCAGCGTGACCTTCAACAGTACAAGAATGCAGTATCACATTCGCCACATGGCAAACACTTTAAACAGTCAAGATTTAGAATTATGTGCTTCTACCTTGCCTGGTATAGAAATTGATACTGCATTTTTTATCTGGAACTAAAAAGATGTATACATTGATCCATTTTCCACTAGAGGGCTCCCATGCATTTTGATTTATTTTTCACACCCAACTCCAATTGAAATATATGCAAGATAATTGTGCTGTAAACTTTCAAATATCAAACTGAGTTAAAAGCTTCATTCAATTCTTCACAGTTCTCACGATTTGCTAGGATAATAATAGGAAAGGGCACTACCCAGAAGTGTTCAATTAAAAATAGCTAGCTAGCTCCAGCGACGTGCATGCATGCTGCATGGCACATGGTGAAGGTTGGGTTGGCGACTGAAAGAAAACGACAAACTCCCTGTACGATAGCCCAATGTTCCTGTGGAGTGTGGACAGTGCGAGCATGAGTAATGCATCCTTACTAGGTCAAAGATATACCTAGCAGTGCACCCAAAGATATACCTAGCAGTGCACCCATGTGTTGCAATGGAAACCGGTTTTCTTATAATTGGAGCATATTGAATATATTTCCCAATTATGGATGAATTTTTGAAACACGCATTTCAGTTGCCCAGGTGGGAAATCAGGATCCATGAACGGCACACTTATTTACTACGTAAAGAAATGGCCAAATGGCCATCCCTCCCAACATATAAATATGGTCACAATAATTTTCACGGATTTAGATATACTAATGGGAAGGATCAACATATAATGATATAATAAGTACAATAGTTTGACGACATACTCAGCAGCTGATGGAGGTCGACCTTCAACTGCGCCCCAATTTGGCGAACCTTCTGAACTAGTTATGGCGGATGTTGCTTCTTCAGCCTTCGATTTTGATGATGTAAACTGGCCTCTATTACGCTGCATCCTGTAAATGTATAGAAAATAATTGTCTCAAAAAACTTTAAAAGGAAAATTCATATTGCCAAATACACAAAATCAAATTCAACAAGTTCATCCACCATAAGAAAACTTCACAATATTAAACAGAGAAAATGGATTATGTTAATAAGCTAACACTAAATACACAACATGAAGAATACTCCAGAATGTAAACAGGGAAAAGAGGACTAAATTAAATGGCTGGCACTAACCTAAGTGCAACTTCCTTCCTAACAGTATACCGGATCTTCTTATCAAAGTTTCTCTCTTTTCTCTTTTCCCGGAATCTCATCAATGATGCCATCCGGTGAGGAAAATTCATCTTCTGCATAAAAGATTACATACAGCCACATGAGCACCATATAATTCAAAGTACGTCTCAACTGGCAATCGTTATAATTCACCCAGCGATGACTTCACCTTACTATACGCCGCTGAAGATGATGGTACCGAACCCGACCCTGGCGCTAGCTCTCTTCCTCCAAGCAGTAACAGCACAGCTTGCACCTGCCAACACAAGTAATTCAAACTCTTCACCGATTCACCGAGCAATTCAGGCGCGCAAAACACAAAAAACAAAAATTGAAATCATGGAGCAGCGGCATAGGCACGGTACCCTCTCGGCGGAAACGGACTCGAAGACGTAGACCTCGCCCTGGAACGACAGCGTGAGCGTGTTCGACGGCACGTGCGGGTAGCCGCCACCCGCCTCCGCGCCGGCCACGGGCACCATCTCCCCGTGCGGGTCCATCGCTGCCACGGTGGCGGAGGCGTCCGCGTCCATGGGGACCCCCTCCCCGCCCTCGTACTCCTGCTCCTCATCCCCCTCTCCCTCCTCCCCCTCCTCATACTCCTGCTCCTGCTCTTGCTCGTACCGCTCCATAGCCTCCACCTCCGCGTCCACCTCATCCGCCAAGGGGGCGGGAGCGGCGGCGGCGGCCTCCTCCTCGGCGGGAGCCGGGCCGCGGCGAGGCTGGTAGGGCTTAGCTTCGTGGTGGCCGCTCATGGCGGAGGGATCGGATCGGACGATGGGGATGGAGGCGAGACCAAACCCTAGGGCTTCGATCCGTAGGAGTCTTGGGTGTATAGCTGCGGGCGGTTTTTTTTTTTTCGGAAAATGCTCGGTTTTGCGAGCGCGTCGTGCGGATTTCGCGGGCGAATCGTGGCCGTCCGTGCCGCTTCCAGTTCCAGTTAAGTCATCACAATGTATAGATAGTGTGTGAAATATTTTTGTTTTAATTTTCTGCATTTGCAACTGTGGGAGTTATTAGATTACCTGGTTCCTTTTAATTTACTCTTATTACAGTAAGTGATGTTTGAAACTCATGTAGATGAAGATGAAGATGAAAATTAAGTGTGTTACGTAAAACGAGGTGATATTAACGTACGATTAATTGAGTTTTAATTATTACAAACTTAAAAAAGTATATTTATCTGATATTTTAGAGTAAATTCCATATAGAAAGTTTTGGTACGGAACATAAAGTTAGTTTGAAAAGCGTGCCACGAATATTAAATTTTTCATCCAACTCTTGTTGGAGATTCGAACACAGTTTCATAGAACTTAGATATTGTGATTAAAGTTACTCCCTCCGGTTTCATAATTCTTGATGTTTTAGGTAAGGTTATGGTCAAACTTTTATAACTTCGACTATCAATAGCTTTAAAGCTATTTAGTTTAAAGGTATTAGAATAATATATATAGATTTGTCTTACAAGTACTATAATAAAAAATAAAAAATTATCAATTTATTTACATATTATAATAAAAATATATAATCAAAGATACATTTTGAAGACCGTATCATTGTCTAAATCATCAAGATTTATGAAACCGAAGTGAGTACGTAAAATGGTATGAGTTTAGGTACGTGACACATGGCCACGGTAATACGCTATTATGGTTCTTCATAAAACCATGATGTTAACTAGTCTATTTAATACTATAGAAAAATAAAAAAAAAGATTCAGCATACATGACTACAACATTTAAATGATAAATTAAAAGAACCTGAGCAATATCTATAAAATAGACTTGCATAATCTCAATTGTTAAAACCATTTTTGGTCGTTCCCTATCAAACCCAGCACTGGAAGTGAATTGACTGTACAGAAGCTGGCGGCAGTTGGCTCCATCCTTAGTCTTAAGGCTTTAGGCCTTACTATAACACAAGAGTGAAATGGAATTCCCGTATTCCATCTGGCACACCACAAAGACAAAAAATACGTGACTATATACAAATATTTTACAGGGATTCAGGCGCTTCCGAATTTTGCCATCCATGAATTATTCATGATTCAGATTTGAAGGACGTCTAAAATTTGGCATGCCATCTTGATTTGCCGAGTATCCTCCTAATCGCTTCCTTGGCTTCTTCCAGTGTTTCTACGCTGTGATGCAGCTCAAAGGCTATCCTCTGGATGTTGAACTGCAAAACCCCACAACAAAAGCTTGAGGATTATATGGCATCAATGACAGTATAACGCACACAATTAGAACCTCCTACTGCTTATGAAAACAAACATTACAGTGCGAATCTATGTAAAGTGCAACAGATCTATGCAGTTTAGATCATTATAACAATAAATTGAAGTAGCCTATCCAGAAACTAATAGTAAGTAGTTTTCCCAAATATTTTACCTGTGCACCTTGTCGAACGCGTATATCGATACCTTTGCTATCAATTGATATAAGAGCTGCATCATCTACCTCTCCTTCGGTTGATAAAAGCTTTTTCAAAGGCTTTGAGTACATTGCATTAAGTTCCTGATGAAAAGAAATAAACGATGCAATGAAGACTTATGCAAAGAGCCCAAGAGCAACCGAAGACTTTCAGATAGTCTAAAGACTGAATAAGCAAACCATACATGTATCCAAAAAGAACCCCCCAGGTTATTCTTGAGCAAAGAATCATAGGCTTACCTTTAAACTTTGCTCCCCACCATCAGTCGCAATCTTATCAGGTTTCAGAGCCTCATATTCTTTAACATCTAACCAAGCAACAGTGCCAAAACCTCCAATGAAATATATGTCACTGGGATGTTCACAATTCACAAACATTATGAAAACCACAGAAGAAGATCAATAGCATGTTATGAAAGGGTGTGTCAATCAATAGATACCACAAACAATTGTAGAATCACAAGCTTAAGCTACTAAGGTTTGTGAAATCCCACATGCTAAATAAAGAGCCACAATTAAATATTGAGAGAAGTAGTTCTCCATGTAGCAACTCCAAAAACTACCTTATTGTCTGCATTTTGTAATAGTAAAAGTTGCCCCACTGATGGGATGCCCACTGTTGGTGCTTCGAAACATACTGTTGATGAGCCCATTCCTGAAAAAAATTAACTTTCAGGTCACTATTTCCATTGAAAAAATCAACCAAGACCTGAAGAAAAGAAAAATAATGGCAGAGATAATCACATGCAAATAGTTTTTGCTTGTCTTCCATTTCAGACTCTGTTGGCCATGTTAGTTATTTGTATCATATAACTCACATTCTTGGAGATTAAAAACCTCAGGTACAACCCATAGCTCATGTATGGGTGTTCTTTTTTCTTTTTAATTTTTTTTATTGGAATGGTTAGTGAAACGGTTCCAGACAGCACATGTCAGCTAGGATAAAACGTAAGAGCTACCCAGTGGTCCAGCTCAATTTGGACAGTCAAGAAAGGTAGAACCCAGGTAATGAGGTAATCTGGTAGAGTGAAAAAAAGGCATACTTCAGACTTCAGTACAAGTCAATTTACCAAATAGAGTAACGTAGCCAACAATGATATCAAGCTATCATAAGGAATTAATGAGCGGGTAACAGTTTTGGTACAAACCTGCAGGTCAGCAGGCAAGGGAACAACATCACCGAAAATTGTTACACGTGCATTTGACAGTCCACTCCATCCAGGCACCTGAAGAAAGAAATATTAGCTTTAGCACAAAAATAACCTGGATACGATTATAAAATACATCAAAATTACCTGTACAACGACTGTGCACCTCGGATCTTCCAGAAGATTCCTTGTGTGGATGGCTAAAGGGGACAGTGAAAAAATGGGGTCTGCATAAAGAAATTGGGGGAAAACAATCCCAATAAGGGGCACTATCCACAAAGTTTTTATACAGCAGAAAAGGATGGTTGAGAACTTACGACCCATTGGATCAGGCGCAAAATCCACTAGAGAACCAAATGGGTAGCCTGCACGCCGATGATGCATCCGAGACATGACAGTACACAAATGAGCAAATCGTGCCTGGTTATGGAGAAGTGGTGAAATTAAGTTTTTTCTTAGCTATGATAAACCTAAATACCCAACCATTCTGTGTGATTACTAGCTACTGGTAGCTGATATTTAAGAGTCCACAATATTTGGATTGAAATACCTGCTCCATCAGATTGCGAACAGCTCGAGCCGGTGGGGGTAAATCATGAACAGAAGTCGCAGTGTGTACGCCCCCTGAAATTGGTGTTCTGAATAGGCCGGCTCTAGATCCACCAGAGTTGCTACCACCAGTCTCACCATGTTTACTTGTTTGCATATATTGGCTATCACTCTTGCAATATTATAAAAAGGTTGAAAACAATCATCTATCCTGGAATCTTGAATACCTCACAACATTAAAATAATCAATCAACCTTTCTTAGCCTTTGAATTTTTTAAGCTCTTCCTCATGACAAGAAAAATATGTCTCTCAGTTCTTCTCTTGCTACCTTCTTAACCTTTTATTTATTTTTTAATTCTTCCTCATAAATCATAATAAACAAAATTTCTATCTGTTATTATCTTGTTGATTAAATAGAAATTTTATCCAGTAGTTCAGTTTCCCAGCTGATTAAATCAACTAAACTGTCACCAAATCCAGCAATTAAGTGAGCCAGCCATTCACTGGTTTCATCATCCAAAAATATCTCAGAGCCAGAGAGTACCTCGAGGGAGGGCAAGCCATCCGCCTGATAATCCGCATCACTGGAGGAGACCGGAGAGCCCTCCTCCCCTCGTCCTCCTCCGCCGGCGTTGGCGAGGAGCCGCGCGGATCGGCGGGGAGCGCGCGCCTGCTGCAGCTGCAGGCACGCGGTGTATTTGATGCTGGCGGAAGGGATCACCCGGGGCTTAGGGAAGGCCGCGGCGTCCGGAGGGGCTCCGCCGCGGTAGCGGGAGCGGGAACGGGATGGCGACGCTGCCCCGGCGATCGCCGGCGGCGATGTGACGGGGGATCGCACGAGTGGCTCCATGAGTGCGCGTGCCTATCTCGTACGGAGTGTCCGCTAGTGGCGAACCCGCGGCCTAACACGCTGACTAGTGGGCCCCGGCGAACATTAGGTGTAACGGGGCCTTAAAGTCAGTGACTAAATGGGCCGGAAGGCCCGGAACGAAACTCCATGGAATAAGTTCACCTAGAATCCCTCAACTTACGTCTGTCTGACATCCTTAATTCCCAATACTAGAAATATGTACTCCTTAAATATTCAAAACCGTGTAAAATATGTATATATATGTGGTTTTACTGACGTGGCATCCTAGTCAGCAAGCAGGGAATAAAAAAATTGTGGAAACCCACGTGTCATCCTCACTCCTCCCATCTTCTCTCTGTCCTCTCTCTCCAGCAGGGCAGGCGGGGCGGCGTCGAGCGGAGCGGCGGCGCACGAAGCAGGCCAGCGGGAGGAGCGGGTGGCAGCGGTGGGGTGCAGAGGAAACCCGGGTGGAGCGACGGACGGCGAGGACGACGACGACGACGCGGTGGGCGGAGTAGGTCGGCGGAGCTCGCCCGCTGCCGCTACGCTCCTCCTCCGGCCACCTCCGCCGTTGCTGCCCCCTCCTTCACCCGCCGCCCGTCGTCAGCCTCCCAGTCTCGCTGAAGAAGAGCGCCACCCGCCGGCCTGCTCCGGCCGTCGCCGCTCCGCCTGCCTGCTTCGTGTTGCCGGAGCCACCGAGCACGCTCGCGCCACCCGCCGTGTGACGACTTCCTCCCATCCTCCGTGACCGGCCGATCGATCTAGGGGGCGAGGCAGGCATGGCGACACCGGGAGATGGGGAAGAGAAGAAGGCCGGGAAGAACAAGCACGGGTTCCCCCGCGACTTTTCGCTTTGTGCCCGAGTACCAGGAGCTCCTCACCATCCTCGACGATAAGCTCCACGACGCCCCGCTCGACCGCGCGCTCGACACCGTCTTCCACGACACGCGGATCCTCGACTTCCACCCCCAAGTTGTACGGTATCCAACGCCTCTCCCTGATTCCCTGTGCGTGCGCGTTGTCTCCATCTCCTCCGGCGACGAGGCTGGATTGGACTGGTTTGGGGCGGCAGGGATGTATGCGGAGGACGAGCAGAGCAGCTACATCTACTTCTTCAGCACGATAGAATTCAAGGCAACCAAGCCCAAGAAGAAGAAGTGGTTGTGGCGCGCGGCGCAGGGCGGCCGGTGGAAGGCCGTCCTTGGTTCCAGCCGGACGGTGGAGGTTGGCGGCGTCATCGTCAGCCGGAAGCTCGCCATGGAGTTCTACATCAAGGGAGTCACGACCAACTGGGGCATGAACAAGTTCGTTAGGATCATCGGTCCCAACAAGGAAGTATCCCCATGTTTCTTCTTGTAATGGTCGAATTCATTTGGTCTGATTTGGATGCAATTTGTGCAATCTTGAGTTCTTGACTCCTACTCCCTCCACCCCATAAGGCGTCCACACATTTCAAGATTTCACCTTCGAAACATTTAACCAACATTTAGTATAATATGAATTGAATTTTATTTGCTAAAATAATAAATCATTGGATTGATATTTGAATTTACTTTCATATGGTTATAATTTTGTTACTACAAACCTTATAAAGACAAATATTAGTTTTGAAGATCGTATCAAGTTTGACCATATCTCTTATTATGGGATACTTTATATTATGGGATAGAGGAAGTACAATTTTTCTGAACTTTTGTTTCGCCAAGGTTTCGGATCTTGCCATGTACTACCTACACAAGCTATGGACGAACGGTGAGGAAAGCCGGGAGATCTCGCGGCGGACGATGCCAATAGTTGCTGCGACCGCCACACTTCGGCACCGCCACCCGCGGCGAACAACAAGCCACCACCGTCACTAGCTGCTGCGACCGCAAGCACGCTGGGCAAGAACGGGGAGGGCAAGGGCAAGGCACTGATGACCAGTACCGATCACGCCGGACATGTGGGCCCCATATTTTTCTTCTCTTTTCACTTACAGGTGGACCACACAAATTATTTTTATTTTTATTTTTGCTGACTAGGATATCACATCAGCGAAACCATGCATCCATACTAAGGGGCCCAAGTTACACGGTTTTAAATAGTTTAGGGATGAAGATTTCTGGTATTTGAGATAAAGGATGTCAAATAAACTTGATGCAAAGTTGAAGGATAGTAAGTGAACTTATTCCTTACGCTGTAATAATAGTTTATGGATCAACTGTGTAAGTTTTCTACTCCCTTTCTCGTTATAGAATATAACATCTCATTTTGGGATTATTTTGGGAAGGAGAGATTATACGAAATGGTCCTGTATGTTATGTGTACATGGACTAAAGAACATATCGATGTTGGCTGAGCTGCACGATTAATATGTACTACAAATCAACCATCTATCGAGGTTACATTGAGCAGACACATTCCTGATTAAAAAAAGGGGAGAGAAAAATGCAAGCACTTCATTTAGATTTAGAGCTTATTCGGTTTGAATTCCTATGGATTAATTCCAGTAAATGACATTCGGTTTTATACGAATTGAAATTCCTTCAAACCAACAAGTCTGGCCTTCGGATCGATATACTCCGCCATAATAATTCTTCTTGCAGTTTCACTTTCACAGAAAAAGAAAAACTGAAAATGCCAAAGCTCCGCACAGGCCACATCACATTGTGGTAATAATGTTCTCAACACAGTTTCAGAGAGGGGAGAAAAAACATGAAAGCTCCCCATAGCAGGGTCAGTGTGGTAATAATAATAATGAAATAATTGCTGTGTTGCACATGTAAACAAAAATATTGGGTAGAGAGAATACAGGGAGCCAACTTTCAAAGTGGGGGAAAAGCTGTTACCATCCCAATACCCTAAAACTTTGAGAACTACTTGTCATTCTTCTGTAAAGCTGTTACGTATAATGTAGATTCTACCACCATTCAAAATTATGCCCTACATCTTTCTAAAAGCAAAGAATAGAGCAAACAAAAATGAGAGTATTTACAGAGGGGGATCTTTGCCGCTGCTGCTTTCTTCAGTTCTCTATTTCAGCATGAGGCAGGATAAATGCATCTCGAAGACAACCTGAAGTTGATTCGCAGCTGCCAATACGAGTATCCTTGTAACGTATCCAAAAGAATCAACAACATTAGCGCGGACTACTTGCCTTGTGTAGCTTGCTATGGAGTATAGACATACTACTGTACAGTAGCTCACCAAAGGAGATCACTACAGCTGCAAAAATACCATCCAAAGAATTTAATTAGTATATTGTTGAAATGCAAATATCATGTAGTTACACCAAAAAGGGATATGTCAGGAGCTATGGGGAGGAAGCACACAACAAATCAATACTCCACCATCTCGTAATATAACGCGTGCACACCTTTCAAGATTCAACTCTAAAAATATTTGACCAATAATTAGAATAATATAAATTAAATTTTATTTGCTAAATTAATATCATTGGATTGATATTTAAATTTACTTTAGGATGGTTATAATTTTGTTGCAACAAATCTTATAGTATATGAGAAATTTGATGTCAAAAATTAGTTTTGAATATTGTATCAAGTTTAACCATACCTTATATCATGGGATGGACGGAGTAGAAGATTGCTGCTAACTCATCGGTATTGGGTACCAAATATTAATGGTGGTCCAGAGCATTTATTAAAGAAAACTTACCATTTAATCTTGCTTATATTTAACTCTTTTATGTCAAACTAAATACTCCCTCCGTTATATTCCGTTCCATAATATAAGGCACAACTAAGACATGCATGAATATATGCCATTAACTAGCATTTTTTCCCACTAAATTATTATTTTTTAAATCCTACATCCTCAAAATCTTTAATTCTATTGGGTGCATACATTATATTTATTGTGGTGATCTAAACTATGAGGTGATCATAATTATTTCTTGGTCTTTGGGTTAAGGGTAGTTGAATATTATATTTTGGAATGGAGCGAGTAGTACTATTTATGTTGACCAATGCCTGTACTGAACAAACTTGTACAAGATCTTGACTGGAAAGTATATAAGGCATGGTCAAACTTGATACAGTCTTCAAAACTAATCTTTGACTTATAATTTCTCATATACTATAAGGTTTGTTGCAACAAAATTATAACCATCTTAAAGTAAATTTAAATGTCAATCCAATGATATTAATTTTAGCAAATAAAGTTTAATTCATATTATACTAATTATTGGTCAAATATTTTTCAAGTTGAATCTTAAAATGTGTGCACGCCTTATATTATGAGATGGAGGTTGTAGATCACAAGGTAGAGTTAAAGAAATAGATTGTGAATTTCTTTCGATTTAGTGTAAAGAACTATAAAAGGTACACACTGCTTAATTATGTTTCTTCTGAACTGCAGGGCCTGCAGGTAGCCAGGTGGCATTAAGTGAAGGTTAAGTGTTAAGTTCAAACTCAAACATAGAAGCAATAAAATATGCTTCACTGAGCACATTGTACAGATCACCACAGGTAAATAGCTGCAGAGCTATACCGCTCAGATTTTAATGACAAAGACGAAAAGCATCCCTTACCTTTACATAAAATCTTCAAATAAAACTAGCAAGCAATGCATGCAGCACAATCCAATATAGCAAAACACCAAGTCTCAATGTTGGTTGTCTCATGAGCAATCTATCTCCTGAGACCCTGTTAAGAAAAAAGAAGGGGGAACCCTGAGAAAACACCTTTAATCAGTATTCGGTAAGAACTGAGATTGTACTCACCACATTCCATCAATCCTGTCTGATATAGGTCGAGTGAACTTTGGAACAATGCGTGACATCGTCAGTGACTTGAAGCCATGTGCTGAAATAACAAACAGGAGATCAACCGGAGAATGAAGCGGACACTTCAATTTGAATTAAGTATACCAGGACTAAATTTACCTTTATCATCGTCTTCATCATCTAATGGCTTGTCCTTCTCCACCTCTACATCAATAGCAACTTGGTCGGTATTGACTTTTCGTGCCCCTCGAATCTGAGTGACAACCGCAGCTGGGCTTACTTTGTCATTCTGCATTGGAATCAAAGCATACAAGTCAGCAGGGTATACATTAATTTGTTTCATACACTTTGTGCAGATAAACGACACATAAATAAAGCTAAGCTCACTCACCACTTGCTCAATTTCTGAAGTGCCTGGCAAGTTTATAAATCTGCTAGGTTGGCCTGATGTCCTGTCTCGACGAAGCAACCCTATCTGAGAATCTTTTTGGCTCAAAGAAGATTCTAGAGCCTCTGATTTACGCAGCAATTCTTCCATTCTGGTTCTCTCAGCCTGTAATAAAGAATCTCTACTTTGCAAGGTCACCCTTAATTCAGCTGATTCAGATATCAGAGATCCTATTTTCTTCTCCAACATATCCATATATACAGGAACTCGAGTGCATTCATAATCATTCGTGTTATCACAGTGTACACTAAACTGCAATAGTGTAGTTTCCAACCATTTAGTGAAATCATTTATCTGAGATGAGTACTTCTTGTTGCTCTCTTCAGTTGTTAGCAGTTCATTGGTACTTCTCGTGATTTCTTGCCGCAGAAAAGAGATCTCTGAATCTCTCTCTTGCAGTTGTGACTGTAGGTTTTCCACTTCAGCAAGAAGGCTTTCAGACAAGCTATGCAACTCATCAAACTTGTCAACAGTTGTTGCAAGTTTTGTCAAGGCTTTGGTCCTAGAAACTTCAAGACTCTTTAAAGCAAATTCTTTTTCTTCAAGCATTTTCTCCAATTCATTGCTTTTGTTCTCCAAGACTTCAAGCTCCCTTTCTTCTTCATCAAGTGCTTGCATCAAACCATCAATCTCTGCACAATACATCAAATATATATCAATAAAAGCAGAAATGAAAAAGGATATTTCATGAAAACAATATCATGTTATTACAAATAAAACACAACTAATTGAAGCAAACCCAATTAAAGAATGCTGCATTGGCTCACCTTGACCTTTTTTGCTAAGTTCATCACTCAATTCCTTTACTCTTCCATGCTGATCACGTGCCACTGCCTCCATATCTTTAAGCTCGCTTACTTGAGTCTCTAAATCCTTCTTCTGATTAAGCAACATTTCAGAGTGTTTCTCTAAGTTGTGGATTTCCATTCTAGCATTTTCAAGCTCAACAGATAGCTGCTTCGCAGAAGATTCAGCTTCCCTTACCTGAGATGCAAGCTCTGCACTGATTGTACTTATTTGGATATGTTTTTCTTGAAGCTCCTGCTGCAATTCAAGAACAGTGGCCTTTAGTTCCTTTGTGTTGCCTTCGTTACTGTTCTGAGTAGTCTTTATGGCCGCAACTAATTGATTAACTACTGATTTTATATGGTCATCTGCAGATAAATGGTTCTGCACAACAGAACAACTATGGTCACCAGACTCAATACCAGTCATCCCTTCAATCTCAGCAACTGAACTAGTGCATGCTTCATAAAGCAAACTCAAATTTCTGCGCATTGACAAAATTTCCTCATCTCTCTGTTTGATCTCTGACTGCAGTTCAACAATATTCTCTCTCAAAGATTCCAACTCATTATTTTGATAAGTAAATTTGTTCTGCAAGTTGGACATAACATTGAACAGATCGGCAGCTTTCTGGTCAACTGAAAAACCATGCTCGTGAATCCTGCTTTTGAGATCATTGCAGTCCTTTACACAATCAGCTACAGCATGGCATGCAGTAGCAAGATGATGCAATATCTGGGTTTCATCAGCATTGTCCAACGTAATTTCCAGTGGAACATTTGGAATATGAGCCATCTGCAAGGAGCAAGTCTGACCAATCAGAAAGCAATGTTTGCAAACCCAAAAGAATAACTCTACCAAAATATCATGTAGTATGATGAATTATGAGTTGTCAAATACTACCAGAATTTCATGTAGCACAAATAATTACGTATAAAGCAGCAATAGAAAGATCATGGTCATCTGGGTTTCTAATTGTATTGAAAATATTAACTCCAAGAAAACACATTGATTTCCTTTTTTTCTACAGCGACATATTGATTTCTTTCATGGCGAATCGAGTACAGATACAGTGATAAAGAAGTGAGTCTCATCTTTAAAAAAACACATGTTGGTTATCTAATTATGAAAAACACACAATAGTTAGCAGTAAATGCAACAAAAAGGGATTTATTTTGATCAATATCATTCCGACATTTCTGAACAGCATAATATTTTCTAAACCATAGGAAGTGTTGTGAGTTTATACATATGTGCATAGTGTTTTTTTTAAAAAAGAACTCATTGATAGCCTAAAATTACCTTGCTGCTTATGCTATTGGACAAATGATGATTAGATGTGATAGGTATCTCCACCATACTTGTGCTGTCCATCCATTTATCAGAAGATTTCACAAAACTCTCCATATAGTTGATTATGTCCACATCCTTACTAAAAGTGTTGAGAAGATGATGTAAAAGTTCAGAGAAGATCTCTCTTAGCTGACTGCTGGTGGAGTTCAGCTCCATCAAATGATTTATCTGTTTCCTTTTTGTCTGTGACTGCATATGCATAATATGTTCAAGATGGCGAACAGCATCAGCTCTAGCAGACTCCACAACATTGTTCTGCTTAAATGATTCCGACAGTGCAGCTTCTGCTTTGACCAGTTCATCCTGCAGGTTGTCAGCCCTTTCATGAACTTCATTTAGCTCAGTCAGAAGCAGCTCTGTTGCTTGCTTCGATTTCTTCACTTCGTTTTGTAGGTCAAGGCAAAATTTCGAAAAAAATTCAACCTTGGTGATTGGGTCAGTATCGAATTCTCTACCAATATCCACTGTACTCAGAGAATTTAATAATCTACTCTGATATTGGGTTGCATCATGCAAGCTCTTCTCATTCTCAGCTAATCGACCCATCAAGGAAGATCTCTCAGTTTCAAGTGATTCAATGTGTTGTTTCCTTTCAACTTTTAGTTTTTCTATCATAGTGTTCATCTCTTCCATAGTTTGCTTCAGGCTATCTCTATGTTGCACCAGGCCCTTCCCTTTTCTTACAGCAACATTTAGTTTCTCTCTCAGTGAGGTGCATTTTTGCTCCTCCTGACCCAGTTTCTCTTGCAGATCATCACGCTGCTTAGTCATTGATTCTAGTTCAAGCATAAGAGATTGGTACCTATTCATCTGTTCAGCACCATCTCCCTGCAACTGGTCTATTTGAGCACGTAGAGTCTCCAGTTCCATAGTTAGTGATTTTGTCTTCTCCACAGCTTCATCACGTTGTTGCTCCACCAAGGCCAGACTATTGCGAGTGTGTTCTAACTCACCACTCAAAGTATTCAATGCCATCTCTTTGTCCTCCATACCCCTCTCTGATGTAGAGGCATCTTTAGATATTTTGGTTTCCGAGAGTTTTTCCATCTCCGCAGAATTGGCAACAGTTGATTCTGACAAATGAGTCTTATAGCCATCTATAAGTCTACTCAACAGCCCACCCAAGCACAACATAGCAGCACCAACACCAGCACCTGATGGGATTTCAGTATTATTGTCATCCTGCAATGCATCTCGTACTAAATCCATAAGTTTATTGATCTCCATTTCCATATCATGGTAAAGCTTGCTCTCCTCAGTCTTCTCAGCTAACTTCTCCTGCAGTTCAGCTAGATCTTTCCGCAAACTCTCTCTGACAAACTCATCCTGAACAGCTTTCTCAGAGAGTCCAAGGAAGTCAAATCTCAGTTTCTCCAGGCTTTGTGAGAAGAATTCCTTCTCAGCCTTTACAGCAACTATCTCTGCACTTAGTTCAGAAATCCTTTTGTGTGATTCTTCTAGGTCAGAAATTAACATCTCAGAGGAATCCTCAAGGTGCTCAATCTTCAAATGTAATGCATCTCTTTCATGTTCAACCTCCAGTAGCCTGTTTCCCAACCAAGCTATTCTATCTTCTGGTTCGAGCATCCTGAACTGCTGGGGGATGCTAATCTGACCAAGGACTTCTTCCCATTTCTGTATAAGATTGTTCCTCTCCACTAGAGATTGTTCCAACATGTTATTGTGCTCAGCAAGTTCATAGAATCTCCTATGTAGCTCATCATATTTTATCTTTATTTCTTCTGACCCTGAATTTGAATTTGAGTTTTGCTCATCATTTATACTGTCAATGGCCGCACCAGACTCAGAGTTCATATCCACAGAGGATTGCTTATTACCATCAGGTACAGTAAAAGAAGCACCAACAGCCATCTTTGACAGAAGTTCTATTTTTTCTACTATATCTTTAAAATGAAAATTCTCTGGCAAATCTAGGTCTTCTAATACTTCTTCAATTCTCTGAAGAACAGAATCCTTTTGGAGGAATGAGTCCCTTAAAGCAGTGGCTGAATTCCGTATGTAAGAGAGCTCTGACTCCAAAGCTTCAATTCGATCTGCATCTGCATAGGATTTTATCTTGGCTTCCAACTCTATCAGCAAGGAATCCTTTGACTGCAGTTCATGCGAAAGCTTCTCAAGCTCCCCAGACTTCTCCAACAGGGTCTGCTTAAGGCTGTCCCTCTGAACTATCAAACCCTTACCTTTTGCAACAGCTATGCTAAGCTTTTCCTTGACAGAAGAAAGTTTCTGCTCTGATTGTTCAAGTTCAAAAACCTTTTTCTGAAGTTCAGCACGTGAAGTTTCGAGAGCACTATCCAGCTTTGTCAAGCCATCCCTCAGGACTGGAACTTCAGTTTCTAGCTGAATGTTTAACGTGCTGAGCTGGTCAATTCTACCCTGCAGGTCAAAAAATATGGGCATAATTTCTTCTTTGATCAACACAGGCAACGGCACTGACCACTTTTCAGATGAACTTTGGTCAATAATATTGCTTTCTTGAAAGCAGATCTTTGATAAGCGGATTTCTTCTGCCATATTTTCAAATTCTTCAATGTATGAAGCCACACCCTCCTCAATGCATGGCAATAATGTAGTAAGAATATGGTTTTCCTTGCTGGACAGTTCCATCCAAGAAAGTACTGTTGATGAATGGCTTGTGGAACGATGAACCATTTTTTCTGCTATAGCGAGGCATCTATCATGCAGTTCATCCTGCGCTGCAATTCTACTTATAGAAACCGATTTAAGCTCCTCGTTCAGCAAGCTAAAATCATTCATACTTTTTGTCAGAGAACTGCTGAGAGCTTCAGTTTCTTCACATTTGCTCAACAATCTTGACTCTAGATCAGTATTCTTTGATAGCAAATATTGACGCTCATGCAATAAACTCTTCAAATGCTCAACAATGTCTCCATATTGACTAAAGAGAGCTTCTATTGGTTCTTCAGCATTGTATTCGACGCCTGATTCATCTGGGTTTCCCAATGAGTTGAATAGAAGTTCCTGCAGGGAAATGTACATTTTCTTGACAATTCTATGTGCATATTCACTCCTTTCTTGAACATCAGAGTGTGCAGTTTTGAGCTCCACCAGAGAAGCATTAAGCTTAGCATTGTCAGTTTGAGCATCCTCTAGTTTCCCCTGAAGATTTTGGACTAACTTAGCAACGCATTCCACATAACTCAAAGCAAGAGAGCCGAGAACTTCACTCCCACCCAAATCACTAGGAAGTGCAATTTTACTCAAAGCGCTGAGCTTATCGGTTACTTCAATGAGCACATCTGTCAAAGACGTCCTTTCCTTTTCAAGAGTGGAAATCCTTTCAGTCACATCATTCTGCAAAAGTTCTGCTTGATCGATGAGCCTTCCAGCATGATTATCTGCATCCTGGTGTACATTAGCAACTTGACTAAGCAGTTTATCAATTGTGTCCTTGTAGTTGCTTAGCTTCCCAGCAAACCCATCCATTTTGGCCACAAGAACTGCAGTATGCTCTCTTTCTGCTTCATGCTGTGGCATAAACTTCACAGAAAGTTCTATTCTGTTGCACAACTCAGCCACATATTCTTCTGTCTTTGCAATGTCTGAAGTCATAGCCTTCAACTTCTCCACAAGGCGGCATATCATCTCCTGAGTTAATTCTTGTAAATTATCATGCTCTCCCTCAGACATCCCAAGATCTTCCTGATTTCCTTTTGACTCAAAGGACTGAATGAGCTTTGATACCAGATCACGTCCATCAGACCGAGAGGAAATCCTCTCTACTAACTTTTGAAGGTCACGCAAATCACCTTTAGCGACCTTCAGATGGCCTTTCAGTGACTGTAAAGCAGTAGAGTTACATGAGTCATTCTCAGTGACTAGATGAAGCGAATGCTGATTATCATCATGTCCAAGTAATTCAGGACTTGTGGTTTCTCTTTCCGCATTTTCAACAATGATTTCTGATGAGTCCAGACGGGGCTCATTGTCTTGATGTGCATTCCGGGCTTCGCCCAGCACAATATTGCACTTAGCATACAACTCTTTGGTTATGGTTTGATAAATATCGACGCTGGTACTTGTGTAAAGATTTTCTTCAATTAATTGCTCTGTAAGTTGTCCAAAGTATGTCTCCATATCTCTGGCGTGCGACTCAAGATGCTCATGTTTGGCATATGAAAGATGCAGCTCCTCCTTTGTTTCAGACAAATCTAATAAAAGGCCCTGCTTTTCATTAGATAGACATAAATTGTCCTCCTCAAGTTTCTTGATTGCTTCTTTCTCAAAGGAAGAATTTGCAGATAACTCCAAATTATCATTTTGCAGTGTTTCCAACGAATCCCTGCAACTTGCTAATTCAACCAAAGTTCGTTCCATGTTCTCCTTGGTGGAACGCAGTTCACACTCTAAATCTGCACATCTATTACTGCCATCATTCATTTCCTCTTTCAAAGAAGCTAAACTAAGTTCAAGGTCAGACAGATTTGATAAAATCCTTTTGTTTTCACTAGACACATGCTCCCGCTGCTCCTCGACTTCCTTTCGAGCTTCTTTCTCAAAAGTAAGAGTGGCAGTTAGCTCCAGGTTCTCCTTCTGTAGAGCTTCCAGCATTGCTCTGCAACCAGCTAACTCATTCAGAATATGTTGTGTGTTCTCCTTGGAGGACTGTAACTCAAACTCCAAACATTCGCATTTGTTGTTGCTAGTATTGATTCCATCCTTCAGAGAAGCTACAGTTAGTTCAAGTTCTTCCTTCACAGTATTCGTGTCCGAGAGCTCGCGTCTACATTGCTCAAGCTCTTCACAGACAGCTAGCTTGCTTTTTTCAGTCTCTTCAAGTAGTACCTGGAGCTTGATGACTTCATCAGAAGACTGTAGTGTACCATCTGTATTCAGATCTGCACCCTCATCCATCTGCAGCTGTAGAAAATCCCTTGATAGAGTTGCCAAGTAGAGATGCCTCTGAATATCCTCTAAATGATATGGTACCGTGTCTTGTAATATATCACTTGCAGGTAAAGCTTGGTCAATCTTCTCATGCGGAGGAAGAGAGACTTCCCCAATTGACTTAGCATGTAAACTCAAATCATCTACCACGACAACTCCTTCTTTAGCATTTGCCGCACCTTGATCTTGTTGAACAGCTTCTTCGCCCAGTGCATCAGCTTCCCTGTCAGTGTCTTCTCTTGAAGTACTCTCAGAAGCCTCATGTGAAGCTCTAACGTTCAATTCTCCTTCACACTCTACCACAGCACCAGATGGCATCCCAGAAACATCGATCTCCGTTTCTCTAGCTCCTCCTTCCCCCTTATTAGTATTACCAGCTCCAATGTCTTGAGAGTTATCTGTAATTTCTTTGGAATCAGAACTGGTCGGCCTCTCAACAGGGTACATCTCCACCTGCTGGTGTTCCTCTGCTTGGCTGTCGCCATTATCATCAGCTATGTCACCTTGGGAAGATGTGCACAGCTCCGTGTTTTCCTTTAAACTATTATCTGGCAGTTTCTCATCAACATCCACCTCCACTGGCTGAGCTCCTTCTATAAGAGTGCCAGAACCATCTGCACTGGTAACCGAGATCGTTGCGCCTTCGCTATCACCTGGTCCAGGGTTTACATGCTCTAAACTGCCATGATCACTTACACCTACATCCTGTGCATTACCACCACCATCACCACCCTCCTGTACAGGCAAGACCTCAGCATTATCCACAACGCAGGACTCTGTGATACCAGGCCCCTGCCCATTGCATTGCTCCACCTGCGACTGCAACCTCACTGCTTCCTGCATTGGAACATCAGTATTAAACACAACCAAGCACCGATCCAAACCCTCACCCACACCCAGAAGAAAGCACAAGCTTCACCTCAAACGGCGTGCGATGACTAGCACCGCCCTCTCCCGCGAGTAACTTCAATCCAACAGGAGATTTCGGCTCCGGCACGGCCTCCTCCGCGTCAGCCCCCGACTTCGACGAGCCCTCCTCAGCCTCCGCCACATCCGCCTTGGCTTCAGCCTTCTTACCAGGACCCCTCTTCTCCTTCTTCTTCCTGAACTGCTGCAGCTGCACGCCCATGGCACCCAACACTCGATCAGACCCAAAACAAAAACTTCAAAAAAAAAAATCATCAAAACAACAACGAGCTCGCGGGATTCACTACCTTCTGACGCCCAGCAGCAAGGAGATCAGTGCGGTTCCTGTTCCCGCCACCGCCGCCGCCGCCCTTACGATCCATGCGGCGAGATCTCCCCGGAAGCGGGTCAAGCAAGACTAGTGGTAGGCATCAATTCCGCCAAACCCTAGCCCCCAGCGCGACCAACCGGAGGATCTCGGTGGTGTGGCCGCGTGCCAATCCGGAGTGCTCGATGCGGCGGGGAGAGAGATCTGAGGACTCCTCTCGCGAGTCGAAAAATGGCGAGGGAATCTGGGGTTTGGATTTGGGGGATTCGCCGATTCGGGGAGGAGGAAGAGGAGGAGGAGGAGGAGGAATTTTTTGACGCGAAATTATTTTTGAGATTTCGTCGCGGTTCACGTTAGCGTGCGTGGTCCGGGCACGGGTTGGTGGTGGGGTGGTGGTGCGGAGGTGTCGGTTCGTTCGATCGATCGAGAGAGATGCGAGGCGAGCAAGGAAGAAGACGGGTTTTATTTTTTGTTTTTTTGGGTCCTTTTTTGTAAGGTGTTGTTGATCTCTCAATTTTGTGAGTGTATTTCGAGCCATGTGTTTTTCAAAAAAACACTTCTTTGTATTATTGTATATGATGGTGATGGACAAAAAGTGGATATTCTTTTTGAGAAGCTCGTGATGAAAAAAACAGTTTTAGTGAAATTATTTTATTGGTTGGTTTGTTGATGAAGAAAAGGCACATAAAAATGCATGAGTATTTTTAAAGTCAAAATGCTTCAGAGTAGTGACGATACGTACTATAATGGATAATATAAAAAAGTGTTTACCATTTATAAACTACTTTTTTCTTCTTCTTTTTTTCCTTTTTCTAAGGTGGTGTACATCTCTCAATTTTGTAAATGTATTTTGAGCCATGTGTTTTTCATTTTTTGTATTATTGTATATGATGGTGATGGACAAAAGGTGGATATTTTTTTAAGAAGCTTATGAAAAAAATACTTTAGTGAAATTATTGGTTAGTTTGTTGACGAAGAAAAGGCACATGAAAAAGCATGAGTATTTTTAAAGTCAAAATGCTTCAAAGTTCAAACTAATAGTAGTAACAGAACATACTATAACAGATAATAGATAATATAAAATAAGTGTTTACCATTTTATAAACTAGTGATTCACCATTATACTTTATGGTCATATGTGACAATGAGTTATGATATCCTAAGCATGATAAAATTTATATTATCACAGAGTTATTATAGTACTGTGAAGAGTCAAGAATGTGATATTAATTTATATTATCATAGAGTTATTATAGTGTTGTGAAGAGTCAAAGTGCTTCCTATAAAACTTTACGAAGGTTCACATATAAGTGATTACTAAGTATAAGCGGCACATCCTTATGAACATTCAAACTGCTATACCATTATACTTATTACTGCCACATCACATATAATCAAACAAAAACTGATATTACATGTATACCACCTCTGTCTCGAAATATTGAAAGGATAAAATTTGACATATCATAATATAACAAAATTGGAAATGGATCATATCACATCCCATTCCTCCCGTTCCATAAAAAATAAATCTATTATAGTATGTGACACATTGTAATAGTATTCAAATTTACAGTACTAGCGTATGTCACATCTCGTATTAGATGTATTTATTATGGGACAGATGAAGTAGGATGTAACATTTTGGAACGAAAGAGATATGTAGCCACTAAAATCAGGCAGGTAAAAACATTGCTCATAGATATAGACCAATAAACCAATCCAAATCCCTTTGTCATCACAGCCTCTTGTCACCTCAACAAATCATGGAACCGTTCACCCACAGCGCGTCCCGTTCCGCCTTTCGATCTCCAATCAACGATACCACACACAATCCATCGTCCATCCACCGATTTATCACTCAGACATCGACGACTATCCATCCAAAGCGACGAGACCAACCAAACCAAAACCAACCCCAACCCGGTGCCTTGCAAACGACGACTCGTCCGCCCCCCGGCGCCGCGATCCACCACCGCGTTGGTCGGCACGTCACACAAACACACACGTGCGCGCGCCGCATCGATCGGACGGCCACCATCGCACTGGCCGCCGAACCGACGGCTGCAGATTCCCCCCCGGGGAATATTCCTTCCCCCCCCCCCCCCCCCCCCCCCTTCTTCTCTCTCTCTCTTCCTCCCCCATCCACACCTCACGGGAAGCTGTCCCTTCTCTTCTCCTCTCCTCTTCTCCCCGGCTGTGGCCACGGCGGCGGCGACGACGACGACGACGAATTCGAGCGAGGTGATCGGCTATGGAGGCGGTGGCGTTCTGATCCGTTCTTCCAGTCTCCGCCTCGTGCTCCTCTCCCTCGCGGTGTGTCGGGTGAGGGGAATCTTTTGTTTTTTGTTTGACCGTACTGTTTTGGCTGGGTGGTCCAAGATCGGCGGGTGGTTCTTTGTCCGGGCTCCATGGATCGATCTCTCTGTTGATCTGGGTAGCTGGAGAAGCTCAGTTCCGTGGGAGGATTGCGCCCCTGACGCGCGCTTGATTGGTTGAGCTGTTTACAAATTTGGTTGCCGGCCATTTTTGTGCTCCGGTGATGAATTTGGGTGGTGGGGCTCTTTGCACAATCCGTGGAGATGAGCAGGGAATGTGATGGGGTGCTCGTCTTGGGATGACGATGAGTGATGATGATTCACAATCTTGCATCCAGGAACCATGGGTGTCCATGTCTTTCTCCGGGATTGGGAATTGGTGGCTTGGTGCCACCACTGTGTCGGTGCTAAAGGCGGGAGGAGATAGCGGCAGGCGGCAATGCATGGTGATGGAGCATCGCTATGAGTGCAGGGATCGATGCTCCATGTTCATTCAGGAATCAGAACCATAGCCGAGCAACTGAAAGCTCATCTTGAAGACTGGGACTGCATTTTATAGCTCATCTTTGATTTACAAAGTTGTTTGATCTTCTGCATTCATACATAATGTGGTGGTTGTGTAAGCTCAAAAAACCGTTGTTATTTCGTAAGGTACTAACTTATTTTCTTTTGTTTCCTTAGTAGGAAATGGCGATCATGGTGGATCCTCCAAATGGGATGGGTAACCAAGGGAAGCATTACTACTCGATGTGGCAAACTTTATTTGAGATAGACACTAAGTATGTGCCAATCAAGCCCATCGGGCGGGGAGCTTATGGGATTGTTTGTTCATCCATAAATCGTGAGACCAACGAGAAAGTAGCAATAAAGAAGATACATAATGTTTTTGACAACCGTGTTGATGCACTAAGGACTTTGCGGGAGCTGAAACTCCTCCGGCATCTCCGCCATGAGAATGTTATTGCTTTGAAGGATATAATGATGCCAGTACACAGGAGGAGTTTTAAAGATGTGTACTTAGTTTATGAACTCATGGATACTGACCTGCATCAGATAATCAAGTCACCTCAGGGTCTTTCCAATGATCACTGCCAATATTTTCTTTTTCAGGTAATACCTGGACCTCTCTTTCTATTCTGTTCTACATTTACTTAAGCGTAATTGTGTGTTTTGTAATGGTCCTTGATAATTGATTAGAATTTGTGACAGTGCATCTTATATCGGCAAGCCTCATCCAGTCTTATAAGACGGTTCATTCCCAAATGCATGAGGCACAACCTTAACTTGAATGGTTCTTCTGTCAGTTAGAATTTCAAAGTCAAATTGATTTTTTAAACATGTGAAATTGTGAATGTTTTGCACCAGCAATGATTTGTGAACATGTCAATGACAATACTTATTTGAGTAATGTATTTCTAATTTGAAATAACCAATGTAACTCGTAGTAACATTCAGTTTGATTCCAGTTGATTTCATGTTTTGGCATCACTAGTACTTGAAAAAACTGAAAAAAATGGCCTACTTTATTTATTCCAACCCAGATTCCAACATTTTAGACTGATAAATAGATGAAAAATTGGAAGGCAAAACTATATCCCTGTAGTCTGCAGCTTTGAGGCAAACTAAACTTTGATGCCCTAGAATTGTTAACATTTTCTATTTCTTTTTTGACAAAAAGAGCCTTTACTCTTATTTTCTGTTGTTCACAATAGAATAGCGCATGCTTGATACATGAACTATTCTTTTCCCCTGCAGTTCTGAGCCAGCAACCACTTGGACACACTGTGTGCATTAAGTATTGCCACCATGATTCCTCTTTTCATACATTTTATTTTAATTTGTAGAGTTGAACATTGATTTTCTTATCTATCACAGGCACAACATCCATGCATTCCCTTGTTGCCTCATCAAGTACATAAAAAAACAGATATTGCTAATGTTTGTTCAACCTAAAACTGGAACTGGAACCATCTAGCCCTGTTTAGATTTCCATCAATTTAACTTATTTTATTAATTTCATCAAACCACATTTCCATTAAGAGTTTCATATACAGCTCATAATCTAAAAACTAGATCTTTCAAATAGTTCTGCATAGAGGCTTCTGCATGGAACCACACAAGTAGACCCTCTTTTTTACAAGAAATAAAAAATTGTCTGATGAATTGTCTGTTCATCCTACCCTTCAGATTCATTTATTCTGTTGTCTTGAGTTCATTTTGGATTGTCTACCATTTAGTTCTTGTCTTTTGCAACCCCTATTTTCCAGATGATTTAAGAGAATGTTGTTTTCTTGGTTGTAGTTGCTTCGAGGACTGAAATATCTCCATTCAGCAGAGATACTCCACAGAGACCTGAAACCTGGAAATCTACTGGTTAATGCAAACTGTGATCTCAAGATTTGCGATTTTGGTCTTGCACGCACAAACAGTAGTAAAGGCCAGTTTATGACTGAGTATGTTGTCACCCGCTGGTATAGAGCTCCTGAGTTGCTCCTTTGCTGTGACAACTATGGCACTTCCATTGATGTTTGGTCTGTTGGTTGCATCTTCGCTGAGCTACTTGGTCGGAAACCTATTTTCCCAGGAACCGAGTGCCTAAATCAGCTCAAGCTCATTGTCAATGTTCTCGGCACCATGAGTGAGTCTGACCTGGAGTTCATTGACAACCCAAAAGCTCGCAGATATATCAAATCCCTTCCCTACACTCCTGGTGTGCCCCTCGCGAGTATGTATCCGCACGCACACCCTCTTGCCATTGACCTTTTACAGAAGATGCTCATATTTGATCCTACCAAAAGAATCAGCGTCACCGAGGCTCTTGAGCACCCTTACATGTCCCCTCTGTATGATCCGAGTGCAAATCCTCCTGCGCAAGTGCCTATCGATCTGGACATAGACGAGAACATCAGTGCAGATATGATCAGGGAAATGATGTGGCACGAGATGCTCCACTACCACCCTGAAGTTGTTGCAGCAATGAGTGCGCGATGATCTTCAACTACCCCCAGGAATTTCGCAGGCTCACTTTTCTTTTTTTCTTCTAAAAGCCTACGGTGATTATCGCACCTATTAAGTAACCAAGGCGTCCAAGACTTATTTCATGTATATATGAGCGAAATAAGAACGTTGTTGTATCCATATAGTTCATGTTATGGACCATTACTTGGTGTATGTATTTCACATTTCCACTGGACAGTTATGTTGTTGTACTAGTTCATGAAGTGCTATTAAAATGAATTCAGTAATGCTGCGAAGTGTTAATTCTGGATTCTGTTATAATTTTTGCGGTTACTGCTTCTTTAATGGTGATGTGCTGCAAGATCTCTTGTTTCTACTTCAGAAACGCATGGTGTGACCTGCAGTTTTGAAGTAGCGTAATATGGTTATGAATTGACTTACCTTTGTGATAATTAATCCTGAAAACAAATCTGCTATGTCTGCAGTACTAGTAAGAATTTGGAGACAATTTGTTTCAAGTACAAAGTTCTGAAACATAACGGCGGCAATCAGTGCGCCGTGTATATCAGCAGCTAAAGCTAAAACATTACTCTGAACTTGGTTAAAATTGTGGTATATCTAAATCTTTCATCAACGCATACATGCTTATCACAAATTCACAAAAAACCGAAACAAGCGATGAGCCATCAGTACAATCCGGCTTCAACATATGCAGCTGATGAGCTGAAGATAGTGCAGACTAAAGAGGATCAGAAAAAGGTAACGGTATGAATCACTCACCACGGTGGAAACCGCCGTACTCCGCCGGCGACGGCGACGATGATGGGGAGCCAGGAGGTGCGGAAATGTTTCAAAAGAAACCCTCATGTTGAAGCCTATTTAAGAATCCCCCATCCCAGGGGGTTCGGAGAAAGAAACGCCGACCCCTCCTGAGTATTTTGTGGCCGTTGGATCATATATACACGGTCTCAGATCGTGACTCGAGAGAAGCGCGAGGTGTAGATTTTCAAAAACACCCTTCAATTGCATCATATCACACTCGCACCCTTCCCGTTTCGTCACCACCTCCGACGACGAGAACGAACAGCTAGGGCTACCCGCTTTTGCGATTTGCATCCTTTCTGAAATGGCTTACTGCGGGTAATTGCCATTTCTTGATTTCGAGGTGATGTCCGGAGCGGTGATGTGGATTGCAAAATTTGTACCAGCATAATGTTGTTAAGAACTGATGTACCTTTGTGATACTTCATTCTGAAATTAAATCCTGCTATCTATGCTTGAAAAGGTCAAACACTCATCTGAATTTTGCTAGGACACATCTGTTCAAGTACAGAACTTCGAAACATTAGTAACACTGCCAAGTTAAGCTAATATCCCTCTGAACTTGCTGAAAATGTTAATCAGAGCACATATTCTTTTATCACAATATAAACCGAAACAAGGGAGTGCCTGTCAGATGAGAGCCATTAATCCTCCCCTAAATATGCTTATTAGTTCATCAGTTCACTGAAGATTTCAACCAGCTTGCATCGCAGCTTTGCTGCGCAAAAAGGTCAGAGAAGAGGTCACAGTGTGCTGTGCATCACCAGTTCACCCACGGTGGCCGCCGACGTACTACGCCGCCGGCGCCTGGGACGGTGGGGAGGCCGGAGGTGGGGATATTTTGCAAAAGGATCCTTCATTTTGGGGTCTATTTACGAGTAGAACGCCTCCTAGGGATCGGAGAAGAAAACTCCGACCCCATTTGGGTGTTTTATTTTATCTTCTTCTTCTTCTTCTTCTTCTTCTTCTTCTTCTTCTTCTTCTTCTTCTTCTTCTTTTTGAAAACAGGTGTTTTCTTGGATGCTGTTGAAATGCCTGTGTACTGTGGTTTTAACTATCTTCCACTGCTGCATAATTTCAAAGTGACCTGCTGCAAAATCCGTTGTTTTTGTTTCATAAACGCATAGCCCGATCTGCAATTTTGCACTAGCATAAGGCATACCTTTGTGATTAATCATCCCGAAAATACATACTGATCTGAATTTTGGACATGACACTATTTGTTCAGTACAACATCTGAAACATTAACATTTCCTAATTACTGCGCTGTGTGTATCAGCAACTAAGCCAATAAATATTCCTCTGAACCTGGCACGCGCGTTCTTATCACAGTAAACTGAAACAAGCGTCAGTCAGATGAACCATCAGTCCGGCTTTGAAATGTGATCAACTGATCACTAGTTCATCACCAACAAGCAAGCTCACACCATATCAGAATCCATAGTTCTTGCCATGGACAGATAGATATGTTGTTGTACGAGTTTATGAAGTGCTGTTAAAAAGTGAATTCAGTTCAATCTGGGTGTTATATTGTGTTGAGGTTTTAGTTTGCACTGCTTTCAAGGTCCTTTTTTTTTCCTACTAGCTCAGAAACGCATGGTGTGATCTGCAATTTCGCACTAGCATAAATACAATTACGAATTGATTTGCCTTTGGGATAGTGCATGCTGCAAGATTTTAGAGTGGTATTTTACCGAGCTTTTGTTTCAGGGCGACATTTTTCCAAAGCCCTTTTTTTTAGTGGCATGTAGGAGTAATTACTGAAGATTCCAACCAGCTCGCACCGCAGTTTGCAGCGCAAAGGATCAGAGGTGTGAATATTTTGCAAAAGGAACCCTTATTTTGTGATTTATTCACGAGTAGACCGCCTCAGGTGCTCGGAGAAAGAAGCTCCGACACGGCGACACCTTCGACCCGCGCCTTGGGGGTTCGGAGAAGAAAACTCCGAACCCTCTCGGTATGTATCCGCCGTTCGATCATACACGGACAGTTCTAGATCGTTGCCTTTTTTTTGCAAAAGACGCCCTTTACTTTCTTCATATAACAGTCGCACCCTTCGCAATCCACATCACCGCTCTGGGTGAGAACGAACAGTTGGCGAGGCGAATGCGATAGAGGGTCACAAAACCGATGGAATTTCGTGAAAATCGATCGATTTTCGTGAAACCGCTAGGTCTCAGTTTGTGAAAACCGATCGATATTCACCGGTTTTCGTACGGTGTTGATTGAATTTCGTCGGTTTATACCGGCTTTTAGTCGGATTTCAGTAAACCGGTGAGGAGCGGTTTTTACTTCGAAATCGAAAAGGTAAACCTGCACGGCACCATAGCGGAGGGCGGCGAGCTATTGGAGCGTAAGGCTGTTTGCAATGGTGTCCTCTATATTTCACCCCAAAGGAATATTTCAATGCCCTGTAAAATATTCTAGCCTCCAAATCCACCGATTGCTGCAACCGTGTCCCCCATCCCACCCTCCAAATCGCCCATCCCACGCCGAGCGCCGCGCCGAGCCGTGCTGCGAGGACGCGGCGCTGCGCGAGGACGCCGAGCGCTGTGCCGAGCCGTGCCGCGAGGACGCCGCCCGTCCTCGGCCCGGGCCCGGTGGTGCCGCTGCCGCCCGTCGTCCCTAGGATTCCTCCGGCTCGCAAGGCCGACAAGTCGCCGTGAACTGACCGGAGTTCGCGCCGGAGTCCACAGCGGGGAGTCCACAGCGGGGGGAGCGCCGCGCCAGAGCCCGCGCGTGGGGAGCCGCCCACGCTGCCCTTTCCACCGTTGCCGCCCTCCTTGCAGTGTCGGCGGGGAGACTGCGTCGAACCGGTGCTCTCCGGGGACGCCGCCGTGGTGGGTGTTGCGTCGCTGCCGGGGGCGGGCGCGGCGGGAGGTGAAGACCGTGTCGGAGAGCTTCTGGATCTTGGATGCCTCCTTGGCGCCGCCGGCGAGGGAGCGCGCGCTTGACTCCTTCTGCAGGCCCCCCACGCACCACGGTGGAGACGGAAAGGTGGGAAGCCGGGGAGCTTGCGGCGGCGGAGCTGGTGGCGGAGACGGAGGCGAGCGCGGCGGGAGGTGCGACGTCGGCGTCGGGGCGGAATATGGCGTCGGGCGGAGGCGGAGTCGGGGCGGAGGCGGTGTCTGCGTCGGGGCGGCGTCGGCGTGGGCGTTTGGAGGAGGGGGACACCTCCCCGAAATATGGCAGAGGAGGAGTTGGGCCGGCAAGTTACAGGACGTTTTACAGGATGCCGCTGCAGTGAGTTTTTGGGCCAAAAAACGCTACAGTACAGGCCCAGGAAGGTTTACAGTGCACCGCTGCAAACAGCCTAAGAGTGAGAGATCGGCCACTAGTGCGTCCGTCCCAGAATGGCTTTGCGATTTGCATCCCTGCCAATCCAGTGCTGCATCTAGTTAATTCAGAATGGTGTGTTGATTTCCAAGTCTTGATTTGGAGGTGATGTTTTTGAAGGTAATATTCTGTTAAACCTGTTGTTTCTTAGATTACTACTACACTAACTAACCGCACTGCATTTTATTTATTGCATGGAGCCATGTTCTTAGCTGCCTTCCTACAAGCAGCAGAACATGAATTTCTATAAGGCGTTATGTTGAACATGAATTTCAGAGAGCGCAGCATCACTCACCACGGCGGTCACCGACGTACTCCGCCGCCTCCGGTGACGGTGGGGACTGGGTTGGCGGGAGGTGCTGGAATTTTCCAAAAAGAACCCTCATGTTGACGTCTATTTACGGTTCAGAGAAGAAAACTGCGATCCCCTCCCGGCTATTTTGTAGCCGTTGGATCATAATCGGACGCTCTATATGAGCAAGGGAGATGTATACGGCTTCCACTGCTACAAAATCTGTTGTTTCTGCTTCATAAACGCATAGCACGATCTGCGATTTTGCACTAGCATAAGACATACCTTTGTGAATTGCGATTAATCATCCAGAAAATAAATACTGATCTGAATTTTGGACATGACACATTTGTTCAGTAGAGAATCTGAAACATTAACATTTCCCGATTAGTGCGCTGTGTGTATCAGCGGCTAAAGCTAATATTCCTCTGGACCTGGCACACGCATTGTTTCAATGTTATAGTGTGTTGAGGTTTTAGTTTGCACTGCTTCTTTCAAGGTCCCTTTTTTTTCTGCTACTTCAGAAACGCATGGTGTGATCTGCAATTTCGCACTAGCGTAATACAATTACGAATTGACTTACCTTTGGTGGTACTTCATGCTGCAAAGATTCTACAGTATGATCGGTATCACAAATAGTGCATGCATGATGCAAGATTTTACAAAATATGCAATATTTTAGAGTGGTTTTTTACTGAGTTTTTGTTTCATGGTGGCCCTTTTTATTTTTTTTCCCAAGGCCGAGTTTTTTAGTGGCGTATAGGAGTATCAAATTTTGAATTGATTCAAGCACTATAAAGCTCTGAAACATAACAGCGGCATAACGGCCTTGTGATTTGCATCCCTGCCAATCAGTAATGCTTCTCTAATCTCTACTGCATCTAGTCTCAGATGATGTTGATTTCAAAGTCCTGATTTGGAGGTGATGTTTTGAAGGTATAACCTGCTACTAAACCTGTTTTTTTTTAGATTACTAGCTAACTGCACTGCATTTACATGGAGTTCTTAGTTGCGTTCCTGCAGCAGCAGATTGTCTGCCTGTTGTTCTCTGAATTTCTGAAAGGCGTTCTGTTGAACATGAGTTTCAGAGAGCGCAATTAGCGGCAACCAGTGCGCCGTGTATATCAGCAGCTAAGTTAATTAACATTGCTCTGAACTTGGTGAAATTGGTTTATACCTCTAAATCTTTCATCGAAATACACATTCTTATCACTACAAACCGAAACAAGCGAGTGTCAGATGAGCTCATATATCAGTCCGGCTTCAGAATACACTTTCCTCGTTCATCTGCAGCTGAAGAGCAGTGCAAAGTATCAGACATTCAGACAGAAAAAAAGGGTCACAGTGCGCATCACTCACCACGGCGGCCACCGATGTACTCCGCCGCCGCCACCGCCGGCGACGGCGGCGATGATGGGATTGGGGAGGCCGGAAGTGCGGAAATTTTTCAGAAGAACCCCTCATGTTGAAGCCTATTTACGAACAGAACGCCTCCCAGGGGGTTCGCAGAAAGAAACTCCGAACCCCTCGTGAGTATTTTTTGACCGTTGGATCAAATACACACGGTCCTAGATCGTGGCTCGAGAGGGTACGGAGAAGAAAACTCCGAACCTCTCCGGGTATTTTGTGACCGTTTGATTGCGCCCGGACGGCTGCAGATCCTGGCACGAGAGAAATTCGGGGCCTATTTTTACAAAAAGAGCCCTATGCTTGCTTTCGTATCACACTCGCGTCCTTCCCCCTCTCTCGACGAGAGGGACCCGCGAGAGGGGAGGCGAGGCCACGGCGGCGGCGGCGCCGCCGGCGCCTGAGGAGGGCGGCGGGAGTGTCTGTGTCAGATATCAGGCACTAGTGCGGAGGTACGAACTTCGTCCCCATCCTGAGTGACCTTGAGATTTGCAACCCTGCCAATCCAGTAATGCTCTCTCTACTGCATGCAGTAGTCTCAGGTGGTGTTGATTTCCATTTTCCAAGTCTTGAATGGGGAGGTGATGTTTTGAAGGTAATTTTGATTTAAACCTGTTTTTATTCAGATTACTAACTAACAGCACTGAATTTTACATGGAGTTATTAGTTGCATTGCTGCAGCAGCAGACTGCCTGCCTGTTGTTTTCTGAATTTCTAAAGGCGTTCTGTTGAACCTGAATTTCAGAGAGCTCAGCATGCAGTATCAAGTAGTTAGTTTCAAATCTCAACCATTTTATCTGGGTTTGCTTTGCCATGAACATTTCAAAGAATGTGCTGGTGAATCAAACATTTGAAGCTGTAGAAATGGATTAAAAAAACTGCATCATGTCTGCTGATGGCTATATGACTGTATATTCTAACATCACTTTATTTCCTTCATTTTTTTACCTCACATTGTAAACTTGAGACAAACTATGTGATTCCCCCATCACAACTCACTCTAAAGGCTTCTCTATCTTCCTCCAAAAAAAATCCAAACAGAGCCAAAAAAAAACCCTCACTCATGACATCTCTTAGCTAATGAGGGACTAAAAGGCCAAAAAGGGTGCTCATAAAAACGCTAGCAAGTATCACTGTCTGTCACTCTGTCTAGCTCTCTTCCTCCAGGACTTGCTGAAGAAGAGATGGGCTCCTAACAAACCTTCCCTGCAAGAATCCAAGCACAAAAACAACAAATCAGTACCCAGCAAAATCTGCTCTGATAGTGCTATAATGTATAGCTCTATAGGTGAAACAAATGCTATTATGTTGTGAACAATGAGTTCCTTGGGTTTTTGCCTTACAATTAAATGGACCTTTTTTTATGCTTTCAAGAATCAGTTCTAGTGCTTGCCTTCATCCGAGGCCGGCAGTCAGCATTCACCTTCCGGACCTGGTAACGGATCTTCTTTGAAAACAGCCGGGTTCGCCGTTTCTCCTTGTACCTCATGACACTGGCTTCCCTGATGCCACCAGCACCATTTCCATTCTCAGGGAACAGGTCAATATCTGCGAGTTTAGCCTGCACCAGCAGTAAAAATGACTGTAAGTGCTTCTTTTCATTCAGAATCCTAGGAAAGAGATGCAAATTATGTCTACAGTTTAATTCATCGTTATAATGTTTCTCATAGTAGCAATACATGCCAATGCATAGTGTGTCCAAACTACATAGAAGCCGGACACATCTGGGACGGTTTTGTTTCCCCATTATGACAGCTGCAAATCTTGCCATTTGTGAGAGCAAATTGCAGAAAAAGCCAACTGAATTGAGGCTGGAGTTTGTTGCAGATGCTCCATCATTGGCCCAGAGGGCAAAGATTTGAGCCCATATGACTCTTTGCAAGAAGACAACCATGTAATCCATGGCAAACGATCTCCAGGCCCAATTGTCTGTGGTCCATTGCTGAATAATGATTTTAACTGCCTATGTTTACTTCAAACCTATAAAAATCTGTTTAATTCTGAAAACAAGGGGCAGATATCATCTCATAAAACGGTTGAACTTAACTTATCCAGTTTATAGCAGCACTTCACCAAATGTTTTGCAAAATTTTAAACAAGCCATTTGCCAATTGGATTTGCCGGGAATCACTATCTAGCTGTTGTTTTTAACTGAATTTCATCACTTCTTCTGAATACATCCATTTTTATGGGTTACTGGAGACAGTATCAGTGAAACTCTACAAAAGTTGCTTGCTTACAAATATGTACTAGAGTACTAGTGTTGTACTGTTGTGAGGGACCGTCCTTTTGGATAAACAATTCCATATCAGAGGCTAGTTCTCCAGATGGCTGTTGCATATCGAACACGTGTTTTACTTGGCTCTTTCCTTGTTATTTTCACTATAGGAAACAATTGGTTGGATATACAACTTATGTATCTTCGTTCTAAAAGAAATTCTTATTAGAGTAATTGTAGAAAGGGAGGTGAAAATAATTAAATAAGCTACAAATGACATAAATTCTTTCTTGTTGTGCAACTGCAGTAAAAACCTTAACCATAAAACATATTCAGAGTTCATCTGTTCATTTTTTTGTTTGCAATATGTCCCTTCAATCTGAGTAACAATGCTATGGAAGAGGTAAAATTCATGCCAAATTTATCTTTTTACTAAATGAGCTTTTCTCTTGGGGAAGATTTTACTGAATGAGCTTTCACTCCATACAGAACAAATCTGAATTTTTAGAAGTTCAGTTACTGTTGATTCATCAATTATACTATGTCCTATGTTTCACTCTCCTATTTCAAGATACCATTTTTTAAGGAAAAATATTGCCATGCTTCAGTGAATTCATGTACTCACCCGCACTTCGGCGGCCGACTTGGGCGACTCCGGCGCGCCGCCGTCGGCGAACATCGACCCCTTGCCGGACCACGCCTTGAGCACGTCGTCGGCGTCGAGCTTCAGCCCCAACCCGGTCTTGGGCGCCATCGTCGGCGCACCGTCGGCGTCGCCGCCGCCATTGCCGGCGTCCACTGTTCCATCGGCTTCCTCTTTGCACTTCGCATCGGGCGACTCCTCCTCCTTCTCCCTCGCCATCACCTTCTCCACCTTCACCACCTTCTTCTTCTTGCTCTTCTTCTTCTCCGGCGCTGCTGGTGGCGATGGCATTGCCGTGGTGTTCGACGCGGTCGCCGGTGGCTGTGGCGGCGGCGGCGGTGTCACGGTGATGTCTTTCACTGGCACGGCCGGCCACATCCACCACGCGCCGTCGTCGTCACGACGCTTGAGCGCGCGGTTGAGGTTTGGCCGCGCGCCGTGCCGGGAACCGAGGCCGAGCTCGAACCGGCCGGCGAGACCGACCACCATGAGGCTTCTGAGGTAAGGGTGTATGCCGGAGCTCGAGAGGATGGAGTCATCGGAGGTTGTGGCGGTCGTGTTGGTCTCCACGGTGAGGCTGCCCATGATGCCGTCGATGCCCTCCGCCGCGCCGTCGGCCGCGGCCTCGTCGACGTCGAGGATGGAGTCGGCGTCGAAGCAGTCGTCGTCGAAGTCGAGCTCGCCGGGCTCGTCGGTGGTGTCGGGGCTCGCCGGTGACGGCGCCGGGTCACGGAACTCCCGGAACGCGCTGCTCACCGGCGCCGGCGACGAGCAGTTCTGCGGCGTCGGCGACGTAGCCGGCGTGTCGCGGAGGAGGAATGCGGCGTCGGCGAGGACAGGGAGCGGCGGGAGGAGGTCGGAGGATGGGTCGAACACCGCCGACAACCCGGAGAGCTGCCTCGTCGGCGGCCGCGACGCCGTCTTGGGGCTCTTCTTGACGGGGAAGACGGACGGGTGGATGGACGCCAGCAGCGCCGCCGCCTCGTTGTACGCCTGGTTCGGCCGCTTCCGCGGCGCCCGGGCGCGCTTCAGCGACACGGACGTCGCCGACGACGACGAGTTGGACGCCTCCGACAGCGTCGACGACGGCGACGAGTGCGCCGGCCGCAGCGGCGACGAGTGCGCTCCCGGCGACGTCGCCGCCTTCACCATGTCCAGGTCCAGCCTCAGGCCGGTCGGTATGCAAGAAGACGACATTGCAATGCCCTCGCCAACCTCAACCGATCAGCTTCTTGGTAGGTGCAAATGGAGAAGAACTCGACGTGTTCGTCCAAAAACACACACAAGAGAGAGCAAGAAATGCCTAAACCCCTAAAATCAAAACAACTGGAAAAATTTCCTCTCCTCTGAAACTTTCTGATGCCTTATAAGATTGACAAGAAGATGAAAAGGGCACACCAAAAAATGACAATTTTGGGGAAAAGTGTTCCAACTTCACTTCAAACTGCTACACAAAGCTCACCAGCAACCTTGGGGATTCTCCAAAGGCAAAAAGGTTTAACACCAAGAACACCTTGGAAAAGATGAGGGATTGAAAAGACTCTGCTTCTGTAGCTGTACTGCTCTGTGGCAAGAAGTCAAGGAGCAGAGCAGAAGCACAGAGCTGCAACAGGAGGAGAATTCTCTGAGCTGAATTGAGAAATGTTTTGGGATTGGAGATAGATGAGCAGAGCAGCAATGCTAATTCTAGTTGTGAGAGAGAGAGAGAGAGAGAGATGGTAGTACTATGGTAGGAGAGGGGTTAGAGAGAGAAAGAGAGAGATGTGGGGAACTGGAGGAGGGAGGAAGAAAGGGTTCAAGAGAAGGGAGGAGGGGGTGGGGTTTTAGAGGGAGGAAGGAAGAAGGCTAGAGAAAGAGACAAGCCTCCTCTCATTGGGTCCCTTTCCTTCCCCCCTGCCCGTGGGACCCACTGAAATTTAGCTGGACCCACACTTGCATTTCTCCATCTTCTTTGTGCTCTTTTTTTTTTCCCTCCTCTCTAGGTTGTACATATGTTGACATTGTGTTGGGCATCTGGGATTTTACTATAATTGAGACCAATTTGCCCTAGCTGGTAATTTGAGAACTTCATCACTCTCTCCTGGTAATTGTACAAACCTTTAAAATTCTTTAGATATCATGAAGTACTTAGTATTTATTAGAAATCCTATTTTATACAAATATAAGAAGCAAAAGTTTGAGAGAATAATCAAATGTGAAATGTTAGAAGAGAGAGTAATGTTGGCAAGAGTTAAACAGAAAATTGGACAATATTTTAATATACAAGATTTTGGGAGACCGTAAACTATACATAGTACATGTAGTAGGCAACAAAATTAGTTTTTGTGGTTGATCAATTCTTATTGATTTATTACTGGAATTTGGAACACATGGCAAAGGTAACTATTTGTTTAGCCACTTTTTGATTGTCTGGTTCTAACCACGCCCCTAATCAATATTTACTCTGTAGACGGCACTGGCCAATGAATCGTGGGACTAAAACATTACTCAACTATATTATTCTATACAATATTTTGGACCAGTGCATCTTGTCTCCATGCTTCTTGTGCTGGATGAAAACCAAAAAGCTTTGAAGCATTCCTCCATATGTTTTTGGCGAAATGTCAAGTGACACTTCTCCTGGTTGTCTCATGCTAGCTCCACGTCTGTGTGAAGATGCTAGAGACGTTATAATATTGATTTCATATCTCCTAGAAACAATCGGTATATTATTATTATATTTAGTTGTGACTCTCCTATACAAGTATAGTATTGTTTGTTTGATCAAGTTTGTTGTCATTTACTACGTGTTAATTATACACATAATTTTTGTCGAATGTATCGAAGATTCAGTACATGTTCCTACCTTATGCAGGATGTGCAGTTCTCTCTTTTTTCTACTCTTTTTTGGTTAGATGACAAAACATTAGGTCTAACCGACAAGAAGCAAAAACTAGCTAAATCCAGCTCACAAAATTAAAAGTTTGATACAAGTTGTCATTTAAACTTATGTCCATGGGCGAATCGACAAGTGAAAATTTGCTTTCTCGGTAACACCTATTATGAGATAAAATGAACATGTTTCATCCAAAAATGGAGTCGACACGGTTTCCCTATGCATTGAATTAGATCAACTCAGCTCGCTTAAGTTTGATAAACATATGAAAATTCAGAGTATTGATGAGCATGGATGTTTTTTTATATAAGATTTTGTTTACGTTAGTGAATTATTGTCAACTATTAACTTATGATTGCCAAACTATTTGCCCACAGCTTTGCCTTAAAATAAGGTAATGCATATGGTTTCCTTATACATTGAATTAGACTATTGATGCACACAATAATGTTTTATTTACATGAAACTTTTTCTTTAGAGAAATGATTTGCCAACTATCATTTTACAATCACCAAAACATTTGCCCTCAGATTTGCTTTATAATTAGAGACAATCTACCTCAAACAGTATCCAGAGCAAAGTTCCAATCACACCTACACCAAAAGCAAGCACAACAAGGGCAATTAGGTAAAAAACAACAGAGGCCTCTTGTGATTGCCCACCCCATCTACCCCTCAACTAGGCTACTGTGAGTACTGACCTCCCAACGGAAAAGCTCCCCCTATAATTTGCCCTTATCCGCTGACATGGCGCCCTCCCATTGGCTCCCCGGATTCTCCCTGCACACGTGGCACGTTCTTTATCGGCTCGGCAACCTTTTCACGAGATGCCGAGGATGGTGGGTCCCACCGGATCTTGGATGCTTGCTTGCATCCATGGCTGACCATGATTGGCCCAAATGCAAACACCATGAGAGAGAGAGAGATTACTATTACATGCACAAATAAAGCTCATCCTCTTTTGTTTTTGTGTCACAAGATTTGGGTCCCTTCAAATTCACAAATAATACTTCACATGTATTTTTTTTAAAAAAAATCGACATGAAACTGTCTTATGACGAATTACATCACGACATTCAACTGGAGATGGGGTCCAGCGAAATATGTCGGCCAGTGGGGCCGTATTGTCATTTGGTGATAGAACCACGAGTTTTTTTTTTTTTTTTACTGGGTGCATGCGCAAAGCGACGTTCTTATTAAAATTTATGAGTAGGAGAATTAGGATGTGTGGTAGCTATGCCCCATACGTTGTGACCCCATGGTTCAACCACTAATGATAGAGAGGGGGGGCCATTTGAGCCATTTCTGGCCAACCAAATTAATCCTTTGCTCTTGTTTAGGATGAGGTTTTTCCTTGGGTCCTTGTAGGGCAGGCAATGGCTGGATATTTTGCAAGATATTTTATTTTATTTTTACTTCAAAGGTGTCTCTTGGTGGCTGGTAGCCCACGCTTTGTTCTTTACACAGATATAAAATGTATTTTTCTAGTATATATGACAATGGAAATTGGATAATTTATGCAATTAGATAATTCTATCATGATTTAATTTTAGAAAATTTTTCTTATTATTGGAACTCATAATTATGTACAACAAATTAATGGAAATGGCAATAGGATACAGGGAGGAAAGTATACCACATGTTTAGTGTTTGCTAGCTTAGCTACATATAGATGCAATATATATTACTCTTGCATATATATCTTTTATATATTCAGTATTTTGACTAATTTTAAGAAAAATATCTCTATAGCTGTTGCCACCAAAGTTCCAACACAGCACTTGATCTCCCTCAGCTTGAATGGCCAGGATGTACGAACCAATCGTGTACATCTACGTATAGTAGATACAACACAGTTCAGGATAGGGTTCATCCCCATCAGCTGCAGGTGACCTAGAACATACTTACAGATGTGTGCTGTTGCTCGCCGGCTATTTTGAAGCATTTTGTCCTTTTATATCCATTGGCAAAAGACCAATTTTACGGCTCTCCTTAGCTGTCGACATATGTCCGAACATCTTCTCGAAAAATCAATCGCGAGAAACGACTTCAAACTACAATATTTCTCTAGTACTATTGATATATGAAAAAAAACATTTTACTCACCCAAATTATTTCATTGGATCACTTATCAAAGTTCTAAAATATTTTCAAATTTTTTTCATGACTATTAGCTTGAATTTTAAAACATGTATGTTTAAATTTGTCTTAGTGCTTCCAACCTATGTAAACATGGATAAAAATATTCCAAAAAAATATTGAAAGGTAAATTATCATGCATCTATCAATTCTACTAAATTGCATTGCAAAGTACGGCTTATGTAGAGAGAAACGAAAAGAAAAAAAATTAAGGAGCTGAACCATTTTCAATAATTCGGGTGTAGAACGACCCAAGAATTTGTTTAGGGGATTAAGTGCTCAGTAAAAGGTTTGGGGAAGTAAAATGGATTTTTTTTCTTGGTATATAGCATGCCATGTGTATACATATACGAAGAAAGCATATTTGATACCACCTCCATCCTAGACTATAAGAATTTTTAAAGTTAAACATGGGTATTAAAAAAGCGGGTAGAATTAAATAGGAAAAAATTATGATTGGTTTACAAGTGAAGGTAGGTGAGAAAATTAAATGGTAGATAGTTGTGATTGGTTGGGAAAAGATTATTATTAAAGAAATAGTTATATTTTAGAATAAACCTTGAAGGTTAGAAGTTGTTATATTTTAAAATAGGCGGAGCATGTACTACTACTCATTGAGTAATACCAGGGACTTTATCCAAAGGACACAATTTGGATATGAATTTGTACCTAGCATTTGACTAGCTAGTACCTCCACGTAGGAGATATTTGTAGCTAGGCATTATATTAGCAGCAATTTGCATGAGAGAGAGATGCATGTCATATGGTATGGTTTCTTGTCACTGTAGTGCCAAATGAATTAAGATGAGTAGCATGGCGAATCAAGCATGACACGAGACCTTGCCGAATGGTGGTACCACACGACGCACGGACATGATAATTAAATTTTCAGATTTTAGCTAGCTACTGAAGGAAACAAAAGGGCCCAGAAAAAAACATGAAGGGGAAAGATTTAGATTTAGATTTTATATATAACTGGACAAATTAATAAATGAATATATTGCCATCGGTCTTGATATTTTCTTTTTCTTCCTTAAAAGAATATTATTTTTTAAGAAATGATTGTGCGTGATAGACTGACAGGTCGGTGGAGTTCTAGAAAACATGAACCACACACACGATAAATACCTTGGAATTATGCTTGGGTTTATATATTTTCAATATATATACCAATATCAACAGATATTAGAAAATACAAGAAAAGTTAACTTGAGCCGAGATTTTGTTTTAAAAATTTAAATACGCACTCATGTACGTTTTTAATGGAATTTTAGCGAGATTTCATTTTGTTGTTGGTCTCCTATTTGAGTGTGGGTTGGGATTGGCATTCGTCCGTAAGAGTGTTAGATCATATAGTTATTTACAAATGTGCAAGTCTTGCAATCCCAATACCAAATAAAAACCGCTACCAAGCACTATCTTGGGATTTTACGGAAATCGTTAATGTATCAATAAAAGCTGATAAAATCCGAACATATCTTATGAGAAATTTAAATTTAAATTTATTTTTTTAACTTGACCTAAAATCGTTTGAAGTTTTTACCAATCAGGGACTAGTTTTCAATGGGATCCACTAGAGAGTTCTATTGCATGCACCGAGAGTGCCATGTCATCCAAAGAGTCACTACTACAGAAAGAGTTTTTCAGACGGCCAGATCCAATTTTCATATACGGTTGGCTGGCTCGTCTGCACGAGAAGGTATGTGAAAATAGCGATTTTCGTATGCGGGTGCTTATGTGGGCCACATGCAAAAATAAAAATCTAAAAAAATGAAATTGCAAAAAAAACTACATCGTCCGCTCCTACTGTCGACCGCCCGCTATTGCGGGAGCTGCCGCTGCCGCTCCTGCCGTCGGGGAAGGTGAATCTGCCCGCAACCGCCCGCTGCCACCACTGGATCTGTGCGGGGCCGGGCGAGGGATGGCCGCAACCGCCAGATCCAGGCTAGGGACGGCCACTGCCGCTGGATCAGGGCAGGAAGAGACCCGCTGAGCCGCCCGCTGCTGTCGTCAATTGCTGTCGATCTGCTCGCCGTCCGCCCCGACGCCGTTGTCGTCGACGGCTATCGAGCCGTCCATCGCCCGCCCCACGCTGCCAACCCGTCGTGTGAAGAGTAGAATAGGAGAGGAGGTGAGAGAGAGAAGAGGTGAAGAGCATAAGAGGTGAGAGATAGAGAAGGGAGAAGATAAGGTTGAATTTCAAAAAATTTTGAAGTGTTGAGAGGGGAAAATAGGAGGCAAGTTAGACTTCTAGGTGGTTCCTTAAGAGGTCTGCTTGCGAAAATCGTCTTTTTGCATACGGACCTCCTAAGGAGCCGTATACAAAAATGAAGGGCAATTTTTACAGACATGATCAGTTACGGTCCGTCTGTAACCTAATGGGGTATCGTCCATGAAAATCGTTTTTGCAGTAGTGAGTTTTGAATCGATAAATAAAATAAGATCTCCAATGTACAATTTTATTTCATGGCTTCATATGTTAGCCATAATATTTAATAACAATGCATGCGAAACACTCTAGCCCCCAATGTTAGCTTCAACCAAATCCATAGTCTTAACAATGTACACAAAGTTTCATCTATGAAACTCTTTTACTCTTTCTCTTCATAATTATAATGACATATGTCATCAAACTTGCTAATATGGCATCTCATTTATTAACAATGAAACTTCTATAAAACTATTACTGGGGATTGGTCTAAACCTTGCGTGTGTGTATCTTTTGTGTAAGAGACAGCCATTTTCGCTCCCCCGCTCTTTTTGCAGGCTTGCGACTCTACTGTCATATTACTTTTGCCCCATTTTTTTTTTAATCTCTGCTGCACTTGCAACTTGCTGCTAGTGCTAGGTAACAGCAGGTGGTAAAACTAGAGCTCGTGCTTTTCCAGGGAGCGCGCGTTGGCGACTTGCGCAATGCAAAAAAGACTTGTGAAAAGAAGAGGATCGATCGGTCGATCTGCAGGACAGGAGCAGGACGCTCATCTCGTCGTCGTCTGCTCTCTGCTGCTGCTGAACAGTTATCTCTTTTTCTGCTCGGGTTGTCGCGCGGGCGGCGCGCCGGGGAAGGGGAAAAGCCAAGGGTGGGGGTGGTGGTGGCGCCGCGTGACGCGTGCGTGCGCGATCTCGCTTTCCCGAAATGTCAAGGGAGGAGGGGGGATGACGCAGCAAGCGCGCCCCATCTCCAATTTTTTGACAGTTTACTTACCATGTGTATCTCAGCAGCGTGTGCAGTAAGTAATTCCTCTCTCACGCACACCCCACATAGACACAGTATCGTGCTACGGAGAAGATTAAACTTGTTGACATCTTAGACCATTCACAGCACACTTAAATATACTTAAATGACATTCAGCCTTAACCTGCCGCTTAGGAGATTGCACACCCTATGAAGAACATGTATCCCTATAAGTGGCATTGTTAGAGAAAGCAGGAGAGGAAGCAGAAACCAGGAGAGACGACCTGGCGAAGTGTCACGGATTACGAGATCATCGTTGCCAAGCTCCATATCCGTCGTCGCCACCTCGGTCTGTATCGGCTATGGAGGGGAGACATCCTTGCCTCAGAGAGCCCGAAGAGGCGACATGTGGTAGCCGGAGTTGGAGGTGGGTGGTAGGAGAGAGATACTAGTGGGAAGAGGGAGAGGCGAGGTGGTGCCGGTGTTGAGCTGCTACCGTCGTCGCGTTGCGCCCAAATGAGCTACCGTCGCCGCCCGAGGCTAGATCCGACGAGTCCTAGGGCGGTTCTGACGAGTTCGGTGGCGTTGTCGTCCGCGTCTTCTCCCACGGCTTCCAGCCCTAAGAGGAGAGGTGGCAGTGCCACCACTGTTCCGCCCAACACTTGCTGGTCGAGTACGTTGTCGCTACTTGGGGCGCTGCTCCACATGGCGCTTCAGCTTCCTTGATCCACCGGTGGGGAAAGACAAAGAGAAGAGAAGAGATGGAGGGGGAGGGATACTGGTAGGACTATTAAAATAACCTACACTGTAGAGCATATATTCTTTCGGGGACTTAGATCTAGTTGGCAAGTGAGACCCCGTAAATATGTGTCCTGCAATACCATCGTTCTTATAGAATATGTACCTTTTCTTCTCTCTCCTTAAACTTGATTATGGGATTGAAATCATCTACGGTTACTAATGTAGTTGGTTAAAAATATAAAGGTTGAATTTTTATTTATTATTTTTAAAAATAATTACTGATGTATCCTTATTATTGTCATATTGACTCATAGAACAGTAAAGACTCACATGTTAGTCGCACAGCACTAACGAGAGAGTTCGGATCCATGCACGTCATCTGCATGGTGTGGCATCCGATGGCAACGCTTGCAGGAGCCTAGCGAGAGGTGATCGAGGAGTACATTTTTACAGCTTTTGTGGGTGGGATGCGTCGTTCCAAGCTACCATATGCAATGCAGCAACGAGAGTATAAATTTGATCGATCGAGATATATGCACGCAGTAAAGAAAAGTTACTTGCAGTAGGGCTACTAGCTATAGTGTACGATAATCTGGATCTGGTTGCCGTGCATTTCTTCAGAAGAAACATCCAAGCAAAGTGCAGTACGTCACGCGCTCGTGCATTATTAGTTGCACTCGATCGGAGATTGCGACATGTGCATTGCAGATCGATACTACTATATCACGTTGGATCACCAACATCGGAGAGCGAATCTAATCACCTCAATGGACATCTACTCGTTTTATTACTCCTACATGGTAAATAATTCAAAACAATAAAAACATAAATTAATATGTGATATATCAATGCACCGACATGTAGATAAGTCATAACAATAATAAAGAAATAGACTACGGATATATGTATAGTAATTAGAGTTTAATTTATTATTTTTGGTATAACTTGGAGAAGTCGAATTTATGAAATAAGATATAACATATTAATCTATATATCTTATATTTTTTAAAAAAAATCATAACAATTAGGTGATATGTAATAAATAAGTGGATGTCCATTTAGGTGATAAAAAGTGTTTCCCCACCACACTTAGCTTTTCAAGCTTTATCCTCTATGGATACATGCATGCAAGGTAATAAATATCCTTCATAATGGACGCTATAGTAGTAGCCACGCCTTATATAGATATAGCATGTTGGAACTTAGTTATCGCTATTTTGACTTAGTGGCTGCTATAGCAGCTGTAATTCAATTTTACAGGTCGCTATAGCGTGAGCTTATTTTACATGACCATTAACCCATAACAAATGATGAAATTTGTTAATTAGTTGTTTTGTCTCCCAAAATATTGTACTATTGTGAGTTGTAACATCTAATGAGTTGAATGTTATGTTTGCTTTTAATTTAATTTAAGTTCAAACAAGACATTAACTCATCGAGCACTACTACTTATCCTCACATACATGTATTGATCTATCACTAATATATTTCTCATTGCTTTATTAATATTGTATAAAGTTATTATTTATAATATATATACTCAAATACGTGTGATAATTAAATACCGTTATTGGATCTTAGCATCCGCCATCAGCTCCATAGTCACTAATCCGCTACCAAGCAGGCATGTATCATACATACATACATTATGCATATCACATTCATTATGCCATGCGTGCATTGATGTTTATATTGATGTCGATGACGATGCGTATCAATTCGTTGACATGCATATACTCCTATATAGATCGATGTACACATATATATCCAGGGAGGTGCGTACAGATAGGGTAATGCGACAAAATGGTCACACCAATCGATGCATGTGACCGTGCTTCTTGAGTTCTTGCTGCAACAGTGCATGCCTGCCCTGCTTGTTTGGTGTGTGTGACCACACTACTAGTCTATACGACACACAAAAAAAAAAAAGAGCGAGGGAGATCTCTATAGAGTTTTACTCTTTAGCGAGAGAGATAGTACTAGTATATAGTAGAAAATTTACCTACAAGTTATTTCTGATTGTTTTAGTTGTTTTTCTATCGCTTATCACCCTTAATTAGCAGAATCTTAATTAACCATCCATCCGGTGATACAGTAAGCCATTAATTAAGAGACTTAATTAAAATAAAGCAAAGTTGACAGTGCTGGATATATCTGCAGATGATGATGATGTTCCAAGAGAGGTGTGCTGGACATATCTACAGAATCCAATTTTGGTTGTTCAGCGGTGGGATATACACAAGCCTGAATGCACGGACTTGCTGTTGATTTTGTCAGGTCCAAAATTTACAGGACATGGCAGTGCTGGACACGTATCCATTTCTGACCAAAAGAGTGTTTCCTCTTTCTTGTCCTGCACCTGCTGCAGCCATGCAATTAGATCCGTCTATACGATACATCTGCAGTTCAGCTCTAGACTGCAGTTCAAAGTGTTATGAGAGAGTAGGTACTACTATATACATATACGTAATTACGTATATGTGTAGTTCTTGGATCTGTATTCTGTACACAACATCTGGGTCTGGGGAATTTAACATTGTTTATTTTGCCATGCAGTCCGTACAATACACTGTAGCTATACTGTACTCTCAAATAATTTACACTGATGAAAGGTTGAGCTCATCTGCAAAGTGCAGCCCAAACCTGTGGGCAATATACTTCCTGTATTCTCAAATAATTTACGCTGTTATTATTTAAGCTTAAATTTTAATCGCTTATCTTTTCTAAAAAAATACTTGAAAATATGTTTATAAAGGTACGTGATGCTATAAATATAACCATACAACGACTTTCATTCAACATAATATAATCATTTAGAAGTAATTTGTGGTTAACATGAGAGGGTCGTAGTCAACACTAATAATTACTAGATTTGAGGACAGTAATACTCTATCCGTTCCAAAATAACTTAACTTATAATAAGTCGGATATATCCTAGTACAATGTACATGAGTGTCCAGATTCGTTGTACTAGATATCACATATTAAGTTAAGTTATTTTGAGACGAATGAGATAATATATATACTTTGTCAGAATAAAAACCCTCGGTAATAACTGTTTGGGGCATACTAGAGATTTTATGGAAAGTTCATAGTACGTTTTAAGGGGAGTCCAGACATAAGGTAGTAAGTTTGGCCGGCATTTGCATGGAACTGTAGTACAAACTGATGCACAAAGTGTTGCTGTCGAACTCAAAACACCAAACGAACAAAAACCTACAGCAAATTACATCAATCAGTGTGAAACGTTTTCACAAGGGTCCAAACCAAAGGGAAATATGCACATATCCCCCTGGGCTGGCAGGAAAAGGGCAAAGTGCTGTCACCATCAGCTAAAACCCATGAGCTGCCCATCTTATCTCCTCTCCCAATTCTGTCACTTTGTACTAGTACTCTCTCTCTAGATTTGCCTATCTTTCTCTCTCTTTCCCTCTCTCATCAGATGGATGGATGGCGAGAAATTGAGACACTTGGCCTGCTAATCCATCTATCATTTGCTATGGATAATGCATGTAGGAGTGCTAAATGTATGTGCAAAAGAGGCACACGGATCATGGCCGCTAAAAAGCAGAGGGAGGATGAACCGTGCAGGTGTGACCGGCTAGCAGATCACTCTTATCATTACCAGATTACAGGGGATTGCTGCTTATCCAATTAGCAGTACTAGTCCCATCCTTTTGCCTGCAATTGATTATAAGTTGTAACACTTATTAGTGATTAAAAAATATTTTTTATGTGTTCTGAAAGCTAATGTAAAAATAAATTACGATAAAAAAAACATCAAAATTAACTCTAAAATTGATATTTAAAATTCAATTTCTCTTTCTGTGCTGTGCTTCTATGCTTGCTAACCAGATTGCTGCTAATCACTCACCAGAAAAGGATTAGGATCTTTTCGCTGTACAAATATCTGTTTTGTAGCCGTCTCGTTCCCAGACTACATGTGACTTGAAAGGCCGTTTCTGTGAATGTATGGCAATCTACTTTATCCTTTAAATGAGCTATTCTTAAACATGTCTTTCAGTTCCAGGTGCATGTAAATTGAAGTGAAAACATTGTTACTCGTGTTGTGTAAAATTATTGGAGAAATCTGTAGCAGTAAAAGGAAAAAAAATAATCAAAACCACGGTACTATTTAGTACCATGGAATGACTGATACTCCCTCTGTCCACAAATACAAGGCATATTCATATTCAAAATTAAATGTGTATTGGTTCCTCTATACCCTTAACGAATGCTATCTAATTAGGTAGAGATCAATTAGAGTAGTTTAGTATATCATCCACGCACAAATAAAAATATTCGCTACATTTGTGGACAGAGAGCGAGGATTACGCATGCATTTGGTAATTGTCCATGACCTATTACTCGCTGAACAAAGTTCCAGCTGAAAGATTACAGTCAAACTAATTCTTTGAAAATCCTCACGAACCTAACCCGAATTATCTGTTCCTCACTATATAGAACGGTACCAGTTCACCGGTATACAAGTTCAAAGATAAACGGGGCAAGCTACACTCCAGCCCCTCCTGTACTATTTTCTGCTGTATAAAATCCTATGGGCAAATGGCCAACTGAAGCAAAGCATTTGGACCCAGATGCAAAGTTATGATGCTTTATCCTTGAGCTCAGCTGCTGGTACAAGCACAACTTCGTTTTGCAAGCCACTCTCAGCAGCCACATTGTTGTCAGTTGACGACGACGATGATAGCATGTTCTCCTTCAACCGCTGCAGCCGATTCTCGAGACCGCACACCTTCTCGATCACATCGAAGAAATGTTCATCATCGCTCACGTCCAAGAAATGCAGAGCATCAGAGGCCCAAGTGTCCACCCAAGAAACAGCAGTCTCCTCGGTGCCGATGTTGTTATTCATTAGTTGACTAGAATCTGCCATGGAAGGCTTGATTGTAGGTGGTGTACCCTCCTGCAAACAAGACAAGTTAAGCAGACGATTTAAGACCACAAAATTAACTAGATGGATTCAAAAGGAGTAAACTATTTCAGGTGGAAGCCCTTCTCAGCGCTTGTAGTTTATACCTTGGTTTTATCAGTCGGCGACAAGCAAGTTTCATTGTCCTGAGGTCTTGGAGGGCTGTTAGTTGATTTTGGCTTCTTATCAAGACCTTTTTGCAAACGTGTGGGCACGTTGATTATTTCAGATAAGGGAAGAAAGCATGAATTGTCCATTTGATCCACTTTAGCTGAAGTTTCAGCCTTTTCTGTGCTTGTTCTTGACCTTTTGCTGGGACCAGAATAACGACTTTCACCCTGAAAGACAGTGCCAATGGTTAACTCACGAAAACCCTGGGCTGGTGTATGTGAGATACTGCAAGGAACTTAAAAATGACATATTGTAACATTTGCCATAGTGAAGGAATGTAATGCATGAAAGACAATTTCAGTCGATGAATATCATGCATCAAACTGAATGGGTTTGCGAAATGGTTAGTTCACTAATAGAAATCAGAGTAACTATCATACATAATGAATCTACTAATACATTTTTAGGACTTCACTTATTTACAGGCAACAGATTCAAATGTTTGCATGGGCACATGGAATGTAGATATAAATCCAGAGGGAACATTTGGGGGCATGCGAATAAAAGAAAAAATATTCAGATTATATGAATAAATGTGAGATAAGAAATGCATGCCTTCCTATCCCTGAGAGCAGCACACCGTGTATTTTTGAACCACTTATCAATCTGCAAAGAGATCAGACATTTGTCATTGGTCAATTGAGTTCACTGATTAGGAAAAGACAAACCTGATAATACTTCTGTACTTCAAAGATGAACCCATCACATTAGAAGGAAAGGGTGATCAACTAAAATATGTATCTGAACTTAAACGTTATACACATTGTTTGCTGTATTTTGAAAATTGAACTTCGGAGTATGATCTGGTGAGTGCTGCCAAACATTGACTAGCAAAACAAAATTTCCAGGTGAATTAACATATGTAAGAAATGAATTATTCAACACAACACAACAAACCTTTTCAAAAGAAATACCCAGCTCTGTTGAGAGATTTTCTTTGACACTTCGGGGGGGAAGCTCATTTTCAGCAAAAGCTTTACGGAGCACCTAATTTAACAGAGAATAATACAAGGCAGTAAGCAAGTGTCCTGAAAAAACACACGGTCACAGCTACAGGCACAGTAGATCCAGTGAATTTCACCATCAATTGGCTTTCTGCTTTGTGTTACAGCAAATACGTGATCATAGCATTAAGATGTAATGCTGATAATATGTTATTTGAGATAATAAACATCCCAAGTTACCTCAACTGCCACAGGAGGAATCCTGAAAAGTTTTCTCCGAGGTTGGGTTTTCTTATTGGATTTGACATCTGATCGACCCTCTACGGAATTAGTCCCAATACCAGTTGAACCAGTTCTTCTTTTCTTTCTCCTGTTAAGACCCCAATCTTCATCTTCACTCTGTTCCTCATTGCCAATAGGCTCTCCAAACATTTGCTGTGAACGGAGAAAAGTGGTCATAATAGCGTTGATCCAACTTAGTGATGAAAAGGAACTTACTAATACAGTATACACAGTTAATAACGGACACATCTATTTAAACTCCACTATTCATAGAATACAATTTCCTGTTGATAAAGCACACCTCATTAAGTTGTGTATAGTCAACATCTCTTCTTGGCCTTTGGTGGGTAAGAATCTCAGCCAAACCATCTTCACCAAAATCGATTCCTAGATTTGAACTTTCACGACAGAATCCTTCAGCATCATTGAAATCTGCTGATATGAAGTCTGGAATATCATCATTTGGAGAATAAAGTGGACTCCCTGAACAATTGGAATCAGCAGATTTATTTTCTTCACCACTGCTGCTGGCCTCATTTTCTTCAGGGTCATAATCCTCATCACCTGAGTACTCAGATAGCCAATCTTGGCCCAGCCCATCATCAAAGTTGAAATGTTCAGCTGCTTCCTTGAAAATATCCTATAGAAAGCAAGCAAAGTCAAGGCTTATTCAACACGATGATACCACTTGAGCAAAAGGTGATCAAAACATGAACGTAAAGAATGAAAACACTTACACTGGAGGAACACTTCACTGTAAAACTTGTCCCCAGATGGGCATTAATGGCATCGAAAATTTTCATCTTGGAAAAACAGTATTGGCAAAGCCGCCCATGGCGGGTAGTTGGAAGAACTGAGAGATAGCACAAAACAAAGTTAGATGCATCACAAACTGTAACGTAGCCATTGCAGCAACATATCAGGTGGAGCAAAAACTGCAGCAGGTGACATGGATGCATAATCATCAGAATAGAAGGTACACCATGATGTGTGGTGCAGCACACCACATTACATTATTCTGACGCAATAACTTATAACATATATTATTTTATAGGGAACTCATGCCATACTCTGATTTCTTTAAAAAGGCATATAAATGTTTATTCATGCTAAAGAATCATCACATGCTAAAGTAGAAGACAAGTTATGCATGGAGTGACAGCAGAGTCTAGACTACACACACTAGAGATGTCCCACATTTATTTTGAAGTTTTGGACCTCAACATAACATAGTAGGGTGCTAAGTTCAATTTATTTTTGAGGAAATTGGAAAGTTCAGATTATGGTTGAGTTTGTACACTGCACTGGTCACTACATAAAATAGAAATATATATGAAAAAAATTACACTAAACAAAACTGTATTCATTTACCAAAAGGGTGGAACATCATATTTTGAAAGAAAATCAGAGAAATGATTACCCACTTTTATCGAAAGGAGGCTCCAAACATTTCTGATGATACGCCAGTTTGCAGCCCCCCTCACAGAATATAATGTTATTGTCAGGAAATGACTCGTGGGATTTGCACCTTGAACATATCATCTAGAAAAGAGAAAATCGTATCAATGTATAATCATATGGAAGTACGAAGTTGGATATTCACTTGATGACATACATACATGTTCAGGATTGACAGACTCGTGACACCCATCTGGTGGAAGCACAGAGTCATCCTTGCTCCCACTGGAACTACACAAATCAAGTTGGTGAATGACATCACGGATAGCGATTTTGTATTTTAGGATCTGTTTCTTAGCACGCTGTAGCTCCTTCTCTGGCTTTATTTTCTCTCGACTGTTAGGAAAGGCACACCCTTTAGTTAGTATAGTATTAATAGCATACTATTACTTCATTCTATGCAACATCAGTATATATATATATATATATATATATATATATATATAGAGAGAGAGAGAGAGAGAGAGAGAGAATTAGATATAAAACAACACAAGTGAAGCTTACTGAGAGCATCAGTATATAACGTTATTGAACAGTTCTTTGATAGCTAATTGACAACTGACAGTAACAAATTAACAATTAGCAGGCAAACTAGATGTGTATATCATGAGTCTGGCAATGAGAGGTCCTGCACAGTAAAGCACTTCTATCCCAAGATACTACTTCAACTATGCAACTCAAAATGATTACTTCCAACAGATACATATACCAGTATTATTTCTGACCCATGAGGAGTTAAATGGTCACAGCTAATGAGCTCGGGATGGATTCCGATCCTCCTATTATTAAGATGTTATTGGTGGTTAAAACATAACTTCTCGTCTGGTTTGCATACAGTAAATGTGAATGATTCTCTTCATGAGTAGTTCTAGACCTCATTCTAAGCCCTTGCTCATTATTGTCCTAAACAAAATGGAACTTTGTTACTGAGAAGGTTTAATCTGGTTTGCTTTTGTGTTTTCCGTCAAAAACTACATTCATGCCAGCCTGAATTATATAATTTCAGGTTTCCTTTTTCCCCTTTTGGCATGTAAGATTAGTTGGATTTGAAGATTTCTACAGTCAAAACTCAGAAGCTTACAACAGTAAGAGAGGAGCAGTGCATACCTGTGCCCATTCCAACCATCTCCAGAGTATGCATCTAGCAAATTCTGCTCCTGTTTTATTTTGATAAGTAAATATCTTGCTCTTTTTTCCATGCGACTGACTTCATCACACTCATCACTTTTCCTTTTCTGTCTATGCTTCCTCCTTATTGGCCCTGTTGCAGACTTTCCGGTAGCCGCATCTGAACCCCGCCGCTGTTTCAGAGGACTGCTGTGGTGTTTGTTCTCTATACATTTCGCCAGGTTAGCACTACTTCTTGTTGTTCGTTTGGGAGGAGAATCCGGCTTGTGTGAAGTATTCTGGCGAGTTGCTCTTTTTGATGCAGAGATCAATTCCGAAGAGGACTCTGTCCTCTGTTGCAGTGCTCTTCTAGAAGTATAGCACAGTGGTTTCTTTTCCGAGGTATTCATTGCTGGTGATGGATAGTATTACAACAGGTTGAGACCTACCATAGAGAAGAACACATTACAGTATTAAACTGGAAGCTGGATGGACATCATGATAACAAGTACAGTAAGCAGCATTGCATAGTAGCAGACAAGAAAATGTACTAACTGCTGCATGAAAAAAAGACAGGTGCTTGTAAAATCTAAACAAAGCAGCACATCTATTGGCTCCCTACCCTAACCGGCAAGCGCAGCTATGGAAATGCATAGAACAAATAATGAGAATCTTAGATCTCTAACCAGAGCAGCAAATTCCAGCACATACATTACGCACGAAGATCTCACCAAGCACATACTTAACCCCAAAAATGTCGCGGAAATGAACTGCGCCCCCCCCCCCCCCCCCCCACCTTGGGTGCTAAATCCTACACGAAGGATTCAAACAACTAGCACACTAAACAGCAAAACAAATCCCTAACAAACCAACCGAATCGAGAGGAAGACGCAGCAATCTTCGGTCTCCCACTACTCCCAAGGCCACCACAACGGAGTTAATAAGAGGAACACACGATCCAACCCCCATCAATCCAAGCAACTAACCGAAGCTAGGGTTCGCGCTTACCGAGCAGAGAGAGAGAGAGAGAGAGAGAGAGAGAGAGAGAGAGGAAACGAACCCCTGGCACGGGTGGATCTCCCGCTCCACGCCAGCCCAGCAGAGTGCGGGAGGGGCCGCGCCCCGCCGCCTCTCGACGGCTTCCGCCGCCCGCCGCGGCGGGGAAGGGTGGGAGAGAGGGAGAGGAGGCGGTGGCGAATTTGGGGGGAGAAGGGAAGGGAAGCGTGAGAGGGGAGTTGAGTTGGGGGAAGGGAAGAGAAGGGGAAAACCTTGGAATTCCTTGTGCTGCTGCGGCTGCATTTACATACACAGTGCTCGACTACTACACTACTACGGAGGAGAGGAGGACTGACTTCCTTCGCAGCTTGCAGTGGGAAAGCCCGACCGAGGGCCAGGAAACGCGGACGCCGCTGTTCTTTATTTTTGTTTTTGTTTTTCCACTCTCTCTCCCTCCCTATTTCCAAAGGGTATTTGTAATTGGATTCCATTCTTCCAAAACGGTACGTATTTTTTTCGTTTCTAAAGAGACCATTTATTTATTTGTTTGTTTTTTTAAAGAAACACAGTATAAATGTAGGGACTTGTAATATATACTGGGATTAATAAAATCACTACGGGTACATCATCTACTATTGAAAAAATAATTAGTCGTAAATGCGATAGTCCATACAGTTTAGGACTTGAATTCAGATGGATTGTTTCACTACAAGAACTATTTTATTTTATTTTTCTTGCCAACCACGTTTATGTTGACTACACCTGTATGGCATTGTTGATGAGCTAAATGGATATTTGGTGTTAGAAAATGCCGATTTATAATTTAAATTTATTCAATTCTTCCAAAAACAATTTTATAAAGTGACTATTTTCATTTATTTTTCCTGCAGTGTCTATGTTACTTAAAAAACATTTTCCCATTTTTTTAATGAAGCCCGATCGAGCCCAGGAAAAGCGGACGCCGCTTTTTTTTTCCTCTTTATCCATATTTCCGAAATAAAAAGTCGATTTATAAATTATAAATTTATTCTTCAAAAAAAATATGGAGTGATCAATTGCCCATCTTCTTTTTTTGTTTTTTTATGTTGACTACACCTATCTACTTCTGGGTCTCCAGTAATCATGGGATAATCCTGGTTGATTCTCATGTTCTTTTGTCGTCACTGAGAATCTCGAATAATATATGGTTCTAGCTAGTCATGCTTGATAAATTCTCGATTTTCACAGGCTAATCTGACGAACTGCCAAATGACTACACATGCCTGCTAGGTAGTAGTAGTAGTACAGTTCTGAGACAAAACAATGAACCTTAACCGTAAGACTGGATGCGACTTCTGGCCAAAACAGAACAGCAAAATGTATAATACGGGGTAACAACAGTGGTCAGAATGTTCTTGCTGCCAGTGAGCTTCCATTTGCACATGTGAAATAGCTCGAATCATTTTAAAGATGAATGGCAAGTGTTTGATATCCAGACTTTTTCAAATATGGCTATCTGATAGTCATACAACATACAAATGAGGATAGACAGAGTTCATAGACATACAAATGGATTTTGCAATCATGTGTATCCCTTCTACTTTCATTCTACGCCTAAAAGAAGTACATGATGCTACACTGATAACCCAGATCATACAACATATTGGAATTTCTCAAGTCTGATCCGTTTGGAGTTGGATTCTCTAGTCTTTACTGGTAGCTGTCCCGGTTTCGCGACAGGTCTATTTCTTCGCCTTCTTTGTTCTCTTCGTGGTTTGGGTTTTCCTTGTACCCTTCTTAGCGGCCTTTCCTGCAACCTTCGCCTTCTTCTGTCCCTTCCCCTACATTTCACAAGAATAAGCTTTGTCATGAGGAACTATAATACGTCGCAAAGTTTGTAACAGGGTTCCTTAATTTCATGATACAAAACAGGCAAAGTGCTTCAGTACATAAGTAAAACCTCGGGAATAGCTATCCACAATTGGGTTTCAAACTTACATATGGTAATGTAATGCGCTTTCAGGAGTTCAAGAATCAGGTATTCATGCAGTTTGTAGTAACATGTGCCATCATCAGTTTTTAATTCTGAGATGGCATAATGGTAACGGAAAAGAAACTGAAAAGAAGCATATAGGATCATTAAAAGGGTAGGGGAGAGCATACCGCCGGTTTCTCAGCTTTTCTTTTGGTTTTTGCCTTAGGTTGATCTCCATCTTCATTATTTTGGTCGTTTTGAGAAGCATGCAGTTCAGGAAGCTTGTCACCCTCCTCGTCAGAATCAAATGTGAATCCATCAAGAGTACCTATAAAGATAACATGCCTGGAGTATTAGAAAATAACCATTGCAGCAGATGTTATCATCATATCAAATGATAGGGTCATTAGTCATCACTTCATGCAGAATGACTGTTCCTGACTACACTGTCAAATGACAATGCATTGCTTAATAGCTCCATTAAAGAAAGATAAGATGTGCTGCTTTTATTGGCGTGCAGTTTGCTGCTCAGCTTTATAGGTCAGAAACAGTAGGATATATGGGCTGAAGATTTCTAATTAGACCACCTAGAAGAATGCTAACCTTCCATCATAGTCTCTGCTTCAAATAAATTGGATTGGGGTTCCAATTGAATAAAGTCATTCATAATAGACTCTATCTGCAAAAGGGAAAAAAATGGTTGAATAAGGTAAGCAGCTACATCCCTCAGAATAATATATTTAAATCGGATTTAGTAGCAAAAATAGCACGCTACATACTAGAAAGTAGAACTGCCTAAACTAAAAATTATGGAGAAATCAAATACTCATAAGAGATTTATGTTATGATTGACAACCTTCGCTTCTGTTTGTCCTACACTGACCTGAGAAAGAGACAGTCCATCAAGGATTTAAGATCAATACTAACAAACAAGGCAAATGCACAACTGTACTTTAAGTTTGAAGGTAACTTACAACGCAAAATGTCCTGGATGGAACAATTGTTGATTTGTATATTGTTCCTGTGTGAGTATATAAGTAAAAATAAAAATAAGATGGGTAAAGTTTTTTGAATAGTGCATGTAGTAAGATAACACGGACATTAATTTCAAATCCCTTGTTGGTAAAAATACTCTGCCTAGTCAGAAACCAAAGTACATAATACATAAATGACACTAAAGAAATTGACTTGTTGGTACCTTTTAGGTCCAATAACAAATCCTGATTTCCGTTAGGACTGTTTGAAATTACTATCCTCCCAACAGCTCCAACGTCTCCACTTAAGTCTATCGAGTCACCATCGCATTCAATCAATGCCTAGAAATAAACAGAACAAGGATTATAATTTATAAACTTAGGGAAACTATCATTGATTGGGTCAGTCATGATTCCCAGTCTTCCAGGTAGATGATACTTGCAGAGGTCAAGATGTTGATGTTACTGTATTTTAGCACATATAACACATTTTTTGGTGGATTGTCAAGGATCTATGACTCTTTAATATAGCCTATACTCCTTCTAACTCCTGGTGCACTAAAAGGGTCCCCAACCATTTCTCATTTATGGCTCTGTCATTTCGGTATTTCTATTGATTGTACAATTCATATTCTTTCCACCAATGTTAAGTCGACTGATATTTTTCCATGAAGAAAATATGGGAAAGGGGGATGATAGCAGAGTAGCTCATTTCATTCCGGACTTATGATTTGACACACTGACCCTTTTATAAGAAGAATGATCTCTAATTGATAATGCCAGTTAGAATTATCATACCTTTGAACGCTGAACTTTATCAGGAATGATTAATGGCAACCTCTGGGAGACCTGGAATGCAGAAGAGCTTACAGTCCATAAGATATCTCAGACATATTGACGTAACTAGTTAAAGGAATAACAAGACACGCCATCATGCTCCACAAAAATTATGGTAATCAAGGAAAGAACTAACCGGCTTGAACTAACCGATTGGAGCTTGATAAATATTTACAAAATGATGTTTATTTTCACATTTTCCTATACCTTCTTAAAAGGATTTACCCAACTTTCACTAGTTCAATATAATGCAGTAACAAAAGTGACACATGTTGGGATATTCCAAGTAAGATGTGGGCTCTAATTTTGTTTTCTTTGCTCCTCTTTTGGGTCAATGTTCTCAAAGTTCTGGAACCGTAGTGTGGAGGAAAAAATAGATTAAAAATAAAAGGAAGTTGAGGCATCTTACAGAGTGCTCTGTAAGTTTATCCTGCATGTCTTCCTCAGCAACTCCCTCTTCTTGATGTTCCAAGGTATCTATGCATGACCATGACTATAATTATCAATCATTGAAACTAAGAACTCACAAACTGACTTTTCATTAAAAGGCAACCCTTTCCATTAGTCCTACCATCTATTTGATCTGGACCAGCTTTTGGTCCAGTAACCTTTGAAGCATTAGAACCAGATGGGAGTTTAACCAACTTCTTCTTTGGAGTCTGTACAAAAAATTAAGGCATAGAAATTAACAACAGAGTGGACCTGGTGTTTGCAACTAAGTAATATGTACAATGAAGTCAGTATTAAATATAACAGTCGCATTATCTGACGATCAATAACAAATAATGTAGAACAGTTGTAAGATAAGATTCAAGAAGTATTGTTGACATCAGGAACAAAGCATCTTGAGAAAAAAAAAGGGAATCTGCTGAACCTCACTGACGAACTTGGATAGCTCGTAATCTATCTATAGATCTTTTAAATTGTTCTTTTTACATGGGCATACCACATATCAGCAGCATAACTATAGAAACCAGATGGCGAGGTACCACGAACAGGGATTAAACAATTAAGAACAAAATAAGAATTATAATAGTTACCGAGCGTTTTGGAGGCTTATCTTGATTTGATTCCATGGTTGGTTTCTCATCGTTGTCAAAAGCATCTATAGGCAACCATGAAGAGAAAATAGATCAGAAAGTGAATGAAAAGGAGACACTAGTTTGGAAGTTTGTCATAACAAAATAATAAATATTACTACCTCTATCCCAAAATATAAGGAGTTTTAGGGTTGAACACAAGTATTAAGAAAGATAGTGGAATTAAATAGAGGGATGTTGTGATTGGTTGAGAAGAGGAGGTAGGAAGGGAATTCGAATGGTGGAAGGTTGCGATTGGCTAAGAAGAGAATGTATGTGGAGAAGAAGTTATATTTTAGGGCAAATTATGAAGGCTAGAAGTTGTTATATTTTGGGATGGAGGGAGTACAAAAGTAAACTAATGATACCTTCTTGAGTAGTAGGGGTTTTCCTCCTAGTAGGTGTTGCCTTTTTGCCCTTATTTGGTGCAGCAGCATCTCCATCCCCTGCATGGTCTGAACTAGCCTTGTTTTCCCCCTTTTGTTCTTCTCCAGATGGTGTAGTCCTTGTAGGACTGTTTTCAGGAGAATCATCGGAGCCAGAAGAAAGCATCACTGTCGATGTAGTTGGTGGCTACGAAAAATTAAGCAAAATAAAATTCGTGATATTATCACAAATAACATGTCACAATCTTTGGAAAGCCAGAGAAGTTGTACCGAGAACAGAAAGTGTAACAAGTACTAGATACAGAACATGCTTGCTGGCTCACATCGGAGCCTATCGGACATTGGCACCAAAATTAAGACGTGCCTTCGTTGTGTTTAAACTAGGAGTCGGCGATACCATAGCGGGGACCGTTTAGCAAAACCATTGGCATAGACCAAGTAAACAAGTTGTTGAACACATGTACAAACAACGTTTTCTGAATACCGAAAATTCGCATCGAGTTGTGTGAAGGATTATCAAGAGCACGAAATTCTCACGGACATCACAAGGCATATTTAACACATAGCCTAGAAGCAGCACGGAATGCCATTTTGTGAAATGATATAGATCAACTTATTAGCGCGCCCACTAATTCAGTTCAATTCTCAACTTAAATCCACAGAGCAAGAATGGATAAATCGAAACTGCTCGGCAGGATCAACCTTATTTCCACGGAGACCTGCCAGGATTTAGCTAGGGCACATCACCACATCACACGGCCACGGGAGGTGGAGGAGAAGAGATGGGTTACCTGGAACGCGCGGAGCCAGTCGGGGTCTTCTTCTTCCTCGCCCATGCCTGCGCCTCCCTCCCTCAAAACTCCTTCAGAGCCGACTATGGAAGGCAGCCCACTACGCGGACCAACTGAGCGAGGCGCGGGCGGCGATGGGAGGTGGCAACGGCTAGAGCGGCGGCGGAACCCGGGTCGACGACCTGCGGTCGAGGAGGAGAAAGGAGAGGTTTACTCCCGGACTCACACCCGAGCTGCTGCTGGTAAGAGGAACTCGCAAGATTGCCAGATCACAATAACTGGCCCAATAGGAGCCCAGTGGTTACAATAAGGACTAAGTCCACTTTCACTCCCATATATATGCTACAGACTAGATACATCACATGAAACACAGGAGGTTATATATCAAGTAGAATATAAATTTTTCTGTACCTAAACATGTTAAGGTTAAGCTGCCCTCATGCCTTATGGAGTCATAAGGGCCTATTGTCACATGGTGACCATGAGTTGTTTGCTTGGCTTTCAGCTTCAGAACTCAGAAGACAAAAATATTTAAGTTAACATTTTTTTAACTATTTCTGTGAAGTATTTCAATTCTATTATTTTGACAAAAGTGTTATTGATTTCCAGCCATTTTTGAACCATCAGTGCACATATGTAGATCTTATATTTTTATGAATTTAATAATAGACTTTTTAACTGCTTAGCATTTTACTGTGGTTTGAGTACTGACATATTGTTTTAGAATATGTTTTATTAGGTAAAATATAGTGAAGCCATTTGTAACTATAGTGTTGCAAATGTAGCGATGTAGAGCTGTTCATATAGCATGTTTCCATATGAAATTAGGAAATTGTGAACAATTATATTTTGTTTCACCTTTGAGCAGTTACAGCATTATGCTGTTGATATTCATGAAGTTCTGTTTATGCATCACTATTTCCATCTGTACTAAACTCCTAATACATTGATGTCCTTGATTTACAGATATGCACAACAGACTGACGCACGGCAAGAAACCAAGTGTCTTATCATGTTATCGAAGGCACTTGTTAATGTGAAACCAAACCTTAAGATCGTTGCTGATGATGTCTAAACAAAGCTATTGTACAAAACACAATAGTATTTCCCATGCTGAACAGAACATAGCCTATCACATTAATTTTCCCTTCCTGAATGAAACACAGGAACAATCATTTTTTTTACAGAAACATAGTTGTACATGTGTTTTCTAACATATTATTATAACATTGCTCTTTGTCAATTCATCCCATTACCTATTTGTAGTTCCCGGTTACAGTGTGGGAAGGCAAAGATAGAAGGAGATGGGATTTACTGAGTTTGTGACTTACCAAACTATTTAGCTGTGATCCGATTTGTCGTCGCCCGCCTTGATCTAACGCTGTCAATCTCGATATTGTCCCGCTTTTCTGGAACTGTGATTGGGATGTGGATGGGGATGAGAAAGTGCGTAGGAGGATGCGGTGGAGGTGATGAGGTGGCGGCAATGTGGGAGGAGGCGGTGGACTGTGCGAGGAAGAGACGCCGGGTGCAGAGAGGAGGAGGGGAAAAGATGTCGGGGGCGGAGAGGAGAAGGCGACGGCGTGGGACTGGGGGTGGATGGACTTCGCCGGATGGGACGGCAAGGATCCGAGGCGGTGGGCTTGCCTGGCGGCGTGGATATGGAGGGGGCGGAGGAGGCGACGGCAATGGGGGAAGAGGTGAGGACGCGGCGATGGAGGCGAGGAGGTGGGCAGGCGGCGGTGGATTTTTTTTTTTCTTTTTTGTATCTTTTCAGCTGCTCAGGCTCATGGAGTATTCTATTATTGACTAGATATTTTTACTCACCTTTACTCACGTCTGATGATAGCGGTTGAATTTATGGTGCATCCAACGGTCACTTTTAATCCAATGACGTAGCGCATTCTGATGGTGAAAAACTTTACTATTTTCACTACTTTAGATTTGTTACCCTCAACCACAATACCATATATCTTAACCAGTGCAAAATAACTCTACCTCTCCCCCAGTGGTTTTGAAGGTGGTTTTGTTGACGTGGCGTCTACGTGTCGCATTGACTTCGTCTTCGTGATCTAACGTAGCATTAGAGTAACAAAAGAAAATACGGAATGGCTAAATGACTAGCGAATGATTTTTGAGGCTAAAATCATGCAGATTACTGACCTTGGGATTTGCTTCGCGATTTGTGCTCCGGTGACACCCTCTCCAACTCCGGCGACCCCGACGGAAGCAATGGAATTAGGGTTTAGGGTCCTGGGTTGGGATGGGGGTGGGAAAGGGAGAAGAGGGGGATCGCTAGGCTTAGAGGGATGGCCGTAGGAGGCAGCGGCCCGGTGGTGGGCGGTGGACACGGGCGGGCGGCGAGGCGCTGGCGGCGGCGCCAAAGCCGCGGCGTTGGAGGAGAGCGGTGGGCCGGTGTCGGCGGCGGGGCAAACAGCTAGGAGACGGCGGATCTGGTGGTTAGTGGTTAGGAGGCGGCGGCTAGTGATGGCGGATCCGGTGGTGGGGAGCCGTCGAAGACGGGGAAGACGGTGGGGCGGGGGCACTCGCGCCGTCCGTTGGGAAAGATAGGGGAGGGGTAGGGGAGGAGGCCGGCCGAGGGGGTTAGAGGGGGGCTTGCCGGCGCCGTTGACCCCTTCAGGCTAGCCGGCGATGCCGGGCGACGGCACGTGGGGTGGCGGAGGAGCCAGCACACGCGCGAGAGGCGGCGGCGGCGGCCTGGAATGACGGGGGGAGGGAGGAGGGGTTAGGGTTAAACTGCCAGCACGAATCTTAAAGCGATCCAACGGTCTAGAATTCACATGATTTGTGATGTGTTTTTCTATCAAGTGCCATCGAGACAGTCCTAAGAAAATAATAGTAGTGAGTGGGACCCATTGGTCAGTGACAACTTCTTTTCCCCTCTCTCTCCACCTCTTCACTCTCTCTCTGGGCGGGATGACATGACTCGGTGAGCACCGAGGGGACCAAGGTGGTGCCCGACGAAAGAATAGCCGGAGGCTGCAGCTACCTCGTTGATGAGAAAAGTGGTGACCACGCGTGACCAGACTGGAATCAGCCAAGCGGGGAGGCGAGAGAGGATGGCACCCTCGCCATCGTTTCACAGGTCCAGCAACATCTGGTGTTGCCGAGAGTCCCTGTAGAGAAGCACGGGAGCAGCAGAGAGCAATCAACGTGGAAGGGGCAGACGCGGCCTCGCAATCTTCGAAGCCTTTCTTTTGGTGGTCAACGACGGCGACCGCGTATGCAGAACTCCACTATTAGCTGACCAAAGGGACTCTTCTTGTTGGAATCTGCCATTGGGTGTGACTTTCATTCTTTCCTCTCATGTCAGTCAAGCCCGTAAGCACGGCACCATCGGGTTTAAGCCCCCACAACCAAGCACGGGCTTCGCCGGCATTTCCCCCTTGCCACAAAAAAATGCCCTCGCAACCACCTACTCCGATCACATCGCCCTTGCAAGGCCATCCCCGGTGGGGCCATCCCTCACCGTCACCATTGCCCCGACTCCGTCCCTCACGCCGCTCAACCCACACGGGTACCCCTCCTACGCCACCACCTTTGTCTACGCCCAGTGGAGGAGCCACCACCCGGGTAGCCGCCCGGACTCATCGGCGAGAACTCCATTAAATTTTAATATTGTTGAGTAAAATTATGATAAAATTTCTATAGTAAATACTATATATATTGAAATTTTTCCGGGTTCAAAATTTTTTTTTAGCTCCGCCACTATCTGCACCGTTGTGCGCATCCTCTACACCGTCCTAGGCCTCATAGCGACCACATTGACAGAGCTCCACCCGATGACATCCGGGCACGACGCAGCATCGTCCTCAGCCATCGACACACCTCCCTCCCAATGGTCGGTGGCTTCCCAAGCTCTACCCGATGGTGAGGCCACTCTTGTCCATTTGCCCCCTCCCGCTCCCACTCCTCAGCAGTGGTGGGAGTGGTAGAACTATGGCTTAGCTACTGTCCGTCACCCTCGTCATGTCATGCGCTCCATTCACCCCTCATACCGAGGGAGAGAGATGAGAAGAGAAAAGAAATAAGGGAAAGAAATGTCGCTGACATGTGGGCCTCACATGTTGACTCAACGGATTGGATTAGTCAACATACCACATCAGCGAAAAACGTCCTCAAAACCGCTTGAGAGAGTAAAAAATTATACTGATTTTAATAGTTGAGGGATGAAGATATCCAGTATTGTGAATGGGGATACGAATTAGATTGGACTTGTATTGAGGTTGAAGTAGACTTGTTCCTTACAATAAACAGGCTGGAATGCGATTCCGACGAACACGCTGGGCTTTCACTACTTGGGGCGGTACGTATCGTACGAAGGTTGGATTAGGCCACGGCCTACCGCACGGCACTATTTCCTAATCGTTTACGCCGTGTACGGGTGGAAACCTAGAGACGATCCTTATTGTCGCCATTGTCGCCGCCGCCGCCGCCGCCGCCGTACGTAAACGTCGCCGGCTACCGAGGCCCCGGCGGCGATATCTGCGGCCACGCGGTGGTCGGCGACACGCACATCTTGATATCCACCACGGGCTACGGCACCTACTCCTTCGACACCGCGACCTCTGCGTGGACCAAGTCTGCCGACTGGAGGCTGCCCTTCCGCGGCCGAGCCGAGCATGTCCCCGAGCACGGCCTCTGGTTCGGCATCTCCAACATGGACAACACCATTCTCGGTGCGTGGAATCTGTCCTCCCCGACCCCGTTCCAGCAGCCGATGGCGAGCCTCCAGTTGAAGGGGTTCTCTGTGGAGAGCCACAGCGGCTGGAAGGACTTGGCGGTTTACGCATCGCAAGTCGTCCACCTAGGCGCCGGCAAGCTGTGCATCGCCAAGCTGTTCAGTGTTGATTGCAAAGAAAGGGATGAAATAAATTTCGCCATGCTCACTGGCGTGGAGGTGGTACGCGGCCGTGGTGGAAAGCTCCGCATTGTCAAGCACAAGTCATGCCGTTATAACTTCGGCACAGACTACACCCCTGGTTATCTACTCTAACTAGTAGAGTGCTCCTACTTAGTACTGTCCAAATAAAAACCCTTATTTGGTTAATCCTGCTCTTATGCAGGATACATATTCATCGGTTAGTTTTAAAACTCTGCATTGCATAGCTCTGTTAAACTCTGTTAGTAGAGATGAATGATTTCTCGGAGGCAATCCTATTGTTAAGGACCTGAAAAAAAAAACATTTATAACCTGAAATACTTATCATTTGATCAGATAGTGGTATAAGTGCCAAAACTAATACTAGTGACAACAAATGGCAGCTGCTGTAACAGATAAGCATGAAACCAATATGTCAGCTTCCTTGATGAGATCTTGTGGAAATCAAGAATGATACTTCAGGAGGACCTGCATATGCGGGTTAGCTCGTCTCTCTATAATTTTCATTCCTTCAACAGACTGCATAAATGCATGTAGTATTGGCGATGAGAAAAACACAATGCAAGTATTGGCGATGAGAAAAACACAATGCTTAAATCATCATTGGGCAAAAAGACTGTTAACATACAACTCCACCCGCTTAACAAAAATCATATTGGTACTAAAATGAAAATAGTCTCTAGTGAATTATTTTTTTGCTCTCTGTTGATTATGGCGGTCCAAAACATTTAGTCACTGTTGTCGATGTGCTTAACTTGAAGAAAGTCATACTGAAATTTGTCTGGCTCAAATCCTTGATCAATGTAGTCTTTTCTTTAAGGACAGTTAGTCAGTGAACTTCAAGAAAGGTCATACTAGATAACTTTGGGGAAACACTATGGATCTTAGCAAGGCTCTTTGAAGGTGGGGTTTGTTTTCTTTTGCTCCATTGTAACTTACAAGTTTAGCTGCGCATCCTACTCTAATATACTTTTCAATGAGTATATCACATGCATTATTTCAATGAATGCCTCTGCATACTTCTTTCCTCATAATTCAGTTACATTGCGTTAGATCCAAGTACAACATGCCAATATTGCCTGGTACTGTCTCCTGTGAGTCTATAATGATTCCTTCTCTTTTCACCTCCATCTCACGTCCTCAGTTTGTTGTTGAAGTCACAAAACATTGTTAGGAATAAGGTTAAATTTTTATGTTATAAGTATGCATATCAATATGACGTTTCAGTTCATGTTTGAACCTATTGATGTCAGCATGGTATCGTAATTAGATACTACATATCCTTTTCAATTGGTCATTTCATGATGTTGGACTGTGATATGGACACTGTGTACAACTGAAACTATTGTATCTAAGGCACACAAGCAGAAAAATATATCTGCACAGTTGGAGATTGTCATTTATAAAGTTCTGATAGGCAGTGTGATGTTGTGATCATGCCAATCATTGCACATATGCTTCTTTTCGACCTTAAATTTTCTGATCTGAAGTTTCCTGATTTGTTGATTAGGTTTGGTAGGCCTCTCTATAGAATGTGCTCGTAGTTGATACAAGCAGTACGCACCCTTCCATATCATTGGAATTTGGAAGTTGTTAACTTTTACATGTCTGACAGCTGAACTATTCAAACAATGTTCTTTCAAATCTCATTTACACATTCATGTTTTTGTCAAACAACATAGACACTATAAGGCTCTTCTTATCCTTGTGTATTACTCCCTCCGTTTCCCTCCGTTTCATATTATAAGTCGTTTGACTTTTTTCTTAGTCTAAGTTTTTTAGGTTTGACAATGTTTTTAGAAAAAACTAGCAACATTTATAATACTAAATTGGTTTCATTAAATTTAACATTAAATATATTTTAGTAATATGTTTGTTTTGTATTGGAAATATTACTATATTTTTCTACAAACTTATAATGATGAAACGAAGTATCATATTTTAGAAAAAAGTCAAATGACTTATAATATGAAACGAAGTATCATATTTGTGTCATTGTTCAAGTAACAGCTAAATCTGTAGTTACTAACTTACTATGATGGAAAATGATTATGGGAAGTATATTTCATCTTGCAGTCTATTGTCTACCGTCTGCCAGTGCATTTTCTTTGTGAATATGGATGTGAAAATGGCATGTAATTATCTACTGTCTGCCAGGCACTTCATGTTAGCTAACTGTGCCCATGGCATGTGGACATTTGCACTCAACCAGCTTTGCTCTATGCTATATTTTCAGATCAAGTGAATGACTCACCATGTTAGAATGAAGGGAGAAAAAGTCTCTAACTTTGCATTTGATGCAACAATCTTTGCCTCTTTGGTCTTCTGCCACAGGTACATATCCTGGGATTCAATGTTGTCTAAAGATGCATGTTGGCTCTTTTTTTTTTTTTTTCGGGGGGGGGGGGGGGGGGGGGGGGGGGTTTATCTGCTTGGGCACTATGAAGGATTTGGGATTTGTCGTCATGTTCTTCCTCTCCATCCACGGCCCAGGTCACCGGAATCCCTTATTTGTAGGGTTGTTAGGTAAATGAGCTGCTTCCATGTTGTGCTTCAGTACCATATAATCGTTTCTGAGGGAAACAATTCGATGTTGGCAGATTTTAAATGAACCAACTACATATAAACCCATGTTTGCATTGCTTGCTGTACTGTAGATATTTGATATTGATAGCGCAGGGTGAAAATATCTCCATAGCTTCAATGAGAGTTGAGACAATTTTAGGAGGTGTTATCCCTATATCTAATATATAATACCTATCTCCTAATTTGTACAACTGAACTAAAATTGAAATCAAATTTCAACTAATTTATAGTATTTAAATGTTTGCTGAACCAAGGTTTTAAGGTAGATGGCATTGCAAAATATCTGTAATAATTGTTTTGATAAAAAGCTATTGAGCTGTGGTCAAGAAGTAAGTTCTTACCTCTGTGTTTGAATTCTGAAACACTGCATCTGACCACCTGACATAAAGCTAGCTGGGCTGACCATGATCCATCTGTACTGTTTGCACTTGACATTGTCTTGGTGTGATGCAGCTGTCAGGATCATCAACACCAACGGGACGAGCATGATGGATGAACTCAGGAAGACCCTGGACATAAGGGGCCTTGGGTAATTGCCATCTTTGCTGCAAATGCATGCTATAGATTCAGCTTTGTTCAGAGTTCAGCGATGTGATGCAGCTGTCGGAAGCATCAACACCAGCAAGACGAGTGATGCTGAAGTGTTTGCTTTTGTTTCTTTTCCTGTTTGAATGGCAATTTCAACGAAGCTTGATTATTTATTCTTCTGTACATGCAAATGGATTTGTCTTGTGTATAGAGTTTGCAAAATGTTAGCTTGAAGCAATATATATTGTGGGAAACATGCATTTGTACATGGCTATATAATTAGCAATATATTAAACCATTCCTTTTTTATTGTCTGAAATCATATATTTGATTTGTATTATTAAATATAGCCGTAGCGTTAGCACGAGCAAATTACTAGTTAAAGAGTAAGAAAGAAACCAATCATTCTTCCAAAACTGACAATCTGATACTAGTAGATGTTTTTACTAGTTGGTAAAACGAACAGTGGTAAATGTACTAACAAAGACATTGTAACCACATAGTATGAGACCTTCACATCGAATTTATGCCTGCAGTGCAGACACTGCGAATTGACTACTGGGTGAGTGTCAACACTGCGAATTGACTACTGGGTGAGTGTCAACCGAACATTCAACTGTACATTTTCCTTGTCAAAGCAAACAGGAACAGGATGGTCCATCGAGAAGCTACGCAATTGCCTCCCACCTAGCAAAGCAAAAGGTACTTCAGTTAGTAAGATCAGAGAGCACAACGACCTACTATAATGAAAGGGGAATGAACTGCTGACCTTTACCTGGCAGAACAATAACTTGGTAGGCTAGGCATTGTACTCACTTGAATAACTTGTCTAAACCTATATCATCAAGCTGACGCATCAACATCATTCCCCTCATCAAAGCTGGGAGAGTCCTAGGGAAGTACTGGTGATATATCCTGTGCGTTTGAACTATGGAGTACACAGATCCAGGATGAGTTCTATGACAGTATCCGTTCCTCCTGTACTTGCTCTGAAACCAGTTAGAGATTCCATATCCATGGCTTAACTGCTCGCTAAGAAGCAGGTGTTGATATGCAATTACTGTCCAGTGGCCATCATTGTCTCCTACCGCGTACGGCAGTTTGCTGAGTAAGAGGTCGATAGGCTGTTTTGGTAATCGCAGCAGGTGATCGAAGCAAGCAAGATAGAAAGGTGCATGTGCTTCAATCTGAAATAAAGATGGATGGTTTCTGAGCATGTAACCCTCATACCGATCAACGGTTGGATGCTTCAATCTGTTCAGCAAGTCTTTAGCATCATCAATCAAGAGTTGATAATGAAATGCATGGACATTAGTAGCACCTGCTGAAATGCCTATTAACTGTTCCAGGGCATTGCCTAGTTGGGTATAATTTCTTTTGTCCTTCATAAGTGATTTGCCTGATCTTTCCATGAAAATTGAACTTAGGATAGAACTCACTGGAGTCAATGTTGCAAGTTATTGTCATGGTCTTCAAACTGATATCTTCAACTCCAAGCCAACTAAGTGGTGATCATGTAATTTGCTCAAAATGTCTCTGATAGCAGACTGGAACCAGCCTTCGAAGACCCATCTATCATACAAAGTATCAGGGGCGTCCATTGGCTTGCTGAACATCACAGCTGGAAAATGGCGCACAAACTCTGCAGGATCATAACACGTTTCCAGCCAATCACCAAATGAGGACCTGCAATATGTAGTAATCGCGCACAGTAATTAATAATGCAATCTCACACAGCCAAACTAACAATTGCAGTAATCGCACACAGTAATTAATAATGCAATCTCACACAGCCAAACTAACAATTGCAGTAATCGCACACAGAAATTAATAATGCAATCTCACACAGCCAAACTAACAATTGCAGTAATCACACACAGTAATTAATAATGCAATCTCACACAGCCAAACTAACAATGGTGGATTGGTGCACGAACCATTCTGAACACAGATCAAAGGCGGGCGGCGAAGTGATCACAGGCACAGCTGGAGCGGGCGGCGCGGGTGGCGAAGTGGTCGGCGGACTGGTCTCAGACGGCGCAGGTGGCGAAGTGGACGGCGAGGAGGCTGCTGAGCTCGAGAAGCTTCGCCTCGACGGCGCATGGTGCAGGAAGCAGGCGGCCCTGGGCGCGTGAACGAGGCGGCTTCTGCATTTGCTACCCGAGATCACGCGCAGATCCAAGTTTCGTTCCATGAATCGGGGATTCGCCATGGCGCCTCCGCCGCCGACGTGGCCCTCGTGCTCGCCTTTCCTCTGCACCTCGCCGCAGATTTCATGCCACCTGAAGCGCGCTGTTATTTCAGAACACTCGCAAACACAGGGTGCGGAAGGAACGGTGGTGAGAAGGAGCCGCACCTGTCGCTGTGATCGCCGGCGCGAAGTGGCGACGACGACGACCCGACGACGTGAGGACGCGGCGGAGGGGGAGGGGGGGAAGAGAAGCTCCGGTGGTGGATGCCCTCATCGGTGAAGAGATAGTGCGCTGTCTCGCCGGCGGCGGCGGCGGCGGCGGCGAGACGGCGGATGATCTGCGCCACCACGGCGCTGTGCTTGACGACGGCGACCCGCATTGTATCTTTGCTTGGGGAAACAATTCTGGGTGTGTTTCCAACTTTTGGGAGGGGGGATGGGGAGTTTTGAGGAAGGAGTTGGTGGAGCCGTGGAGGGATAGATCATGTGATTTTCATATTTACTTATTTTTGTTGCTTGCCCCATTTTTCAGTTCTTTCTTTTCTTTTCTTCATGCATCCTTGTTTACGCAAATTTGTTAAATCTGCTGGGGGTATTGGAAGTGGATTCTAATCACTAGAGGGATATCTCCCCGTGTAAATTTTTTATTTCCAAATTCAATTCAAATAGTTTTAGAAAAAATTAAAAAAATGACAATGTAGAGTTTAGTGACAACTAACACTGTAAAAAAAGATCAAATTTGACCTACATGAGAAAAAAAAAGTTAAATTCGAGTGCGAATAATATCACTACTATTCATACCTAAAATTATTTTTTTATATCTCATTGTATGAGTTAAGTTTGGATCTAAACTTGTTTAACCGGTTATATCCTATCCTGGAGCCACGCGGTGGCACCGACACACATCTCGGCCCTCCGCCACTACTCCTCCGTCGGCGCTCCTCCCATGCGAGCCTATCGCCCTTAAGGGCCAGGACCACCCCTCGCCACACCGCTGAACATCTCCCTGCCACCACCGTCATCGTTCCTGGGGCGGCGAGGTAGAACAGAACCTTCTCCAGGCAGCGCAAGCCGGTTTGCCGTGTGCCGTGCACCACCTCCTCCCCATGCGTACGCTCAGAGAGGAGAAGAAAGAAAATGAGGAGAAGAAAGAAAATGAGGGAAAAAAAATGTGATGGAAAACATAATACGTATTGACGAATAATAGTGGTATTTATCTAAATCCAATTAACCCAAATTAAATTTTAATAGGTTACAGCTCTTAAAAACTTTCCTCCAATATTATTATAGGATTATCCAAAACAATAGGATTTTTCAAATGTCTCTCTAGAAATTATTTTTATAGGATTAAAATCCTTCAAAAATCTTATGTTTTTTTTTTCTTTTCATACAAATCAAAAGGAGACATTAGCCTTAGGTACGGCTTTGTTCGGCAGGATGGTTCAGCGTCAGGTGTTAACAGCCCAGACGTTATGCCATAAAGTAATGACAATATAGAGAGAATAAAATTTGCGATGGTGTCACTTGTGAATTCAAACCCAAAACGATTTGCTTGAGTGTCCAGTATCCCCTCCAAGCTAGTAACCACAAATTTCCAGTACATACTTTGCTACATACAGATAAATAAACTGGTGGTAAAAGGAAACAGTTCAACTCCTAGACGCCCATGTTTGGGTACAAGTGGTACGTCACGTCAACCAAAAAAGATTTCAGAATTCAGAGAGCTCTGCTCCAACACTCGAGACTCCGGTAGAAGAGATAAAAAGCCTATCCGATTAACACCAGGAGGCGCCGTGGAGGAACCCAATAGAATAAGCAAAGATCCTTTCCCATGTTGCACCATGGTTCCTAGTATGCCATGCCTGTGAGCCCCAGAAATCAGCATTGTATCAGGCCTGGAAATGTCCCTCACTCCTCGTTATATTCCGGGTTCTTCTTCAGAATTACAAAGCCCTCCAATACCGATGTTAGCGGAATGTATCTGCAAAACGTAACACAGAGGATAGCTTAGATTTCATGGAGAAGCTTGTAGAAATGGTATAGGATTTATTGTTAGTTGCGCTCTTATTACTTTTCGGTTGCTAATTCAGCTCGTTCCCCTGCTGCAAGCAATACGGGCGTCGAATGTGTCTGGAAGCCAGTAATTGTCTTGGGCCTTCCAGCCTGACCAACCACATCAACGGCTTGCCCAACCCGTACTGGAACAGATAGGGGCTTCAGATCCTCATCCACCGTTAAAAGCATTCTAGGCTGTATATACGAGAAGAGAACTCAGGCTTAGTACCAAATAATAGTTTGATAGAACTATCAATTAACTAAATGGACCATACCTGCATCGCCAAGACGATAATGTAAAGAATGTAGTGGTATTTCCCTAGAATAGTGGATTTCATATCAAGGCAAGCATGCAATACGGTAACAAGGCCTCCAAGTGCCATCCTAAAAATTTTTTTTGAAGGATTAATATTGAATGCAATAAATAATAGGTGTAAATCTAGTGCATTGAAGATAGCTGTACTCACGGGGAAAGTAAAAACCGGTCAGAATGGTATGGAGAAAGAGTCAACAAACCCTTCCCAAGGTGAACAAGTCCTTGAGCAATTCTTACCTGAATACATGCAAATTTTTGTCAATATATGTATGAATTATACAACCAGGTACAACAGAATCCAAGGGTTAAAAGGATCATTGTGGATTTATTAACTTACACAGAACAGATGCGCAGCTTCTTTGTAATAGTAACTTGAAAGATTGCGAAGCATACCAGCTATTCTAGCGTTGTTTGTGCCAGCACCAATCAAACCCAATGAAATGATTGCAGCCTAGAGCAATTTAATTCAGGTGTAAAACATAAGCTGACAATTAGGACAAAATATATAGGGTGTAATGTCGTGGGTTAAAAAGTTATGAATACAAACCATTGACACATCAGCATCCGCATCATGACTCAGTCTGCTAAGTGTGTCCATAACATTTACCTGAGATGAGATAATAAAATTGTAAGTAGATAACACTGAGTGGGGCATAAATTGCTTTGCAACCAAATAGATGTAGAATGGACCATCAAACAAACACTTAATACCAAATAAACATGACATATGATTGCTTTGACAGAACAATAAGTACTGAAATAAATAGCTAATGAAGGTGCTCAAAGTATGAGTCCTTGGGATTTGCTATGACAGAACAGTGAGTGCTTTGTCGGTCAAATGTTGCGTACCTTCGGATTAGATATGCAGAGTATGCCAAGAGCAAGAGGAACTGCCCGTCTGATATTCTGCTCACCGTACTGTAAAAGACGCTCAAGTGACCGTACAGCCATCTCAGCTCCTAATTCTTCAGCCATGGCAATAAGTGCAATTCCAAGGACAGCTGGCCCTTGGTGGGTTTCACCTTTCTCAAGATGCTGTGAGCAAATCCCAAGGAGCTTTTGAACCTGCACAAAATTGCAAAGTATATCAAAACCTCAAAACTTAAACGAGCTTGAAGCCACAAGAACCTCTCAGCATTAAACATGAAGTACCTTGAGCACATTTCCTGTTCCAGCATATGCTAGTGACATAAGTGTTACATCACAGTACTTTCTTATCTTCTCATCAAATGTTTTAGAAACTTCTGCCGTAGCCTCTACACTCTCCTGAAAAAGAAATTGCCAAACAATGATAAATGGTACATTTATCTAAAAGGGCTGCATAAACTACGGTTAGAAACAAGGGCAGCTATAGGTATATGCATACAGTACATTTGGGAATAGAAGCAATACCAATACAATATATGAATATATGAACAATACGGACAACATTACAATGAGAAAGGTCAGATATCATGTGGGAACCATGACATGGCATTTTATTGCACATATGGCACTTGACAAAATCACAAAAACAAGCACTTGCTTAAAATAAAATAAAGGGGGGACGCATAAATCCTCGAATCCACAAGCATTGAACAATATTTCAAGTGAATAAAAGCAGGTACTGGAGTTTTTTAAGCAAATGCTAGTGTACAAAACCAAAAAAAATGTATTAAGAGGAACCATGCTTCACAGGTTGCTCAAAAGTACCTGCTTTCCAAGATACAGAAGACCAAGTGCAACAGGAAGCAGGCGTATAATGGGTTCTGCCAGCTCAGCCTCATTACGCTCCATCAAAGCAAATATGATAGACTGAGCAATCTCTTCATTGCAAGAACCAACGAACACCAATCCCAGAGCGATGGCGGAGAATATCAGGACCTCAAGAGTTGATTGAGAGTCCCCCAGCACAGTTGATAGATAAGATTTAAGCTGAAATTTCAGATACCAGGTTATGTGGAACACATAGAAAATGTTTTAGTAAAAGCACAGAATAACAAGTCTTAATTCTCACCTCCTCTTTCTGAGAACCGGCATATGCAATACCAAGACCCAAGATTGCCCCAATCCGAATATTCATGTCATCCTTGTTAATGTACTCCATGAGAATAGCAAGTGCCTGGCAGCAAATTTAGGGTATTAAAGAAAATATTTGCAATATTAATCTGTATGATGGAGGTTGGGGAAGTTAGACAGTGGAACACATACTGGGTCACAATCATTCTTCACACCACATGTGACAATACCAATACCTAGCAAAGCTCCAGCAACAACATGAGCATCATTACTATGTAAGTACTTATCAAGCTGAGCAAGTCCAGAATCAGTATCCCACAAGAGAATCATTCCCTGAAAAGGTGAAACAGTACTTTTGTTATTATTGATGACCAGTTAAAGAACTCAGTTGTCAATGGTTTGTAGAGTTTCTCAAATATCAATAACAATGTAAGTTACCAGGCTAGCTGCTGCGCTGGCTTTCCCATGTTCTTTGTTCTTGAATAACCAGTTTCCAGAAGCTCCGCTACTGGATGAATCAGATGGAGCAGTCATCAACTTATCCTGCACAGAAGATTATGGTCTTGAGATTCACTCTTTCCTTGGAAAGAACTAAAAGTAGCATATTGTTTGTAGAGCTAACCTGGCCAAATCCAGCATTTACAAATGCATTGACAAATGTTGCAGCTAAATTTTGTCTTGCAGAATCAAGACTGGAGCTGGCACCACGCCCATCAATTAAATGGACCTGCAGATTATAAAATACAAACATTAATTATTATGAATGAAAAAAAGCAACCTTAATAAACATCGATAGTAAAATATAGATGACCTTATATATATCCTCTGGAGATTTTGCTTCCATGACTTCGATATCTCGAGCAAGGGTGAGGTACCCCTCACTCAGCTTACTATTATTAACGATTTCTTGCAAAGCCTCCTTATCATTGTCATCAGCAGCTATCTCATCATCAATCTCCATGGCCAAACCCTGCAGAAGAGAAGCTCTAATGGGTCAAATTTAAGGGATTGCTATTTTTAGCCTAAGATGCAAAGAGTGGCAGCCAAGGTAGATAGAGCGTGAGAGATTTATACATGGCGTGCAATGTTGAATGAGAACTGTTTTTTTAGCTGAAGATCCTCAGTTGCTGTGTAGACCTGCTTCACATACTGCATCGACTAGAAACGATAGAGATGTCAGTTCTAATTCAGTCATACAAAAAGTATAGCATGGCAAGCATGTGCTCACCTTGTTGTCAAGGAGCAGAGCAATCCGCAGAGCACTTGCAAGGTCTTCAAACTTCATGTAAATGGTATAAGCAATGTCAAGTGCCAACATGTCATCGGGAGCAGGGAGGTATCTGTGGTTTTACATTCAGAGATACAGCTATTAATTCAATTCAAGTGAAATTTAACACTAAAATACAAAATTCGGCTATTTCAAGGACATCTTCCAGACTAGGACCACAAGATCTACAACGTAAAGTATACAACACGTGGAAAAAGAGACAAATAATGGGGGAAAGAACAAAACAAAAATGTGTTTACATACTTAGATGAACTTGTAAGGTACAAGCAAGTTCTTTTGTAGTTCGTAGAGTCAACATGCTCAACTAGCAAATCAAGATCTTCAACCTTCAAAGGACATGAAATGTCATGCATCAGTATAGCCATCGGTAGACAGATTTTGGTAATAAAATCTGAAGTTAACTAGTACACTATATGAAAATACCTCCATCAGAAGATCAACTGCTTCAGGTTCAGCATTATGCTGCATTACAAATAACAACAAGGCACCATTAATGCATTAATTATGTCAAAAAAATAACAACAGCTACAGCTATTAAATGACATCAATCAGAGCATCAAATAAATATGAAAACCAAAAGCTCTGAAAAGAACTAACCTTCATATGGAATGAAACAATTTGCTGCACTAGTTCCATAAGAGCATCAATCGGCATGTCATCATCCTGTGAAACAATTCATTATTGAATCAAAATCAGAGATTTGAACCACTCAAACAAAACATTTAAAGAAACATTCTCCTGGTTACGAGCATCACAGAATTAAAATGGACAAATAGTATGCATGGTGAGATAATCAAATAGGGGACAAAAAAGAACAAATGACAGTTCCTTAACATGGCGACCTCATAAATTATTTCAGCTATCCAACAGTCATCAATGCAAGTTTCCGAGCATGTTATTCAAAAGGCGACAAGCTTTAACAACAAACAAAAAGGAACAAATACGTAGCTACTGAAATAGCTGCAATCAGAAAGGGACCATGATAGGATGTAGTGAATCAAGTCACACAAATAACAAAATAAACAATTTAGCACAACTTCAGAACAAAGTCAAATAGAAGCATGAAGGAAAGATAAATACAAGGTAACAAAAAACGGAGGTAAAAATTTCAGAGCTTCTATTAACATGAAAGTGTGAGGCCAACCTGACGCTTTTGGAATTCTTGTGCAATTTCACCTGCCAAATTTCTGTACAAGAGAGTTATTTCATCAGAACCCAAATATGTACTTAAAACCAAAAAATACATCATATATCAAAACAGTGAAATATAAGTCATCATCTGTTAGGATAATATATGGAGTTTGAATACACTGTTAAAATATCAAATATAGCTAAAATTTAGGTAATTTGGAGATAAAATCAGGGATAAGTCACTGCAAAATAAAATGTCAAAGACGCTAAGTAAAAGGTTCCAACGATACAACCTCCTCAGTCACAATCGACATATTGATTCAAAAAAAATATTCCTAATCATAAACAAAACTGTATAATTTAGAAGTAACTCAATATAGTGCTAGGACTATCATAAAGTTAGTTCTGACCCATGATGCTACAAGTTACTTTCTAATGGTCGCAGGAATATTAGTTAACAATAATTGACAAAGCTGTTTAGTTCAATCGCAATTATTTGGCACCTCAAAATATAAACTAGGCACACTTTGACATTTCCAATAGAAGTACTGACAGAAACATTGTACTCTCTGGACTCAGGAGTTCGAACATGTGCTAGGACAGAAGTAAGAGTCAAGAATGACAAAACAAAAACATTTTAATTTTAAATGGAGTGGGAAGTGACAGTTCATGATATAAATGCAATTTACAACGAACTAACACAATATATCACTTTAGAATAATGACACATGCTTATCATATCACTTTAGAAGGCAAAATACCCTTACCTTACATATTCATGACCCCATGAACCGATATCACCTTCGGAGCCCAACAAACGGTACTTCAGGCTCTCCTGAAACAAGTAATAGGCAAGTAAACATTAGGAAAAATACTGAAGATTCAAACAAAGAAGTATCTTGTCCAGATTAGATACAAAAGGCTTTTATTGTGGCAGGAACATACTCTTTCTCCTTCGGCAGACATTGTCAAAGCTAAAACTGATAATATGTCGGCCATGTACCTCTGAAAACAGTAAGAAAGTACTATCAGCATTCATCAGTATGACAGAGAAAGTTAAGCCACTGCACAACTGGGAAATCAACAAACTACATACCTTCAAATCAGAGGATTCTGGCATGGTTTCAAAGTAAGACTTGAGTGTTCCATAGTGTGGCCGGAGGAATTTCAGTGGCTTTGGTACAGACGTCATTGAGCTTGTGGCGGAACGAATCTCCTGCCTTTTAGGGATAGTGATATTTTAGTGACAGAAGATGGAAATCAAAGCAACAAAATTTGGTCTTTACAAAAAATACAATAGCAGCAAAATTCCATCACACTTAACCAAGTAAATCTAACTATGGTGGATCGAAACTAAACCCTATGAGCCACTGCATTTACAAAATTTGCCTGCAGACCAGAAATCTAAACCTAGGAAAGTTGGCAGAAGATCACCAGACCTAAACAGCCTACTGGTATTCAGCAAACAACGCAACCCTAAAAAAGAAATCGGTTAAATTCAGCAAGCGAACAGTACCTCATACTCTCAAGCGCGAGCTTCTGCACGCCGGGATCCGCGTCCTGCGCCCGAACCACGTAGAGCTCGAGCTGCTCCTTGAGCGCCAAATCCTCCTCCGACTGCCCACAAAAAAAAAAACATCAGGGTCAACACAAAACCACAGATCGAATCCAGCAAACGAAACCGAGGTTCCGAATCTCGATCTCCCTCCATCGGCCGTCGCGCGGGGGGGACACTCACCAGATCGTCATCCTTCTTCTCGTCCTTCTTCTTCCCCTTCGACTTGGCCGGCGGCTGCGGCTGCGACTGCGCGGGGTCGGACGGCGCCGCGGGGCCCGCGCCGTTGGGGTTCTCGGGCGGCGCCATGGCTGCTACGGACTAGCCGGGGGCGAGAGCTTAGGGTTCCGAGGCGCGAGAGCTAGCGAGAAATCCGCCTCCGCCGCCGCCGCCGCCGCCGCCGCCTTGGAGTGCGAGGTGGAGGCGGTGGTGTTGAGGAGGAGGAGCAAAGAACGGAAAGGGGATCTCCGCTTTGCTTGCGGTCGGAGGCGACGGGAGTTTCGTTTCGACTCGATTTGCCCCCTCCTCCAAGAATGGATCTGGGCCTTGATTTTTTTTTCGTGAACGGGGATGGGCCGGATATGTGGGCCTGTTAGGCCTAGGAAGGGAGAAGTTGGACGGGCTCCTGTAGCGGGTGACCCGTAAGGGAGAGGCTAAACCAATAGGCCCAAGTGATGATCCACCGCGAAAAGGCCCAACCAATCTTGTTCTGTTCAATGTGAATTTCAGTTGGACCCCTCTTATCATCAGATTTCCGTTTTAGCACCTCATCTGGCTGCCTTCTCACTTTACTAGTTGAGTGCGTGTGCTTTGCTACGCGATAAAAGTATGTATCCATTTTAAGTTACACCGAGTAAAATAATGATAAGTAATCATTAAGTGTAAATTTATTGTAACAAGATCTTAATATAGTCCTACCTTAATATAGCCCCACATTAAAAAAGACCACTCAATCTCCACACGCTTAACCTACAAAATTCATGTTTATATGCCGTTGCGAAATTGACAAGAAATATATACATTACCAAATTGGATCATCTGGCCATAAATGACAAAAACAGTGTAAACCTTTAATATTGCCCTTGCATCATATCGATCACAATACTTTTTAAGAACTATCAAGCATCTCAAACCTTTGAAAAATTTAAAGCTCCTGGAAACCTTAAGAACCTCTATCCAAAATAGCAAAGGGGATAGAACGACATATAAGTTTCCAGGTTTCCCTTACTGGAAGGAGATGTATGTTTTTGCATTGCTGCTTCCCTTTGCCGATAACCATCGCGGGTCCCCGATAGCAACCGCCCACCATGGTGTTCTCCTTATGGGCCTCCTCCACATTTGCATCTTCTTCCTCCACCTCGACAAGGCACTTGGGTTTGTTTGCCCCAAGGGTATCAGGTTTGTGCCTTCTTCAGGTGCTCCCCATCCCCAACATAACTTGACTACACTTGAAAGGCAAAAGCAAGAGGGTTATGTTCCATTCATGTCCTCACCATTCATCCACTATTGCATGCGATTTGTGAAGTAAACAACAAATTCAGGTAGGATGCTTTAAAACACACTCCAATCATTTTCAAAAGAGTGACTTAGATCAGTCTAATAAATCAACCTGCAGAAAAATATGCGCGCGCAACCTGCAGAAAAATAAATATGTCTGCCAAAATCAACGAACTGGAAATTTCTTGAATAACCGTCTATACTGCCTACAACAAATCTACTAACAAGTGGTCAAATGTTCAGTCTATAGTAATGTATTAATTCATAGCCTTCGTATCTGCATAAAAAATAAAATAACTGAAATAAGAAATACCTGCTATTTGACTTCATTCATTACATTGCTGCTGGTAATTTGAACACTTCACACCATCTTAGGTGTCCGCATATTCACTTACCAATAAATCAATAGTCAACTCATCTAGACACTGCACATTTGAATGGGCATGCCATGTAGGAATATTTCAATATTTCACATTATGGACATATGTGCAGCAAGTATTGTCAGGAAAAATGAGCATTCGAGAGCATCAAAATGGAAAGGTAACGTACAGTGTAGTTGGTGGGGGATAACCAAAAAAGGACAAATATATTTTGCAAAGAAGTTCCACAAATGCCTTATAAGCCCAGTTCATTACTTTTGAAATCAAATCAATAGGAGGCATATTCTCCAGTCTGATTTGAAATTTTGAATACACAATAATTTGTAAAAAAAATTGACTGGAAGTTCTTAAAATAGTTCAAAGACCACTCAGTTGTTCATGCTATGCAATATAATGAGTAGTCACCATTTATCTTTAAAATACTCTACAAAAGGCTGAAATGCCCACACGAAGCTTTGCTTAAACTGATAACAGTAGTAACTCAGGTAGAGTGCTTCTTTTTGCAAGTGCTTCAAATTACTCAATTATCTATCCTTGTAGAATACAACCTAAAATGCAGAAATAAACATTGATCCATGTTGCGTTGTCTAACTTATACAGCTAGATAAATAGTTTTGAATTACAGATCAAGATATATATATAAATAATATTTTGATCAAAATAGACAAAGTGAATGACAGAGAACAGATTGAGAAAAATATGTAGGGATCAGAACCAAGATAACAAGACATTATGTTAAAATAATAATACCTTCACGGAGAATTCTGCAATTTAAAAGTACCGAACAAAATCTCATTAAGAAATACTTGAACCAAAACAATTAGACTGAAGCATTTGTATGCCCACATTATGTTGTAGAGTGTATGACTATTAGCGAAAACCATTTCACCGGCACTTACTCCTCTCACATCACAGAGCGAATACTGAGAAACAAAGCACGCTAGTCTTCTCCTGCATAAACTAAAAACAGAAGAAATATAAAAAAGGATGATAGTCCCAAATGATATTCATAGCACAAGATCAAAGGAAATCCTCCTCCCGAATGCCATGTTCTGTAAATATACTTTGTTCTTCTCTGCATCAACATATCAGTCAACTAACAAAGGAAAAAAAATCAGCAATTAGGAGTATAGGACTTGCTAATTATCAGGAATTATCATGGCCTTTAATCACGTGGGTCTCCAATACATGCAATCCAGTGCATAATAACCTAAGGTTATAGAACAAATTTTCTTGCATCTCAAGAGAACAGGATAATTCCTATATGGTGATGTCCAGCAATCAAACACCACAAACGATTTTTTGTTTACCTTTTCTACATGGAGATGTCCCTCGGTGATGAAGGGGGACAAAGGAGATGCGGCAAACTGATATTCCTGTTTGCAAATTAAGGTTCACCAAATAAATTTAATTTCTGCAAACTGATATGCATACTAAAGTTACTGATTTTGTCATGAGTGGTACTGAGCAGTAAGGAAGCATTCGCACGAAGCATACCTGTCGAGCTGTTGACCAGGATGCGGGGCGACAGTGACCAGGATGTGCAGAGGTTCCCTTCATTTCAAGCTAAGGCCCTGTTTAGATCACATCGAACGTTTCAACACATGTATGGAGTATTAAATGTGGATGAAAAAAAAAAACCAATTGCACAGTTTGCGTGTAAATCACGAGACGAATCTTTTGAGCCTAATTTCGTCATGATCTGACAATGTGGTGCTACAGTAAACATTTACTAATGACGGATTAATTAGGCTTAATAAATTCGTCTCGCAGTTTACAAGCGGATTCTGTAATTTGTTTTGGTATTAGTCTACGTTTAATACTTCAAATGTGTGTCCGTATATCCGATGTGACCCGCCAAATTTTTTTACCCCTGGATCTAAACACCCCCTAAAGCCTTTCCTGAATTGTGGTAAACAAGAGACGGCATCAAATCAAGAGAAGCTTCCAGAATCAAGATAAGGGATGCTAATAAAATCATTTTGACAGGACATTATTAGGTGAAGCAAGTCCAGATAAGTACTGAATTAACACAGATCTTCGTGACATGGCTGAGCCAGTTATCACTGACTTGGAAAATTCAAGCCTACAAGATAGCAATCAGTGCCTGCGGTATAGAAACTCCTATTAGGGTAGAGAGAGAAGGGGAGCGGTGTCGGCGGGTATCACGAGCGCGACGATGCGAAATGGCTAATCAGCGATTGCTCGCGTGCGGGAGCAGAACGCGATCAGTCCGAATGCCATTTTTGATTCATCTGAAAAAAGTGTTTTGTTGTGCCCTTTCTTTTTTCAGCCAATGTGCAGTGAATCCTTAGTTCCTTTATGGGCTAAAGTTTTGTATCAAGTACTGTTAGAGGTATAATTGGGTTGGACTTATAGGCCCATTTTTAACTTTTCTTGTTAGGTCAGTTTTTTGTTTTTTAAGTGGGCCACGAATACAGAAACCATGCAATAGCCTAGTAACTAGGCTATATGGGCTTCATGTATTTTACTTCTTACTTTTTTAATTCACTTTAAATTCGTTTGCAAATATATATATATATATAGTGAAAGTTTATATTCTATATAAAAAGTTTTTAGGCATAAAGTTTGTATACATAAAGTCTGTATAAAAATTACAACATACAAAGTTTGATATGTCAACCTTTTTCCTAGGTAAAAACACTACGTGGTGGGCTAAAAACACGTGGGCTGATAAAAAGACCTAGGAAGAAAAATGACTGTATGAGCTGTTATTCCAAAAATTACTCCGTATGTGGGTTCGCTTTCTGCACGATGTCACGCAAAAATTACTCCGTATGTGCTTTCTATATAAGGGGCGCCGACGGAAACCCTAAGGGGTTATTGACTCACACAATTCTCCACATACGCCCCTAAAAATTACTCCGTATGTGGGTTCGCTTTCTGCACGATGTCCTTAGGGTAACCCTTATAATCTGGGTACCTACCATCTATTTACATGGGAAGATAAGGTTGATTTCCTTATTATCCGGGATTTCTTTCTTATATTACAAGTATAACCGCATGGGCCTAGGGCACTCGGCCCACCCCTGCAGTACAACCCAAAGGCCTCTCTTGGTGCACCCAGGTACCGTGCCCCCACAATTAGCCATGTAGCACATTAGATGGGTCTAAGATTGATTTTAAGCCAGACCCTCCGTGGACAAAATGAAAACTCAAGTACCACATTAAGCCTTTTGGTTAAACTTAAGGGACTAAATTACCCTATATTTTTCTTATTTCACTTTGGATCCCATTATCCTCTTCTTCTTGAGCTCACGCACCACGTGGCCACGATTTACGAGTGAACGGAGATGTTTAGGAGCAGTGTTGGAAGTGTGAGGATTGAATAGTGTGAAAAAAGAAGTAGGGATGGTTAGGCAATCAAAGCCACAACTAGAGTGTCCTCAATAACTGAAGGCACTCTATGGGACACTCATATCCCAATAGAGGATATTCTTAGATGGGCTCTTCAAAATCTGAAGCAACTTGGTGGAGATACTCCAGCTCACAATGAGTGTCCCGGCCCAAGGTAGCCCCAGGTGAAAAATTCTGCTCGTACCCCTCCCGCCAGCCCAGCAAATGCCCTCAGCCCACCGACGCCTCTTCCTCTCCTCTTTCTCATTTCCTCCACCCGTGTCTCTTTCTCTCCTCTTCTCGTCTCCTCCACCCGTGTCAGTGGCGAAGAAGGAGATGGTGGTCGCGTCGAGCTCGAGGGGGTCGCCAGCGGTCGGATCTGCCCGTCTCTGCCAGCAGCCGGGATCCGCTCGTCTCCGTTGCTACCGTCGTCGCCCGTTTCCGCTGGCAGCCGAATCCACACCTGCTACTGCCTGTCTCCGCGGGGTGGCCGATGGAGAGCCGTGTGTGAGAACCGCTGGTTGACGACGAGTGGGGCGAGGGACGGGTGGCCGACAGCGAGTGGCAGGTGGTTGACGGCGGCAAGCGCGGGAACGGGAAATTCGGTAAGCATATGAATCGGAATCAGGATCCAATCCAAAGCGGATTTGAAGATATGTAGAAATCTCGGAAATAAAGTGCGCATCAGTTGGAAGCCTGTATCAATCGATACCGAGTTTGATATGGTTGGCCGATATAGCCGATATTGGTAAGATTGGTTACGTAATCAATGTCGGATTCGAAAGAAGGGTTTCAATGATATTTTCAGGAAAGGATAGAGTCCAGGGTAGGCTATTGTATCTATTAATTAGGATTTTTATGTAATTTTCTTATAGATATTTTCGGTAAGAGTCCGCCTAAGGGATTTGTTCGTCGGTTAGAATTGTATAGGAAAGTATGAGCCGTGTCTGTTATGGACAAGTTTGTATGTTCGAGTATAAATATAAGCCCGAGGTCTTGTAAATAATTAACATCAGTTCAATACAATCTCGGCGCATCGCCAATCTTATTCGTTACTTTGTTTCGACGAGTTCTTACTTTCGAGTCGAGTTCCATCGGTTTCGATTTTCGACAAAAGAGGTGAAACTTGTTATGGCGGTTTGCATTATCGGGATTAGTGCTTACATCTTTATGACACTCTAATCCTGTCATTGTAAATCACCGAGTTATCATATATATTATATAATATAGATTGACAATGTGTTCTACTTGTATCGGCTAGATCATCCTGTTGACTTAGATTATTTAATGTATCCACCATGACGAAAAGATGATCATCAGGTTGATTGTCTAGATATTATGCTTCTTCTCATACTTAGTGCAGCATCAGTTAAGTTTGATCTACTAAGTTGTGTTTAAAATTATAATCTCTTGCCTATTTTATAGTCATTAATAAGGATAGTATCGGGGTTTCAACCGATCTTACCTGATATAGTTGTTTTACATAGATTTATGTCTTGTTTAATATACTGTATCTGCCCCTTATATTGGGATCTCGACTAATATAAATATATTGAACTTATTATCAATCTAATTGATGTTAGTTAAATATATTTACTTTTAAGATGATATATAGTATAAGGTAATATCGGAGCTATAGCCGATACATGCTTAAATTTGGACATCGCCTATGACATAAACGCATATAATTGTTATTCCATGTTATCCTGGATCTAGGCAATTTATACTGTCTCGGTTAAGTCCGATCTATCCCAAGTGCTGATTTCAAAAGTAATATTGATTTAGAGATTATATAATGTTGATGTTTACAGCCGATGAAATAAATTTAGGGTTTATTATTATAGATATACCTTACAGCCGATTCACCTTACAATGCATCGCCTAGGTTACATCAAGATACAACATCGGCTTTCTAGCTGATCGACTATCATTTACTAATATCGTTTGCATGTTTCATCTCGTTGATTGCAGATCAAATCAACTGGTATGCCTTTGAACCCGAAAGCAAGCTTTGGACCTGCACTAGAGTAAAGCAAATCTCTCAGGCCGCCGTGTTTTACGCCAACACGAAGCTCCTCTTCACCACCTCTCTCTCCCAGATCTGGCATACCGGCAGCCGGATCTGGCCGGCGTCGCCTCTCTCACTCCCGCTGCTCGTCGCCGTCCACCACACCGACGAGACCGTGCCACCTACTCTGACTTCTCCAGCAGCCGGATCCGCCTCACCACGCCGAGGTGAGAGGGGAAAGAAGGTAAAATGTAGGTGGAGGAGGAGGGGGACGGGACACCAAGGCCGCTCCAACGCGTAGCATCAAGCCGTGCCTCAAGAAAAGGGGATTGGAGGTGGTAGAAGCACGCGTTCCCCTCGTGGGGATCGTGCCTCCCTCTAGGGGCATGACGAGTGGGCGGGAGATGAATGACGTGAGAGAGGGTACGAGTTGAAGCTACCCATTGTACATATCCTTAGGAGGAGTTAGGGCATCCCCAATAGAGGCCACACCTAGTAGTGTACTCCTGTGGGCCATATAGGCTAAGGCACTCATGGGACACTCACCCAATGGAGGGTACTACAATCAGCCCTACCTAATATGAAGCAACAAGGTACAGATACTCTAGCCCACAACGATCGTATACTAGCCCACGGAGCCACATGTATATTTTTCCTTCCCTACCCCTAGCCTATTTTCCCAGCCCATCCACCGACCGCTCACTTCTCCCATCTTTTTTTCTTCGCCGCCCGTCTCTTTCCCACCTACCTCTCGCCCATCTCTCTCCCTCCACCCGTCGCCATTGCCGACTTCCCCGCCTCGCGCTGCCGTCGTCCACCATGCCGGCGACCGGATCTCTCTACCTCGCGCCGCCTCCGGTTCCGCCCCACTGCGATGCCGACGGCTCCACCCCACGGCGCCGCCGCCGGCTTCACCCCACCGCGCTCGCAGCCGGAAGACGCTGCCTGCTTCGCCCAACCGCGATGCCTCCGGCTCCGCCCCACCGCGCCCGCTGTCGGCTCCGACCACCGCGACACCTTCGGCTCAGCCCCGCCACGCCCGTTGGCTCCGCCTCACCACGCCGAGGTGTGAGGGGCAAGAAGGGAAAATATAGGGGAGGGGGAGATGGGGGACGGGGCACCGCTCGAGCCGTCCGTCAAGAAAAGGGAGTCAAGGAGCCAGAGGCACGCGTTCCCCGCCTGGAGGTCACGCCTCCCTCTAGGGGCACGGCTCGGGGATGGAACCGTGACGCCGTGAGTAAAGGTACGAGCTGAAGGTACCCATTGTACATGGCCTTAGTAATCCGATATAGTTAAGGCACGATGATCCACGTATTCTCTAACTATTCATTTAGTATGGGCGGAATATAAGCATGTTCGACACTTCAAACATGGTTCTACAGGGTGAAAGCCACAAACCCTTGCCTTCCGATGTGGGACTGAGGACATCGGGAGAAGAGAAAGTGACGTCCAGAACGAAACGATATGGGATCTATATGAAACTTTGGTTAGAAGAACCAAAAGTTTCGGATTGATGATCTCAAAAATTCGAATTTTTCGAGTTGAATATTTTCACGGTTACACAAACTAAATCATAATATTGTCTCCTGGTACTGAAATACACAGAAAGCTGGAATTCTCTAGCACAAAACTGTAGTATTTGCAAGTGAACTCGAAAGTTAACTTTTCATTTAGTCTTCCGGCGAAGAAGAACATATTATGCGAAGATCTCACTGATTAAAAAAACTAAATCAAAATGAAAGTTGATATTTCTAGCTGAAAATCGGAATATCCAATATCGCAGTAGGGACATTTGTGTGTGCGTATGATGTGGTGAGAGACTGAGAGTGTGGGTGCATCTTGTATTAGCCAAAAAAGAAAAAGAAGACCTTGAAAGTTCTACTTCTTCGTGTTAAAAAGATCTTTTTATCGAGGAGGTCAGAGAACACAAATTGGAATATCAAAATTTTCCTTAGAGAAGTACTTTGTTTTGTTGATCATGAGGCTAAGCGTAAATGCGTCTATTAGCTATAATGATTTTGGGGAATTAGGAAATGGTTCTCGTATGTATAAAAAAAAAAACTTATAACTGATTGAATCTAACGGTTGAGATCTTTATTTAGAGTCCTGTAAAAAAAATATTAACACATATAGCAGTGATGAATAATTTACTACTACTCTATCCCAAAAAAGATAAACTCTAACTACAGATTATACGCAAGGTTGATTGATTTTTTTTTTTACGGAGGGGTACGCGAGAGTTGTTCTCCAGGCACACAAAAGTTGTTCTCCAGTGTCACTATCAAAGAGAGCTCTTTAGTGGAGGAATAAGATGCCCATGCCTATCGCTCCAGCCTCCAGTCCAGAGAGGAAAAGGCACAAAAGAGACGGCGATGCTGATGAGGCTCTGAATCGGATAGCAAGCACAATAAATCATAATCAACGCCCATCGCTTTCACTTTGTAGTACTCCTACATTACATTACACTCACTAAACGTGCTCTTTACTGGTGCCCAAGCTTTGCTTTCCTCTTGCTGCCGTGTGATCCTGCTGTGGTTGGACCAGACAGCCAAACACACAGCCCAGCAATATGTTCATCTAGTTCATCCACAGACCACAATAATGCACAAGATCATAGCCACCCACCTGACGCCAAGAGTGTCAAGATCTTCTCACCACCAAATGCTGAAAAGTGATCTAGAATTCTTGATAGCAAAAACTTTCCTCAGAACCATCGGATTTTGCGTTATATCAAGAATGGAAGAAGAGCAGATTGGTAGGCAATAATAATAACACAGGACAAGCATAGCTTAATAAGGAAAGTAAATATTCCAGTAGTGTCTACCTCTCCCAGCTAGCCTGGGAAGCAGCACAGCCTAACAGCTACAAAAATTTCCAAACATTGTTGCATACCAAAAAAAGGAAAAAAAAGCATGAAGCCGTCCTTAACCACAATTCAAATAGACCCTGACCTTACCACTCCTCCCAAACGAGAAAGTTGGTCATACTTTAACAAAAACAAACTTTTTATCCAGCACCTTACCACATTCCTAAGACACATAATCTAGAGAAGGTCAGCAACGTTAGCCGGCAGCTCCTCAATGGTCACGTTGTAGAACCTCTGGATGTCGAACAGCATCCTCTCATCATCACGGGTGACAAAGTTGATGGCAACTCCCTTCCTGCCAAACCGACCACTACGACCAATGCGATGGAGGTAGTTCTCAGGCTGGGTGGGCAGGTCATAGTTGATGACAAGGGAGACTTGCTGGACATCGATACCACGAGCAAGCAGATCAGTAGTGATAAGCACACGGGAAGAACCAGATCGGAACTCCCTCATGATGATGTCCCTAGTGTTCTGGTCCATGTCTCCGTGTGTGGCAGAGACAGTGTGGTCCCTGCTCCTCATCTTGTCTGTAAGCCAGTCCACCTTGCGGCGGGTGTTCACAAAGATGACACTCTGGGTGATGGCCAGTGTCTCATACAGGTCACAGAGAGTGTCAAGCTTCCAATCTTCCTTCTCCACATTGACGTAGAATTGCTTGATACCCTCAAGGGTAAGCTCATCTCTCTTCACAAGAATCCTCACGGGCTTGTTCATGAACTTGCGGGTGATCTCAAGGGCCTCAGGAGGCATGGTAGCAGAGAACACTCCGACCTGGATCTTTGGTGGAAGGAGCTGGAAGATATCATAGATCTGAAAAGGGAATATCACATTTACGTTCAGACCATGCAACAGTACAGCATAAAGAAATGAAATATATTAAAAATATTCAGTCATTTTGTTGCGTTAACAGATGGCCAATGAAGCAGGTGCGGGTCAGCAAGTAAAAAAGAAAGAAAGAGAAACTGGCAGTCCTAAATGAGTCTCTTAAAAGTGAACTCCCAGCTCTACAAACTAGTAACCACCTATGATTTCTCAAGAACAATAACATTAAGTCATAAACATAATCTTAGTGTACACTCAGAAAACAATTCCGTAAATATATTGTACTTATATCAGATTTTGGTGCTTGAAACACTATAAACACAAACAAACACTACAGAAGACCGAATGGAAAAGCATCAGCCATACAAATTGTTGGAGGTATTATAGCAGAACAATGAGCAGGTCAGAATCAAACCTGATCCTTGAAACCACGGGAGAGCATCTCATCAGCTTCATCCAGCACAAACATCTTAATGTGGTCTGGGCGGAGAGATTGCCGGCGTAGCATGTCAAACACACGTCCAGGTGTGCCAACAACAACATGCACACCACTGGCAAGAATCCTTTGGTCCTCACGGACAGAGGTTCCACCAACACAGGCATGCACCTTGACACCTAAGTAGTCACCAAGAGCACGCATAACCTTTTCAATTTGCTGGGCAAGCTCACGTGTTGGGGCAAGGACCAAGGCTTGGCACTCCACCAATCCATAGTCAAGCTGCTGCAGGATCCCAGAACAGAAGGTAGCAGTTTTTCCTGTTCCAGATTGAGCCTGCTGAATCACATCAAGCCCCTTGCAAAAGGGAACAATACCCCTTTGCTGAATGGCTGATGGCTTCTCAAAACCTACACGTCAAAGTACAGGAATTTGTAAGATCACCAAAATATGTGTTTCTAAAACAATGGGAAAGGGACAAGACTTTTGGTATACCATAAGCATAGATGCCTCTGAGAAGGTTCTCTTGGAGGCCCATGTCATCAAAACTCTCGAAAACTTCATCATATGAAGTGAAGAATTCCTCATTGTCACCTTGGTGCCTGCATGTTGCGAGAGACATACAGTTCATTATAAAACCCATATAGCATAACGAGTGGCACAAATGAAAAATCATACATCCATTAGTTGCTACTAAGATTACAAAGAATAGAACGATAACTTACAGTAGTTCCTGCATCTTGCTGTCATAGTGCTTAGCATCAAACTGGGAGCCTTCGGGTGCCATTCCTGCCATGGCTGTATTCAAGATAAAAAACGAGCAGGTTATAAAGGATGAATGGCAATAATGTTTGAAGGACAAAAGTAGTAGTAAACTCAGTTGTAAAAGCAGTTTTGACCCGCACAATAAATGTTAACACATTTATAGCTTTCTGCTGCACACAAGAACATAGCACCCATAGTTGAAGTTTATGCACAACACAGAACACGATTTCTTCGAACAGGAAAACACAAACTTCATGACAGTCTAGAATTTACTTAATCGACCTAATAGGTTAAGATTAAGCTCAGTATGCAATGGATACTGCACGTGGAGTACTCAATCTGAGGAATCCTCCTAACAACGAGCCTACAACATACTCATCAATAAGCCAAAAGACCAAACTAGTTGGCGCAAAAAGACCTTCAACTTTCAATGTTTCCTCCACTGTCATTGGTATACAAAGGATAATAATCTAGCACAGTCATCAAAGTACATAGAAGAACATCAAAGTACGTAGCAGGACAATAATCTAAGGTAGTACATACTAGCAAGGTACAAATTTTAGATTTGCAAAAACTAGGACACCCAAAACATCAAGGACCACATACTACCTAGACAACGGAGCTAAAAAAAGGGAGAACAACAATAATAAGCGTGGTAAAACCGGAAGCACAGCAATAATAAAAAAATCTAAACTTATCATTTGCAGCAACCAAAGTCACGCATCTCCCACCCAAACCCCTCACACAGACTCGCCTAAAATCACATCCACCACCGAACCAACCCAGATCCACTCCCCCAGGCAACACCCAGATCGAGCCAGCGCCAAGCCGGACGAACACGAATCCAGATCGAGCACACACAAAACACAAAACAAACAAGCATCATCAGCGGGGGGGATCCCATCGTTCATTGTTACCTGAAGAAGAAAGAGCGGATCGATCCGGGAGGGGCTTGTGTTGGTTGTGCTGTCGAAATCAAGGGTCTCGAATCCGAGATCGGCGTCTCGGACTCGATTCGATTCGTCGGGATCGCGGGGGAGGGGGAGGGATCTCGAGCGCGCGCTGGCTCTGGCTCTGGCTTTTGCTGCGAGCGGCGAGAGGAGGAGGAAGGCGATGCGACGATTGAGGGTTTGGGGGGAGGAGGAGGAGAGAGAGTTTATAAAGGGACCCGACGGAGGCGGGGCGCGGCTCGACCTCTTCTCTTCTCACCCTTCTCTCCTTCTCGTCTCCCCCCTTCCCGTTCCGTTACGTTCTACGGATGCTACTGTGGAGTAGTAGGAGTAGGAGTAGGAGTAGGAGTAGCAGTAGTACGGGGTAGGGTTTGCTTCCGTTCCGTTCCGTTACGAGCACGAGCCGCTTCAGCTGTGGGGTGGGGTGGGCTTGCCTTTGTTGGGCCTAGTGTCCACATGGGCCTTTACTTTTTTTTTTGTGTGCGCGCCTAAGGCTGTGTTCTTCTCCCTCTCTTCCCAACTCTATTCCTCGTTTTCCGTGCGCACGCTTTTCAAACTACTGAACGGTGTGTATCTATACCATATTAAAAAGAGAGTAAACGTGGTGTCCGTTCCCGCGTCTCTCTCCTCTTCGTCTCTCTCCTGCCTCCACTCTTTCTCTCGTGCCGCCTCCGCCCATCAGCCGCTGCCGTCACGCCGCCTCCACCGCCGCGCCGCCGCCGCCGCCGTCGCGCCGCCCATCCACCGCCTCCACCGCCGTCCATCTGCTGCCGCCTCCGCCGCGGCCGTTGCGCCGCCTCCGCCGTCGCGCCGTCACCCATCCGCCGCCGCCGTCGCGCCGCGCCACCGCCGCTCGGGTGCGAAACGCCACGACGACCCGCCTCCTCCTGCAAGCCGAAGGCTCCCTGATCTTGGCCGCGCTCTGGCTGGTGGACGTGACGAACAGCTGCTGTGCGATGCATCTGGTGCGGTTGATTCGAGGAGCGAGCACCGTGCCCGTGCGTGCGTCTGCGGTTTGCTGGTGCGGGGCGTGTGCGTGGGCCCCGAGTTTGGCGGGGGAATGGTGGTGGAGCCATGTGACGGGGTCGTGGGAGCTATATGGGTGGAGATGGGCCTCTTGCCCTCTGCGCTGCGTGCCTGCGTGGGAGACGGCCACGGCCACCGCCACGGCCCGCTTCGGCACGGCGGCTCAAATCATCATCATTCGCATCAGCTTCGTTCTCGACGTGTTCGATCGTTGCTTCGTTCGTCCGCCGCCATCACCGTCGACGTCTCCCCGCGGCGCGTCGCAGTGTGTGTATCGATCACAACGAAGGCAACATGCAGAAACGAAACGACGGCTGTTTCGGCCATACGGAAGGCGTGCAGGGACGCAGCGTGCGGAAGCAGGTCGTCGATCAGTAGCGAGGCAGACCAGACAGGGCAGGCGAAATCCACGCGAGCCGTACTACACGTACTCACGAGTACTTGTCACTGTACGAAGTACTGCCACGTACACGATACGTCCCCTCTGTTTTACTGTTTCGTCCTAGCGTTTGAGCTCACAGTAGGTGGACTCTGTTACTACTATATTTGATGTAGGATTAGACATATTGCAGACATGGTTTACAGTGATGAATTAGTGATATACTACGAGTACATATTATGAATCAATAAAAAATATATAGGATACTCTTCATGTCCCAAAATATAGTACTCTATTTTTAGAGGTTGGCATGTGTACTAGAGCATGTTTAAATAGGTCATCCTGGACCGGCGATAGCATGACCACGTCGGCCTCACTGTTGTGCTAGAGGAAAGAATGGTAGAGAACACAAGCCAACGATAGAATTATCGCCTGGCTATAGCACGTTGTACAATGAAGAAAGAGAAATGAGCCTGATGGAGATCGGTTCATGCTTGGAACAACCGTGAATGATGCAATAACAATATCAATTAAAAAATATATCAGTTGTTACCACAAACGATAGTAATAAAGACCATTGTTATATGGGCAAACTATACTAACAGGCTATACTAGCAAGTTGATGGCATTATTAAACCTACTCTTAACGAAAATGGTCAAAGAGTTTTGTTTGCTCTTCTAGGATGAGTGACTTGTAGATCCGGACTATAAAACTAACAAATAGCAATAGAGATAGTATGGGTAGTTCTCAGTACCAAAAGTTACCCTTTACATGTCTTGCGTGTTAGCGTGACGTGTTAGCGTGTTCTATCCAAAGCCATGTCGGAAACACCACAAGAATGATGGTACGGCATTGAAGACACGCACCGACCACAAGACGATTCGAAACGAACCCCACAGATCCAGAATCCCAGAAAATCCGGACTCACCCCTTCCCAAGCAAGTTTGACCACAGGACGATTCGAAACGAACCCCACAGATCCAGAATCCTAGAAAATCCTGACTCGCCCCTTCCCAAGAAATGTCAATGGAAACCCAACTGATGGGATACAGGAACCACCGACAAAATGGTGCCTATAAAAGGAACCCATTGCAACTCCGAAAAGGGCACACCCTCCTCTTGAACTCAGATAGTCAAAAAAAAACCCTTGGTCCATGGAAAACCCTAACGGGTATGCCCAACAGTTGAACTACCTACTCCAACAACTAGGGTACATCGAGGAGCCAGTCTATTGTTGTGAGCGGATCATGCGGGGATCCCTCGAGAGTTGGAAGGTGAAAATCTTCCTCCGCTTCCAGGGAGATGGAGATGAAGTGCTCGCGTTCCAGATTCGCCATCCCCGATTCACCCTTGCAGCTGCCGTTCGGGACGCGTTCCGTGAAGCCCTCTTGCAGCTTTGCAGGATTAGCATCCCGTTGGGTGTAGCCAACAACTTTGGCATGCACCCGTACCGCAAAGGAGACGACAACCGGTGCCACCTCCGCCTGACTGGAGAGCCCGAAGGGAGTAGGTGCACCCTTCTCTCCGAGCTAGCCCACACCACCGAGAATGCCTACGAGCAAGCTCTAGAAGAACTTGACGAACTCCGAGATCGATACGCCGATCTGGAATCCCGTTATCGGCGCCTAGCTCTAGAGCTCACAACCTTGCAGCTCTTACAGGTGTCGACGATAGCCCGCAGCATCCAGAGCGGGAGGGTGGGCAGGGTTCGTCGTAAGCCTCCGTTGGAAGTTGATCCTCTCCCACCCCAACCATCACCATGAGAAGGGATGCGCATAGCCCCTGTTAGGTACTATCCAATCCAGTAATATTAGATCCCTTTTCCTTTCCAGAGATGTATTACCTGGTACCTTGTAAAAGAAAATTGAATATGGAGTAATGCAATCTCTTACCCACATGACTTAATGGTTTAGAAATGACTATCCATAATGACCCTTAGGCCGAAGTGCCGTTCTAACAGGAAGTCATTTATCGATTAAGAATGGATTATCCCGCCGAATAAAGATGATGCCCAAACCTAAAAGGGACTAAGTATATTGCGAAAAACCAGAAATCCCACATCCACAAGCAACACAAGTCAGGCGCGTGTATCAGTTAGAGGTGACCATACTTACGACACATAGGCAGAAAGATTAAAGTAGAGATCATGCAAGTTCATACATAAGGATACACGCCAAGACTTGGCAACAATTTCATCAATTATCTACTCCAGCAGTGCTATCAGAGTAGAAACAAAAACGATCGGCGCAAACACAATGAGGAGACAAACTGCCACGCATAAGAAATCAGAGTGGTCATCATCGATCAGATCTTGCCACCATTCCCAGAGCAAGACCACCGGGCCAACCATCCAAGCTAAGATGGTGAAGATGGTTGCCCCGACAAATCGCAGACTAGAGCATACCCAGCGCAAAACAGTGGCCACCCCTACCAGTAAGGTTTCCCCTTGTCGGGAATGCTTAGGCACCACCTTCCCAGCGCCCCCGCCAACGGCAGCGCCACCCGTCGCCTATGCCGGTGGAATAGCTCACTGCTGCACCTCGATCTCCGGCACATCCGGTCCCAACCGCCGGCGAAGTAGGCCCCCGCCAGCAGCCCCTTGTCCCACATAGCCTTTGGCCCCTCGACTGCCAGCACCTCGCTCGCCGCCATTGCCGCAACCAACAATGTCGGTCCTCCTCTCCATTTTTTCCCCTCACCCAAGCTACACCACCTCCACTCACCCTCTCCACTCTCTTGCCCGCGTGCTCCACAAAAGCAGGCCAAGGAAACCGTGCCTGGACCCCCCCCACCTCTCCCCTCAATTTAAAGGACGTGCCCGATGAGACGGGTACACGAGGCAAACAGAAAGTGTGTGGAAAAACCAGTATAACAGCTGAGTAACCACCCTCAACCAGGCTGATTGCCATGGATAACTGTTGTAACCACTGATTGCAACCATTATTGGACCACATTGAACAAGAGCAGGACCGATCAACTCCAGTATCAACGCCAAATAATCTATTCAGTAGGCGGCACCTAAGTTCAAAAATTTTAAGCGCCAAACAAGGCTGACAAGGAATTTTCTATTTGGTATACTTTTGCAAATGTACGGTGAGCTACACAGTTGCACATATTGATGAACCATTGATATAAATTATTCACAGTCGTTTATAGGGATGAACAATCTATCTATCTATCTATCTATTAAGGCAACTAAAAAAGAAGCCACCACGCTCGATATAGAGGCTAGAAATACAGTATAGAAATTAACTAAAATTCAGAATTAAAAATTGAAAAATATTTTAAGAAAAGTTCAAATAGAACCCAATGTAAGATTAATTAAAATTTAAAACAAAAAATAAATTTAATTTCCAAAAGTAGAAAAAAAGATTTGAAATACAAATCAATTACAAATGAATGAAATTCTGAATTAAAAATAAGTATTAATGAAAGAAGAGTCCATATAGTATCCACTACGAGATTAATTAATATTCAAAATTACAAATATAATATATTCCAGTCTTTGGCTTTTGGCTAGGATATTCATAGCAATGATGCTTGCTAGAAGTAGATGGAAATCTTGTGCTCAGGATAATTCTAACTAGCATGCTTGCTAGATGATGGTTCACTATGTAATTTGTTGTAGTAAGACTTTGAGCGTCTATTGTATTGGTATTGTAACCGTATTATCGTCAATGCTCTATTGCATTGGTGATATAACCGTATTATGGGATTATCTCAGTAGATTTCCAATCTTTGATCCTCTTGATGCTCTTGGAATTTCTTGATGCTCTTGGAATTATTATGTGTTGTTTTATCATATTTGTATCGTAATATTTCACTATTTATGTTGCTAAATATGTAAAGATCATTAACATCAGATGTAATTATTGTTTATGCTATGAACTAATTAGTTGTTATCATCTCGTCAAGATTTAAAGTTAGTGTATTTTTTTCCCATTGCAACGCATGGGCATCCAACTAGTTTTGTAAAAAGTTTCAATACAAAAGTTGCTTAAAAAAATCAAATTAATTCATTTTTAAAAAAAAATAGCAAAAATTTAATTAATCACGCGTTAATGAATAGCTCCGTTTTCCGCGTTCATTGTGCGGACTACTTGAATTTCTGCGAACGGATAGATGCGAACGCAGCGTAAAGGTGGTTCGAATTTCTGCGAAATTCAGATGTTCGAAGGCGTGTGTGTTGCGGACGTACTTGAATTAATTAATCACGCGCTGGGAACGGATAGATGTGAACGCAGCCTAAAGGTAATTCGGATGTTCGAAGGCCGGGTTAGATTAGGTTTCTTTGTGGTTTTTGGTCTAGACGTACTTGAATTGAATACTTGTTTTCTGTGAAGTTTCTGTGATTACGACGACTCCTGGGCTTTTCCTTGGAGAACAAGGTGGTGTTTTTGTTTGACACGGAGAAGGAAGGAAGGAAGGAAACGATGCAAAATTCAGTAACTTTTGGATGGACTGGATGTTAACTTGAGACAGAGTTTTACGCTGCGGCCAAGTTATTAGTCGGCACGGCAGCAATCGCGCAAGAAGCCAAGAACATGGAGAATGGGGCGCACGCACGGCGCGTGTGCTGCGAGTTCCAACGCGGACAGCTCAAACGAACCGACATGGGGCATGGATCTTTTCTTTGTTTTGTTTTTTAAGATCTCATTACTGCCTTTCCTCAAATAAGCTATACAAGGTTACTGAACGAACAACTACGAATTACAAAATCGCACCTTGATGTAAAAAAGGAAAAGGCTTAGAATATCATATTGAAGACATGGATTATATTTCTACATATTACAAAATTATCGGTAAGAACTTTCATAATCATTGTCTGATTGAACTCGACTAAACATGGCATGGATCATCCGACTGAACTTGACACGGCAAGTCGGCAGGTGGAGATCTACTGAACGATATACAGATCACAAAAAACAACTCAAACATAGGAAATCTGCCAATATCATCATAAGAAACACACAAGCGTCAGCTTAATTCGCAGCTTTGCTTACTTCGATTTCATTTTTCTCAGGTCAAAGAACAAAATTTACAACAATGCGCGGTTGCAATCTGTCTAGTGATCTTTTACTCCGTACATTGATGACGCAAAACTTACAGTCGATGAGCTACTAGAACTAATTACACTTCGCATGTTCATGGAAAAAAGCTACTAGTAGCATATAACTGTGAACCAAGTCTCCGTATTTCTGGCTCCTTGCAGCATATGGCTTTACTCTCAGCTTGCTATTCTTGCCCAACTGCTTGTGGGGTGAAACAGGTATCACCACCTGCAGAAGAAGTTCTGGTTCTGAAAGACAACATACCTTCCATGATGCATTGATGCCTTGTTGCCTCCAGATAGGCTCAGAAGTCTATCATACCAAAGATGCTCTCTACTGAAGGATTCACTAAACAACCTTTCATATTTTCATCTTTATTTCCTAAACCTAAACTCAACTTTTTAGTAATGGACACAATTTCAAGGTCCAGGAATACAGAGAATGCGACCAATAAGAGGATTTTAAAAAAAAAATCGAAGGGCTATACCTATACTGTACTGCACTAGTCACTAGATATTAGTAATGGCAAGAATAGGGACTCAAGGTAATATGATGTACAATTGGTTGCTCCTATAGACACAGGAGGCTATAGAAGACAAGGGGTATGAAAGCATTGTCGAGTTGGGCTGTATATGCTTCCAATAAACCGCTCAATGTCACAGCTACCAAAAGCGATATCCAATGCTGTGTTAATATAAAAAAGATGGTCAGGATTTATGCTTGCTTTGTATATTGTAGAATAAAAGCTTCAAATGGTTCAATGCCAGGGGGAAAGTAAAACCTGTGAAAGTATGTATCCACTTGAAGCTAAGAGTGATAACAGGATTGAGCAGGCTGCTAACACAGAAGTTATGCCTGCTGCTGTGCCCTCAATTGTTTTCTCTAACATTTAAAAAGTATGTGCATAAGAGATCAACTATCAAGAATGGAAAGGTAAGTAAATAATAATGAAAATTAAACTCACTTCCTGTCTTGCTCCATCTTAGGACACCATACTTATAACCTATCATCGATGCCTAGGTAAAACAAGAGAATTCATCATACTGAACGCATCTAACATAAGAAAATATTAACTGATCAAACACTGGACATCGGACTTACCATGGTATCACCAATACCCAAGCTAAGAATTCCAGCAAATGGGGTAAGAGGACGGTCATTGAATCCTGATGACATCCATTTAGGAAGTGCACATCCCAGCAAGAGTGAGAAATGACTGAACAAAATAAATATATTATTAGATCTATCCTTGCACTGAACATGTAAATGAGTTAAAATCTGGGAAACAGCGACCATTAATCCAGACCTACCTAACAATTAGAATCTCCGAATCGCGGTGATCAGTGAAGGCATTCATGAACTGATGCACAATATGCCCAAGAGGGTATATTTCCCAAACCTGAGGTCAAAGTGAAACATTTTGTCAGAGAAACTAGCACATGTTTATTTGTGAAGGAAAAGAAATTAACACATGTTGGCATACAAACTGTCAAAAAACAGAGAAAAGGGAGAAAGGAAACGGGAAAAAATAAAGACAGATGCTTACTCGAATCATCTCCAATATTAAGAAAACTGCAAATGCTGCACCAAATGCTAAGTCCAAGAAATCAGGCTGCAAAGAGAAACAATTTGTTCAGAGTGTGTTTCAAACAATCTGATGGGGATCAAATTTGGAAAACATACATTACCTGAAATATTACTGCAGGAGAGAAAATCAGGACAGCAACAAGATGGTAATACTTGCGCAAAAGAATCCTCTCCGTTTTGCTTTGTTTTGATATACTGTAGAACCTTCTAATTGACACATATATCACAAATATCCAGTATGCACATAAAGCAAGCCGTTCACGTGAATCGGTGAAAATATAGTTAAAAACCCTGTGAAATAATAAACCACCAAGTGAACCAAAATTCAATATGTAGAAAAATGCACGAGATTTATAAGCAACACAGAAAGAAAATTTTCAATATTTGACTAACAGGGTGCATGTTTTTATGCCCTTCCATTGAAATGCAAACTTATATTCTTACCAAACAAATGGATGCACTTCAAAACCTTGAACAAGACGCGTCCATGATGGCACTAACAACAACAGTGCTACCAACAATGAAACATAAAATACACCACAGTCAATTCTCTTCTTTGTGCATTCCCCAACTGTTTGTGTTCTTTGCCTCTCCAGTTTTCTACAGTGAGTCAAAACTTGAAGGGAACTTTTGTATAACAAGGGGAGAAGAAAAAGGCCAAGCAAAACCCCCTGCAGGGAAAAAAAATGTAAGGGTTTATGCACTAAGAAACTGAAGCCAGACAACGCAAATAACTTCTACCTGAATAACTGTGCCTATCTCGCTTCGAGTTCCAGGTGCGCGAATAAATGCTTCTGATGATACGGAGAATTCCATCTGCCAGCAGCACGATTGCAAATGTGCAGGAAACAAAATAAGTATCAGATTTGCTACCATTTTGCTGGTAAAACATAGTTCGAGGAATTAATCACACCTTTGACAGAGTATGAGCCAGCATATCACCACAGTAAAGAACAAGACCACTTGAGACCAAAATAGCCTCCCCTAAGTTTACAGAAAATGCAAAGATAAGTAAAAAAGCAATAGCTTTAAGTCATGATGAAAAGAAGATATATGCATTGCATCAGCCAATAGGAACCACACAAATTAGCTGGATTTAAATAAAAATATATTGAACAGTGTAGATATATTGCACTATGCCTGCATGGAAACTGGTAAGTTAACTAGCAATCATCTCTAAAGTCTAAACATATGCAGTCAGATATAAACAAAGAAATAAAGATCTAATTACATCTTAGACTTCAGGTACAAACCAAAAGATGAACATGAAGGGAACTTCTCTAGAATATGCTGGATTAAGATCACAGCAGCCAATCCATGACACAGCAAATATACAAAATCACTCATCACCAAGAGACCTGTTAAGACGAAACCTAGATTAGTTTGTAATCCCTTGCTTCTGATGAACTTCCACCAGATTTTGAAAAGAAGGGTGAGATTATCTTTGCATGCAGATAAAATATGCATGTACCTCCATCAGTCTTCAGTAAAACGTAGAACAAGTATGCCAGGGGATATAAAATGATGAGCAACGAGCCATATTTCGAAGCTATAGAAATTCCATTGCTGGGAGGCTGCCGTAGATGCCAAACAAAGAATGCTAACACGCTGAGGCAGCTAACAGATACTGCCCAGTACTGCATTTTAAGGTATGCATATTCTGACAATGAACAGATACATAGTTAAACCAGACACGTCACCAAAAATCTTAGTGTCAAACAAGATTTGAAATGTTGATGAAGACTTAGGAAAATTTCCATTTAATAGTGAATCTGATAAATTTGACAAAACAGAAAAAGTGGATACCTTCAAGTCCATTAGGATCTTCCAGTAAGACTCTAGAGAGTTGAATTAACCGTGAAAGCATGACACTAGGCAGAGTAGTGGCGCCAAGAAGTATGCCTGATGAAGCACCTGGCCTGGAGCATATACATATATCATCATTAAGCACTCAACAATCTTTTACAGAAACATGCACAATAGCATCAAGCCACCACTAGCAGGTGAAGTTTTATGCTATCGCTCACAACACAAGTTGCAACAAAATCTTACGGTAAGCAACTAGGATTGCACATCACAGAACCCATATAAATCACAGTGGGAACAACTGTTTTTGATGAAAATACAATGGAACAGTATTTTGACCCTCAAAATGGGAGCAATATTTAGACTGGCTGTATGATAGAAGCACCTCCGAATTTACCATTTGTGAAAAGGTTAACTAAGAAATGCTGAAACCCAATTATTCAATCGAGAGTAATATTTGTCCCCTGAAACCACCAAAACCTGACCATTTTACACTCTACTGAACCAAAATAAAAGCCACTAAGCCACAAGTAAAAAATAAAATCGCAGTCCTGCTGTATGCTGAATCCAACGGATGTTTTTTCCCCAATTGCATGATCCTCAAAGGAGGCAACCAACATCAATTCGTCTCAGATTCTACGGCTGCGCCAACGAATATTGCAAAACACTGCACCTTGCAGGTTCCCTGGCATCACAGGGAGCTACTCTGCACTTAATTCGTGGGTTTGAAACTCGAACACGGGTATCAAGATCACGCAATCCCCCCGAGCTAACCCAATCGCGCGAAACTAGCAGCCCAGCTCCGTGGAGATGCGGCGGAAGAAATACGGATAAGAGCGGGGGAGGATATAACGTCGCACCTGGTCCTGAACCGGCGGAGCGGGGATGAGGACGCGGACGCGGCGGAGGCGGAGCCATCCACGGCGAGCTCGACGGCGAGGGCGGCCGCGGCGAGGACCGCGAGCGGGGCGGCGAGCTGGGCCGGCCCCGCGAGCGCGACGCGGGCTACGAAGAGGAACACGACGAGCCTCTCCCCGGAGACCACCGCCGGCGCCATCGCCATCGCTGGCGACCGCGAGAAGCACGCACGAAAAGGAGCGCTGCGCGAACCGGACGGAGAGGAGAGGTGGGCTCTGTCCACGGCTCGGGTCGGGTTGGGTCGGGTCTCCGGCTTGGTGGTTCTGACTGACAGGTGGGGCCCACGTCGTCGTGTCCGACACGAGTGTTGGTGTGGGTGGTGGTGCACCCTGCACCGTGCACGCGCACCGGACCTGACCTGGTCCTCTTGCGTGGCGTGTGCGCGACGCGGAGAAAAACGGTGGCCACCGCTGCTACTGCTGTTTTTTTCTTCTTTTTTTTTTTTGGTTTTGTGCCTCGTATCTGTGGGCGTTTGCGTCGACGTCGTCGCCTACTGATGGGCGTTGCGTTGGATAGGAATATGGAATGATTCCCGAGCATTTTGCATCACCGCTCCAGGCAAAATTCAAAAAGTGGCGCAATGTTCAAGCAAAATTCACGTTACGCACTATTCAAATATACGTTGAAAATCCACAATTCATGTTGTCAGATAGGTAGGATTTAAAGCAACTTTAGGTAACTAGTGACTGATGAGGAGCTTGTCTCATGGATCACAAACTGACAAACCACAACATAATCAATCTCAGGTAGGATGGTGTAGATACAGGTACACAATACAATTTTAAACATTTTCTAAAGTAACAACTAGCATTCTGGGAAGAAAACAAACACCGCACGATCAAACCATCCATCCTTCCATTCATCCATCTAAAACTCAGATTAGGGTAGTAATACTAAAACCACGTTCCAGACATACACAGGTGACATTTCAGGCTTAGTAATAACATTACTAATACAGCGAACGATGCTAATAATAAGACGATTTCACAATCTCGCCAGCAGCTTATAACATTTTTTTGCTAATAATACAAAGTTGTTGGGACAGTAGTAATAACTAGGTTGATCATTTTTTCTCTTCAAAGGCAGCGAAGTAAACATGCAGTGACAAAGATATCATCTCCTTGGGATCTTTAATCTAAGGGAACTCCTCAGCAAACCGGGCCAAAATACCCTGAACACAAAACCAGTAACAAAAACGTCAGTACATCAGAACAGGTAGCAATTTATCATTACATTACACAAGTAAACCAGGGGGAAATATATCCTAAACATTGCACCCCCTTCAGAAGTAACAAGCCTGCAAATACAGAAAAAAAGAAACGCAGCTTCAATGAAAATGCATACATCACAAGTAAACACCAAATAATTGAACGTCAGCTCTAACTCAAATACCACCGAGTTCAAGCTTCACACGCATATATTGGATGACGGTACATGGAAATGCACATCCTGCCTGCCAATGCGTTCTCATATCAGATATGTTCTTTGCATAGAGGGAAGAAAAAGGCAGAACATAAAGCAATTTGCAGAAAGAAACATGAAAGAAAAAACAAACTAGTGCCGCTAGTGGCTATGGTTCATATGATAACAATAACCAAAGCGTTGGCGCCACTGAAAAGGAGCAAACAGAACAAAAGAGCTATTGGTGCAACCTAGTCCATTCAATATAGGCAGCTCATGATAGATGTTCACTGAAACCAAGTAACCAACAAGACTATACAGTTCTGACAGATCAATGGAAAGTGATTTACAAAAAGCTGCAGCTCTATTTTTCTGAGTTGTTTCAAGTTAACATTACTCCAACAGGTCAAACTGCCTAAGGCCTAATAACATACTGCCCAGGCTAAGGATGCCGATTTGTTGAGGAACAGTACAAACTGATAAAACACATGTAAGGACAGCAGTAAACCAAAAGGAATCATACATGCGAGTAATGCAATGGTTGCTCTTTAGAAAAAGAAAGCACCTGAATGAACAAATGTGAACCCATGATACAATATCACAACTTACTTTGTAACTAACAGCAGAAGTTTCAATAATATTTGCCACGAAATTTAAGTAAAATAATAGGAAATAAACAACACTTACATTGATCAGACAAACATTGCCAGCTCTGGACGGCTGTAGATATTATCCCCATCATCATCTAGTGCAGGATAAGCAGCAACAAGTGCATCTTGTGCACCGATATATAACGAGTTGTAGATTTTCCAATATACTTCACGTACTTTTCTTGCTGGATGGAAAAGGCCTTGAAGACAGTAATTCAAGATCACAGCTGGACCAAGAGCAACTCTCATCCCCTCAATCGCCTCCATGACAGCATTGATGACATGGGGAGATGTCTCAAATATGTTGGGCCAGACATAGTTAAGCAAATGGACAAGAGCATCCTCACAGCCCAAGCCAGCAACACCAAGAGCCATGTGCTTCACAGCAGAGGCAGCAGTTTGCCGATGAACAAGATCTCTGTCCATTAGAGCATCTTCAAGCAAGGGAGTAACAGCATATATGTAATCCTTACCCATCTCACCAATATACTCAAAGAGGAAAGAGAGAGACTTCAGGACACCATTCTGAACATTGAGTTCTGGGACCCGGTACTCATTCATCAAGGCAGGCAGAACTGTAAAAGGCGAGCAGGTTTCAGCAACAATTGCAATCGCGACAGTCGTGCAGACACGGTTTTGCCGTTCCTGCACCTTCAAGTTATTCAACAGAGTCGCCAACACATCCTGTGGCCCAATAGCCTTTGCAATATAACCAAATGTGTTCACAGTTGCTCTTCTAATACCCTTCTTGTGAGCCTTCAACATTTCAAGAAGCTCAAAGCAAATCCTCATCCACTCCCTAGCAGGCACAAATTCTGCTCCACGATCAGCAATCCTACCAACTAGATCAATGCAGTTCTCCTGGACCTTCTCATGCCTATTCTTCAAGATAGGAGTCAGTCGAGGAAGAAGATCCTTGATTGGCGGTGTCATCTTAGTCATACCAATGACATTCACAATAGCTTTCAATGCTCCAAGAATCGAACCCAACACCTCAGGGTACTCCTCTCCCAAATACTCATACAGCACAACACCCAAATGACCCATAAGCTGCTCCTCCTGGCACTGTTTCATCACAATAGCTATCCTTGAGATCAGATCAGCAGCTTGCTGCCTAACTTTTGCACTCTTGTTGTTCAACCGCCACTTAATGGTACCACAAATCTGAGGAAGATAAGGCTTGACCCTCTGTCCCAGTGCATTGACAACAGCTCCAAAACCATTAAGCATGACATTTGCATCATCACTTGTCTGCTCTTGGAAAGCATACAAGATGCCATCAATAAGCAGCTCCTCCAAACGAGCATCAATATCTGAAGCACCCAAATTAGCCACCACCTTCTCAATTGTTTCCATCACCATTCTCCTGTAAGGCTCACTTTCATCTTTTAGATCCTCAACAATCCTCCCAACAATATCAGCAACTCCAACCTTATTTGCCATCTCTACAGTTGTTTCCACAAGCTGCTTATAGTTCCTGCGGTCCAGAGCCATTCTCCTAACCCAGAAGTGACGGAAAAACTCAGGAAGGATGTCATTCCGGATATAATCAGCCTCAACACCCTCTGTACTGACACACTGTTTAACAACCTTCAGGACAATCTTCTTCATCTCTTCATCTGGTGACTGGAACTCCCTAATCAGGATTTGCATGACCTCCTTCGTGTAGTAACTGGCATACAGCGCATCCATAAGAGGGATGATGAAACCAATAGCTTTCAAGAAGGCAGCAAGAACCTTTCCACGGTGAGATCTGATACCCTTCCACAGAGGCTTCAAAACAGTATCAAAACTTTCTATACCATATGGTGCAGCAGCCTCAGCAAGTGCAGCAAGAGAAAGGGCAGTGATTGTCCGCACTTTCTGGTTCTCATCACTAAGACCATGCTCAATGATCTCAACTAGGGATTTGAGATGTGGCAGAACAGCGCAGCCCATAAGAATAGCAATCTGCTGAACAATCTTGATACCAGTGTGCCGAGCTTGCCAGGACTTCTTACTCTGACAGACAGCCTTTAAGAATGGCAGGAGAGCAGGGATACCCAAAGCAGAAGCCACCACACTAAAAGCTCTAGCAGTAGTATTTCTCACATACTCATCAATGTTATCGATATCTGGCCTCATCGCGGCAATCATAGTAGCAAGACCAGCAGCTTTGCTAAGATTTGAGATAATTTCCCGGCCCTCAACACGAGCATAGTAGTCCTCATCAATCAGAAGTGGCTCAATGACCACAAGAATCTTATGCACAAACGGACGGACTAGCTCATCCAGCTTATACAGTACCCTGTCAATGACCTTCACCAGAAGATGCCGCTCCTGGTCCTCAAGTGTTGGCTGCATGAGCAAGGGTAGAATCTTGTTGAACAGTGGGCCAGCACCAAATTCCCTTGCTTTGTCTGTCAGCTGTCGAAGTGCTGTCTTCCGCTGTGGGGGTGTGCCATTCTTCACCTTGAGCAGGAGTTTCATGATCTTCCTCTCCTTCTGCTCTTCTGGAGATAGCTGCTCCTCCTCCTCCTCATTCAGCAATGTTCCAAAGTACTGGTAATCCTCTGGCTTCATGAGGGGCAACCCACCAGGCAACTCCTTGGGCACATCAAACTGCTGCCCACGATTCTCCTCAGGAATAGCATACAATGGTGTGCCCAATGGTGTCGGTGTAGCGAGAAGCTTTCTTGCTGGTGTGCGTATGGGCTGGTATGAAGCTGGAGGTTCAAGAATCTTGTACCCTTCCTGCGGGAACATAGTGTCAAGCTCCTCATCCGTAAGAGGCCTGTTCCGCTCCTCAATGTCCCGCTCCCACCGCAAGAGCTGGTACTGTTCTGGAGTCATTGGACCACGAGCAATCTGGCTAGGTGTTGGCGTCGCAAGGTTCTCACCACCAAATGGTGTCGGACCAGGAGTGTAACCTGCAGGCGTTGCAGCACCAGTGCCTCCAGGTGTTGCACTACCCATACTTGCAGGAGTCTCATCCCATCTCGATCTCTGCTTCTTGGGCGTTGGCGTGACAAGCCCACCAGGCAGCTTAGGAGTAGCATCCCAAGCTCCAGAAGGTGTGGCACCTGGAGTAATGCCACCAGCTGCAGGGGTTGCATCCGCATCGGCCATCCTCCCTGGCGTTGGCGTCTCATCCCACCGATTCCTTCTCACCGATGGCGTCGCATCCCCGACACGACCAGGTGTGGCATCCCAGCGCCCAATCCCAGGAGTTGCATCAGGAGCATCCCAGTCGGAGGAGGTCTTCGCCTTCTTGGATCCAGCAGCAGAAGCATCACCATCCTGTGACTGATCCCATCTATTGCGGCGCTTCGGCGCTGCAACTGGCTGCTCAGGCACGGCCTTCGTCTCCTTCGCCTTCTCCTCCTCTTCCTTTTTCTTCTGAGCAATATCACGCAGCAGCTGCTCTTTCTGCCTCTGCAGGTCATTCTCGCGCATGGCATCAGCATAGGTCCGCACGGAAGGGTCCGGGGTGGCCTCACCGGCGGCGAAGGGATCATGACGCTCCGGCGAGATGATGCGGGCCAGCCGCCGCCGGCGATAGTCATCCTCGCGGTCGATTATGCGCTGCGACTTCTTGGGGAGCCCGTCGTCCTCGGCGGCGCGGGGGATGTCGGCGGCGGCGACGGCGTGACCGGTGTAGGAGGCGAGGCGGCGGGCGGCGGGGTTGACGGCCGCCTCGGAGTCGTCCTCGGGCGCGTCGTCCTCGGAGGCGGGGATGGAGGTGTCGTAGCCGGCGAAGCGGTTGGGGTCGGAGCCGCCGCCGCCGTAGAGGTCGGTGTCGAAGGTGACGGAAGAGACGGCCATGGGCGCGCCGGCGGCCAGGGCCTCCTCCATCTTCTTGCGCTCCTCCTGCGCCCGCGTGAGCTCCGCGTCGATGGCGTCCATGGCGACGGCGCGGGGGAGAGGCGGTTAGGGTTTCGGGGGTGGAGAGATTAGACGAGGGCACGCGGCGAGAATGGGGAAGAAGAGGAATAGTCGTGTGGTTTGGGCTCTCGTTCAGATACAACTCGCTGATGCGTCATCTTTCATCTGGGCCGTTGATTGGCTCCCACATGATTGAGGCCGTCCATCTGAAAAACATGAACCGACTTTGCTTCAGTTAATTGATACAGTACTACTAATAAATAATGAGTCTCGAATGCAATTAAGCCCAATCCAATATCATAAAGCTAATGGATGCAGCATGGACGGAAGTCTAGTGCCTAATCCATTTTCTCTAAGGAAAATGTCATGTTCCCCAGAACCCAAAAAGGTCGTGTTCTTTTCAGCTTGAGGTTATTAGAATATCAGGGGCACGCATATCGCAGCTAAACGGTATAATCTTTTATAAGACTCTATATAAGTTTATTAAAAGATCCAAACAATATTTTCAGAAAAAAATTATAATGGTTATACTAAATTAATCTTACCCTCCGATAAACCATGAGGTCAAATCCCTTAATCAAACGGCTAAGCTTACGTTTACTTCGACGAATGGGCTGGGTCAAAGATTTCTGGTGGTACGTGAAACGAAACAAACCATTGACGCAAAATAAATCGAGTATTAGTTATTATAGTTTTTTAAAAACTTTTATAAAAAACCATATCGTTTAACAGTTAGGAAACATGTTCATGGAAAACAAAGAAATGGCCATTTATAACTCAATCTAAGACGTCAAACACAGAAATTGCAGTTGATGTTAACTTATGCCCAATTTGAAGAGGTTCTAATAACTACAATTTCCCTAAATTATAAAGTCGGTTTTCTCAGATTCTTACCACACCAATTGTGGACTTGCTAGTTGTTTCTTTCGACTACCTCAAATAGGCCCCGATGCTTCAAGGAAACAAAACAACACTAATTGTCTCCACTCGAGCAGATCTAAAAATTTGGGTAAACAAAGGATGCCTGAAGAAAATAAAACAAAGAACTGATCAAAAATGGGGCAAGCAGCAAAAATAAGTAAATATGAAAACCACATGATCATTCACTCCACCAACTCCTTCCTCTAAACTCCCTCTCCCCCCCTCCCCCCTTCCAAAAGTTGCAAACACAGAATTGTTTCCCCAAGAAACGGGTTGTCATCATCAAGCACGACGCCGTGGTGGCGGAGATCATCCGCCGCTGCTGCCGCAGGTGAGACAACGCACCATCTTCGTCCGACACAGGAAGAGCAAGAGGACCGCGCCGATGAGGGCATCCGTCGGAGCTTCTCTTCCACCCCTCCCCCACTGCCGCGTCCCCAAGTTTTACTCGTCGGGTCATCATCGTCGTCATCTCATGGACTTCGCGCCGGCGACTACAACGACCTCTTCAACCCCATCATCCCGGAGAGAAGGTACGGCTCCTTCTCGCCACCGTTCCTTCCGCACCCCTATGTTTGTGAGTTCTCTGAAATAGCAGCGTGCACACGCTACTTCAGGTGGCACGAAATCTCCGGCGACGTGCAGAGGAAGGGCGAGCGTGAGGGTTACATCGGCGGCAGAGGCGCCATGGGTCTGCGCGTGTTCTCGGGGAACAAATGCAGCAGCCGTGACGTTCACGCACCCAGGGCCGATGTCACGCCGAGAGATTCGCTAACACGAATTCCAAGCAGACTGTGTATTAAGCCCCTGTCCAGGACCGGCCAGGGTACACAAACGATAAAGTTGACATACAGATCCACGTCTTACAAACACCATAAAAAGAAGTCTTACAAAAATGCAGCGGAAAAAGATAGAACGAGCTATTCTAGAAGACTAGACGCTCGCGGCGTGGCGACTCCAATCTACGAGCATCCTCGATGGCAGCAACAAGCCTACTCCTCCGAGTAGCCACCATCTGACACATACTCCATCTCTGGTGTGGGGAATGATAAAGCAAGATTGAGTACTACCTACTGTACTCAACGAGTCATACCGGAAAGGGGAAAATGATGCAAGTAGTACCAAAGGAGGCTAAAGGGGTTCGTTTGCATAAAGTAAGCATTTAGAAACAATAGTTGAAAGCAGTAAAACTGTTGAATTTAATTAGTCAGAATTAAATCATCACTACCCAACGTTACACCACGTCGCGACAGGCCCAACCCACTACCTAAACTAAACCAGTTCCATTAAACCAGATTATTAACAGTTGGACTAATCACGGTGAATCTGGTTGATCGACCATAACTGCGGGCACGGCTATTCGAATTGTTCTACTCTGATCAGATTGTACAACTGTACCCACAAGACACAACCCCACGACATGTTACCGTGCGCCGGCATACCACCACGGTACACCGAAAATGAACTGTGACAGGACCCTTCGCATAACCCTTCCTAACCAAGCGCACCACACCTCAGGTTTCGCTCCCACCTTTTAGCCAAGGCAGGCAGCCCCTCTCATGCCTAGGTGAGTCCGGAAGCCGCAAAGGCCATCGCAGGGCCCATCCAAACTCCATCATGCTCACCCTTGCCCTGGTACGTC